>CM034464.1:27264171-27874860 GCA_019925255.1 Litchi chinensis | reverse complement strand
ATACATGTGGCTTCAAACGATTCCATTAAATATGATTTTTAAACAGTCATTCATGCATCAATTCGGAAGGAATAAAGAGAAAATACATAAATTGACCTCTTTTGGAAAGCCCATTCCAAAACTAACCCTTTTGTTTTTTATAGTACAAAAAAGAGCATGAATGGACAAAAATGCCCTTAATGAGTCATTTTTACAACCAATCTTAACCTATAGGTTGGGAATCTCAACCCCGAGGTTGGGAATCCCAAACAGGATTGAATATCTAAGGTTGGGATTCTCAACTTTTAGGTTGGGATCCCAACCTGCAAGTTGGGATCCCAACCTGAAGGTTGAGAATCCCAACTTTAGATGTTTATTCAAGTTTGGGATTCCCAACCTCAAGGTTGGGATTCTCAACTTTTAGGTTGAGAATTCCAACTTTAGATGTTTATTCAAGTTTAGGATTCCCAACCTCAAGGTTGAGATTCTCAAATTTTAAGTTGAGATTCCAACCTTAGATATTTATTCAAGTTTGGGATTCCCAACCTCAAGATTAGGATTCCCTACCAATCCTAACTTTCAGGTTGGGAGTCCCAACCTCGAGGTTGAGATTCCCAACCTTAGATGTTTATTCAAGTTTGGGATTCCCAATCTCAAGGTTATGATTCCCTATCAATCCTAACTTTCAGGTTGGGAATCCCAACCTCGAGGTTGAGATTCCCAACCTTAATTGAAAATTCAGGGTGGGATTCTCAACCTGGAGGTTGGGTTTCTCAACTTGAAGGTTAAGAATTCCAACTTGAATATTCATTCAAGGTTGAGATTCCCACCTTCGAGGTTGAGATTCTCAACCTCTAGGTTGGGATTTCTAATCTTGACTTTAAAAATCAAAAGGTACATATATTTCGTAATTGAATAAATTTATGGGGTTATTTCATAATTACAATATTTATCATAGAGGGCGCTTCTTACCCAAAAAGCGCCCTTAAAAATATTTTCTAAAATTATAGAATTACACTTTTAGTTTTCTGAATTATCAAAACTGACTTTATTATTATTTTTTGAACAAAACTGCCCCTTCAATGTTTGAGTTAATCATTTCTTCAATGTCAAAATCCATAATCTCCCATAATTCAACATCATTAACCACAATTCATCAATATTATCAATCCAATTCATCAACATCATCATCTCCCATAACAACAACAACATTATAACATTATCAAATCATTATAACATTAATAAAAAAAATTAAAAAAAAAAACAGAAGAACATGGTGGTTCTGGGTTCGGTGCCGAACCCAGAACCCAGTCCTGGGCTGGCGATCGAGCCCAGAACTGGGTTCTGGGTTCGTCGCCGGTCTTGGGTTCGGCAATGAACCCAAAACCAACTCAAGAAAAAAAAAAAAAAAAAAGAAGAAGAAGAAGAAGAAGAAGAAGAGAGAGAGGAGAGATTGCAAAAATGGGTTAGCTGAAAAACCATGGGTCAATGGTAATTCTTCTCACTATTAAGGATATTTTTGTCAAAAAAAAGTCATGCTGGAAAGATTAAAAAAAAAAAGAGTTATTTTTCATTTGAGTCATTAAAAATGGGTTAGTTTTCAACAAAACCCAAGGAATAAAAGAGCCCAATTAAGTGCAAGCCCAATTACTTTTAGGTTTTCGTTTCCTTTAATACAACCCTTGACCTTGTAAATGTCCCAATTAGTTTAGAGAAAACAAAAATAAAATGCTAGTGGACACATGTCCAAAGCAAAGTAAGGAATAAGTTTACCTGATGATTGTATAGGTAGCGAAGAATTTCTTCACGATGTTCACAAGTAAATACGTTATTTAGATGCCCTGTAATGTACAAGCACATTACCTGAAATTTTCAAATCAAATGATATCACATAAGCAAAGTGAATAAGTAAACACTTAAATGAAATCCGGTTAAATAAGTAGTGTTTCAACAATTGAATGGCACAAATCAAAAGAGTAAGTAGTCATTATAACTAATGGGTTAGGGATTGCTTTTACATGCACCTTTAAGAAAATAATTTTATATTTGTCCACTTATGGAAAGAACTATCTTTTACACATAGTAATTTGCTAAAAAATAAAAGTCTATGCAAACTTGGTCCTCATCATACTATTTTTGTGGATAATTATAATAACTAATTTGGAGTTTGAAAAAATGGGAAATGATTTGTATTCAAAACCTTAATTGTGTAAATGTAAAGGGATACCATTGGGTCAATCTGATCATATATACTTAGGTATATAAATGTTTTCATAATGATGAGTTATGAAAAGAAAAATCACTCACGAATGGGGGAAGAAAATATAAAGGGCCAGCGATTTCAGAAGGCCAGTGACCATCACTAGCCTGTAAGGCTGAAAGGAAGTGGGAAGCCCTCCTTAATGCTGTCATTGCAGCTTCATTTGTAATATCCTCTCCCTCTTTAACCTTTACTTGAGGAATTATTTGTTTGAAATTTTTCTCTCTCAGAAACTGCATTATTTGTACAAACGAATATTAAGTTAAATGATTTTAAGAAAAGAAAATATAATAAAAACAAACCGAACAAGCTAACCAAACCTATTAGTTTTTGTTCTATATGTGATATATATTTAGGATGAATTCGTTTTATTTTTATAAAAATCTGACATTTTAAATTTAGTTTTCAATTCAAATTTCAAGCCGAACCAAAAAATCCAATCTTTTTTTTTTTTTTTTTTTTTTAATATGAAATGAAACTTTATTAAACACAATCAGAGAAAATACATCTTTCGGTGGTATTACACCACTCCCGGACCTCACGAGAGAACAAGGCATAAGAGGCCAACTTATGTGCTAAGCGATTCCCATTTCTTGGGATGGCTAGGCACATACTAACTCCAACCTCGATACACAAAGCCTTAATGTCTCTTATAACAAAAGACTCATCACCCAAATGCTCTTCCTTCGAATTAACCGCTACTACAACATTGGAAGCATCAACTTCAGCTAGATCCACCCGCAGACCCAAATTCTTAGCAAGACACAGGCCTGCTCGTAATGCCAGGAATTCTCCAGTTGCAGCTGAAAAACACCCCTGCACTGTCCTTGATTCAGCAGCCACCACAGCCCTTCATGGTTCCTAATGACTGAGCCAGTACCAATAACATCAAGTCCTACCCGGACTGCTGCATCAACATTAAGTTTAAGGCAACCTGGAGGTGGTGGACACCACACTTGCTGCACACCCGAATCTGGCCTCTGCACTGCAACTTTACCTATTTCAGCACACCTGTTAAATTCCTACAACAGCTCCACAGCCCTGCCTGGAATCTCTTCAGCACTTCTGATCTTGCCACCGTGTACAGCTGCATTTCGATAATTCCACACACACCAGCACATCATACACATTAGTGCCACATTCTCTCTACTTAACTTCCTCCAAATGCTACAAACCACATCCATAAAAGAACCTATCCCATATGAATTAGCCACAATACCCCCCTGAAAACCTGCCCACACGTTTGCAACACCAGAACATCTAAACAAAGCATGCTCCACAGATTCATTCCTCTCACCACACCCAGGACAGCAACAATTCACCCCAATATTTCGCCTTCGTAGATTATCAAGTACAGGTAAAGCATTCAAACACGCCCTCCAGACAAAAATCTTTACCTTTGGTGGGATGCAAAGATTCCACAATACTTTCCACCATCCCATATCAGCCTTACTAGTTGAAGGAGACTCTGCCGATCTCATCTTAATAGCCACTTGGTACCCACTTTTCACACTATACACCCCCTGCTTATCAAAATGCCATTTGAGAAAGTCATTCCCACTATTTACACTAAGCAGAATCTGAAGAATTGTATCTATATCTATTGGGAGAAAGACTTGACTTAACATCTGCAGATTCCAACAATGCCTTGACCTGTCAATTAAATCTGCTACTCTAAGACTATCTTCCACACAACTAGACACAGGTTTAAAAGAAAAAGGTTTAGGTAGCCATGGATCCCCAAAAACCTTAATTGATGTTCCATCCCCGACTTGCCAACGCAATCTCTTACACAACAAATCTTTCCCCCACAGCAGGCTATTCCAAACATGTGATCCACCTCGTCTTCGTGTTGCTTTAAGAATATCAGAATGTGGAAAATATTTAGTCTTAAACAAACGTGCAACCAACGATTCCGGTGCTTTCAACATTCTCCAAACTTGTTTTGCAAGTAAAGCTTGATTAAAAGACTCAAGTTCCTTAAACCCCAGTCCTCCACTATCTTTCGGAATGCACATCCTCTCCCAACTTACCCAGCTAACTTTTCTTTTCTCCTCTTTGGTGCCCCACCAAAATTTCGAAGCCATCGCACTAAGTTCCTTGCATAACCTTTTGGGAAGACGGAAAATGCTCATTGTATACGTTGGAACTGCTTGAGCCACTGCTTTAATCAAAATTTCTTTTCCGCCTTGAGAAAAAAGCCTCTCCTTCCATCCTCCAAGTTTACTCCACACTTTCTCCTTGATTGCATTAAAGGTCTGTCTCTTGTTTCGCCCCACCACCATAGGCAAACCTAAATATTTGTCACGATTAATAATATGACGAACACCTAACACTTCTTGAATTTCATTTCTCACATTTGAGATCACATTTGGGCTAAACGAAAGAGATGATTTCTCGAAATTAACACACTGCCCCGAGCCTCTCCCATATGTGCCAATCACTTCTTTGATTTTTCTACATTTATCCGCTGAAGCTTTACTAAATAAAATGCTATCATCCGCAAAAAAGAGATGACTAATGAGAGGCCATTCTTGGCACATTTAATACCAATTCCTCTTCTGTTCTTCTCAATCGCTCGTAAACTACTTGAAAGAGCTTCCGCGCATAGCAAGAAAAGATAAGGCGACAAGGGGCATCCTTGCCTAATTCCTCTTGATGGTTTTACCATCCCCACCTTGGTTCCATTAAGTATGAAAGATAATCTCAAGGTTGTTATACAATCTAGAATAAGTTTGATAAGCTCCACTGGAAACTTCATTTTGGTAAGTACCAATTCCAAAAAACCCCATTCCACCCGGTCATATGCTTTAGACATATCAAGCTTCATCGCCATTAATCCGCGCATCCCTTTCTTCCTCTGACTAATGGAGTGGAGCAACTCAAATGAAAGCAAAACATTATCAAAAATTTGCCTCCCAGGAATGAAAGCAGACTGATTATAAGATATAAGTTGATGAAGCACTCCTTTAATTCAAAGATTATAGATTACTGGCACATTTAAGCTCACAAAACAACATGATTTACCCTCTTAAGATCTAAACCAAGCCAAAACTTATAAAAATATGTTTAATATAATTAAAAGGTGTGGTTATCTTACCCAATTATTAACTTTACTTCTTAATTTGAGTCTTTGGATTGATTATAAGAGTGGTTACTGAAGCCAATCTAATAACTCTAATTAAGGGCTAAGGTTAGTAATTGGGTAAGATAACCCATAATTAAATAGTTCGAACCCAAGGCCGAACAGAATGGATAAAAGTGGACCAAAACCATCCAATTTACCTTGGTTTGTGATTCAGTTCATATTATAGAGGTTGTTAGATTGAAACTCTATTTCCAGATATTAGGAGAGGGTTGCTCACACAAATGGTGAGATTGTTGAAATTTAAAACTTGCCACTTAAGTGATAAGATAGGTGGGAGATGACTTATCACTAGACCACCGGGCTACTGTGCTTTTCTTGGGATAAACACTTTTACTATGGCAATTTAAAAGAGAGGAAAAAAAATCGCAAACAAATTATACTTGAAAAAACAGTACTGACATAGAGTATGTAGTATACATATGCACCTGCAATCGCCAAAGGAGGTCACTGGAGACCTTAATCTGATGGCGGTTTTCAGAAAACCTTCGGCGAGCTTCTTCAGCCTCAGAAAGCTCCTTAGGGCTGTCTGCATTTGCATCAAATTCCCATATTTGTCTTCCCACATAGTTGTTTGTGCTGAAAATATGTTGGCTATTGCCGCCCTCTGCTATTTTCAGCTTCCACATTTTGTTTCCCTTCTGTTTAACTTCTGCACATCACACCAAAAGAAATATGGGGGCATTTTTATATGGAATATAATGGTTGACGTTAATCTTTATTAAAAATATATATATATACCGGCGAAATCAAGACACGTCTTCTATAAGAATAAAAAGACTAAATTACATTTCTCAAAAAAAAAAGGAGTAAATTGCATTCAACCGACTTGTAACTTCACACGTAAAAACAACTAATTATTGAAAAACTAACATCATCTCCCCTATTAAGTTTGATAGTTATATTTAACCATACCCTTCATTAAAAGGGTATTTTTGGAAGGTCCCAATTCAAGTGCACCAAGAGATTAATTGAAACTCATGTCAATATTATTAATTTGTCTAGCTCAAGGTTTGGAAACAAATGGATATATGTGTAAAACCCAAATCCCAATAGACTTAAAAGATTAATTAAAGTCTCAAATTTGAACGGGCCAAACCAAACGAGTCCAATTTCAATATAGGTTGTTATTACTAAGCAAGCCTAATTAAAATGGACAGCTATCAAATAAATAGCAAAAAAAATTTTAATAAAAACAGGGGATGATATTGTGTGGTTGTGAAAGAAAAAAACATGCTGGTAATTTAAAAAAAAAAAGAAAAAAGAAAACATAGACAGCTGTTGGTCATTGACGTATAGTTAAGCTTAAAATAACAATAAGAATAAGAATAAAATAAGGGGTAGATGTTGTTTAATCATGATTTATACGATGAGTTACTAGATATTTTCTTTACATACAAAAGAGAGAATTAAGATGAGAACAAAACAATGAATCCAAAGGCAAGTCAAAAAAGTGTAAACAAAGTGGGCGGCTGACATAAGAAAGAGGTAAATGTGATGGTAGCAATTATTTTATTAATTAGAGATATGTGTCAAAATATAAAAAAATGAAAGCAATAGCATATGAAATAAGAAAATGACAAAATATTTCATGAAAAGAGAAAGAGTGTTGGTTAGGCACTAGGAAGAGACAATATATATATATATATATATATATATATCAAAAGGGAGATTTAGATGTATATTGATATGAGTAAGTCGACTATTACAAAAAGAAAGGGGACACATGCTTCATGCACAAACATGAGAGTGAGATATATTATATATTAAATTGAGAGCGAGAGATAGGCATTAAGGAGGCTTGAGGCAATGCAATATTTAATTGTATGGTGCAAATACGAAGCTAATGTTAGAAGCAAACATGCAATCTAGAAACCGAATAGCAAATATATATATATATATATATCCAAAAATATATATATATCCAAGAGAAAAGAAGAAGAAGAGAGAAGAAAAATAGAAGAAGTTTCATATAGATGATCCAAAATATTTGGGTGTCAATATTATCTAGATAAGTGATTTTTATTTCAATAAGATTTGAAATATAGAAAATTAGTTAATTTTTTTTTATAAGTTCTAAATTCATGAGTTTTATGTGATTTTAGGATGGATTCAAGATTATGAGAAAATCATATGGAATCCATTTTAGATCCAGAAATAAACAAAGAAGTTATGTAAGTAGATTGCTTTTAATAAAATTGAATTAATTGTTTATAGTTATCTATATTTTAGATTTTGTTATTTATAGATTCTTATAAATGAATTATTTGTTAAATAATTAATTTCTTGGATTGTTTATTTCAATTGAATTGAGTTGTTTTAAATTATTTAAATTTCAGCTTTTATTCATTTAATTGTTATTAAAAGAAAATTATTTAATTAGTTAATTGATTTATTAATTATGTATTATGATTTATGATTTCATTTTAGAATAGTTATTATTGATAATTATATTTTTATTTAGAAATCAAATAACAAAAATTTGTATATAAAAATTATTTGAATTACGAAACGAATGAAACAAGATTTTAAAAACATCAGGGCTATAACTCCCTTCTAATGGTCAAGCAGACTTCACGTGTGTAAGTAAGAAAGAGTCGCCTAGCATGCGTATGGTAGATGTTTGGAAAGTCATAAAATCATTCAGCATATGTATAACAGATGTTATCCCTCGCTTTACGTGTATGTGTTGAATATCTCCATCATGTATAATAGATTTCTTTGGGTATTAGTTGGTGTAGATTTTCATATTAAAGAGGTTATATATTGAGTTTGATCAGTACAGAAAGAGATTTATAGAAAATCAAATTTATATAATGAGACTCCAGAAGAGTTTTACTGATTATATTATTATAGAAATTAATTTATATAGAAGTTACAATTTTATTATGATATAAGAATTATTTATTATTATCAACAATATATTTAGTTTTAATAAAAATATTTTAGAAAAGTTATATCTACTCATTGGGCGTTAGTGCTCACTTTTTTATAAAACTCATTTTTTTTTTAGGTATTTGTCGTAGGTTCATATAAATTAGTGTACATAGTGAGAAAAACCACACAATGATAACCAAATGCATTCATATTATTTTTAAGTAGAAATATTTTACATCATTGTGTATTAATTTTAATTAATTAGATTTTGTAAATGTATTTTAAGAATAGTTTTGGAAATGAAATATCTTTCCATATATTTATGAATATATTTTATATATCCAATACATAGATTTGACATGAGAAATGCAAAGATTTTTTTTTTTTTTTTTAATTTGTTCAATAAATATTTATAAAGAAATTATGAAATTTACTATGATTTTTCTAAAAGATTTTTATTAAATTATAGATTTCAATTAGAAATACCCCAATTTCATGAGATCCTCCCGGATTCGGAAAGAAGAGTCGGGTCGGGTCCTTTCAATTGGTATCAGAGCAGTGGTTTCAAATGCATATATATATTTTTTTTTCTTGTCACAAGCATTCAATTTTCATTTTGTTAATGATAATGTTATGATTTTGTCATGCTTCATTGTAGTCAATTTTGTACAAAACCTGTGAATGATATGGGTTACCACTTGCAGTTTAATGTTGATAGATTAAGTTAAGTTGATTTTGACATGAGTGTGAGATATATCCATGATATGATTGTTATAAGAGAGTTATCATAGAGTTAAGCATTTTGAGTGTTTGGATAACAATTAATTATTGGAGTATATATACACATTGATTGGATGATCGATGAATATGCCAGAAGTTGTTGTTCTTCATTACCTTATAATTGTTTATTAAGAGTTTATATAAATATTTGGTGATTGAGTTTTGATGTGTTTAGATGATATGATCTTATGTTTTGATCAAGTAAAATAAATATGGTCTTATTTTGTTTGATTACTATTTAGCACAAATTGTAGAAACTGGGAATGTTGATATTATGGAGCATAAAAGTTTGTGGACTCCATTGAAAGGATAATATATAAATGAGGTAGATCCTATGTGACTTAAGTCCTTAATGTTTAGATAACCTTCTGATTGATGGATATAATCAAATGATATTTAGTTATTAGAAATAAACATAATTCCCAATTTTTCAAATGGAGATGGAATTTAAGGGTTTAAGCCTTCTTTATAAAGATTTTGAGAGTTAAATATTAATCCTTGTATAATATTTTGCATTTAAGTGTTGATATTGAATCTATTTATGATTATAAGGTGATATATGACTTCATACAAGGTTATAATCTAGATAAAATTCTAATAGATTTTAATCATGTTCAGTGGTTAAAATATTTTTGGTGGAATCTAATTTTTATTGGTGACAAATTTGATATAGATCTTCATTCGAATTGTGTTGGTACATTAACTTTAATTAGTGAATGTTCATTGCTCTAGGTTCTTTGTGGCTTAATTGATTGGTTATTTCATATTCATTTGGATGAAATGACCGTAAAATTCCAAGAAATTTTGATGAAGAATTATATTAGCCACTTACAATGAATTAGGGCTAAGGTAGCTTCCAATATGGACTGTTTTCAATATATTGAATATGGAACTATTATTTACAGACAATTATGATGTAGAATTTTGAATGATGATATAAATTATATATGATGCCCTTGAATATTTATGACATGGAGTTTTTAGATTATTAAAATTCTGGAGTATTAAATAAAGTTTTAGAATGATTCTTGAAAGTTGTGTAACATTTTATAATTTTTTTGTGGTGTTACTAATGAAGTGAGTAGACGCACTTTAGTTGCGTATCAAAGTTGTGCAACATAAGTATGGTGTTCAATCTTTTTTGAGAAAATTAATGCTTATGAGGTTTGTAATTAAGTTATGAAATAGTAGATTTGAACTTGGAGATAATTGAATGAGATTTATATGTGAATGTGATATGGAGTTGATGTCATAGGATATGATCTTGAATGATTTATTTGTTTCCAAGGAGTATGGATAATAAACAATAAAAAAGTGTGATTAATTGTTCATTCGTGGATATTAATTTTTTATTTGAAAGTTAAGAAGATTATTGGAAGTATAAGAGTTATACAGAATGATTTATTAGAATTTGTTTATAATAAGAAGTAAAAAGGGAAAATGATTATTATTTAGAATAGTTTTGTTTAATGGTTGCCTCTATAGGTGCTAATTGTTATAGTTTTGGATCTAGTATAAGAGAGAATTTATAGGATATTTTATCATAATACAATTATAATTATTGAAGAATTTTGTGTAATGGTTGTCTAGAAAAGCATGAAATGTTGTGGTATTGAATCTATGATCTGATGGATGTGGAGAGTTGGAGAATGATTAAGAATAGAATCATTATGGTCATTGATGAGGAAATAAAAGCAACAACTTTAGAGTAAGACATCTTAAGCTAAAATGATTCATAAATTTCAAGGACGAAATTTCATAAGAGGGAAATAATTTGTAAGGCCCCAATCCAAGTGGACTAAGAGATTAATTGAAACCCATGTCAATATTATTAATTTAGTCTAGCCCAAGGTTTAGAAATAAATAGATATATGTGTAAAACCTGAATTCTAATGGACCCAAAAAATTAATTGAAGTTCAAAATTTGAATAGGCCGAACCAAATGGGCCCAATTTCAATATGGACTGTTATTATTAAGTGAGCCTAATTAAAATGGATAACTATCAAGCAAATAGTAAAAACATTTCTTTTAATAAAAAAAGTGGACAATATTGTGTGTTTATGAAAGAAAGAACATGTTGGTAATTTAAAATAAAAATAAAAAATAAAAAAGCATATACAACTATTGGTCATTGATGTATGGTTAAGCTTAAAATAACAATAATAATAATAAAAAAATAAAATAAGGGGCAAGTGTTGTTTAAAACAATCATGAATTGCATGATAAGTTACTTAATATTTTCTTTGAGCAAGAAATAGAGAATTGAGACGAGAACAAAACAAGGAATTCAAAGGCAAGTAAAAAAAGTGTAAACAAGGTGGGTGGCTGACCATAAGAAAGAGGTAAACGTGATGGTGGCAATTATTTTATTAATTAGAGATATGCGTCAACATGTAAAAATTGAAAGCTATAGCATATGAACTAAGAAAAGGACAAAATATTTCATGAAAAGAGAATGAGTGTCGGTTAGGCACTAGGAAGAGACAAAATATATATATATATTAAAAGGGAGATTTAGGTGTATACTGGACTATTACAAAAAGAAAGGGGACACATGCTTCATGCACAAACATGAGAGTGAGATATATTATATATTAAATTGAGAGCGAGAGATATAGGCATTAAGGACAGGTGGTGCAATATTTAATTGTGTGGTGCAATATTTAATTGTGTGGTGCAATATTTAATTGTATGGTGCAAATATGAAGCTAATGTTAAAAGCAAACATACAATCTAGAAACCGAACACCAGACAAGCAAAAATATAAATAAATAAGCCAGAGAAAAGAAGAAGAAGAGAGAAGAAAAATACAAGAAGTTATATATGGATGATCTGAATATTTGGATGTTCAAATTATTTAAATAAGTGATTTTATTCCAATAAGATTTCGAATCTAGAAAGTTAGTTAATTTTTCTATAAGTTCTAAATTCATGAGTTCTATATAATTCGGAGCGCACCTTGTTGTGGCTAGAGACTAATGAGAAGATTTCCACGTCATGGTTTGCTTTGAGGACCAGATGGTGGCATTCTCCGCCTTCCTACTGAAAGAAAGAGCTAAAGACTAGTGGAAGACCATTAAAAGGTGGAACGTAGTTGGACTGTCTTGGCTGCTATTCAAGCAAAAATTTATAGATAAATTCTATTCGAGGAGCTACCAAGATGCAAGGATTGAAAAGTTTTTCAAGCTGGAGCAGGACAATTCGTCAGTAGCAAACTACAAGAAGAAATGCTTAGAGCTGGTTCGCGTAGTGCCATTCATCGTGGATTATAAAGAACAAAAGGCTAAGAGATTCACAGTAGACTTGAATCCGAAAATCCGAGCCTATGTAGCTTCAGCCGTCCATACTCAATACAGAGAGTTGGTAGAGGCAGCCGTCAAAGTGGAAAGAAGTATTGAAGCGATACTAATGCCAAAGAAGATAACTCAGAAACGCGGTTGGTTAGACAACTTCTCTAGAGGATCTAGTAAGTTCACGAAAAATGAAGAGAGCTGAATTGGATCTGGTAGCCGGAGATCGAGCCAAGGGACACAGTCTAGTCAGGGCTCTGTAAAGCAATCAATAGGCTCCAAAAGTAGCGATGATAGTTGGAATAACTAGCATGTGTGCCAAAATTGTGGAAGGACGGATCTGGGCAAATGTTTCAAAGGTAGCATCGGATGTTATATATGCGGGCAGGAAGGCCACTTTATGAAGGACTGCTCGAATGTAGCTTCAGCTGCCAGATCGGAGATTATACTCATAGCACCAGGGCAGACTAGTAGAGGTTGAGGATTAAATCAGAAGGGCTCTCAAGCTAAAGGGACCACCAGTTTCGACTAACCTGGCAGAGTATCAGGCAGGGATGTACCATCCAAAGGTCAGCCAGGTAGACCTCGTACCCAGGCCAGAGTATTCGCGGTATCGCAATAGGAGACAGATGCTACACCAGAAGTCATGATAGATATTATTTCAGTTTTTGATCATGATGTTTATGTGTTGATAGACCCTAAGGCTACCCATTCTTTCGTGTTTAGAAATTTTACTAGGACTATTAGTGTTGAGCCAGAACCTCTAGATTGTAATATGACAGTGTCCATCCCTACGGGGGATTCTCTTCGAGTAAAGAGAGTATTCTGGGGGAGTACGGTAGCTATAAAAGGTAGAAAATTCTCGGTCAACCTAATTGTATTGGACATCCATGACCTCAATGTCATATTAGGAATGGATTGGTTGTCCATGCATCATTCTTGGGTGGACTGCTTCTGAAAAGAAGTTAGATTTCCTAAAGCAGGGGAGCCGGATGTTATTTTCCATGGAATATGAAAATCGCTTCATTCTAGTATCATTTCAGCAATGGAGGCTAATAAGATGCTTAAGAAGTCATGTCAAGGATACCTAGCCTATGCAATGGAAGACAGATATGATAGAGTGAGCTTGGAGGATATCCCAACAGTTAGAGACTTTCCAGATGTGTTCCCGAAGGACATTCCAAGCTTACCTCTAGATCGGGAAATGGAATTTGAGATAGATTTGATTCCAATAACTAAGCCAATCTCCATCACACCATACAGAATGGCTCCTACAAAGTTGAGAGAGTTGAAAGTATAGGTGGAAGAATTGCTGGATAAAGGGTTTGTACACCTCAGCCATTCTCTATAGAGGGCTCCAGTGTTGTTCGTCAAGAAGAAGGATAAGAGCTTAAGGTTATGTATAGATTATAGACATCTAAACAAGGTGACGATATGGAATCAATATTCGCTCCTAAGGACTGATGACTTATTTGATCAGCTACAGAGATCCAAAGTATATTCAAACATCAATCTGAGGTCAGGTTATCATCAATCGAAGATTCCTAAGAAGATGTTCTAAGACTACCTTTAGGACCAGATATGGGCATTACGCGTTTCTAGACATGCTATTTGGATTGACTAATGCCCCGACAGCTTTTATGGACCTGATGAATAGGATCTTCAGGCTCTATTTGGATAAGTTCATGATAGTAATCATTGATGATATCTTAGTGTATTCAGGCAACTATAAAGAGCATGCAGAACACCTTTGGATCATATTGCAGACCCTAGGAGAGCACCAATCGTATGGAAAGTTCAGTAAATGCCAATTCTGGCTAAACAGTGTCGCTTTCCTAGGTCATGTAATATCAACTGAAGGAATAAGTGTGGATCCCTAGAAGATAAAAGCCATAATGAGTTGGAGACCGCCTACTAATATTACCGAGGTTCGGTGTTTTCTCAGTCTAGCAAGTTACTACAAGAAATTTGTAGAAGGGTTTTCTAGGATAGCGGCTCCACTGACTAGATTGACTAGAAAAGAAGAGCAATTCGAATCGTCGGACGCCTACCAGCAGAGTTTCAATGAACTAAAAAGAAAATTGATATCAGCTCCCGTGCTAACTTTACCAATGGGGGAAGATAGATTTACCATATTCAATGATGCCTCAAGTCAAGGTTTAAGATGTGTTTTGATGCGGAATGGTAGAGTTGTAGCATATACTTCCAGATAGCTAAAGAAGCACAAGCAAAACTACCTTACCCATGACTTGGAGATCGCAGCTGTAGTATTTGTTGGGTTTTTGTATGCATCTCATACATCATAGCACAGTAGAAAAACAAAAATTTACAGCAAACAAAAACAAAAACCCAAGTTGGATCACTCTAGATTAGTTTAAAACTAATACAATTAAACATACATAGGGTGTTTTATTGAAACCATACCTTCGTTGGCGGCTCATTCCCTTTTCGTATGATCTAATCCACTAGCAATCCAAGCGTAGAATTCCCTCTAAGGTATCCACACAGCAACACGATGTTCAAAAACCCAATTGAAGATGGCGATAGCCGAACGAACACCTTATGTGCTAGTCAAGGTGGTTGGCTATGTGGTGATATTGAGAGTTTCTTGTTTTGCCCCAATTTTTTTTTTTTTAAAAGAGATTAACTATTGCTACCCCATCATATGGGTATTTATAGACAATCTAGTCTTTCTATTGGGCAAAGAAAAAGAAACTCCAATCTAAGCCTATTAGGAATTCTCCTAACCCATTAGTTTTAGGTCCAATTTTAATTTAATCCAATTAAATTAAATTGATCCTAATAAAATAAATGGGCCTTTATTTTATTTTATCACCATTAATATTAACATATCATGTTAATATATTAAATCCTATTGAATAGCAATTTTACACTATACAGCGAGTTGCTTAATTGTGTGACCCATTAGGTATCCGAACACGTTGGCAAGCCGGAATGAATTATAATCCTAATCGAATTAGGATTAGATTAAATTAAACCTTTTGATTTAATCCTTGATTCACCAATCAACTAATTGATTCCGAGTAGATCAAGATTGGCACCTAGCAATGCATCATGACCACCCAAGTGCCCAGAATTGTCCGTGGTTAGAACAATACCTTTCCATAAATAGTTACCGTGCAGTTCATCCTTTCGTCATAACATATCTCATTTGGTTATGAGTATGGACTATGTGTCAACTCTCACTAGAATGACTAGGTCATGTCTAGCCCGAATTTATAGTTCTTGTTCTCGAAATCTGTTATTCCTAATTACGTATCTTGGGAGACTCTTCCACTGATATGATTACTCTTGCCAGAGGTTCCTGGAATAACGATTTCCTTAAGAGGCTGTAAGATATCTTCTTCTACTATAAGAAGTGACGAATCCTTTATTGATCACTCAACTATGCTCAAGTAGCTCATGTCGAACTCAAGTACCACCCTACGAGTCAACTCTCCGAGTCAACAAGGAATGGCATTAAAGGACGATAGTTGATACTCAGTGTACTTTGAAGATCTCATGTCAAAGGATACTTGCACCTACTGATATGTTAAGATGAGATCACTAACATAAAACTATCCATGTGATCATCTTACAATCAGGTTATCTAATGTACTCATTCTAAATAAGCATCCACATGTTTACTTTAGGCATCTCATATGCCATCAGCTTATAAGAACTACTGCTCGATCCAATCAAGGAGTATAACACGTGCTAGTCTATCTGTACTAATGATGTCCCGTCTCATTAATACTATGACTAGGGATATTTAAGTATAAACACATTTGCATGTAACAGGAAGCTCATATCATGATTTCCTTTACACTGTGTTATATGTACTAGGGACTTTATTATGCAGTTGAATATAAACTGAATAATAATGTTGTCATTTTATTAAAAAGAAATTTGCATAAATACAACCTAAGGTTGATTGGTTCTAGAGCATATCACTAACAGTATTTGCACTACAAATTTAGAGGCATTACCTCTATGGCATCCCTTGTAAGATCTTTACAGATTATAAGAGCTTACAGTATCTGTTCACTCAAAAAGAGCTAACTATGAGACAGAGAATATGGTTAGAGTTTATTAAGGATTATAACTGTACAATAGAATACCACCCCGAAAAAGCCAATGTAGTGGCAGATGCTTTAAGCAGGTGACCTACGAGTTCCCTAGTTCATTTAAAAATAGTATATCTTTTATTTCTCGTGAAATTGAGGTCATTGGGAGTCTGGTTAGGTGTGGGCGTGTGGCAAACTCTGGGGCATTATTAGCTACTTTCTATGTTCGCCCCATTTTAGTAGATCAGATAAGGGAACAACAATGACAAGATCCCTAGTTGGTAAAGCTTAGAAAAGAGATTGAAGAAGGACGCAAAACTAATTTTACAATCAGGTAAGATGGTACAATGATGATGGGTCAACGTTTATGTGTGCAACATGTAAGTGATCGAAAGAGGGAGATTATGGAAGAAGCTCATTCTTCAGCATATGTTGTGCAACCAGACATCACAAAGATGTACCGCACCCTAAAGGAACATTATTAGTGGAAAGGGATAAAGAAAGAGATCGTAGAGTTCGTATCTCGATGCTTTACCTGTTAGCAAGTCAAAACAGAGCATCAGAAATCGACAAGATTACTACAGCCTCTTTCTATCCCAGAATGAAAATAGGAGAATATTACCATGAACTTTGTTATAAGGCTTCCGCACAGTCAAATAAGGCATGATATCATATAGGTGATAGTAAATAGATTAACGAAGTCCACCTATTTCTTGCCAATCAAAAGTAATTACCCCCTAAATAGGTTAGCGTAACTTTACATAAATGAGATAGTCAGATTGCATAGTATACCGATTTCTGTTGTGTTAGATCGCTATCCCAGATTTACTTCCAAGTTTTTGCTCAACTTACAGAGAGCCTTGGGCACTCGATTGAACTTCAACATATCCTTTCATCCCCAAATAGATGACTAGTTAGAGAGAACTATTCAAACCCTCGAAGACATGCTCAGAGCATGTGTCTTTAAATTCAAGAGGAGTTGGGATACACACCTACAACTTATAGAGTTCACATACAATAACAGTTACCAGGCCAGTATAGGTATAGTCCCGTACGAAGCCCTTTATGGGAGAAAGTGAAAAACCTTAGTGTGCTAGTATGAGGTTGGTGAAAGGAAGTTGATAGGTCTCGCGCTTGTTCAAATGGCTATAGATAAGATTAAAATAATTAAGGACAAGCTTAAAACAGCAAGTGATAGATAGAAGAGCTATATAGACTACCGTCGTAGGGACCTCGAGTTCGAAGTTAGTGATAAAGTATTCCTTAAGATATCCCCTTAGAAAGGCATGCTTAGATTTGAGAAGCGTGGTAAGCTGAGTCTACGCTATATCGGACCATACGAGATCGTGGAAAGATGGGACCCATAGCATAGAGGTTGGAGCTACCACCCCAATTAAGCAAGATTCATTACGTGTTTCATGTGTACATGCTCTGCAAGTACCTTCCAGATCCCTCACATATACTTAGAGAGCAACCTGTAGAGCTAAGGAGGAACTTAACTTATGAAGAGGAGTCGGTGGAGATTTTAGATAGTAAAGAGCAAGTTCTACGGAAAAAATTTATTCCCTTGGTAAAAGTATTATGGAGGAATCATGAGGTAAAAGAGGCTACTTAGGAGCACTAAGATCAAATATACCATAAATACCCCCATCTTTTTCAACAGATTGAGTTATGAAAATTTCGATGATTAAATTTTTATAAAGGGGGAAGAAAGTGTAACACCTCTTCCTAGTTTTATTACTGTATATCTGTATGGAATAAGGCATTGTACGGATATACATTTATTTGTGATATAATAAAAGGGATTTTTAAGTGTTTGGAGGTGAAATTAAATTTTTATAGAATTTTCGGAAGGATCGGAAATAAATTTGAATTATAAAAAGTTGAAGGACATTGTTGGAATAAAGAATTTTCTAATGGATGACAAAATGGTAAATAAAGTGAAAGGACAAGGATATTAGGGAAAAGTGAAGAATCCTTTAGAATATGGTAACATCGTAAATTTAAGGAAATTCAAGGGTAAAGGTGGAGCTTGGCCCACGCCTATAAATATGAGTGTATAGTGTGTGTTGTCGTGAAAGTGAAAGAGAGAGATAGTTGAAGAAAAATCTAGAGATGGAGAAGGGGAGGTTGTCGGCAAACAAGAGCAGTTGTTGACCTAGGCTGTTCTCTTCATTTTTAAGAAAAATCCAACTACAAGAAGATGAAGAACAAGTTTGGGAAGATTATCAAGTCAGATCTGGTAAAAATCAATTGGTAAGAGTAAGTTTCCATGATTTTATATTAGTGAGAAGTCTGTCGAAGTAGTTTATGAATTGCATCTGATAATATTGAGATTTTGGTGCATAGATCTGGTGATTCGAAGCTGTAAGTGAGGGGGAAAGCAAGGCAAGGAATTGAGGAAGGATTGGTAAGTGAAGTAGCTATGAAATCATGTTGATTGGAAATAGTTTTGATTGTCGTTTAGGATGTTTGAGTGCCCATCGCACAACTTGTTGTGTTTGCGATCCAGGTTGATAGGTAGAAACTGATGAATGTTGTTGAGTATATGTATGTAAGTTTAATTGAGGTAGAGATGTGTTAATTGTTGTAGGAATGTAAATCCTAGAAAAGGAAATGTTAGTTGAGGTCGCGTAGGTTAGGGCAGGAGTTTGCTGAGTATGGGCTGGTAGATACCCACAGCCTTTTTTGAGCCCTACTCGGGTGGGATTAAAGCGCGAGCTCGCCAGGAGCGAGTTGAGTGAGAACTCTGCTCTTTATGATGTCTGGCCGAGCTGGCCTAAGGCAGCATGACAGGACTCAATCCAGACTCTCTCTAGTCTCTTATTTAGGGGGTCTCATTGAGCACTCCAACGGACTTCTCTTAATTCGAATTGTCGGAAAGCAGAGACCCGTGGAGCGAACCCTTTAATCTTACCCGATTTCTTTAACTTGATTTAATTGTATCCTTTACTTTTAAAAATAATTTGGGTGGATAAAATTGTTCGCAATTCCGTTTAAGACAATTTTCTAAAAATTTCGACAGCATAACAACTGCATTTTTAAGGTTTCCAAAATTTTTACCTGCAATAAATCACACTTCAACTATGTATTCATTTCCTCCCAACTTTGTTTATCCACAAACATGCATTTTCATCACACTTTTTCCACAATTAATGTGCATGCACTTATAACAGGATGTATATATACCTATATATATATATCGCACATGATAATTTACACCTATATACAATAACATTTACAATCATACAATCCCAAAAGTGCAAGAATGCTATGAGTATGGTGTAATACAAAAGTTTTTCTATAATCAATATATTCAACTCATGTGCATGATTTATATAACATATTTTGCGACTTGCCCACCTATATATATGAAATAAAAATCTCGTCGTCCCACCGTCCTACGTCAGCACCCAATGAAATATATAAACTACACAATAGGTAACCAAGTTAATGCAATAAAACAATGTCATATAGTTATGCACTAGTGTAATAATTTATAAACTTATTTAATCTTAGAAACTTCAAAATTTTAAAGTTGTCTTTCTAAAAACCCCATGTATACTCTTAAAGTGCTCTAACCATTACGGGTGATTCTAACTAACGCCAACGTGAAGCTACTAAGGTATCTCGATCACTATAATGTGGAATTTACTGTATCGCAATGTAGGGTGAAATAATCTCGTATTTGAGCAACTACACTCTGGAATTTTCTGCATCACAAATATAGTGTTATAACTCTAGGCGACTACGAGCGGAATGTATTGCATCGCAACGTAGTGCCAAATGATGAAACTAAACAAATACGTGCGAAATTGTCTGCATCGCAACGTAGCTCTTATATTCTAGGAAAACTTAGTAACTACAGACGGAATTTTCTGCGTCGTCACGTAATGCTAATTACTCTATAGGCTGAGCGACTACGAACAGAATTTTCTGCATCATCACGTAGCGCTAAATCTCATATGATTTTAAGGTATATACATGGGTTTTTAAAACTAAATTCACTAAGTGTAAAAGCACAAAATTACTTATTTTTGAAACTCTAAAAACTCTCTTGATTTACTTATTTTAGAAATAACTTTATATTGGTTTCAATCACTTTATGGATTTCATAAGAAACCCACATACTCAAAACTTGAACTTTGAAATTGGAAAATCGTTTTTGTTCTCATTTAACAATTATATATAAAACTTAACACAAAAAAATAGAAATAGACGTAAGTGGTAGTACACTTACCTCAAATCCGCGTAAGTCCGAATCAAGCATCTCGACGTGTCTCTCCTGCCTCGCTTGCTAGCTCATTACCTACACATCAATTTCTTATTATCACTTGTGACAATTTCATGACTCAAAACTTTGAAATAACATTTCAAACAAAACTTTCTCTACTAACTACCATTTATACTATAACTTTCCCAACTTGTTTCTAACTCAACCAAGACTCTCTAATTCCGATTTCCTTGCAAAAGTTTCAGTTATACATCCCTAGGGACACCCCCACATAGTCCGTATAGTTTTCAGATGTCCGGAACGAAAAGTCAAAATTTTAAACCCCTTATAATAGAATAGTGTGCACAACCCATTCTATGGGCTGTTTTGCTTCTGTTTTCGCTTAGACCATCTTCTTATCTCTCACTTAGGTCCCCTGTAAAATGATTTTAAAAAACTCTAAGTATTGAGGGGTGAAACCTAAGAAAAACGCCTATTTTTCTACATTTTTTTATGTGTGTTTTCGCATCGAACAAGCAACGATGTTATTTCTTTCATATTTAAGGTTCTTTTACCTAATTATAATCAAATATATTCATTCCATACATAAAAAATATATTTATATGGACATCTTACTTTACGACTCTCTAAGCGCACTATTTTGGTCATAACTTAATTAAATTTTTATCGAAATCATTCCCTTCCAAAACCTATGGTTTGCTATGACTTCTAGGCATGATTTGAGGTCTAGAACAACCCCAAATAAGTCAGAGTAGGGCAGGTCATCACTGTCCCTTTGTTGGGCTCGGGATTCTCCAATTTGCTCAAAACAACTCCTTTGACAATGCTATCACTTCTATATATTTTTCTAACCTCAATTATGCTTAGATTTGAGTTCAAATAAATAAAAAATCAGAGGTATCCTACTGTCCTTCATAGCCGTGACGCACCCACATACACATCAATGTGTAGATCTTTTCAAATCTACATGTAAATCTCTCTCAAACCTTTTATCAAACAACTTAACTACAACTTGTTTGACATTTTAGTGTTTTAAATCTTCCTTTAAAGTTTGCTATCAATAAACCCTAGCCTACCATTCACACACAACAACATGTCATCTAAGTTTCTATATCACATACTTAGGATTTTACACTTGTTTTGAGTGTAAAATACCCCACATAACGCACTACAACAACAAGACTATCAACATACCCATTATAATTTCAACTATCATAAAAGTAGAGAGAGGAAGGATGATATCTCATCTTATTTCTTGCTTAGGATTGAGGGTTTATCTTGAAAACATCTTAGGATGATAAGTTGAGGCTTGGAAGAATGGGTTGGAAGTCATTTTCTTCTTCTCTCTCACTTTGCCGTCCAACTTCTCTATGCTCTCTCCTTTTTTTTTTTTTTTTTTTTTTTTCACGCCACTCTCTCCTTTCTTTTTAATGTCTCACGACTACTCTTGCTTGTTTTCATCCATTTTTTTCTAAGTGTGCCTTATATATATAAGTAACATTTCTCAAAATGACAAGTTTATCCCATTTGACTACTTTGACTATCACTTAGAGCTTAGTTTAATCTAATTAGTAATTAACTACTAATTGTAATTAATAAATCCTATCATACTTATTTTTGGACTTAACTATATTATCACTTATAATTTATCTCCCATTAGTAAAAAACGCTTTTACCCTTCTTTGACTTTTTCTTATTAAAACAATTATCGAATAGTTCTATAACAGTTGTTAACTCTTAATTTCCCGATTAGACTAACGTTGACTAGATTTATCATTTTAACTTCATAATCTAGCTTCTAACATTAGAAGGTTCAGAAATTTTGAACCGCTTACCTGGTTCAAATATGTGAGGATATTGGGAGCGCATTTGCTCTTTAGGCTCCCAAGTAGCCTCTTCTGACCCGTGATTTCGTCATAACACCTTCACTAGCGGAATCACCTTATTACGCAGCACTTGTTCTCTACAATCTAAAATATCTACGGGCTACTCTTCATATGTTAAGTTTTCTTTTAATTGCACCGGTTGTTCTTGCAAGACGTGTGACGGGTTTGCTATATATTTGCGAAGCATGGAGACGTGGAACATGTCATGAATGTTTGTGAGTTCTGGTGGTAGTTTCAACCGATAGGCTACTTCACCCACTCTTGCTACTATCTCATACGACCCTATGTATCGTGGACTCAACTTTCCACGCTTCCCAAATCTCAAGATACCCTTCCAGGGCGAGATCCATAGGAATACTCTGTCACCCACTTCAAACTCGAGATCTCATCTTCGATTGTCCACATAATTTTTCTGTCTATCACTTGCTAACTTCAACCATTCTCTAATCACACTTATGTTTTCAGTTGTAGCTTGGACAATCATTGGGCCAATCGATCTTTTTTCACCTACTTCGTCCCAACAGATTGGGATTCTGCACTTCCTGCTATACAACGCCTTATACGATGCCATGTCAATACTGGCCTAATAGCTATTGTTGTAGGCAAACTCTATCAATACTAGGTAATTATCCCAACTCCCTTTAAACTCCATTACATATGCTCTCAATATGTCTTCAAGAGTCTGGATAGTTCTCTTTGATTGGCTGTCTAACTGTGGGTGAAAACCAGTACTGAAGTTTAATCTGGTGCTTATAGCTTCTTGTAGCTTTGGCCAGAATCGATAAGTAAAGCGAGGATCTCTGTCTGATACAATGGACACCAGTGCATCATGTAATCTCACGATCTCATCTACATATAGCTCAGCTAACTTTTCCAGAGAATAGGTGTTCTTAATAGCAAGAAAGTGAGCGGACTTCGTTAATCTATCAACTAACACCTAAATGGCATCATGTCCGCTCTGTGTCCTGGGAAGTCCCACCACGAAATCCATCATAATCCTTTCCCACTTTCATTCTGGAATGGACAGAGGCTGTAATAAACCTGCGAGTTTTTTATGCTCAATCTTAATCTGCTGGCAGGTTAAGCACTTGGATACGAACTCTGCTATCTCTCTCTTCATGCCTCTCCACCAGTAGTCCTTTAGAGTCTGATACATCTTTGTACTCCCTGGATGCATCGCATATGCCGAGGAATGGGCTTCTTCCATGATTTCTTTCTTCAATTCTTTAACATCTAGCACACACAATCTCTGCTCCAGGATTAGAGTTTCGTCATCTGTCAAGGTGAAGCTACTTTGTTGCCCAGCTTCTATCTTACTTCTTAGCTTTATCAAATACAGATCCTGAGTTTGCAACTCTTGAACCTGGTCCACTAACACAGGACGAACATGAAAAGCTGCTAGTAGAGCACCTGACTCTGTCGTCTTCAAGCTGACCCCCATCGATCTCAACTTTGTTAACATCGAAAGATACTCGTCTTTTAACCAAGTTAAGGAACTAGCGAGCTATCTACTTAATACATCTACCACCACGTTTGCTTTGCCCGGGTGGTATTCAATAGTGCAGTCATAGTCTTTGATAAGTTCCACCCATCTCCTCTATCTCATGTTCAACTCTTTCTGCGAGAACAGATATTGCAGGCTATTATGATCTGTAAAGATCTTGCAGGGTACTCCATAAAGGTAGTGCCTTCAAATCCTCAAAGCGAACACTACAGCCGCTAACTCCAAGTCATGTGTTAGATAGTTTACTTCATGCTTCTTTAACTGTCTCAAAGCATAAGCTATCACCCTGTTATGCTGCATCAACACACAACCTAAAACTTATCTAAAGGCATCACAATACACTGTAAATCCCTTACTTCCAAAGGGAAATGTAAGCACTGGTGTCGTAGTTAACCTTTGCTTCAGCTCATCAAAACTGCTTTGGTATGCCTCTGACTAGACGAACTTCTCTTCTTTTCTTGTTAACCTGGTTAACGAAGTAGCAATCTTCGAGAACCCTTCCACAAACTTTCTGTAATATCCAGCTAAACCCAAGAAACTTCTAACTTCTGTCACGTTCGTGGGTGGCTTTTAATCTATAATGGCCTCTATCTTCTGGGGATTTACTAATATACCCTCTGCAGATACCACATGTCCCAAGAATGCTACTCGATCAAGCCAAAACTGGTGCTTACTGAATTTCTCATAGAGCTAATGCTCTCTAAGAGTCTGCAATACAATCCTTAAATGCTTTGCATGCTCCTCTCGACTATTTGAATACACTAGGATATCACCGATGAAGACTATCACGAATTTGTCTAGATAGGGTCTGAAAACTCTGTTCATTAAATCCATGAAAGTTGCTAGAGCATTCGTCAACCTAATCAGTATAACCAAAAACTCATAATGCTCATAGCGAGTCCTGAAAGCCATCTTAGGAACATCTTCCCTACGTACTCTCAACTGGTGATACCCCGACCTTAAATCTATCTTCGAGAAGACTTTTGCTCCTTGCAGTTTATCGAATAGGTCGTCAATTCTGGGTAGCGGGTAATAATTTCGAATGGTGACTTTATTGAGCTGCCTGTAATCAATGCACAATTAGAGACTTCCGTCTTTCTTCTTAACGAACAACACCGGAGCTCCCCATGGTGATGTACTCGTCTTACCAAAGCCTTTACTCAACAATTCTTTCATCTTAACCTTCAACTCCTTTACTTCTACCGACGCCATCCGATATGGCGCTATCGAAATGGGCTCTATACCAGGTGCTAACTTAATTTCGAACTCGATCTCCCTATCCGGTGGCAACCCTAGTAGATCTTCGAGGAAGACATCAAGGAACTCATTAACTACGAAAACTTATGCCAATTACAACTCACTACTGCCAGCTTCTATTGCATAAACCAAGTACCCTGGCATGCTTTACAGAGCATTTTATTGGCTTCCATTACACTCACCAAACTTGTAGAGAGTATTTTCCTCTCTCCACAAAAGATTACATCTGGTTCCCCAGGCTTACTAAACTGGACCTCTTTCCTGTAGCAGTCTACGATAGCGCGATGCTTGGATAGTCAATCCATGCCCAAAATAACATCGAAATCATGGATATTGAGCACTATCATATCAGCCTCGGACTCATGATCTGCTATAATCACTTTACTTCCCATGTAAACTCTATCCGCAATAAGTGAATTGCCCGTAGGAAGTGACACTACCATGCTACACTCAGTTGGTCTCAACTCTATCCCAACTGTATCTATGAACTCCTGTACAATAAAAGAATGGGTGGCTCCTAGGTCCACCAGTATATGAGCATCTGAATCAAACAAAGAAATTGACAGGACCTTAACCAGACCTTATCTAGGCTCTCGTTTGGAGGATCCTGCCAGACACTTCAACGAATTTCCTGAACCCAACTCGTCGAATTAGAGAAACCCGAGAAGCGAACTCCTAACTTTCTTAGCCGGTTTACTCGTTTAAACATAAGAAATTGGTTTTCTTTAGAATAGTTGAGAGTGATAAAATTTGTCGCAATTTCGTTTAAAACAATTTTTAGAAAAATTTCGGAAGCATAACAGCTACATTTTTTATAAATCCAAAATTTTTACCTGCAAATAAACAAACTTCAACTATAATTTCATTTCCTCCTAACTTCTTTACTCACAATCATGCAATTTTTCATCACAATTTTCACAACATTATGTATGAACTCATACTAGAAAGTGAATATACACATCATGCATGAAAACTCATGAAAATTTACAAATACATTTATATTTATACAATCCCAAAAAGTGAATGACATAATCATCATGTAATACAATTCCATATACATGTTTTATACACGCTAATTCATAACTCGCCCACCTAGGAGTATGTGAAATGAGAATGTCATCTCTCCCCCGAACTACGGTCGCACCCAAAGATATAAATAAGCTACACATTCGACAAACGAGTTAGTGCAACAAGGTCATATAATATCACAAGCAACAATATCATAGACTAAAGTCTTATTCATTTTCAAAACTTTCAAAATCTTAATATCTTCTTTCAAAATCTCCATGTATACCCTCAAAGTACTTTATCCATCACGGCGATTTTAACTAACACCAATGTGAGCTACTGCGGCATCTCAACTACTACGATACGGAATTTACTGCATCGCACGTAGGGTGATAACTCTTATAACTGAACAACTACAACACGGAATTTTCTGCATCGCAATTGTAGTGCTAAAACTCTAGGCGACTACGAGCGGAATTTTCTGCATCGCAACGTAGCACTATACTTTCTAGGAAACTGAGCAACTACGGACGGAATTTTTTGCATCGTCGCGTAGTGCTAACTTCTTTCTAATCTGAGCGACTATGAACGAAATTTTCTGCGTCGTCACGTAGCGCTAAATCTCATAAACTCTTAAGACATATACATGGGTTTGTGAAGCTAGATTTATTAAGTGCAAAAGCACAACACTGCATACTTTATGAACTTTGAAAATTCTCTTACTTCAACTTTTAAAGACAATAACTTATATTGATTTACATCACTTTATGGATTCCATAAGAACCCATATACTCAAAACTTGAACTTTGATATTGGAAAATCATTTTCGTTCTCACTTAACATTTATGTACAATATTTAACACAAAGAAATTGAATTGAACATAGGTGATAATACACTTACCTCAAAGTCGCGCAAATCCGAATCAAGCGTTTCGACGAGTCTCTCGAACTTTGCTCGCTCGCTTGTCACCTACATGACAATTTTTTATTATCACTAGTGACAATCTTATAACTCAACTTTAAATTAACACTTTCCAACAATGACCCTTTTTACATGATCACTTCCCAACTTGTTTCTAACTCAACCGAGACTCTCTAATTTCGATTTCTTCATAAAAGTTTCAATTTTGGACCCCTAGGACACCCTCACGTAGTCCGTATAATTTTTAGAGGCCCGAAATGAAAAATCGAAATTTTTCGTCTCTTTTGATACTCTATTACATAACGTAATTCAGCAGCCTACTTGGGGCTTCGTTTTTCTTCACTTTTTTTCTACAGTCCTCTTATCTCACATTCTGGTCACACGTCAAATTTCGTCGAAAAATTTTATCTTTTGCTATGTCAAATCTAATAAAAACGCCCTATTTCGGGTACTTTTCGATGCACTTTTTTGCATCGGATGAGCGATGGTGGTTTTTCTCTCGTATCTAAGGTCATTTTACCTAATTATGATAAACTAAATTCATTCTATGTAATAAAAATTGCATTTACATAGTTATTTCGCTTATCGACTTTCTAACGACACTATTTTGAGCATAACTTACGCAATTTTTATCGGAATCGATCCATTCCAAAACCTATGGTTTTTTATGACTTCTAGGCATAATTTGAGGTGTAGAACAACCCCATATATGTCAGACTTGCACAGGTTATCTCTATCCCATGGTTTGAGCTCGGGATTCCCAAATTGCTCAAAACTACTACCATTGAGCTTCTATCACTTCTACTTATCTTCCTAACCTTATTTATACTAAAATTTGGGTTCAAAACCATCTAATTTCAGAGGTTTTCCACTTTCCTTCATGTCCATAACACACCCATACACTCATTCTAGAGTAAAACTTTCAAGTTTTTACAAAACTATCTCTTAAAAGCTTTTCATCAAACAACTAATCTACACTTTGTGTAATACTTTATGACTTTAAGTTTCACTTTAAAATTTGTTATCCAATTAACCTAACCTATCATTTACACACAAGAACATGGCATGTAAACTTCTATATTACTTAGTTAGGGTTCTACACTTGTTGGAAGAGTAGAACACCTATCACAACTCACAAGAATCACATAGTTAACAACATACCTATTTCAATTCTAATTTCATCAAGTAGAGAGAGAGGAGATGAGATCTCACTTAAATCTTGTTTAGGAGGGTGAGATTAACTTGTAAGAAACCCTAGAGAAGTGGTTTGAGGATTGGGTAGTTGATGGAAGCTCCTTCTCTTCTTCCTTCTTACTTGCTGTCCATATTTTTCTCTTCAGGTTTCGTTTCTGCTTCTCCTCCATGACAGCTGCTGATTTTCTTCTTCTTTCACGCCAAGTGCTGCTCTTGTTCCTTCATTTTTTCTCTAAGTGTTATATTTATACACTTAACATTTCCCAAATGACCTTCATGTCCCAATTTCTTTTTAAGTCATGCCACTCTCTCCCTTTGTTTACAACTCACGGCTGCACTATTTTCTGTTGTAAATTTCCTGATAGCTTCACTTCTTCTTTTATCAATTTTGCTCTAATTGTTTTATTTATATATCTCATTAAAAATTCATAGAATGCCAAGCTTGTCTCTTGACTTGTTTTGACTATCACTCTTAGTTAAATTTTAAGTTAATTTGTTATTAACTACTAATTCTACATAATAGTTCATCTAGTTTTTATTTTTGGATTCAAACATATTATCACTTATGATCTCTCACTTAATTGTGAATGAACTATTTTACCTTTCACCAACTTATCATACTATAAGTATCCAACACTTTAATATCGCTCATAAGGTTGTTAGTATTATTCGTAACTTAACTTACACCTTTCCATATTCTAATTTCTAACGCTAGAACACTAGAAAATAAAATATCAAGAATAGGGGTTTACAGAAATGGTACTTGTGACCACTTCCAGTGTTGCATCTGTCGCCTGCTGGGTCATTGTGTATACTCTCGCGGCTTGGTTATAGGGTCTACTAGATGGTGCTCGCGAGTGTAGGCTCCCGTTGGGTCCACCGCTAGACGGCTCTGGGCCTGTGGCTCCTCTAGTCTGAGGGCCTCCTCTCTCTGGTCCACAACCCCCACTGGTCTGTCCCTAAACTGTGGATCTAGCCTCGGCGGGGCTTGACGCGACTACACTGGGATAGTCGTGCATGAAGTGACCCTCCTGTCCACACCTGAAGCATCCGGTCCTGCCCTGGAGGCACTCACCGGGGTGTGAATCGGCCACATCTGCTACAAAGAGGTCGGCTTATCTAACTTTGTTGACTCTTGAACCCTACGGAAGACTGAACAGAACTCTAGCTCGTCTAGGGTCTCTGACTCTATCGCCGACTCTCAGACCAGGCTGGCCTCTGACCACTCTTAGCTACTTTACTGGTTCCTTCTTGTTGGCTACCTGTCCAACTGCACTTCTACTCGAATTTTCTTGGCTGAGGGGCGGGCTCAACACTCCGCTCAACTCTGGTAACGACCTTTACTAACTCCCCATATCGAGAATGTCCTGTGGAGGTCACATATGTCCTAATCCGTGGACTCAAACCAGCAGTGAACCTATTCACCTTCTGCTCTTCATTTTCTGCAATATAAGGGACTAGGTGGACTAACTCTGAGAATTTCTTCTCGTACTCGATCACTATAAGGCTTCCCTGCTCAAATCTGAAGAATTCTTCAATCTTTGAATTCTTATAGCTCTTAGGGAAGAACTTGTTTGTAAATTCTTTCTTGAACTTGGACCAGGAGACTCTACGTAGGTGTGCCTTCTGATGTGCTCTCCACCAATCTTTTACTCGATCTTTCAACAGGAAGGCGGAGAAGGTAACCATTTGATCTTCTGAATAGCTCATAACCTGAAATATCTCCTTATTTGTCTCTAGCCATGATAGTGCTCTCTCAAGCTCCTCGGTCTCGTCATACGGTTTGATGCCTAACTTGCGAGCGCTCTCAATAGATATACCGGCCTCCCACGACTGCTAGAGTGTCGCTGCCAGCATCTAGGCCATCTGCTCCATCTGCCCTGGAATAGGTCCTGGAGTAGGCTCTGCTCTAGACGGTCCTAACGGCTTCGAGTGTGAAGAACTAGTCGGCACATTGACAGACTCGTCAACATGCTCATTTTGAGAGGTAGATGCCTCTGTGGCTGCCTGTCTCGTCCTAGGATAGGTACGTCGCTGCATAGCTCTGTGTGCACTAATAGACACAAGAATTTAGAATCCAATTATCAGAATACTAATCCAACATGAATTAGCATTATAATTTCATGCAATACTTAAACTCAATTCTCATGATATTATGCTTAACCTATGCATTCTAAGAATGCATCACTTATGTAATCTTAGGAAGACTTAATGCATACAGTAATCTCATGCAAGCCTTACACATAAACTTATGCATAACACTTATTTTAATGCACAAAATAGTGCTAAACTTTCTTTTCTTTTAAACTCAATCTCAAATCCTTCGAAAATCGGGCTTTAATACCAACTTGACAAGACCCAACCCAGACTCTCTCTAGTCTCTTATCTGGGAGGTACTACTGGGCACTCCAACGGACTTCTCTTAATTCGACTTGTCGGAAAGGAGAGACCCGCGGAGCAAACCCCTTAATCTTACCCAATTTCCTTAACTTGATTTAATTGTATCCTTGAAAATAATTTGGGTGGATAAAATTTTTCGCAATTCCGTTTAAAACAATTTTCTAAAAATTTCGACAGCATAACGGCTACATTTTTAAGGTTTCCAAAATTTTGCCTGCAATAAATCATACTTCGACTATGTATTCATTTCATCCCAACTTCGTTTATCCACAAACATGCATTTTCATCACATTTTTTCCACAATCAATGTGCATGCACTTATAACAGGATGTATATATACCTATATATATCGCACATGACAATTTACACCCATATTGTAAACTCTTAGTCTTGAATTATAACCTCCTAGTGTTAAAAGAGAGATTAGATAGTTAAAATCAATCTCTACAGTAAATTGAGTGAATTTCATAGCCTCCGAAATTTATTTATTTAAGAATACGGCGAAATTCGTCAACCATAAAAAGTTTAGTAGTGTGTCAATGAAAATCTAAGTTAGGAAATCAAAGATTTTAGTAAATGATAATCGAATTAAAATTCGATTAAAAAGAAAGAGTCAAGGTCAAAAAGACAAACTTGACGTTTTAAAAATAAATACTAACGAGACGAGAATTAAATCAAATGAGAAATGAAATAAACACGGAAGGACTATGAGGGGTGTTGCCGTGAGAGAGCATCAAAAAAAGGAGATTTAAATGAAATTAATAAGGGTTGGGGCAAGATATAATTAAGAAGAGTTGAGTAGTATATAAACAAACCTTAGCTGAAAATTTGTTTCAGCAAACTAGAGGCAGCCGTGAGAACCTTCGAGAGAGAGGGAGAGAGAAGTGATCAACCAGCTGTAAGAGAAGAAACCAGAAGAGAAGAAGAGAAGCAACCAGCAGCAAGGAGACTAAGTGGCTGCGGGTCGAGCAAGAAGGCAGCAGCAGCAGCGACAGAGGCAGATCCCAGCGCGCCCAGCAGCTCGCACGAAGGCTGGTCGCGAGCCCGAGCAGAACGGCGAGACGGGAGGGGAAGGCGCGACCTACAGCAGAACAAGAGCCAAAGCTGGTCCACCGTGAGTCCAAGGAAGCAGCAAGAGCTGCCGTGTGACACCAGAAGCAGAGCAGAAGCAGACGTGAGCCAAAACAGGCCTGACGCGTGGATTGCAGCGAGCTGGACGACCAGCAGAAGAAATGGAGGAAAACAACCCCTTCTCAGCCCATTCAAGCTTCAATTATCTTCTCTAAACCATCTCCCAAGTCTCTCTCAACTCTCTAAGCAAAGAACCAAGTAAGAAATCAAATCTCTCACCCTTTTCTTTGCTGAAAATTTCAGCAGTGTTGCTGAAAATTCTGAGCAGGATTTTGATGCTTGTGTTGGACAAATTGTGCTTCAAACTTTGATTGAACCTTAGGTAATTGAAATAGAGACTTGAATGAGGAGTTGTTGGCTGTAATTGATGCCATAAAAGTGTACATATGGGCTGCTATATATTAATCAAAGCTGAAACAGAAAGTTTTGTTTCATGCACTTCAAGTGGATGATGCAAAGCTTGAATGAATTTTTAGTGTCCAAATGAATAAATAAGGTGTATGTATGTGTTAAAAACTTGAAGAGTAGTAGATAAGCTTTGAGATTAGTTGATTTAGAGCCCAAGTTAGAGCATAAAAGAGTTTAGAAAAGTTAGAGAATTGTTTAGAGTTGCAAAGGAATAGTTGTAGTCAAAAATGTCATTCCCGAGCTCAAATTTTGAGCTAGAAGAGACCTGACTTTATCTCACTTATTTGGGAGTGTTCTACACCTCAAATGATGCCTAGGAACTATAGAAAACCATAGGTTTTGGAACGGATCGAATCCGATAAAAATTATGCAAGTTAGGCGTAAAATAGTGTCGTTAGAGTTCTGAGAAGTGACACGGCTATGTAAATGCAATTTTTATGGCATGAAATGAGTTTAGTTAGTCATTATTAGTTAAATGAAGCTTAGTTATGGAAGAAAAACTAGCGTCGCTAATTCGAAACGAAAAATTTACAAAACGTGCCCGAAAGTGTCCAAAACGGGCTTTTTCCTTAGATTTGAACTAGCAAACGATAATATTTTTCAATGAAATTTGACGTGTGACTAGAATGTGAGATAAGTGAACCATAGGAAAAAGAACGAGGGAAAAAAGAGCCCCGAGTAGTGTGTTACCACCTATTCTGTTATGGGCTGTAAGTTGAGAATTAAAAATGTAATTTTTCGTTTCGAGCCTCCAATAACTAAACGGACCGCATGGGGTGATCCCTAGGGGTCTAAAACTGAAACTTTTACAAAAAAATCGAAGTTAGAGAGTCTCGGTTGAGTTAGAAACAAGTTAGGAGGTCATATAGAGAAAAATGGGTCTTAGTTGAGATTATTAACCTTAAGTTGAGATTCTCAACTTTTCAAATTGTCACTAGTAATGATGAGAAAATGTTGTGTAGGTGACGGGCGTGTGAGCGATGTCCCAGAGCTTCGTCGAGATGTTTGACGCGGAGTGACATGGCCTCGAGGTAAGTGGTTCGCCACTTAAGATCTTTTCCAATCTCATGCAAATGCTTGATGTTTGGTAATGAACATGGTAGTAAGTAGTAAAAGAGAATGAAATTGATTTCTTATATCAAATTAAAGTGTGAATGTATAGGTTCCTATGAAACCTATATAGAGATAGAAATTTATACTAAGTTGCTTTTAAAGAGAATGAAATGATAAAAGTGTTTAGAGATTTTAAAACTATAGAGTTTGTGCTTTGGCACTAGAGAACTGGATTATAAAACACATGTGTATACCTTAAAAGTTATGAGAGTTAGCGTTACGTGACGACGCAGAGAATTCCGTCCGTAATCGCTCAGTTTATAGAAAAGTATAGCGCTACGTTGCGATGCAGACAATTCCGTGCGTAGTTGGTTAGTTGATAGTTAGCGCTACGAAGCGATGCAGTAAATTCCGCTCGTAGTCGCCTAGAGTTTTAGCACTACACTTGCAATGCAGAAAATCCCGCATTGTAGTTGTTTAGTGATGAAATTTAGCGCCTTACGTACGATGCAGTAAATTTCGTAACGTAGTAATTGAGATACGTTAGTAAGCTTCACGTTGGCATTAGTTAAAATCGCCCGTGATGGTTATAACGAGTCAAGGATACACATGGAGATTTTGAAAGAAATTGTAAAACTTGAATAAATAATGAATTCTTATGTTAGTGTATGTGATATTATATATCCTTGTTGCACTAACTCCTTGTTTATTTTGTAGCTTATTTATTTTTATTGCGTGACACCGCCGGACGAGACATTGACATTTTGTTGCATTTATATAAGTGGGACAAGTTTCCACGACATTATATTAATTGAACTTTGAAATGTATTGATTATATTATTTTTTTGAGATACACTTGTAACTAGATATGTATGTTGTAAATATTTAATGGTCCTTATATCTTTATATGATATATGATTATACATTGTGTTATAAAGTGCTTACATTGTGGAAATTGTGATAAATGGTGCATGTTTGTGAATAAAGAAGTTGGGAGGTGTTCAGATATAGTCGAAGTGTATTTTCATGACAGGTGATATTTTGGTTTTATAAAAAATGCAGTCGTTATGCTGCCGAAATTTTTATAAAAAGTGTTTGAAATAGTTAAAGGAAAAAGTTTAGCACTCCCAACCAGTTACAGAAAAATCAAATAAACATGTTTTAGCGAGTAAACCGGAGAAGAAAGTTAGGGTTCGCTTCTCGGATGTTTTCAATCCGACAAGTCGGTTTCGATGAGTCCGTTGAAGTGCCCGGCAGGATCCTCCAGACAAGAGCTTAGATAAGGTCTGGGAAGGGTCCTGTCACATATACAATAACTTTTACAATCATACAATCTCAAAAGTGCAAAAATACTATGAGTATGGTGTAATACAAAAGTTTTTCCATAATCAATATATTCAACTCATGTGCATGATTTATACAACATATTTTGTGACTCGCCCACTTATATATATGAAATGAAAATCTCGTCGTCCCACCATCCTACGACAGCACCCAATGGAATATATAAACTATACAATAGGTAAACAAGTTAGTGCAATAAAACAATGTCATATAGTTATGCACTAGTGTAACTTATTTAATCTTAGAAACTTCAAAATTTTAAAGTTGTCTTTCTAAAAACCCCATGTATACCCTTAAAGTGCTCTAACCATCACGGGCGATTCTAACTAAGGCCAATGTGAAGCTACTGAGGTATCTCGACCACTATGACATGAAATTTACTGCATCGCAACGTAGGGTGAAATAATCTCATATCTGAGCAACTACACTGTGGATTTTTCTACATCACAAATGTTGTGTTATAACTCTGGGCGACTACGAGCGGAATGTACTGCATCACAACGTAGTGCCAAATGATGAAACTAAACAAATACGTGCGAAATTATTTACATCACAACGTAGCGCTATATATTCTAGGAAAATTGAGCAACTACGGACAGAATTTTCTACATCATCACGTAATGCTAATTACTCTATAGGCTGAGCGACTACGAACGGAATTTTCTGCGTCATCACGTAGCGCTAAATCTCATATGATTTTAAGGTATGTACATGGGTTTTAAAAACTAAATTCACTAAGTGCAAAGACACAAAATTATTTATTTTTGAAACTCTAAAAACTTTCTTGATTCACTTATTTTAGAAACAACTTTATATTGGTTTCAATCACTTTATGGATTTCATAAGAAACTCACATACTCAAAACTTGAACTTTGAAATTGGAAAATCGTTTTTGTTCTCATTTAACAATTATATACAAAACTTAACACAAAAAAATAGAAATAGACGCAAGTGGTAGTACACTTACCTCAAATCCGCAAAAATCCAAGTCAAGCGTCTCGACGTGTCTCTCGTGCCTCGCTCACTCGCTCATCACCTACACGTCAATTTCTTATTCTCACTTGTGACAATTTCATAGCTTAAAACTTTGAAATAACACTTTCAACAAAACTTTCTCTAGTAACTACCCTTTACACTATAACTTTTCCAACTTATTTCTAACTCAACCGAGACTCTCTAATTCCGATTTCTTCACAAAAGTTTCAGTTATACATCCCTACGGACACCTCCACATATTCCGTATAGTTTTTAAAGATCCGGAACGAAAAGTTAAAATTTTGGACCCCTTATAACAGAACAGTACGCACAACCCATTCTATAGGCTGTTTCGCTTCCGTTTTTGCTTGGACCATCTTCTTATCTCTCACTTAGGTCCCCTGTAAAATAGTTTCGAAAAACTTTAAGTATTGAGGGGTGAAACCTAGGAAAAACGCCTATTTTTCTATACTTTTTGATATGCGTTTTCTCATCGAACAAGCGACGATGTTATTTCTTTCATATCTAAGGTTTTTTTTACCTAATTATGATCAAATATATTCATTTCATGCATAAAAAAATGCATTTACATGGACATCTCACTTTACGACTCTCTAAACGCATTATTTTGGTCATAACTTGTCCGATTTTTATCGGAATCATTCCCTTCCAAAACCTATGGTTTTCTATGATTCCTAAGCATGATTTGAGGTCTGGAACAACCCCAAATAAGTCAGAGTAGTGCAGGTCATCACTGTCTCTTTGTTGGGCTCGGGATTCTCCAATTTGCTCAAAACTACTTCTTTGACAATCTTATCACTTCTATATGCTTTCCTAACCTCAATTATACTTGGATTTGAGTTCAAATAAATCAAAAATTAGAGGTATCGTACTATCCTTCATAGTCGTGGCGCACTCACATAAACATCAAAGTGTAGATCTTTTCAAATGTACATGTAAATCTCTTTCAAACCTTTTATCAAACAACTTAACTACAACTTGTTGGACATTTTAGTGCTTTAAATCACCCTTTAAAGTTTGCTATTCATAAACCCTAACCTACCATTCACACACAACAACATGTTATCTAAGTTTCTATATCACATACTTAGGGTTCTACACTTGTTTTGAGTGTAAAATACCCCACACAACTCACTACAACAACAAGACTATCAACATACCCATTATAATTCCAACTATCATAAAAGTAAAGAGAGACAGGATGATATCTCACCTTATTTCTTGCTTAGGATTGAGGGTTTATCTTGAAAACATCTTAGGATGATAAGTTGAGGCTTGGAAGAATGGGTTGGAAGCTATTTTCTTCTCCTCCCTCACTTTGCCGTCCAACTTCCCTATGCTCTCTCCCTCTCTTATTTTTTTCACGCCACTCTCTCCTTTCTTTCTAATGTCTCACGGCTGTTCTTCCTTGTTTTCATCCATTTTTTTCTAAGTGTGCCTTATATATATATAAGGAACATTTCTCAAAATGACAAGCTTGTCCCATTTGACTACTTTGATTATCACTTATAGTTTAGTTTAATCTAAATAGTAATTGACTACTAATTATAAGTAATAAATCCTATAGTACTTCTTTTTGGACTTAACTATATTACCACTTATAATTTATCTCCCATTAGTAAAAGATATTTTTACCCTTCTTTGACTTTTTCTTATTGAAATAATTATCGAATAATTCTATAACGGTTGTTAACTCTCAATTTCCCGGTTAGACTAATGTTGACTAGATTTATCATTTTAACTTCATAATCTAGCTTCTAACACTAGGAGGTTCAAAATCGAGACTAAGGGTTTACACAGCAACTTACAAAGGGACAAGCTGAGAGGTGCTTATAAATAAGGCTGAGCTAGAAAGTGGCAACTCGCTGAAAAGTTGAATTGAGCGAGCTCGCTAAGATGATTAATGCCTACAAATTAGGTTGAGTTGGAGCTAGGGTGCGAGCTTAGAGCTTGAGTTGGACTGGCAACACTATAGTTCGTTATAGCTGAGTTGAATAAATAAATAGCAATGATAATAGAAGGGATTATGACTTGAAGTGTGTTCCATGGATGCATGTTCTAAGAGAGGTCATTGTTGCATGTAAATATAGGTGACCAGTGAACTGACAAAGGACGTTGAAGGAGTAGTTGTTGGTGAGTTGGCAAGCGAACAATGAGTGTGAAAACATTTTAATATTAAATACTTTTCAGTTTATCTTGCATATATTTTATAGATTTCCATAAATTTATTTTTAGCTTATAAATTGTTTCACATTCTAGAATGAAATGAATTAGTTTATTTCTTCTGTATATGTGTTACAATGAGTTTCAGCCTCTATTTATAAGGAGAGGAGTTTACAATTTAAGTTGAAATAAAGCAGAAAAGAATCGTATATTAATTACATTCCAAATTAGATTGCATCAAATCAAGAATCGGTTCCGCTAAATCAAGGATCAAATTTATCAATGTTTGAATTTGAATTTATTTCCAATTCTGGTAGAAGAATCACGATTAATTTGGGTTACTGCTTTTTTAGAAGATTTCCTTATTGAGTTGTTCATCGTGTGAGCTAGAGACTGCATTGGATGACCTCAAGCTAGACCTCGCTATGAGTCATACTAGCAGCGACCTGTGAACATCAGTAGTGATGCGAGCTCGCTCGCGTAAGCTGAAGAGCTCACTTGGGCTGGGTGTTGATCAACCGGGCCTCGTCTATTGGGCCACTTCATTAGATCGACTTGTTGGGCTTTTATCAGGCTTTTACCAGCCCATTTGTTCAACCCGAAATATACTTATAATATCAGTCCCCCAACTCTTAGTGCGTTCTACGAACTAGGAGCTCGAGCTCACTGGTAAAAGCTAACATGTCTCGCGCTGTCGTCTTGCGCCTTTTCAGGTTCCATCCCATCAATTCTTACATGTGACGATGATTCAGATGATAGCTCAACTGGCACTACCACGTCTCATGTCACGCGCATTTAATGCGCATGTCTCTCAACTGACGGCCCATAATTATAAAAACCATAACTCGTTCTGCGTCATTGGATCTGAGGTGATTATATGGCTCCCAGATCGAACGGCTAGGATACAGCTCAGCTGCCTATATAAATAGGTGGAACCCTTTCATTTTCTTTTCACTCTATCATTTTCCTCTCCAGCCACCGAGTTACTTCTTTCTTCTCTTTGCTTCATTCCATCTCCTTATGCCAGTTCTTCTTAGATTCTTCATCTTCAATCATCAGATTTCTTGTCTCTTGACAAGGATTCACAATACGTTTCTTTTCTAGCTTCAAGTTTGTGGCTTTTGGTTTGTTTTCATTGCTTGTATCACATTATGCTTGCATTATACTTCCTCGGTTTGAAATGAGTTTGAATGCTTCATGTTCTGCTGTTGATTGTTCTGTTGCTGAGTGCGACTTTTCATTTTTCTGTTGATTTGATCCTGTAACTTACCTATTTGTGATTTGATTACTGTTTGTGCTTATCATGAATACGAACTGTATGATATGGTACGTGTAGGTCGCTAGCTCATAAGTAATTTTTCTATAGGTCGAGCCCCCCATTATATTAGCGAACTATGTGGCATTTGCGATCTGTAGACTAGGGAACTTCCTTAGTAGGAAACTTAGACATTTAGGCATGGTTTGCTTACTGCAACCTAATTATACCCCCTTTATGTATAGATGGCTTTGGGTCGCAACCGTTGAACACACAGAGTAGGAGATAATGAATCATCTAGCTTGGAAGAGCTTGCTTTGGGCGAAGTACACAATGTTGGTGAGGAAACTTCTCAAAGCAGAGAGGTTATAGAGCAATCCGTAGCTTAGGCTGATCCAGCAACAGCTTATCAGCTCGTTGAGGAGCGGCAAGCTCGCGAGGTGTTCATTCATCATTCTTCCAAAATGGATTATACTGAGATTAGGGGAATCATGTTGCAATACCACATTCCCAAGAGCTGCCGCATGATGCCTCTTGCTGCTAACGACCACGCGTGCTATCCTCCCAAGGGTTACATCGCCATCAGTACTCACCATCTTAAGCATGGGCTCAGATTTCCAATCTCTACTTACCTAATCGAGTTCCTGAACAGGCTCAAACTTTAACCATTCCAGCTAACTCTGAATTCGTATTCACAGCTGTCATAATTGGCCTTAGTCTTTCTTTAAAATGGTCTTCGTCCCCCAACTCCAAAAATCTTAAGCCACCTCTATAGCATCAAAAATGTCGGTAGCATAAAAGATGGAATGAGAGAGGGAATCTACTACCTCGTAGCTCGTCAATCAGACTATAAGAGTCTGTTGCCTCTAAATGATGCAAAGGCTAAGTCTAACATAGGGGCCTACAAAACGAGCTGGTTTTTCATTTATTGCACTTCCCTCAGGTCTCTTGGCAACTTCATTTTTGTTCTAAGTCCAAGTAGATGTAAGGGGAAACATCTGCGAGCTGAGGAACACCCTTTTTTTTTTTTTTTTAATTTATGAGTTGACATTCTTTACTTTGCAAATGTAAAGGAGGATAAACCTATCATCAGTGACGAGGAGGAAAAAGCCCTCAAGACGCTTGTAGATTCAAATGAGGCAATTCTTAGCACGATGCTTGATAATGACCTCCTTAGGATTTATGGGCTAGCTCTTCCTCATAACAGCAAGCTAATAGACAGCAAAAGAGACATAGAAAACAGAAGAGAGTTCGACCTCCCTTCTGTGTTTAAAGCTGATAGTGAAGAAGAGGCTGTCTCTACTTCCCAAGCAGTTCAAGCTCTTATTCTTGTCCCTCAAACAGATCAGACTCCTGCTCCTCAAGCAATCCCAGCTCCTGCACGTATTCAAGCAGATCCAGCTCCTGCTCCATTCTCGCACACAGATCAGGCTCTTGCTCCTTCCTCGCACACAGATCCAGCTCCTCAACCAATTCTAGTTGCTTATCAAGTTCCAGCTCCCATTCCTCGACGAGCTCCAAAGATGGCGAAGCTCTCCCTAAAAACGGCGCCTCCGAAGTGACCTGTTGACCTTGTAGCCCTTCCAGCTACTACTTCTAAGCATCCTATTAAGACCAGAACCTCTTCCGGTGCTGCTCCCAGTGAAGTGCTGCCTTCGGCATAAGTAGCAAATCCTTCACAAGTCCCAGTGTAAACCCTTAGTCCCAAACTCTAAACGTCCTAGTGTTAGAAGCTAGATTATAAAATTAGAATGATAATTTTTTTTTAACTTTAAATTAATTCGGAACATTGGAGAATTAATAGTAATTATTGAACCACCCAAATTGGTTTAAAGAGAATAAAGTTGAATAAGGGTAAAAGTGTCTTTTACTAATAAGAAATAAATTATAAGTGGTAATATGTTTAAATCCAAAAATAAAAACTAGAGAAATTATTATGTAGAATTAGTAGTAAATGACTAATTTGATTAAAGTTAGATGTTAATTATGGTCAACAAGTCAAAGAGGGATATGGAAGTCATTCTAGAAATTGTTAATTATATATATATCCAACACTTAGAAAGATTTATGAAACAAGAGAAGCATTAGGCATGAGACAAGGAAAGAAAGAAAGCAATCAACTACTGGAAGAAAAAAGAAAAGACAGAAACATGAAGAGCAGAAACATGACAGCAAGGTGAAGTGAGAAAGGAGGAAGATCAAGCAATTTTTAAGCCTTCAATGACCCATCTAAAGTGTCTCCAAGTTAGAACCATACCACCCAAGCAAGGTGACGAGCGAGCGAGTGAGGCCCGAGAGACTTGTCGAGACATTTGACGCAGATTTGCGTGGCTTTAAGGTAAGTGTACTGTCATTTATGTTTAATTCTATGTCTTTGTGTTAAATATTGTATATAAGTGTTAAGTGAGATCGAAAATGATTTTCCAATATCAAAGTTCAAGTTTTGAGTATATGGTTTCTTATGGAATACATAAAGTGATATAAATCAATTTAAGTTATTTTCTTTAAAAGTTGAATTGTGAGAACTTTCAAAGTTTATAAAGTATGTAGTTGATGCTTTTACACTTAATGAATTTAGTTTTACAAAGAAACCCATGTATATACCTTAAGATTATATGAGATTTAGTGCTACGTGACGATGCAGAAAATTCCGTCCATAGTCGCTCAGTTTTACTAGAAAGTATAGCGCTATGTTGCGATGCAGACAATTCCCCACATAGTTTATTATTTTATAGTTTGGCACTATGTGGTAATGTAGTATATTTCGCTTGTCGTCGCCCAGAGTTTTAGCACTAGAATTGCAATGCAGAAAATTTCGCGTTGTAGTTGCTCAATTATAAGAATTATCACCCTACGTGCGATGTAGTAAATTCCGTATTGTAGTGGTTGAGATACCATAGTAGCTTCACATTGGCGTTAGTTAAAATCGCTCGTAATGGATAGAATACTTTGAGGGTATACATGGGGATTTTGGAAGAAACCTTAAGATTTTGAAATTTCAAGGGTGAATAAGTTTACAACTTAATTCCTTAGTGTTTATTATATTATATTATTTTGTTGCACTAACTTGTTTAATGGTTGTGTAGCTATATATTCCATTGGGTGCGATCGTCGGACGGGGTGACGACATTTTCATCTCATATATATAGGTGGGACAAGTCACAAAAATATGTTGTATAAATTATGTATATGGATTGAAGACATCAATTGTGGAAAATTAACTTGCATTTTGGATGGTGTAGTTGTAAATATTTTGTGATTACTTATGGATTTTCATGTACATATATACTTATACATTATATTATAATCCCATGCTTATTGATTTGGAAATGTGTGATACTAATGCATGTTTGTGGATAAAGAAGTTGAGAGGAAATGAAATTATAGTCGAAGTGTATATTTATTTGCAAATAAAATTTTGGATTTGTTAAAAATGCAATCGTTATGCTGCCGAAATTTTTATAAAATCGTTTTGAAATGAAATTAAGAAAAATTTTATCACTCCCAACTATGTTAAAGAAAACCAAATTCTTAAGTTAAATAAGTAAACCGACTAAAAAAGTATAGGGGTTCGCTTCTCGGGTTTCTTCAATCCGACAAGTCGGGTTCAGGAAGTCCGTTGAAGTCCCTAGCGGGATCCTCCAGACAAGAGCCTAGATAAGGTCTGGTTAGGGTCCTGTCACCCAACCCCCAGCTCGCTACCAAAGGTGAGTGAAGTTCAATCTAAGACCCCATCTCGCGAGACCCAAAGTGGTTCCAGCGGGGGTGGAAGGAGAAAATTGGCGTTCAGTCCTTCCTTGGTCAAGCGACGTAAAGTAAACAAATGTAAAGAGCCCGAGGTCGCATAGGTCGTAGAGAGGACTGTTTGACCAGCTAGGCCTCGACCTGAAAATAGACCAAGGGGAAAATACTTGAGGTCCTTCATTGACAACTGGTCCGACATCATATTAACCCACACTAAAGCCTTGGAAAATAATGCCTTTTGCAGTCCAGACCTAGTTGAATACATAGGTCGTCATGCGATACTGGTAACTAACTTCCCTTTTACCTCTTTCGCCTCCTTGTTTTGTTAGATACTAACTCACTGCATTTCAGGTCGCACTGGGGGCAATAAAGCAGAGACAAGAAACTAGAACCTCTGAGGACCAAAGGATGAGGTTAGAGAACGAGCTGGGGAAGGTAGGAAGAACTTAAGTTTTTTACTGCAGAGGCCAAGAATACCATAAGGTGCCAACAAGCTTATGAGGCGAAGGTGATGCCAACAAGCTTATGAGGCGAAGGTGATGGATGCTAATGTGGCTAGAAGGGAGGTTGAGGAGGCCTTGATTCGCGAGAAGAGTGGTCATGAAGCTACGAGGTCGCATTTTCGTGCCGAGGTCCTCCGACTCAAAGAGGCCTAGAATAAGGCAAAGGATGAGCTGAGGGGGTCTGAACAGGGAGCAGAAACTACAGAAAAGCAAGCTGAGGAGGCCGAACAGCAAGCAGAGGCTACATTACGACGAGCAGATGCCGTTGAGCGCTGTGCAGAGGTAGCTCATTTAGAGGTTGCTATCTTGAAAGAGAAAATTGCCAAAGTCAAGGAAGAGGTGGAAGCGCAGGTCGCTAAAGCTAAAGAGGAGGCTGAATCAGAAATAGGTAACGATTTCCTATACACCTTGTGAGAGGCCTATCTCGAACTAGATTTCTTGATCTTTGACAAGGTGAGACTCCAAGAGGTGGAAAGATTCATCTCCAGTCATGTCAAACACACTTCCTTTGGATATAGAGATGTCTAATGCAACCTCTCAAGCCGAGCCAGCTCAGGTTATAGAGTTTTCAAGCGATGAGTCTCTTTCAGGGTCAACTTCTCATGACCAAGGCAATCAGCACTTTCTCATCTTTTGAATTCTTTTTTCATAGCTTCTACTTCATTTATCTCGACCTTTGAGGTCATTTGCAATGAACTTTATGAATTAATGAAATTTCTTTGTTATGAGTTGTATGTTGAATGTGCTTGAATTACTTCATTTGTTGTTACATATATTTTTCACATCTTCATTTTTCAAGTTGTGGAACTTCCTACGAGCTAAAAAGTTCATCATTTAAACAATGAGTAATATAAAATGGTTTGGGATCATGAAGCTGTTGTAATAGCTCACAGATTATTGCTTGATTCAACATTTTAAGTTGACAAAATAAAATAAAATCTTCATGAGCTGGGCAGTAGGTTAGGACCTCGACTACTATATTGAAATGTTGACGAGCTATGTAGGTCGTAACCTCGCCTGCCATAGCGATATTTTTGTTAGCTATGCAAGGGGTCGTAACCTCGCTTGTCATAGCGATATTTTGTGAGCTATGCAGGGGGTCATAACCTCGCCTGCCATAGCGATATTTTACGAGCTATGCAGGGGGTCGTAACCTCTCCTACTGTAATAATATTTTTGCGAGCTATGTAGAGGATTGTAACCTCCCCTGCCATAGCAATATTTTTGCAAGCTATACAGGGGGTCGTAACCTCATTTGCCATAACGATATTTTTACGAGTTATGCAGGGGGTCGTAACCTCGCCTACCATAGCGATATTTTTGTGAGTTGTGGGCATGACAATGAGCTAATATGATAAAACCTGCTAGCTTAACAACTTATAAAATTTGGAGAACATGTAAAGAAACTAATAGAGCAATCACTCAATAGTGCAAATAATATGAGGAACTTGGAACTTTCATTAACTTCGATAAAATTAAATTACAAATTAAACATATGTACTCAAAAGTTACTGATAGTATGGGTGAAGATATTCAGTGTTCCAAGCTCAAGGGACTTCAGCTTCATTCATATTTGCTAGACGATAGGCTCCATTCCCTAAGTTTTCTTTGGTGACATAAGGACCTTCCCAGTTTGAACCTAAAGACCTATCGCTAGCTTTGCAAGCTCCAAGCAAAATAAAACATAGTACGAGATCACCTATGTTGAAACTTCAAATATGGGCTTTTCTATTGTAATACCTTGCAATCATTTGTTGATAAACTGCTACCTTTAACTGTGCTGCTTCTCTTGCCTCTTCAAGCAGGTCGAGGTTTGTAGCAAGTAGCTGGTCGTTGTCTTCTGGATTGAAGGTTGTTCTACGTTGCAAGGTCACTTCTAGTTCAGCTGGGATCATGGCTTCAGATCCGTACACCGTTAAAAAGGGGGTTTCGTCTATGGTGCTGCGAGCTGTGGTTCTGTAAGCCCATAACACCTTTTATAGCTCATCCACCCACGCTCCCTTTTTCGCTTCTAACTTTATCTTCAAGGTATGCTTTATTATTTTATTCACAACTTCAACCTGGTCATTAGCTAGCCAATGTTCTACTGCTGAGAAGCTTTTAACGATCTTCAAGTTGTTACAGAACTTGATAAGCTGGTCCTTACTGAACTAGGTCTCATTATCTGTCACGATCTGCTGAGGAACCCTAAACCTATAATTAATATTATTCCACACAAAGTTTTCTATCTTCGTTATGGAGATCTCTGCCATCTCTTTAGCTTCTGCCCACTTAGTGAAATAGTCCATAAGGACTACAACATGCTTGCATCTTCCTCGAGCTATTCGTAGAGGCCCAATCAAATCCATTCCCCAAATCGTAAAGAGCCATGGATTCACCATTTGTTGGAGATAGGCTGGTAGAGCTCGTGGAATCTGAGCAAACTTTTGGCACTTGTCACACTTTTTGACCAGGTTGATGGCGTGCTGCTTCATAATAGGCTAATATAATCTCTGTTGAAGTGTCTTTTGAGCTAGAGATAGCCCCCAGCATGATTTCCACAATGACCCTCATGTATCTACTTCATCACGATCTCGCAATCTTGGCCATCAATGCATCTTAAGAGCGGAGCTAAGAACCTTTTTTTGTACAGTACGTCATCATAGATGCAATATCAGGTTGCCTTGGCTCGCAAGCGTCGTGCTTCCAATCTATCACTTGGCAACTCTCCATCCTACAAATACTTTAAGATCGAGCCCATCTAGGAGTTAGGTTGTATAGCTACAGCCATCACTGAATCTTTCCCTTATGTGCTCAGAACTGGTAGGAACTCCACTCAGATTGCCCTTAAGAAATCTGCATCTCGGGTAGTTGTCAGGCGAACTAGTGCGTCTGCATGTGAATTCTGAGCTCGTGGGATCTGTATGACCTCGTACTTCTGAAAAGTACTTAGCAACTCTTGGACTTTCTAGAGGTACACAACTATTTTAGGTCCTCTGGTCTGATACTCTCCCCGTATATGGCAGATCACGAGTTGAAAGTCGTTGAAAACCCTTAATCGTTCAGCTCGTATTTCTCTAGCTAAGTGCAGACCTACGAGTAATGCCTCACACTCAACTTCATTATTGGTGGCCTAGAAGCCAAATCTTAAAGCGCAAAGGATTTTGTAGCCTTCAAGACTGATTAACAAAATTCCAACTCCGACCTTCTCCTCGCTAGACGACCCATCAACATATAACTCCCAAGTCAAACCTTTAAAGGATTCAACCCCTTCATCTGCAGGCCCTGTAAATTCTATGATGAAATCCACTAGAGCTTGGGCCTTGATTGTCGTCCTTGGCTTAAACTAGTTATCAAACTGTGTCAGCTCTACTACCCATTTAAGTAAGCGACTTGAGGTGTCTAATTTCTGGAGAACCTGCTTCAGCAGTTATTGGGTAAGGGCTTCAATTCTGTGGGCTTGAAAATAAGGGCACAGCTTCCTCGATGCAACTATCATGCAATAGGCAAGTTTCTCCATCTGGGAGTACATGGTTTCAGCATCAAGCAGCCTCTTACTTACATAATATATAGGAAGCTATGTCTTCTCTTCTTCTCTCACCAAAGTAGCACTCAAAGCATGTTGAGATACCTCCAAGTATAACATGAGCTTTTCTCATTCTTTAGGCTTGGAAAAGAATGGAGCTCGACTATGTATTCTTTCAATTACTGGAATACCACCTCGCACTGTTCAGTCCTTTCGAAGTTTTTTGCCAGCATATCAAAGAAAGGGATGCATTTAACAGTTGCCCTCAAAATGAACCTGCTAAAAGCTACGACCTGGCCATTGAGGCTTTGCACGTCTTTAACCCGAGTAGCAGACCTCATGTCAATCAACGCCCTAATTTTCTCAAGATTGGCTTCGATCCCTTTGTTATTCACCATGAAGCTAAGGAATTTCCCAGTGGCTACCCCAAATGCGCACTTATGTGGGTTCAACTTTATCTGGTAATTCCTCAAAATCTAGAACATTTCTTTTAGGTCGCGCATATGGTCATCCACCTACATGGATTTCACTTGCATATCATCCATGTACACCTCCATGGTTTTCCTAATCTGCTCTTTGAACATCATGTTGACCAAACGCTAATAGGTCGCCTCAGTATTCTTTAGTCCGAAGGGCATTACTTTGTAACAATATAGGCTACGGTCAATAATGAACGAGGTGTGCTCCTCATCCTCTAGATTTATTAAGATATAGTTGTAGCCCAAGTATGCATCCATGAAGTTTAAGAGTTGATGACCAGCTGTTGCATCCATGAGTTGGTCTATTCTAAGCAATGGGAAGCTATCCTTTAGGCACGCCTTTTTTAAATCTATGAAGTCAACGTAGGTCCTCCACTTTTCATTCTTCTTTTTCACCAATACAGGATTGGCAACCCAAGTTAGGTAGTAAGCTTCACAGATAAACTTATTTGTCAATAGCTTATCTACCTCTTTTTTCAATGCAAAGTAGCGTTCCCCTGTCATAGGTCTCCTCTTCTGGCAAACTGGCTTATGGTGGGGCCGATATTTAATCTATGCGACATGGCCTTGAGGTCTATCCCCACCATATCTTCATAGTTCCAAGCAAAAACATCCACGTTCACTTTAAGAAAGTTAGCGAGTTGGGCTCACTTCTAACATCAAGCCTCGTCCCAACTTCAAGCACCTTTCATGATCTGGTTCACTGACTTGAACATCCTCCAACTTCTTGATTGGCCCAGTAGCTCGGTCCGCATCCACCTCACGAGGGTTGAGGTCATGACTTTCCCCCTTCTCACTCATAGCTTGTGGCTTGCCCCCGAAAATCACGTTCACCTTCTTTCCTCTAACGCCCATCTTTACAACATCTTTATAGCAATTTCTGACCAAGTGCTGCTCTCCCTGAACACATCATATCCCATCGGGGGTTGGAAATTTGATTGTGAGGGTCTTGGTAGAGGTGACTACGTCTAGGTCATTCATTACAAGTCTTCCCAGGACCGTATTATAGGCTGATGGGCAATCAATGATTAGAAAATCTGTCAACACAGTAGCTTAACCACCTGATTCCCTGAGTGTGAGAGGCAACTTGATCTGGCCCACTGGTATGATCGCATCTCCAGTAAAGCCATAAAAAGGCTCTAGGAAAGGCTTCAACCGTTCCGCTCTTAGCTTAATCTGGTCGAAGCAACCTTTATACATTACATTGATCGAGCTTCCTATGTCGATCATAATTTGTCGCACTTCCACATTGCTAATCTTGGTTCGGATGACAAGTGCATAATTGTGAGGCCAACATACACCTCTAGGATCTTCCTTGGTAAACACAATGTCATCCGAGGTCATCTTCGCCTTTTTCGCAGGTCCCTCCAACCCATTGTGACTTGTGAGCAAGGCATGATTTGCTTCTCATACATAACGTTCATACGACCTATTTGATGTACATAGGATATGAGGGCTACCATAAATAGTGAAAATTGTTCTTACCGCAGGTTTATGCTCTTATTTGGGAGCTCGCTAGGGTTGTTGCTATGCTGGCTGTAGTTGTTGTTGAGGTCATTGTCATGGAGGTCGCAAGTCTACTGGTCTCATCACATAATCTCTCAAACAATCTCTCTTAATTAGTCTTTCAATGGCATCCTTTAACGCCTAACAATCCAAAGTATTATGTCCGACCTTGTTATGATAAGCACAAAACTTACTTCTATCTCTCTATTCAACAGGGGCTCTCAAAAGTTGGAGCTTTCCAAAGTCTTTCCTATTTCTTTCTGCTGTAAAAATCTTGTCCTGTGAATCTGACAGGATGCTGTAATTGCCATAACGACCCTGATGTTGAGCTCGCTCATTCCTGAGCTCTCTCATAGCCTTTTCGGTGATCTGATTACTTAAGTCACTACTTCGACCTTCGCCTTCGTTCCTACTATTGATCCTCTTATTTGACTGGCTAAAATTGTTCGCTTTATTCTTCTAATTAGACTTCTTGGGGCCGAAGGTCTCCTCCTATCTGATTTCTTTCACAGCTCACTCATAAAACTCTCCCAACTCCTTTACTTGAGACTTGTAAATACTTTCATTTAATTTCCCATCTTTGCAAAGCCTGACTGAAATTGCAGCTAAGACACTTTCGTCTTATGGGTTTTCCACATTGGCGACCTCGCGTTTGAACCTAGTAATATAATCCTTCAATAATTCATTCTAACGTTGAAAAATGGTGGCCAGATAACAAAATGGTGCGAGCTACCTCCTTAGAGCCCTGTATTGGCTGACAAATTTCTACTGGTAATCTTCCCAACTTTCTATATTGCGAGTTGGAAGATTTTTAAATCAAGTTCACTGAACATACCCTAAGGTGGCTGGGAAGACGCGACACTTCACCAATGGGTTATCTGTCTAAAGATCTATCTAGACATTGAATGCATCTAGGTGGTTGTAGGGATCGCTGTCTCCATTGTACTGTGGGATGCTAGGGACCTTGAATCTGGGAGGGAGAGACTGTGTCTCGATCTCCTTGGTAAAATAAGTCATTTCTCCATAATGGTCACGTTGTTCCGGGCTGCTAGGTCACGCTTCGAGCTACTGTACCTTCTGAATGAGCTCTTCTATTTGTAGATCCTGAGGTCTCTGTCTCCTCCTGTGATCACGACCTAGGGAGCGACGTTTAGGCTCATATCTTTGACTTTCCCTGAGCGAGTCGCTAACTCAGTGTGACATTGCATGTCGCTGATTATCTACCTTATCCTCTTCTACCGAGATGTAGCTCGGACTCGATCATGGCCAGCTTCCACACAACGACTTCCATCCTGACTCACCCTTATTACCAAGCTTACAGACGCACAACTTCTCTTTCTTCGCGAGCTTGGTGACCTCTAACTCTAGAGCGTGAATTAGAAGACCGAACTGAAGCAGTAGGTTGCAACACCTCTCTTTGTGGTTTTTCTAGTGCTTGCACTCCCTTTTTAGGCTGTGGACATGCTTGTCTTAGAACAACAGCCTCAAGTTTGGGCGCATTCTGTGCTTGAGCCTGTACCAATGCCCTCACTACATCTCCAAGCTGACGAACCGTATCTTCCAACACCTCCTATCTTTGATACCACGCTTGTAGCCCCTCAGCTGGGGCGATTGGTACTAGTTGGCAAGGAGGCTGGGGAGGCATGTCCACAGTAACACCAACTGCCGGAACTTGAGACGTGTCTGTTGTAGGCATAGGTGTATCTTCCACTAGCTGATTATTATACTGCTGCTGACTTGTCTGACTTTCTGGTTGGTCAGCCTCTGAGTCTAAACGTCTGGTTGTTCTCACTCTTGTCATGTCTTTTGAAAACTCAAAAGAATTGTTGTCAAATAGATTGCAGTCTGGGCCCCTCTTTTTAGCGCCAAAATATCAACGTTGATTTCTGGTCGACTACGATTCAAAGCCTAATACCTGTAATTAATGGAAAACAAAGCAAGAAAACAAGAGAAGAATAAAAAGGCAGAAAGACAAAACAACACACAAAGAAAATTTTACGTGGTTCAATAAGTGTGTCTACGTCCACGACTGTTTCTCTGATAATTTCTATAGAGTAACAGTATATTATTTCCTCTGTATATGTGTTACAATGAGTTTTAGCCTCTATTTATAAAGAGAGACATTTACAATTGGATTTGAAATAAAACAGGAAAGAATCGTATATTAATTACATTCCAAATCAGATTGCACTGAATCGGGGAATCGATTCCGCTAAATCAAGGATCAGATTTATCAACGTTTAAATTTGAATTTATTTTCAATTCTGGTAGAAGAATTATGATTAATTTGGGTTATTGCCTTTTTGGAAAATTTCCTTATCGAGCTATTCATCGTACAAGCTAGAGACTACATTGGATGATATCGAGCTAGACTTTACTCTAAGTCACAAGCTGTGCATAGAGTGAGCTGAGTAATACTAGCAGAGACCTGTGAGCATCAACAATGATGCGAGCTCGCTTGGATCGGGTGTTGATGAACAAAGCCTCGTCTGCTGAGCCACTTCATTAGGTAGACTTTTTGGGCTTTTATTAGACTTTTACCAATCCATTTATTCAACTCGAAATATACTCATAACAAGAAATATTTTAGAAAGCTATAAAATATTTTAGCATTGCATGAAAGCTTTTGGAACTTTAAAGTGAATTTTTTTATAAATAAATTTTTTTAAAGAAAAATGTTTTCGAAAATGTTTTCGGGAGATAAATTTTATAAAAGATTTTACCAGTCCATTTAGACTTGTTGGGCTTTTATTAGACTTTTACCAGTCCATTTGATCAACCCAAAATATACTCATAACAAGAAATATTTTAGAAAGCAATAAAATATTTTAACATTGCATGAAAGCTTTTGGAACTTTAAAGTGAATTTTTTTATAAATAAATTGTTTTAAAGAAAAATGTTTTCGGGAGATAAATTTTATTAAAGATAAAATTTAAATAGAAACACTTACGCACTCACTAAGCTTTGTAGCTCATAACATTTTTAGTTTTATGTTACAAAAACCTCTCAGATGCAGGAATAGGAGACCAGGATACCAGATTGCCTCATCCTGATCAAGTGGGCCAAGACGATCGATGACGCTGCATAGTTTCATTTATCAGCATTGTGATTTGGATATTAATTATATGTTCATGCAAATTTTTTATTACACATAATTTTGTAAACTTTTCATATTATGAGAATGCATAGCACGTTTTAGATATTTGAATATTGAGGATGATACTCCAAGTTACATTTTAATTTACTTGAAAGTTTTAGAAAAAAAAAATTTAAAAACGTATGATTCACATGTTAGCAAAGAATAATAGTTACGAGTTCGCTCCATGATATTCTTTTCGATCTTATTAGTTAGATTTCAAAAGGGTTTCATGGGGTACCCGGTAAGACTACTGGATTTATTAGAGAAAATTTGGGTCGGGTCCTATCATGTGTGGTAGATGTTATTCCTCGCTCAATGTGTACGTTAAGTATTTCTACCACATATGATAGATTTCTCTGGGTACTAGTTGGTATAGATTTTCATATTACAAAGGTTACATATTGAGTTTAATCAATACAAATAGACATTTACAAAAAAAATCAGATTTATATAAAGAGATTTTAAAAAAGTTTTACAGATTATATTATTATAGAACTAATTTATATATAAGTTACAGTTTTATTATGATATAGGAATTATTTATTATTACTGGCAATATATTTAGTTTTAATAGAAATATTTTAGAAAAATTATATCTATTCACTGGGCAGTAACGCTCACTCTTTTATAAAACTCATTTTTCTCATGTATCCATCACTGGTTCATATAGATTAGTGGATATCGTGAGAAAGACTGTAATACACCCTTCCAATTTTAATAAGATATATGTATTGTATAGTGTGTTGTCCTAATACACACTTATCTATGGAATAATAAAGTGATTTAAAGTGCCTAGAGGTGTAATAAAATTTTCATGGAAAATTTACAAACAATAGGAAGTAGGTTTAAATACAAAAGTAAGTGGTGGATAAAATTTCTAAACATATTTTATGGAAATTCAAATCACACCCACTTAAGGTTGAAGATGTAAAAGTGGGATGGAATTATCTAGAAAAGGGTATGGAAGGAATTATAAAATTTTGAAGGGCAATTGATGGAAATTGAAGAAATTTCTAGAAGTGGCAAAGTTGTAAATAAAGTGAGATGCCAAGGGTATTTTGGGAAAGTTAAGAATTCTCTAGAAAGGGTAATTTGGTAAATAAAGTGACATAGCAAAGGCAATATGGGAAAGTCATAAAGTGTAGAGATAAATATGGCATGGGTGTAAAATTTGAGATAAGAGAACTAGTAGTTAGGATGTAGTTAGAATAGAAGGGATAGTTGGAATTCAACCAATCAAATGTCTCCATTCCTAACTAGTGGCAATTTTACAAATATGAGTTAGTTCAAGGGCAATTTTTAAACTTGATCAAGACCTATATAAAGTTAAGAGTGCATGAGATGTTAGAAAAATTGAAAGGAAATTGGGAGAGGAGGAGAGTTAGGCTCGACCAAAGAAAGAGACCAGAAGACAACATGCTAATTTGGAGGTTTAGAGGTGATTTTTTATTGGATTTCAAGCCCCCAAAAGGTTGTAAACAAGTTTAGGAAGGTTTCCAAGAAAAATGACTCCAAAAAGAATAGGTAAGATTGAGTTTTGGTTGAGAAACTTGGATGGAAATTCTGTTAGGATGCTGTCACGACCAGTTCTGATATTGATGAGATTTTGATGGTTTAATTCAAGGTTTTGAGGAACAAAACCAATGGAGAAGCAAGCAAGACATCAAGGAACAAGTGGTAAGTGGTTTGGTTGAAAAATATTGTGATTTGAATGAGTTTTGATGGTGATTAGTAAGATGAATGTGTGCTGAAATTTAATTGAAGTGTGATTGTGGTGAAAGTTTGTGTAAGAAGTTTGATGACGTTTTGAGACATAAATTGCTATGCATCTTGGTTGTGTTAGAGTGTGATGTTTTAAATGAAATATGGTTGAATTGGTATAGAATAGTAGATGTTATGGATGAGTTTAAGTAAGAGATGTTAATGAAGCTCAAATGTTTGAAATAATGCTTGCATTCGGCCACCACTTTCCATGTTGTTCCAATTTGATTTTAATTGATTTTGATGAATTTGTGTGTTAGAATTAATGTTAGAATGTTGATTATAATGTCCAAAATAAGAAATGAAAACATAGAAGTGGAGATGTGTAAACCCCTAGTCTCGATTTTAGCATCCTAGTGTTAGAAGCAACCGTATCAAGTTAGAATAATTAATCTAGTCAATACTAATCTAAACCAACAAATTTAGAGTTAACGATCGTTATAGAATTACCCGATAATTAAATTAACAAGAAAAATGTCAAAAAATGGTAAAAGTGTCTTTTACAAATACAAGATAAGTAATAAGTGGTAATATGTTTAAATCCAAAAAATAAAAACAAGAGGAATTATTATGTAGAATTAGCAATAGATTACTAATTGAATTAAAGTTAGATGTTAATGATGGTCAACAAGTCAAAAAGGGACATGGAAGCCATTTTAGGAAATGTTAAATACATATATATATATATATATATAAGGGACACTTAGACATTTTTTGAAGGAAAAAGGAATGATTGTCGTGGAACAAATGAGAGCAGCCATGACACACTACAGAGGAACCAGAAACTGTCATGAAAAACAGAAAAAAAAAAAAAAAAAAGACAGGGAGATACTAGGTTCGGCTAGCAAGAATCAAACCAATTTTTTTTAGTTTCAAACTTCTCTACTCCAAATCAAGTCACCAAAGGCTAGACAAACAAGTCTAGAGAGAGAAACAAGCAAGAACAAGTAAGTTTTAGCAATTTTAAGTTGAGTTTTTGGTTGGTTTTTTATGTGGATTTAAGTTGATATTTAAGCTAGTTTTGATGAAGTTTTTGCTTGGCTTTTTATGTTGATTTGTTAAGTGATTGAAAGCCCACAAAATATGATAGAAAAATGAAGTTAGGATTGTATTGAGGGCTGTCAAAAACTTGATAAAAGTGGAAACAAAGTTGATTTTTATACACTCTAAGTATTTGGCAAAAGTTGTAAGTGAGTTGTGATTGTAAAAATTGAAAAAACTCTAGTCTTAATAAGTATGTGTGTGTATCAAGGCTATGAAGGGCAGTAGATAACCTCTGAGTTTTGATGGATTTGAACTCAAAGTGAAGCATGATTAAGGGTAGGAAAGCATTTAGAAGTGACAGAGTTGTCAAAGTAGTAGTTTTGGGCAATTTGGGAATCCCGAGTTCAAACCTTGGGATAGAGATGACTTGCACAAGTCTGACTTATTTAGGGTTGTTCTAGACCTCAAATCATACCTAGGAGTCATAGAAAACTATAGGTTTTGAAACAGAACGATTCCGATAAAAATTGCACAAGTTATGCCCAAAATAGTGTCGTTAGAGAGACGTTAAGTAAAGTAACTATGTAAATGCAATTTTTATTGCATGGAATGAATTTAGTTGATCATAATTAGGTAAAAGAACTTTAGATATGAAAGAAAAATCATCGTCGCTCATTCCATGTGAAAAAGTGCATCGAAAAGTGCCCGAAATAGGGCGTTTTTCTTATATTTGACATAGCAAACGATAGAATTTTTGGACAAAATTTTATAGGTGACTAGAATGCAAAATAAGAGGATCATGGGAAAAAGAACGAAAGAAAATAGAGCCCCGAGCAGGCTAATGCATCACATTCTGTTTTGGGGTGTCAAAGGAGACTTAAATTTTCGATTTTTCGTTTTGGACCTCTAGAAATTATACGGACCACGTGGGGGTGTCCCTACGGGTCCAAAACTGAAAATTTTGCGAAGAAATTGGAATTAGAGAGTCTTTGTTGAGTTAGAAACAAGTTCAGAAGTTGTAGTGCAAAAGGGTAATTGTTAGAGAAAGTTGTGATGGAAATGTCATTTTAAAGTTTGAGTTATGAAAATTTCACAAGTGATAATAAGAAATTGACGTGTAGGTGATGAGCGAGCGAGTGAAGCATGAGAGACTCGTCGAGATGCTTGACTCGGGTTTTGCGTGGAGTTAAGGTAAGTGTACTATCACTTGTGTTTAATTCCATTTCTTTGTGTTAAATTTTGTATATAATTGTTAAGTGAGAACAAAAATGATTTTTCAATATCATAGTTCAAGTTTTGAGTATATGGGTTCTTATGGAATCCATAAAGTGATTAAAATCAATATTAAGTTGTTCTAAAAAGAGTTGAATCAAGAGAGTTTTTAAAAGTTCCAAAAATAGGTGGTTTTGTGTTTTTGCACTTGATGAGTTAGTTTTAAAAACCCATGTATATGCCTTAAGACCATATGAGATTTAGCGCTATGTGACAATGCAAAAAATTTCGTCCGTAGTCGCTCAAATCATAGAGGAATTAGCATTACGCGATGACGCAGAAAATTCCGTTTGTAGTTGCTCAATTTCCTAGAAAGTATAGTGCTACGTTGCGATGTAGATAATTCCGCACGTAGTTGGTTATTTTACAGTTTGGCACCACATAGCGATGTAGTATATTCCACTCGTAGTCGCCCAGAGTTTTAACACTACAATTGCGATGCAGAAAATTTCACATTGTAGTTGCTCAGATATGAGATTTATCACCCTACGTTGTGATGCAGTAAATTCCGTAACGTGGTGGTCAAGATACTTCAGCAGCATCACGTTGGCGTAAGTAAAAATTGTCCGTGATGGTTAGAATATTGGAAGGTTATACATGGGGATTTTGAAAGAGAATATGTAGATTTTGAAAGTTTTGAAAATGAATAAGATTTTAGTTTATCCTATTGGTGCATGTTATATTACATGATTTTGTTGCACTAACTCGTTTATCGGTTATGTAGCTTATTTACATCTTTGGGTGTTGCTGTAGGACAGTGGAGCAAAGACATTCTCATTTCAAATATTTATAGGTGGGGCGAGTCGCGAAATATGTTGTATAAGTCATGCGCATGAGTTGATCATATTGATTTTAGAAAAATTTTTGTAATACACCATACTTATGGCATTCTTGCATTTTTTGGAATTGTATGATTGTAAATGGTATTGTAAATATTCATATAATTTCATATATGATGTATATATGCATATTCTAGTATGAGTTCATGCATATGGTTGTGAAAAATATGATAAAAATGCATGTTTGTGGATAAAGAAGTTGAGAGGAAATGAATACATAGTTAAAGTGTGTTTATTTGCAGGTAAAAATTTTGGATTTGTAAAAGATGTAGCTGTTATGCTGCCGAAATTTGTATATAATCGTTTTGAAATGAAATTGTGAAAAATTTTATCCACCCAACTTATTTCCAAAAGTAAAAGAGTACAATTGAGTTAAGTTAAGAAAATCGAGAAAGAAAAAAGGGTTCGCTCCTCGGCTTCTCTATTCTGACAAGTCGGATTAAGAGAAATCCATTGGAGTGCCCGACAGGACCCTCTAGAACAAAGATTAGAGAGAGTTTGGGTTGGGTCCTATTAAGTTAGTATCAGAGCCCGATTTTCGAAATTTTTGAGATTTAGATCAAAGGAAAGATTTGAACTATTTATTACATTGAGTTTTGAAAGAAAGTTTAAGAGAAAAGTTTAGTGCTAATTTGTGCATTAAAGTAAATTTGTTATGCATAAGTTTATGCACAAGATATACATGAGATTTGTTTTCAGATTGCATAAGTAATTCAGATGATTTATACAACTCTTAGATTGAACATTGCGTGATTTCTAGAGTTGTTTCATGCTTTGCTAGTATATTAACTCATGAGTTTTACGATTTCTATGTGCAATTGAAATAGAATAGAAAGATGCAGTGAAGAGATCACCCCAGAATAAGAAAGGCAACCGCAAAGGCACCCCCACCATAGGACGAGCATGTTGACAAGTCCGTCAATGTGCCGACGAGCTCATCCCATCCCGAGCCATCACAGTCAGCCCGATCAGAGCCTGCACCAGGCAACCTAGAGCAAATGGCCCAGATGCTAGCAGCAGCACTTCAGCAGTTGCAGGAGATCAGGATATCGATTGAGCACGCCCGTAAGTTAGGCGCGAAGCCATATGACGGGACAGGAAAGCCAGAGCGTGCACTATCATGGCTTGAGACAAATGAAGAAATTTTTCAGATCATGGGATGCACAGAGGAGCAGATGGTCTCCTACTCAGCTTTTCTACTAAAGGATCGCGCCAAAGATTGGTGGAAGGCGCATCAGAGAGCACATCCGGAGGGAATCACTTGGGCAGATTTCAAGAAGGTGTTTACAGAGAAATTCTTTTCCAAGAGCTACAAAGATGTGAAGATAGAAGAATTTTTCAAATTGGAGCAGGGGAACTCCTCAATACCGGAATATGAAAAGAAATTTTCAGAGTTGATCCGTCTAGTCCCTTTCTTTGCAGAAAACGAGGAGCAGAAAATCAACAGGTTTATAGCAGGCCTTAACCCCGCAGTCAAGACCATTGTAACATCTTCAGCACATACTCGGTATGGATAGCTGGTGGAGGCAGCCACCAGAGTTGAGCAGAGCACACGAACCGTCCCCAAGCCGAAGCAACAATTCAGTTAGAAGCGTAGTTGGGGTGGTAGCCAGCAAAAGGGACCAAGTAAAGTGGGCAAAAGTGATCAGAGGTCCGCATGGTCTAAGAGCCGTAGACAAAGTCAGGGGGCATAACCTAGTCAAAGTCAGGGCTCAGTCCAGTCACCGGATGGATCCATGAGTAGGCAGAGTTGGAGAGTGATGCCCCACTGTAATAAATGTGGAAGAGCTCATTCAGGAGAGTGCTTTAAGGATCGTACGGGATGCTACAGATGTGGGCAGGAGGGTCACTTTATGAAGGATTGTCCTAGTATTGTAGCTTCGAGTCCACCTGAGGCTAGATTAGTCTTACAGGGGCAGACTAGTGGGAGCCGTGGACCTGAGAGGGGAGACCCCCAGACCTGGGGAGCTACTAGTGTAGGGCAGCCCAATGGCGGATCTGGTAGAGGTGTACCACCCAGAGGACAACCTAGTAGATCTCGTAGCCAAGCAGCCAGAGTTTATACAGTGACTCAGCAGAAGGCTGAGGCAGCACCAGAGGTGGTGACAGGTATTGTTACTTTATTTGACTCAAATGCATGTGTTTGATTGACCCAGGGGCAATCCATTCTTTTATTTCTGGGGAGTTTTTGGGTAGAGTGAGAGTAGGGATGAGTCCGTTAGACTGTAGTATAGTAGTGTCACTTCCCACAGGCGATTCGCTTATTGCGGATAGAGTTTACATGGGATGTAAGGTGATTATAACAGGTCATGAGTTTGAGGCCGCTCTGTAGTGCTTAATATCCATGACTTTAACATTATTTTGGGCATTGATTGGCTATTCAAGCATCGTGCTACCGTAGATTGCTACAGGAAAGAAGTCCAGTTTAGCAAGCTTGGGGAACTAGATGTGATCTTTTATAAAGAGAGGAAAATGCTCTCTACAAGTTTGGTGAGTGGGATTCAAGCTAATAAAATGCTCCGTAAAGCATGCTAAGGGTACTTAGTTTATGTAATAGAAGCTGGCAACAGTGAATTACAATTGGAAGAAATTCCTGTGGTTAATGAGTTCTCTGATGTATTTCCTAAGGACCTACCGGAGTTGCCACCAGATAGGGAGATTGAGTTCGAAATTGAGCTAGCACCTGGTACATAGTCCATTTCTATAGCACCGTATCAGATAGCCCCAGCAGAGCTAAAGGAGTTGAAGGTGTAGATGGAAAAATTGTTGAGCAAGGGTTTCGTTAAGACGAGTACATCATCGTGGGGAGCTCCGAGTGTTGTTTGTCAAGAAGAAAGACGGAAGCCTCCGTTTGTGCATCGATTATAGACAGCTCAACAAAGTAACCATCCAGAATCAGTATCCATTGCCCAAAATTGTTGATCTGTTTGACCAGCTACAGGGAACCAAGGTTTTCGCGAAGATAGATCTAAGGTCGGGGTATCATCAGCTGAAAGTACGTAGGGAAGATGTTCCTAAGACGGCTTTCAAGACTCGTTATAGCCATTATGAGTTTCTGGTGATGTCGTTTGGGTTGACAAATGCCCCAGTAGCTTTTATGGACTTAATGAACAGAGTTTTCAGACCCTACCTGGACAAGTTCGTGATAGTCTTCATCGATGACATTTTGATGTATTCAGGTAGTAGAGAGGAGCATGTTGAGCATTTGAGGATTGTATTGCAGACTCTGAGAGATCATCAGCTCTATGCAAAATTTAGCAAGTGCCAATTTTGGCTTGATTGAGCAGTATTCTTGGGACATGTGGTGTCAGCAAAGGGTATATCAGTAGACCCCCAGAAGATAGAGGCCATTGTAGATTGGAAGCCACCCACGAACGTGACAGAAGTTAGAAGCTTCTTAGGCTTAGCTGGTATTACAGAAAGTTCGTGGAAGGGTTTTCAAAGATTGCTACTCCATTTGCCAAATTAACTAGAAAAGAAGAAAAGTTCGTCTGCTTAGAAGCATGTCAGAGCAGCTTTGATGAGTTGAAGCAGAAGTTGACTACTGCACCAGTGCTTACACTTCCCTCAGGAAGTGAGGGATTTACAGTATATTGTGATGCCTCCAGGCAAGGTTTAGGTTGTGTGTTGATACAACACAACAGGGTGATAGCTTATGCTTCGAGGCAGTTAAAGAAGCATGAAGTAAACTATCCAACACACGACTTGGAATTAATGACTGTAGTGTTCGTTCTGAGGATTTGGAGGCACTACCTGTATAGAGTACCCTCCAGGATTTTTACAGATCATAAGAGCCTACAGTATTTGTTCTCGCAGAAAAAGCTGAATATGAGACAGAGAAGGTGGATTGAACTCATCAAAGACTATGACTGCACCATTGAATACCACTCGGGCAAAGCAAACGTGATGGCAGATGCACTAAGCAGAAAGCCCACTAGTTCCTTAGCTCGGTTAAAAGTCGAGTATCTGCCAATGTTATTAGAGTTGAGATCTGTGGGGGTCAATTTGGAGACGGTAGAGTCAGGTGCTCTACTAGCAGTTTTTCATGTTCGTCTAGTGTTGGTGGACCAAGTCAGAGAATTGCAAGCTCAGTATCCGTATTTGATGAAACTGAGAAGCAAGATAGAGGCTGGGCAACAAAGCAGCTTCACCTTGCGAGGTGACAAAACACTAGTCCTAGAACAAAGATTATGTGTGCTAGATGTAGAAGAGTTGAAGAAAGAAATTATGGAAGAAGCCCACTCCTCGGTATATGCTATGCATCTAGGGAGTATAAAGATGTATCGGACCCTAAAGGACCACTACTGGTGGAGAGGCATGAAGAGAGAAATAGCAGAGTTTATGTCTAAGTGCTTAACCTACCAGCAGAGTAAAGTTGAGCATCAGAAGCCAGCAGGTTTACTACAACCTTTGTCCATTCCAAAATGGAAGTGGGAAAGGATCACGATGGATTTTGTGGTGGGACTTCCCAGGACACAGAGCAGACATGATGCCATTTGGGTCATAGTGGATAGATTGACGAAGTCTGCTCACTTTCTTGCTATTAAGAACACCTACTCTCTGGAAAAGTTAGTTGAACTATATGTAGATGAGATCGTGAGATTACATGGTGCACCAGTGTCCATTGTATCTTATATAGATCCTCGCTTCACTTCGAGGTTTTAGCGGAAGCTGCAAGAAGCTATAGGTATCAAATTGAATTTCAGTACGACATTTCACGCGCAGACAGATGGCCAATCGAAAAAAACCATCCAGACTCTTGAAGATATGTTAAGAGCCTATGTGATGGAGTTCAAAGGGAGCTGGGATAATTACCTAGCATTGATAGAGTTTGCCTACAATAATAGTTATCAGTCCAGCATTGGTATGGTCCCGTATGAGGCGTTGTACGGCAAAAAATGTAGAATCCCAGTTTGTTGGGACGAAATAGGTGAAAGAAGATTGATTGGCCCAGATATTGTTCAAATACAATCGAAAAAGTAAATATGATAAGAGAGCGGTTGAAGATAGCTAGAGACAGACAAAAGAGCTATGCGGATAATCGAAGACGAGACTTAGAGTTTGAAATGGGTGATAGAGTATTCCTACGAATCTCACCTTGGAAGGGCATTGTGAGGTTCGAGAAACGTGGAAAGTTAAGTCCACGGTATATAGGGCCGTATGAGATTGTGGCAAGGGTGGGTGAAGTAGCCTACCAACCGCCAAAGCTTGCGAACATTCATGATGTGTTTCACGTCTCTATGCTTCACAAGTATGTAGCTGATCCGTCACATGTTCTACAAGAGCAACCAATACAATTAAAAGATAACTTGACCTACGAAGAACAACCGGTAGAAATCTTAGACCATAGAGATCAAGTGCTACGCCACAAGGTGATTCCGCTAGTAAAAGTATTGTGGCGAAATCATGGAATGGAAGAGGCTACATAGGAGCCTGAAGAACAGATGCGTGCTCAATATCCGCGCCTATTCATATCAGGTATGCAATTTAAAATTTCGAGGACAAAATTTTTATAAGAGGGGAAGAAATTGTAAACCCCTAGTCTCGATTTTAGCATCTTAGTGTTAGAAGCAAGAGTATGAAGTTAGAATAATTAATCTAGTCAATACTAATCTAAAGCAACAAATTTAGAGTTAACGATTATTATAGAATTACCCGATAATTAAATTAACGAGAAAAATGTCAAAGAAAGGTAAAAGTGTCTTTTACAAATACAAGATAAATAATAAGTGGTAATATGTTTAAATCCAAAAAATAAAAAATAGAGGAAGTATTATGTAGAATTAGCAATAGATTACTAATTGAATTAAAGTTAGATGTTAATGATGGTCAACAAGTCAAAAAGGGACATAGAAGTCATTTTAAGAAATGTTAAATATATATATATATATATATAAGGGACACTTAGACATTTTTTGAAGGAAAAAGGAGTGATTGTCGTGGAACAAATGAGAGTAGCCGTGACACACTAGAGAGGAACCAGAAACTGTCATGAAAAACAAAAAAAAACAAAGAGAGAGGGAGAGACTAGGTTCGGCTACCAAGAATCAAGCAAGAACCAAAACAATTTTTTTTAGTTTCAAGCTTCTCTACTCCAAATCAAGTCACAAAAGGCTAGAGAAACAAGTCTAGAGAGAGAAACAAGCAAGAACAAGTAAGTTTTAGTAATTTTAAGTTAAGTTTTTTGTTGGTTTTTGATGTGGATCTAAGTTGATATTTAAGCTAGTTTTGGTGAAGTTTTTGCTTGGTTTTGTATGTTGATTTGTTAAGTGATTGAAAGCCCACAAAATATGATAGAAAAATGAAGTTAGGGTTGTATTGAGGCTGCCATAAACTTGATAAAAGTGGAAACAAAGTTGATTTTAATACACTCTAAGTATTTGACAAAAGTTGTAAGTGAGTTGTGATTGTAAAAATTGAAAAAACTCTATTCTTAATAAGTATGTGTGTGTATCAAGGCTATGAAGGACAGTAGATAACCTCTGAGTTTTGATGGATTTGAACTCAAATTAAAGCATGATTAAGGGTAGGAAAGCATCTAGAAGTGATAGAGTTGTCAAAGAGGTAGTTTTGGGTAATTTGGGAATCCCGAGCTCAAACCTAGGCATAGAGATGACTTGCACAAGTCTGACTTATTTTGGAGTTGTTCTAGACCTCAAATCATACCTAGGAGTCATAGAAAACCATAGGTTTTGGAACGGAACGATTCCGATAAAAATTGCGCAAGTTATACCCAAAATAGTGTCGTTAGATAGACGTTAAGTGAAATAACTATGTAAATGCAATTTTTATTATATGGAATGAATTTTTTTGATCATGATTAGGTAAAAGAACTTTAGATACGAAAGAAAAACTATCGTTGCTCGTTCGATGCAAAAAAGTGTATCGAAAAGTGCCCGAAACAGGGTGTTTTTCTTAGATTTGACATAGCAAACGATAGAATTTTTGGACGAAATTTTATAGGTGACCAGAATGCAAGATAAGAGAACTGTAGGAAAAAGAATCAAAGAAAACGGAGCCCCGAGTAGGCTGATGCATCACATTCTATTTTAGGGTGTCAAAAGAGGCTTAAATTTTCGATTTTTCGTTTCGGGCCTCTGAAAATTATACGGACTACGTGGGGGTGTCCTTGGGTGTCCAAAACTAAAAATTTTGTGAAGAAATTGGAATTAGAGAGTCTCAATTGAGTTAGAAACAAGTTGGGAAGTTATAGTGCAAAAGGGTAGTTGTTAGAGAAAGTTGTGATGGAAATGTCATTTTAAAGTTTGAGTTATGAAATTTTCACAAGTGATAATAAGAAATTGACGTAGGTGTTGAGCGAGCGAGTGAAGCACGAGAGACTCGTCGAGACGCTTGACTCTGGTTTTGCGTGGAGTTAAGGTAAGTATACTATCACTTGTGTTTAATTCCATTTCTTTGTGTTAAATTTTGTATATAATTGTTAAGTGAGAACAAAAATGATTTTTCAATATCAAAGTTCAAGTTTTGAGTATATGGGTTCTTATAAAATCCATAAAGTGATTAAAATCAATATTAAGTTATTTTAAAAAGAGTTGAATCAAGAGAGTTTTTAAAAATTCCAAAAAATAGGTGGTTTTGTGCTTTTGCACTTGATGAGTTAGTTTTAAAAACTCATGCATATGCCTTAAGACCATATGAGATTTAGCGTTGCGTGACGATGCAGAAAATTCCGTTCGTAGTCGTTCAGATCATAGAGAAATTAGCACTACGCGACGACACAGAAAATTTCGTTCGTAGTTGCTTTGTTTCCTAGAAAGTATAGCACTACGTTGCAACGTAGACAATTCAGCACGTAGTTGGTTATTTTACAGTTTGGCGCCATATAGCGATGCAGTATATTTCGCTCATAGTCACCCAGAGTTTTAGCACTACAATTGCGATGCAAAAAATTCTGTGTTGTAGTTGCTCAGATATGAGATTTATCACCCTACGTTGGGATGTAGTAAATTCCGTAATGTGGTGGTCAAGATACTTCAGCAGCTTCATGTTGGCGTATATAAGAATCGCCCGTGATGGTTAGAATGTTGGAATGTTATACATGGGGATTTTGAAAGAGAATATGTAGATTTTGAAAGTTTTGAAAATGAATAAGATTTTAGTTTATCCTATTAGTGCATGTTATATTATATGATTTTGTTGCACTAACTCGTTTATCAGCTGTGTAGCTTATTTATATCTTTAGGTGCTATCGTAGGACAGTGGAGCAAAGACATTCTCATTTCAAATATTTATAGGTGGGGCGAGTTGCAAAATATGTTGTATAAGTCATGCACATGAGTTGATCATATTGATTTTGGAAAAATGTTTGTAATACGCCATACTTATGGCATTCTTGCATTTTGTTGGAATTGTATGATTGTAAATGGTATAGTAAATATTCATATAATTTCATATATGATGTATATATGCATATTCTAGTATGAGTTCATGCATATGGTTGTGAAAAATGTGATAAAAATGCATGTTTGTGGATAAAGAAGTTGGGAGGAAATGAATACATAGTTTAAGTGTGTTTATTTGCAGGTAAAAATTTTGGATTTGTCAAAAATGCAGTCATTATGCTGCCGAAATTTTTATACAATTGTTTTGAAATGAAATTGCGAAAAATTTTATCCACCCGACTTATTTCCAAAAGTAAAAGAGTACAATTGAGTTAAGTTAAGAAAATCGAGAAAGAAAAAGGGGTTCGCTCCTCGGCTTCTCCATTCCGATAAGTCGAATTAAGAGAAGTCCATTGGAGTGCTCGACAGGACCTTCCGGAACAGAGATTAGAGAGATTTTGGGTTGGGTCCTATCAAGATGTATCAAATTTGGTCAAGATAGCTTCAATGGGATGAATGTTGTCCAAGAAATTTCATGACATAATTTGGATACCTAAGGGGGCTGTATAAGTAATGAAATTTATATGAAAGTGAAGTAGAAAGATTAAGCTTAAATATGTGTAGGTTTGGTCAAGAAATAATGTCATTTAGATAAGTGGATCGTGTTAGGTGTTTGGATGAAATTAAAGGATGGAAATAAATGCTTGCTGTCCACTTTTAATAATGATGCATTATCGCAATTTTAGGGGGCTGCAAATGACATATAAATTTTATGGAAGTGAGGTGAAAAGGTTGAACTTAAACATGTGTATGTTGGGTCAAAAGAATGATGGGAATTGGATGTGTAAATTTCATTAAAGATTTAATGCAATGTAAGGGCAGCATGCATGTTAATTGTAATGTGAAAATAGAATGAATAGAAATGAAAAGTGATGCACGTTAGGTTCGGTCAAGCATGGCATTTTAAGGGTTCACTCCATGAAATCCTTTTGATGATACTAGCTATAGTCCAGAAGGATTCCGTGGAGTGCCTGATGAGATCGCTGGATTCCATTAGAAGGAATTCAGATTGGGTCCTGTCAAAGACCATATGGTTATGACCAAATGCATTCATATTACTTTTAATTAGAAATATTTTGTATCGGGGTATATTAATTTTAATCAATCAAATTTAGTCAATGTATTTTGAGAATAGTTTTGAAAATAAAATATCTTTCCATTTATTTATTAATATATTTTATATATCCAGTACATGGGTCCAACACAAGAAATGCAAAGATTTTTTTTTTTTAATATGTTCAATCAATATTTATGGAGAAATCATGATATTTATTATGATTTTTTTAAACAATTTTCATTAAATTCTAAATTTCAATAAGAAAGACCACCGAAGAGAGGGAGTCAGATCAGGTCCTTTCAATTTTGGTAGCTATGACATCTTTAAATTTGATCATTAGTTTGAAAGCTTGATCAACTTGAAGAAATGATGGACAATCTTCAAGAAGAAGATCTTTCTCATTCTGTAGGTTGTTTGCTATCAACTATCAAGATCTCCACTTCATTTTCTTTTTTAATGAATAATGATACATTTTCCAAAAGTTTTTCAAATTTTTTTCAAATGATATGACAAGATGATTTGTAATTGATAAATATGAATCAAATGTATATTTTACTGTATATTACAATATACATACTAAGACCTATTCAGAGGTCACTTTAATTATAGGATTATATATTAATGATATGGTAGTTATAACTAAGCTTGCAAAACTTGCCACATCGATTAGACAATAATTTGGAATGAAATTTTAGGTAGTATAGCACTATTTTTTTTATTTGTTTATTTTTTAAATCAATGTCGCCTATACAATCAGGATTCACTCCTTTTTTTTTTCTTTTGTATTCAAATATTAATTTTCATTATTTTGTTTTTTTATCTCCACCATTTGCTTGGAAAGATGGATGATGGAGACCTAAATATTGTTTTTCTTTTTTTTTATAAAGTTTGTTTATAATAGGGGCATTTTTAACTTTTAATTGACAAAATCCATCCCGACTCCTATCTCGAGTTCGGGAGAATCATATGAAAACTAGGGTCTTTTGGATTAAAATCTATATTTACTAAAAATCCTTTAAAATAATCATCGTAACTCTAATAATCACTTGGATCAAAATATAAATTGAACAAAACTAAAATTTTTAAATTTCTCATACTCAAACTCATAAACTAAACATATAAAATAGTTTTCAAATATCTGTAAAATAAATATTAACTTTTAAAACTATTTTAGAAATACACTTACGAAATTTGATAAATAAAGAGACAATATACCCAAATTCAACTGTTTATTATTATGTAGCCCTTCTCACAATCTGTCATAGTATACACAAACCTACTGTGGATATTTGGAAAAATGGATTTCTAAAGAGTGGGCACTAATGCCAAGTGAGTAGCTATAACTTTTCAAAAATAATTCTACATAACATGTAAAAACTATCATGGGTAAAAAGAAATAGTTTCAATGATTTATAGACAATTATATCTGGAAATAAAACTGAATATAAATCTCATATCATTGTAAAATAGTAAACTTCCATATAAATATTATTATTTTTATGACTTTATAAAATAAATATGAAAATCTATAACTTGTAAAACTTCTCGAGAAATCTCTTTCTGTACTTCTAGCATTCTGTAAATCTCGTTCTGTATAGATCAAACTCAATATATGATATTTGAAATATGAAAATCTAAAATATGTAAAATTTCATATTGTAATAGATTTTTTTTAAAAAAAAAAAAACATTTGCATGGATTATCTCTAAATATAATTTTAGATTTGAAATCTACACCAAACTAGTACTCGAGGAATCAACCGTATGTGGTGGAGATACTGGACATATACGTAGAGGGCAGGGGATAATGTCTAACACCCGCATGCCTAGGCGACTCAACGACTCTGTCTCTCAAGCCCCAATGAGTCATCTGACTTCTATACTAGTATATGTTAGGTGACTATCTCAACCTTACTTACGTAATGTCATTCTAACTATTAGAGAAGAGGGTATACTTTGGTGTTGTAAAAAGCATTTTGGCAAGTATAATTCCAAATACTTTTTGTAAAACTTTCCACACTAAAAATTTAGTTTCCAACAAAAATCTCATCCTTGCATGTATACAACGAAATCATAATTTTTCATGCAATTTATAAAACGTGCTATGAACTTTCATAAATCAATTAATTTATTCATAAATCATAAAACATAATTTATTTTATTAGTTTGTAAAACACACTTGGGAAATTCAATACAAATTATAAAGTTCACAAATCATCAAATATAATTAAAATTGACTAAAAGAGATAGTTTCTAATTTTACAAACCATAAGGTATGCTTTTAAAATCACAAAATATAATCTTAAATCCATAAATTACAAAATATACTTTAAGATTTCAAAATTAAATGATTTAATTCATAAACCATAAAACATAATTCTCTTTGTTAAATCATAAAACTAATTTTGAAAACTCACCACAAAATATAAAATCCACAAATCACAAAACATATTTTAGAATCAATAAAAGTATGGTTTCTAGTTCATAAATCATAAAGTATACTTTAAAATCATGAGATATAATCTAAATTCCATAAATACAAAGTATATTTTAAGATTTCAAAACAAAATACATACTTTCTAATTCACAAATCATATTTTAAAATTGGTAAAACAAATTCTAAAGTTTTTAGGTTCTGAATATACTTTAAAAGTTTCCAAAATATACTTTAAAATTTATTTCTCATACCACATACATACTAACAATAATCCATCTTTCTCAATTTATGAAACATCTATCAAAATCTTAAAACATGCTTAAAAATTTTAAAACATACTTCAAAATTCTTATATCGCAAAACATATTTAAATATCAAAACTAATAAAAGTTGAAACATAACAAAAATACTTCCATGCACAAAAAAGGAAGAGAGAGAGAGAAAGAAAGGGTTATTGGTGAATACCCAAAAACAAAAAACAAAAAACAAAAAACAAGGGAAGAAAAATAAGAATGAGAGAGAGGGGTTGTCAACGAACACTAGAAAAACTAGAAGAAAGAAAAAAAAAGGAGAAAGAAAGAGAGAGAGAGATGAAAGACGAAGGAAAAAGGGAAAAAAACAAAATAAGAGAGTTATCGGTGAACACCAAGAAGAAGAAGACGAGAGAGAGAGAGAGAGAGAGAGAGAGAGAGAGAAATATCATTGAAAAAGTATTTAAAGCAACAAATTAGAATGAATGGTTTTAATAAGGAGGCTAGAAAAATCTCAACCTAGAACAGTCTTTGTTCCATGTAGTTTCAAGCATAGATTCCGTCTTTTGAGGCAATAGTAGTATATACACAGTACATTGAGCATTTTAGTATATATGTATAAAATATTTTAATCAACCATTACCATGGGACAACCACAATATATCTAATAATTCACCCACTTCTTGCGTAAAATAACTTGTATGCTCTTTAGTTTTATCTTTTTCTCTCTTCCTTATTATTATTATTATTATTATTATTATTTTGTCAATTTATATGTTGGTTTTGTTATTGTTTTGTTTTTGACAAAAAGGTTCGCAAATTCCAATATATGAGTACAGTTGTTAAAGCCTGCACAGAGATGGAGAAAAAGGATGAAAGGAAGTGAAGAGGCAGCAATGGATGAGGAGGTTTTTTGAGTGCAAGAGAAGAGACTAAGATTAGAAACAAGAAAAAAAGAGAAGAGACTAGAGATTAGAAACAAGAAATTGGCTTCAACGAGGTCGAGATTAGATGATGAATTTAAAGTAGAAGAACAGGAAGTTGACGGTGGCAAGGGAGATAAGAATAAGATGAAGAAAATGTTATATTGGTAACATATGGGGTGTGATTACAAATTTTACCATTTAAAAATATATATATTAATGTGATGAACCTACAAAAAGGGGTGTTGTAACACCCCAAATCCAAACTGATCTAATAGGTTATATATATATATATATATAAATGAAATTTAGATACGGTTCAAATAAAAATTATAAGGGATGCAATTAGAAACTTAAATCAAAGGACCCAAAGAAAAAATTAATTGAAGTGACCCAATTACTTTCTAAGCACATCCCATTTGTCTTTCTAAGTACACCAACCTAAAGAAAAACATGTAAAAAGGATAATGGAATTCTCTAGAAAAGTAATTGATGGAATTATATAATTTTTTAAGGGCAATTGAGAGAAAATGAAAGAAATCTCTAGAAATGACAATAATGAAAATGAAATGTTATTAAAAGGGCAAAATTGAAAATGCAACGGAAAAAAAAAATCTCTAGAAAGGATAAGAATGAAAATAAAATGTTATGGAAAGGATAAGATTAGAATTTCAAAAGGACACATGGTTAGATTTTTATTTGATAATAAAATGAATAGTGAAAAAAGTGGCTAAGTGGAGGAAGCTTTGGTCATGCATGAGAATATATATAAATGTGAATTTATATGAATTAAAAGGCAACCTCACCCATATTTTCCAAGCTTGGCTAACACCCCTCATAAGGAGAAAGAAAAATCAATGGCAAAGGAAGAGAAAGAAGGAAGGAAAAATAAGAAGAGATGAATGAAATCATGAAAGTTTGGAGAAAGATTTGTGGTGAGAAACTAATTCCAAGTTAGAATCATTTTTCTTAGTTTAGTTCTTGTAAATCTCAAATAAGTTTTAATATTGTTTTAGGTGAAAAAGGGTTCCAATGAGAAGATAAGTGCAAAAGGATTTCCATAGGGCTTAGGAGTAACATTATGAGTGGATATTTTCCCTTAACTTGATTTGTGAAAGTGTTTTTATTATATTTCAACTTTTATTAGTTTTGAGATTTAAAGATGTTTTGTAATTTATGAATTTTGATGTATGTTCTAAGGTTTGAAATATGTTTTAAAATTTTGAATTATGTTTCATGAATTGAGAAAGATGGATTTTGTTTAGTATGTATGTTGTATGATGGATGAATTTTAGAACATGTTTTGGAAACTTTTAAAGAATATGTTTTGGGAATTTTTAAAGTATATTTAGAATCTATAAGTTTTAGATTATGTTTATTCAATTTTAAGATATAATTTTTTACATATGAAGTATGACTTTTGTTTTGAAATCTAAGTATACTTTATAGTTTATGGATTTAAAATTATGGTTTGTGATTTTAAAACATACATATTGGTTTATGAAATTAGAAACTATACTTTTTGGTGATTCCAAAACACAATTGATGATTTATAAATTTTATAGTTTGTGTTGAGTTTTCAAAGTGAGTTTTATGATGTAATAAAGTAAATTTATGTTTTGATTTCCAAATTATATTGTATAATTTAACAAAGTGAGTTTCAGTCATATGATTTCCAAAGTATGTTTTACAATTTAACAAAGTAAGCTTTGATATATGGTTTTTAAATTATATTTTACAACTTAATAAAGTAAAATATGTTTTATAGTTTAGGAATTGTTGACGTTCGGAAACAGTGAACCCAGAGATTCTGGGGCCCAGACTGCGAGCAAGGTAATTAAAGGGGTGATAATGGTAACGGGTGTATGGTAAATGCGAAGTAAATGAAGTTTAAGGTTGGTGGAGCTTAATTAAGGCGAGGGAATGTTGGTTGTGGCAGTTGAGTGAATACAATCAGTTAATCAATGGAGGTAGGAGGAGGAAGGTTGCAACACATAAGGATTTTTACGTGGTTCGGCGGCTGCGCCTACATCCACGGCCACTCTAAGGTTAAAATCCGACAGAGTGACAATTCTTTTGTATTTCTAGCTTGTTGTCTACAGTAAAGGTCTCCCCTGTTTATATATTGAGGGGAGAGATACAAAGAGAGTAATAAAAAATATCAAAATAAAATACAGGTGATGGTTATTTCAACTAACCCTGACATAGCCATGCTGTCTTAAATGTGAGATCATCATTCCTCCTTACATGCGCACGTCTGCATTTAATGCTCCTGGAGAAGTCATCTCTCCATTAAATGCAGAGTTGTCGCATTAAATGCATCTTGGTAATGGTGTAAACAGTCTCTGACGGGAAATCATGGGAGTAGGTGACTTCGCGGACTCGCTACACATGATATCCTCCTGAATAAGCTCTTTGGTTAGATAGGTAATGCATGCTGGAGAGATGCCGACGTGGCCGGGGAGAAGAGGCTAAGTGGTTTGGGGGTTCCCGCGAGCTCGCGACCTGGACGGCCTCGCAGCTCGACGAGCTGACGACGTGGGCAGGAGGCATGCTTGGGAGGTCCGGAAGCTGTTGCGATCTTGCGGCCTGGACGGCCTCACGAGCTGGACCAGCAACTGTTGATCCGATCTTGGGCCTTCTAGGCCCTTGCTCCTGTCCAAATATATAAGCCTTATATTGGCCCATTTAGAAGAACGAGGAAATGGGCATAACAGGAATTAAATTATTTGATTTTGAAATCTTAAAGAATATGTTGTAATCTATGGATTTAAGATTAAATCTTGGTGATTTTAAAAGTATAATTTCTGTTTTGTGAACTTAGAAATTATGTCTTTTGTTAATTTTTAAGTACAATTGATGATTTGTGAATCTTATAGTTTGTGTATTGAGTTTCCAAAATATGTTTTATAAACTAATAACATAAATTATGTTTTATGATTTTGAATAAACTAATTGATTTATGAAAATTTATAGTATGTTTTATAAATTGTATGAAAAACTATGATTTTAATAAATATAAGCATGGGTGAGATTTTGTTAGAAACTAAAATTTTTTATATGGAAAGTTCTACAAAATATATTTGGAATTTTACTTGCAAAAATTCTTTAAGAAAATATTTGAGAAAGGAAAGAAAAAATAAAATTGTTTTAAAACACCAAAGCGTTCTCTTCCCTCTAACGATCATTAGCATCACGTGAGTAAGGTCGAGAAATCACCTACTACATGCTAGTGTAGAAGTTAGAAAATTGAGTAATTGAAAATCAGAAAGATGAGTCATTAGGGGCTTGGAAAAGAGTCATTGAGTCACCTAACATATGAATGACAGAGATTATCTCTGTTCTCAGTGTGTGTGCTAAGTATCTCCACCGCGTATAACAGAATTCCTAGGTACTAATTTGATGTAGAGTACAAATCTGAAATCATATTAAAAGAAAAGTTTTACAAATTATGGATCTTTATATGTTATATGTACAGAACAAGAAATTACAAACTACTAGAATTACATAAAGAGATTTTCAGAAAAGTTTTATAGATTACAGATTTTTCATATTTATATTATTATAGTTATAAAGACAATTTATATAGAATTTACAGTTTTACAATAATATGATATTTATTTTTCAGTTTTGTTTTCAGATATAATTATTTATGAATCATTGAAATTGTTTCTTTTTATCAATGATAAGTTTTGCTTATTATTTAGAAACATTTTAGAAAACTTATATAAAAGTTTATAATTTTACTACAAGATCATGTTCGAATTCAGTTTTATTATTTCAAGATGCGGAATTTTATGATTTATTGAAAAGTAGTTTTTGTTATCAGAAACATGTTTTTTTTTATTTAGAAATGGTTTTAAAAAGTTATATCCACTCACTGGACAATAGGCTCACTCTTTTATAAAACCATTTTTCAAGTATCTACCGCGAGTTCATGCAAATATTTATATATAGTGAAAAAAGGTCACTTGATGACAAACAGTTATATTTATGTTTATTATTTCCTTATTTACTAAATTTTATAAGTGTATTCCCAAAATAGTTTTACAAATTAATAATCATTTTACAGATGTTTGAAAAAAATATATATTTTATATGTTTAGTTTATGGGTTTCGGCACGAGAAATTTAAAGATTTTAGTTTTGTTCAATTTCCATTTTGATCAAAAAAAAAATTATCAAAATTACGATTAGTATTTTAAAGGATTTTTAGTAAATACAAATGCTAATCAAGAAAACTCTAGTTTTCATGGGATCCTTTCAAACTCGAGATAGGAGACGGGTCAGATCCTGTCAAATTGTAATGCCCCAATATAACTAGACCTAAGAAATTAATTAAAATTTAATTTATTGTTATTAATTTGGTCTAGTTTCAGTTTTAAAAGTATAAAAGTTTGTGGATAAATATCTTATTAGAGGATATTTTTAAAAGAAATTAAGAAAGTTGGGCCAAAAGAAAAAAAGTCATAAGGTGAAAATGAAAGTTTACATATGTTGGAAAAAAAAAAAAAAAAACCAACCCGTGAGTTAGTTTTTTTTTAAATAAAATTGACAGGACTCGACCCAAACTTTCTCTAATCTCTGTTCTGGAGGGTCCTGTCGGGCACTCCAACGGACTTCTCTTAATCCGACTTGTCGGAATGGAGAGATCCGCGGAGCGAACCCCTTAATCTTTCCCGATTTTCTTAACTTAACTCAATTGTATTCTTTACTTTTGAAAATAAGTTGAGTAGATAAAATTTTCTCAATTCCATTTAAAATATTTTTATAAAAATTTCGGCAGCATAACAGCTGCATTTTTAAGGTTTCCAAAATTTTTATCTGCAATAAAATACACTTAGATTATGTATTCATTTCCTCCCAACTTCATTTATCCACAAACATGTATTTTCACCACACTTTTCTCAATCAATATGCATGAATTTATAATAGAATGTATATGTATATATATTATCCATAAAAATTCATAACCATTTACAATAGCATTTATAAATATACATGTCCAAAATTGCAAAATGCCATGGATATGATGCGATACAAGTGTCTTTCCATAAATGATATGTTCAATCCATGTACAAGATTTACACAAGCATATTTCGTGACTCGCCCACCTATATATATATGAAATGAAAATCGCGTCGTCCACCGTCCTACAACAACACCCAATAGAATATATAACTACACAACAGGTAAACACATTAGTACAACACAATAAGGTAATATAATGATGTACTAGTACAATAATTTATAAACTTACGAATCCTTAGAAATTTCGAAATTTTAAGTTTTCTTTCAAAATCCTCATGTATACCCTTAAAGTACTCTAACCATCACGGGCGATTCTAACTAACACCAACATGAAGCTACTAAGGTATCTCGACTACTATGATGCAGAATTTACTGCATCGTAACGTAGGGTGAAAAATCTCTTATCTGAGCAACTACAATGTAGAATTTTCTGCATCGTAATTGTAGCGCTATAACTCTGGGCGACTATGAGCGGAATATACTACATCGCCACGTATTGCCAAACTATTAAACTAACTTACTACGTACAGAATTGTCTGCGTCGCAACGTAACGCTATATATTTTAGGAAAATTGAGCAATTACAAACGGAATTTTCTGCGTCATCACGTAATGCTAATTACTCTATAGGCTGAGCGACTACGGACGAAATTTTCTGTGTCGTCACGTAGCGCTAAATCTCATGTGATCTTAAGGTATATACATGGGTTTTTGAAACTAAATTCACTAAGTGCAAAAGCACAAAATTACTTATTTTTGAAACTCTAAAAACTCTCCTGATTCACTTATTTTAAAAACAACTTTATATTGGTTTCAATCATTTTATGAAATCCATAAGAAACTCACATACTCAAAACTTAAACTTTAAATTTAAAGGTCATTTTTATTTTCATTTAGCACAATATGCAAAACTTAATATAAAAATCAAAACAAACTCAAGTGGTGAAACACTTACCTCGCTTTTCAAGCTTACTAGAGAACCTCACGAAAGCTCATTTGTCCTGCTAATTTGTGCATCATCTACACCACATGTTCTTATTTAAAATATGCTACAATGTGCTACATAAACTATACACATTACTTTTAAACTTTAAAAATTCATTACAATGCATTTTTTTACTACTACTTTCTCTACTAACTTCTAACTTAACCAAGGCTTCCTAATTCCAATTTCTTTGCAAACGTTTTAGTTATACATCCCTAGGAATACCCCCACGTAGTCTATATAATTTTCAGAGGCCCAGAACGAAAAGTCAAAATTTTGGACCCCCTATAACAGAACAGTGCGCACAACCCATTCTATGGGCTTTTTTGCCTTTGTTTTCACTTGGACCATCTTCTTATCTCTCACTTTGGTCTCCCATAAAATGGTTTCGAAAAACTCTAAGTATTGAGGGGTGAAACCTAGGAAAAAAGTCTATTTTTCTACACTTTTTGATGCACTTTTTAGCATCGGACAAGCGACGATGTTTTTTCTTTCGTATCTAAGGTTCTTTTATCTAATTATGATCAAATATATTCATTTCATGCATCAAGGAATGCATTTACATATACATCTTACTTAACGATCCTCTAAGTGCATTATTTTGGGCATAATTTGTCCAATTTTTATCGGAATCATTCCCTTCCAAAACCTTTGATTTGCTATGATTCCTAGATATGATTTGAGGTCTAGAACAACCCCAAATAAGTCAGACTAGTGCAGGTCATCACTGTCCCTTTGTTGGGCTCGGGATTCTCCAATTTGCTCAAAACTACTTATTTGACAATTCTATCACTTCTATATGCTTTCCTAACCTCAATTATGTTAGATTTGAGTTCAAATCAATCAAAACTCAAAGATATCTTACTGTCCTTCATGGCCATGACACACACACATACACATCAAAGAGTAGATCTTGTCAATTCTACATGTCAATTTCACTCAATTCTTTTATCAAACAATTTATCTACAACTTGTTTAACATTTGAGTGCTTTAAACCATACTTTAAAGTTTGTTATCCATAAACCCTAGCCTACCATTCACACATAACAACATGTCATTTAAACTTCCATAACACCCACTTAGGGTTCTACACTAGTTTTAAGTGTAAACTACCCATCACAATTTACTACAACGACCTATTTGTCATCATACCCATATAACTCCAACTAGCATCAAGTTGAGAGAAGAGATGACATCTTACCTTGTTTCTTACTTAGAAGGATGGGTTTGGCTTGAAAACACTCTAGAGTAGTGATTTGAGGCTTGGATGGTTGATTGGAAAACTCTCTCTTCTTCTCCCTTGTTCTTCTTGTCGTCCACTTCTTCTTACTCTCTTCCTCTCTTATTTTCCTTTTTCACGACTGCTCTCTCTCTCACTCTCTAATTCTCACGGTAGCTCCTTGTTTTTTTTTCTTCTTAAAATGTCTAAGTATCACTTATATATATAATCAACTTTTTCTAGAATGACTTCCATGTCTCCTTTGACTTGTTGACCATCACTAATATCTTAACTTAGTTCAATTAGTGATTGACTACTTATTCTAAATAATAAATCTTAAAATTCTCATTTTTAAACTTAACCGTATTACCCCTTATAATTTATCTCTTATTTATTAAAGGACTAATTACCCCTCTTTAACTCTTTCTTATTAAGACAATTATCATATAATCCTACAATGATCGTTAACTCTTCAATGTTCCGGTTTAGAATAACATTGACTAGATTTATCATTTTAACTTCATAATCTAGCTTCTAACACTAGAAAATTAAAAATTGAGACTAAGGGTTTACAAAATAATAATAATAATATAAGTGGTGGGCCATGTCCATTAAAAATATATATAAGTTAGTGGTGGGATCAATTGCGAAAAAATAATAAAATAATAGGAAAAAAAATAAAGATGGTTGACATGAGGCGGTGGAGAAATGATAAGGATGTAGCATGTGTATATATATGGTTCCCTCAAGCAAATCAAGCATAAAGAGAGGCCATTCGACCATCAGAAGGAAAAAAAAATGATGAAGAAAAATAGGAGGAGCCGAGAAGAAGGAAGGGAAGAAGAAAAGAAAAGAAAAATATTTTGGATGTCCAATTATCTAGATACGTAAATTTATTTTAATAGAATTTGGATTCCAAAAAATCAGTTTATTTTCCTATAAGTTCTAAATTGAGTTTTATATGATTTTAGGGTAAATCCAGGATGATGAAAAAATTAGAGGGAAACTCGTTTTAAATCTAGAAATAAACAAAGAAGATATGTAAGTGGATATTTTCTCTTAACTTGATTTATGGAAGTGTTTTTATTATGTTTCAATTTTTATTAGTTTTGAGATTTAAAGATGCTTTATGATTTTTGAATTTTGAAGTACGTTTTAGGATTTTAAAGTAGGTTTTATGATTTGAAGAACATGGGTTATGATTACTATATATGTTGTTTGAGTTATAGGTTTTAAAGTAAGTTTTGAAAGCTTAAAGTACACTTAGAATCTATCAACTTTAGATTATGTTTTATAAACTTTATATCATATTATATTTTACGGACTTTAGACTATGGTATAAATTCTAAGATATGATTTGAGGTTTATAAAGCATAGATTTTGTCTTGAAATCTTGAACTATATTTCATAGTTCATGACAAGACCTGACCTGAACTCTATGTAACGAATCCAACAATCCCATCGGGTACCTCACAAAATCCTTCTGTAATCTATCTAACAAAACCCAAAAGAATGTCGTGGAGCGAACCTTTTGCTAAATATATGAAAGGTAAATTTTAAAATCTCATTTTTCTAAAGTTACGATCTTTTACAAACTTTTGGCAGCATAACAACTGCTTTTTTCAATGTTTCTCATCTTTCTAATCACTTGAAAACAATTTGGAAACACTTCTATAATTCATTCACATTCTCAACTACCAAAATAGGATCTCCGGTCCATATCAAACACAATCCTAACCACAATTCAAAGCTAATTAAACAAAATCATTTCAATTTCCAAAGTAAATTTTCAAAAACATAATTAAAAGTATCATTACGAATATTCAGGTATCTAAAATATGCATGCAAATGATCGTTAAATACTTTATATATAATCACCTAACACATCATTATGAATATAGCAACTTTTACAAACCAAAGTATGCACATGCACATAACTTATATACAAATCAAAATTTTCATATAAGTGACTTCGTAGCATTGTAGATCGTCTTTGGCCCACCTAATCCATAAGAGGAGAACGGGTACCTCGATCACTCATTCCTACACTTGGAGAGGTTTTTATAGCATAAAACCAAAAATATAATGAGCTATAGGAGCTCAGTGAGTGTGTAAGTTTTCTACTTAAACTATTTCTTTAAAAATTTTGCTACCCAAAAAAACATTTGATAAACTTTTTTTTTTCTTTTTTTATTTCGAAAACATTTTTCTTTTCTAAAACTATGTACTTGGTAGATGTTACTAAACGATTTCAAAAGCTCATAATCATGCAAACAACAAAGTAAGTTTTCTTACTAAAATAGGTTCATAGAATGCTAAAAGATTGCATAAATTTTCACTATATGGCTAAAATATTTTCTTTCTAAAATCCACTTATAGTGATATGTTTTTCTTTCTAAAAATGCACTAATGGGAACCCAAGGGAAGCTACAACCACATTGCGACTAACCTAGCGCCGCTCAATGTGACAGGACCCTTCCCAGACCTTATCTATGCTCTTGTCTGGAGGATCCTGCTAGGCACTTCAACGGACTTATCGAAACCGACTTGTCGGATCGAAGAAATCCGAGAAGCGAACCCTAACTTTCTTCAACCGATTTACTCGTTTAAACCCAAAAATTTAGTTTTTCTTTAAACTAGTTGGGAGTGATAAAATTTTTCTCGATTCTATTTCAAATATTTTTATAAAATTTTCGGCAGCATAACGGCTGCATTTTTTATAAAAATATTTGAAATAGAATCGAGAAAAATTTTATCACTCCTAACTAGTTTAAAGAAAAACTAAATTTTTGGGTTTAAATGAGTAAACCGGTTGAAGAAAGTTAGGGTTCGCTTCTCGGATTTCTTCGATCCGACAAGTCGGTTTCGATAAGTCCGTTGAAGTGCCCGGCAGGATCCTCCAGACAAGAGCATAGATAAGGTCTGGGAAGGGTCCTGTCAAGTTGGTATCAGAGCCCGGTTCTCGTTCAGTTGAAAGAAAGTGTTAAGAGAAAAGTTTGAGCTATTTCGCACAAATTGTGTGCTAGTTATGCTTAAGGCACGAAGTTATTTTGTGCACGCATCATTTTTCAGATTTTAAGAGTTATGCTTTCATCGATTGCATAATCTAAAGCATAAGTTATAGTACTTGAATTCAGCATATTACGAATGTGCATCAAAGCGAGTTGTTAAGTAAAAGTTTATGCATTGAATTGTGAGTTAAATATTGCATGAAATTATCATGCCAGATTATATTGAGCTAGTTGCTGAACTTGAAATTTTGATTTGTGGCTATTAGTGTACTAGTACACATTTAGCTATGCAGCGTCGAGATCGTCCGAGGACGAGACAGGTAGCCGTAGAGGCACCTCCATCATCAGATGAGCATGTTGACGAGTCCGTCGACGTGCCAGCTAGTTCCTCACACCCAGGGCCGTCACAATCGGTCAGATCAGAGCCTGCCCCAGGACCTACTCCAGGGCAGATGGAGCAGATGGTCCAAATGTTAACCGCGGTCCTTAAGCACTCGCGGGAGACAGGAGCAACTGTAGAGCGCGCCTGCAGGTTAGGCGCGAAGCCATATGATGGGACTGGGGATCCCGAGAGAGCATGGTCATGGCTAGAGATGAATGAAGAAATATTTCAGATCCTAAGATGCACCGAGGATCAGATGGTCATCTTCTCATCCTTCTTACTGAAGGATCGAGCTAACGATTGGTGGAAGACGCATCAGAGAGCGCATCCGGGCCGAACATCTTGGGAAGAATTCAAGAAAGAGTTTACAGATAAGTTCTTCCCAAAAGTTTGCAGAAATGCTAAGATTGAGGAGTTTTACAGGTTAGACCAGGGGAACTCTACAGTGACCGAGTATGAAAAGAGATTCTCCGAGCTAGTTCGTCTAGTTCCTTACATTGCGGAGAATGAAGAACAGAAAATCGGCAGATTTATGGCAGGCTTAAATCCCACAATCAGGACTATTGTGACGTCCTCAGAATATACGAGATATGGACAGCTGGTGGAGACAGCCACCAGAGTAGAGCAGAGCGCACAGACTGCTTTGAAGTCAAAGTCATCATTCAGTCAGAAGCTGAGCAAGACCGGTAGCCATCAGGGAGAGTCTAGCAAAGTGGCCAAGAGTGGTCAGCACCCAGTATGGTCACAGAGTTGGCAGCAGAGTCAGAGACCCCAGACTAGTCAGAGTTCTTTTCAGTCATCAGCAGGCTCCAGGAGCCAGCAGAGCTGGAGGAGCCGACCGTTGTGCGCTAGATGTGGCCGATTACACCATGGTGAGTGCCTTCAAGGCAAGACCGAGTGCTTCAGGTGTGGACAGGAGGGCCACTTCATGAGAGACTGTCCCAGTGCAGTAGCTTTGAGCCCATTAGAGGCCAGATCAGCAGTTCAGGGGCAGACTAGTGGGAGCCATGGACCCGATAGGGGAGGCCCCCAGACTGGAGGAGCTACTAGTGCATGGCAGCCTAGTGGCGGAGCAGGCAGAGGCATACCCCCCAGAGCACCGATAGGTAGACCTCGTAGCCAGGCCACCAGAGTATATACAGTGACCCAGCAGGCGGCAGATGCTACACTAGATGTGGTCACAGGTACCATCTCTTTATTTGATATTGATGCTCATGTATTGGTGGACCCAGGAGCCACCCATTCTTTTATTTCTCGAGAGTTCATAGATAGAGTCGGGACAGAGTTGAGTCCGACCAAGTGTAGCATGGTAGTGTCACTTCCCACAGGTGATTCGCTAATTGCGGATAGAGTTTACATGAAAAGTAAGGTGACTATAGCAAGTCATGAGTTCGAGACTAATCTAATAGTACTCGATATTCATGACTTTGACATCATTTTGGGCATGGATTGGTTATCCAAGCATTGCGCGATTGTAGATTGCTAAAAAAAAAAAAAAAAAAAAAAAAAAAAAAAAAGAAAGAAAAGTTCAGTTCAGCAAGCCTGGGGAACCAGATGTGATCTTTTGTGGAGAGCAGAAAATACTCTCTACAAGTTTAGTAAGCGTGATTCGTGCGAACAAGATGCTCCGTAAAGCATGTCAAGGGTACTTGGTCTATGCAATAGAAGCTAGCGACAGAGAGCTACAGTTAGCAGAAGTCCCGGTGGTGAACGAGTTTTATGATATATTTCCCGATGACCTTTCAGGACTACCCATGGATAGAGAGATTGAGTTCGATATTGAGCTAGCACTTGGCATAGAACCCATCTCTATAGCTCCGTATCGGATAGCACCAGTTGAGCTAAAGGAATTGAAAGTGCAAAGGGAAGATGTTCCCAAAACAGCCTTCAGAACTAGATATGGGTATTATGAGTTCTTGGTGATGCCATTCGGCTTAACTAATGCCCCAACAGCCTTTATGGATCTGATGAACCGTGTCTTCAGACCATATTTAGACAAGTTTGTCATAGTCTTCATCGATGACATCCTGGTGTATTCAAGTAGTAGAGGGGACCATGTAGAGCACTTGAGGATTGTATTGCAGACTCTAAGAGAGCATCAGTTGTATGCAAGTGCCAGTTTTGGCTAGATTGCGTGGCATTTCTGGGACATGTAGTATCAGCAAAGGGTGTTTCAGTAGATCCCCAGAAGATAGAAGCTATTGTAAATTGGAAGCCACCTACGAGTGTAACAGAAGTCAGAAGCTTCTTGGGTTTAGCTGAGTATTACAGAAAGTTTGTAGAAGGATTCTCCAAGATAGCTACTCCACTGACCAAGTTAACAAGAGAAGAAGAGAAGTTCATCTGGTCAGAAGCCTGTCAGAGCAGTTTTGATGAGTTAAAGCAAACGCTGGCTATAGCACCAGTGCTTACACTTCCCTCAGGAAGTGAAGGATTTACAGTATATTGCGATGCCTCCAGGCAAGGTTTAGGTTGTGTGTCGATGCAGCATGATAGAGTAATAGCTTATGCTTCAAGGCAATTAAAGAAGCATGAAGTGAACTATCCAACACACGACTTAGAGTTAGCAGCTGTAGTGTTCGCTTTGAGAATATGGCGACACTATCTCTATGGAGTACCTTGCAGGATCTTCACTGATCACAAGAGCCTACAGTACCTGTTCACGCAGAAAGACTTGAACATGAGACAGAGGAGGTGGATAGAACTCATCAAAGACTATGACTGCACTATTGAATACCACCAAGGCAAGGCAAATGTAGTAGCAGATGCACTAAGCAGGAAGCCCTCTAGTTCCCTAGCTCAGCTTAAAGCAGAATACTTGTCGATGCTAGTAGAACTGAGATCTATGGGGGTTAGTTTAGAGACAGTAGAGTCATGTGCTCTAGTAGCAGCTTTTCATGTTCGGCCAGTATTAGTGGACAGGGTTAGAGACTTGCAAGCTCAGGACCAGTATTTGATGAAATTGAGAAGCAAGATAGAGGCTAGACAACCAAGCAGCTTCACCTTACGAGGTGATGGGACACTAGTGTTGGGCCAGAGATTATGTGTCTCAGATGTAATAGAGTTGAAGAAAGAAATCATGGAAGAGGCACACTCATCAGCATATGCGATGCATCCAGGGAGTACTAAGATGTATCGAACTCTGAGAGACCACTATTGGTGGAGAGGTATGAAGAGAGAGATAGCAGAGTTCTTATCTAAGTGCCTAACTTGTCAACAAATCAAGATGGAGCATCAGAAACCCACCGGTTTACTACAGCCTCTATCCATTCTAGAATGGAAGTGGGAAAGGATCACGATGGATTTCGTGACAGGACTCCCAGGACGCAGCGAGGATAGGATGCCATTTGGGTTATCGTGGATAGATTGACGAAGTCGGCCCACTTCATTGCTATTAATAATACCTATTCCTTGGAAAGATATGCATAGTTGTATGTAGACGAGATTGTGAGACTACATGGCGTACCAGTGTCCATTGTATCAGACAGAGATCCTCGCTTCACTTCTCGGTTTTGGCCGAAGTTACAAGATGCCATGGGCACCAGGTTACACTTCAGTACTGCTTTTTACCCACAAACAGATGGCCAATTAGAAAGACCCATTCAGACTCTTGAAGATATGTTGAGAGCTTGTGTGATGGAATTTAAAGGAAATTAGGATGATTACTTAGCATTGATAGAAATTGCCTACAACAATAGCTATTAGTCTAGCATCGGTATGGCACCGTATGAGGCGTTATATGGTAGAAAGTGTAGAACCCCAATCTATTGGGACGAAGTGGGGGAGAGAAGATTAATTTGCCCAGAGATTGTCCAAGATGTAACTGAGAAAGTAAATATGATAAAAGAACGGTTGAAGATAGCAATCGATAGACAGAAAAGTTATGTGGACAATTGAAGACGAGATCTGAAGTTTGAAGTAGGTGATCAAGTATTCCTACGAGTCTCACCCTGGAAGGGTATTTGGAGATTCGAAAAGCGTGGAAAGTTAAGTCCACGATACATAGGCCCTTATGAGATAGTAGACAAGGTGGGTGAAGTGGCTTATCGATTGAAGCTACTGTTGGAGTTAAAATCAATCTCTACAGCAAATTAATTGAATTTCATAGCCTCCGAAATTTATTAATTTAAGAATACGACGAAATTCGTCGATCATAAAAAATTAAGTAGCGTGTCAATGAAAATCCAAGTTAGGAAATCGAAGATTTTAGTCAATGATAATCTAATTGAAGTTTAATTAAAAAGAGAGAGTCAAGTGGTCAATAAGACAAGCTTGACGATCGAAAGCGAATTCTAATAAGGCGAATAATTAAATCAAACGATGAAAGTTAAATTGGAAATAAATATGGATGGGCAAATATGAGAAACAAAGAAAAGAGAGGAGATTGAGATGAAATTAAAAAGAATTGGGGCATGATGCAATTAAGAGAAGTTGATTAGTATAAATAAGACACTTGGGCTGAAATTGTTTCAGCAGAAAAGAAGCAGCCCCTTTCAGTCGAGAAACCGTGAGAACATTCGCGAGAGAGAGAGAGATCAGCGAGCAGACAGCCATGAACCGTGAGAGAGAGACTGAAATGAAGGAAGACCATGAGAAGAAGAAGTAACCAGTAGCTGGTCGTGCACCAGAGGAGGCAGCAGCAGCAGCGACAGAAGTAGATTCCAGCGCGTCCAGCAGCTCGCGCGAGGGCTGGTCGCGAGTCCGAGCAGAACCTGCAGGCTGGACGAGCAAGAGAGGGCTGGCTGTGACTACAGCTTACTGTCCAAGCAAGAGAAGAAGAGAAGGGGCCACCAGCAGCTGCTGGTCGTGGGAGAAGCGAGCAGAAAACAGACGCGACGGCAGAACACGAAGAAACTGCAGGGGCTGGTCGGCCAGGAAAGAGAAGGAAAGAGAGAGCACCCAAGCTACCTTCCAAGCTCTTAATCCTCCTCCTAAGGCTCCTCTCAAGCTCTTCTTACTTCTTAGAACCATAAATCAAGTAAGAAATCAACTCACCTATCCTTTTACTTTGCTGAAAACTGAAATAGAAATGAAATGGTGACAGCTTGTGTGTTGTTGAGTTGTGTGGGAAGATTTCTCTTCAAACTTTGATAGAACCTTAGGTCATTGAAATAGACAATTGAATGATGAGTTTTGAGTGTAAATGATGCATTGAAATGGTGTATATGGGCTGCCATATCCTTGCTCACAACAGAAACGGGAATTAGTTTTCTCACACTCCACCCATTTGACAAAAAGTTTAAATGAATTTTGAGTATTGGAATAACAAAGCTATGTTTGTGTGTGTATTAAGGGATTGAAGAGTAGTAGATAGCCTTGAGTTTAGATGATTTTGAACTCAAGATTTAGCATGAAAAAGCATAGGAAAGCATGTGGGAATAAGAGAAGCTCAAGAGAGCTAGTTTTGACAATATTAGTGATTCCCGAACTGAATTTTTAGCTAGGGGAGACCTGACCATATTTGGCTTATTTGGGGGTGTTCTACACCTCAAATGATGCCTAGGAACCATAAAAAACCATAGGTTTTGGAACGGATCGAATCCGATAAAAATTGTGCAAGTTATGCACAAAATAGTGCCGTTAAGGCTCTAAGAAGTGAAACGACTATCCTAATGCAATTTTTATTGCATGGTTTGAGTTTGGTTCATCATTATTAGTTAAATGAAGCTTAGCTATAGAAGAAAAATTAGTGTCGCTAATCCGAAACGGAAAATATACAAAACACGCACTAAACGTGCTAGAAAATGCCCGAAAAAGTGATGTTTTCCTTAGTTTTGACCTAGCAAACGATAATATTTTCCAACGAAATTTTACGTGTGACTAAAAGGTGATATAAGTGAACCATAGGAAGAAGAACGAAGGAAAACGGAGCCTCGAGCAGCGTGCTACCACCTGTTCTGTTATGGGCTGTAAGTTGAGTATTAAAAATGTAATTTTTCGTCCCGAGCCTCCAACGACTAAACGGACCGCGTGGGGTGATCCCTAAGGGTCAAAAACTAAAACTTTTACGCAAAAATCGGGATTAGAGAGTCTCGGTTGAGTAGAAACAAGTTAGGAGGATATATAGAAAAAAATGGTCTTAGTTGAGATTCTTGACCTTATAGTTGAGAATTGAGTTTTGTTATTAATAATGATGAGAAAATATTGTGTAGGTGACGAGCCTCGTCGAGACGCTTGACACGGAGTGACGCGGCTTCGAGGTAAGTGGTTCGCCACTTATGAGTGTTTAAATTCTATATCCATTCATGGTTATTCGTAATAGATATTGTAACTAAGTAATAAATGAAAATGAAAAGGATTTTCAATGTTAATGTTCAAGTTAAGCATATAGATTCCTATGGAATTTATATTGTACTAGAAACTAATACTAAGTTGTTATAGAAAGAGTAAAATGAGAAAGTTTTCAGAAGATGTAAAACTAGTGAGTTTTGTGTTTTTGCACTTGAAGAAATTGATTATAAAACCCATGTATATGCCTTAAGAGGTTATGAGAGTTAGCGCTACGTGACGACGCAGAAAATTCCGTTCGTAGTCGCTCAGAGTATAGAGAAATTAGCACTACGAGACGACGCAGAAAATTTCGTCCGTAGTTGCTCAGTTTCCTAGAAAATATAAGCGCTACGTTGCGATGCAGAAAATTCCGCACATAGTTGGTTAGTTGACAGTTAGCGCTACGAAGCGATGCAGTAAATTCCGCTCGTAGTTGTCCAGAGTTTTAGCACTACAATTGCGATGCAGAAAATTCCGTATTGTAGTTGCTCAGCGATAAGCTTTAGCGTCCTACGTGCGATGCAGTAAATTCCGTAACGTAGTGGTTGAGATAACTTAGTAAGCTTCACGTTGGCATTAGTTAAAATCGCCCGTGATGGTCAGAATGTTTAAAGGATATATATGGGGGTTTTGGAAAGAAATCACAAAACAAATTATAAATTTTCATGTTAGTGTATATGGTATTATATCTTCGTTGCACTAACTTGTTTGCTTATTTTGTAGTTATTTATATTTCATTGTGTGCTACTGCGGACGACATGACGTCATCATTTTGTTGTGTATATATAGGTGGGCAATTCATGACATGTGATGATGTAAAACCTTATGTATGAGATGGTTATGTAATTGAGAAACACATATTCAGATTTTGAAATTGTATATTTGTAAATATTCATGCATTTTATATATATGATGCATCTAGATATATTTTACATGAGTTCATACTTATAAATTGAGAATTGAATGATGATTATTGCATAGTTGGGAATAAAGAAGTTGGGAGGAATTGAGGTTTTAATCGAAGTGTAAATTTCTTGACAGGTAAATTTTGGTTTATAAAAAATGCAGCCGTTATGCTGCCGAAAATTTTATAAAAATATTTGAAATAGAATCGAGAAAAATTTTATCACTCCCAACTAGTTTAAAGAAAAACTAAATTTTTGGGTTTAAACGAGTAAACCGGTTGAAGAAAGTTAGGGTTCGCTTCTCGGATTTCTTCGATCCGACAAGTCGGTTTCGATAAGTCCGTTGAAGTGCCCGGCAGGATCCTCCAGACAAGAGCATAGATAAGGTCTGGGAAGGGTCCTGTCACAATGTGGGGTCACATCGCGTAAAAGCTAACATTGCACATTGTGACAAAACTATAAAGACATCTCGCTACTACACGATGAAATTCTACATTGCACATCACATAGCGAGATAATACCTCACAAGTGTAGAAGGCAACACGACAGATACGACAAACTCAATCCCTTCGATGTTAGTAACATGCCCTCCCAACACTTGTGATATACCGCGGGGTATACCGACCAGGTCTGAATCTATAAAATTTATAAACTTAGGTAATCTACTAGCTTTGGAAAATTTTTTCTTTCTATAATTCAAATTAAGTTCTTTTCCATTATAAAAATATACTAACATAATGTATAATATCTCATTTAGCATGAAGCTCTTTATTTCACAATTTCATACATAAATAATTTCTTTTCATGCTAAAACATAAAATCATTTATAAGCTAAAAACGAGTAATGGAAATCTATATTAAAAAAAAATGCTTGCAAGATAAATTAAAAGGTATTTAACGTTAATAAAAATATTTTCACACTCACTACTTACTTCCCTATTCAACAATAATTACTCTTCAGTGACCTTTGTTAGCTTGTCGCATCACCTACACTTAATACAAATGAGATCTCCGTTTAGAACATCCATGCACATAAAACACCTCAATCCCAAGCAAATTCTATTATTAATATAGCTTATAATTTCATCCAGGCTATAACAGACAGCAACATTGTCCAGTCCAATTTGAGCTACAAGCTCGATCAGCTCGTCTAACTCACCCCTTTCTGTAAGCTACTATCTTCTTTCAGCTCAGCTCGATCCACGGTACTACCTAACTCGCCCTTTGTAAGCTATTGCCTTAGTCCAACTCAGACAAGCACTATAATGAACTGTTGCATCACTCAACTATCCTTGCAAGTTGCCACTCTAGCCCAGTTCGGATAGGTGCTGTAAAGGGAAACGGGCATCTCCCAGCTCACTCTTTGTGAGCCCGCGCTCTAGTCTAGGTTGACAAGCACTGAAAAAGGCTATGGGTATTGTCCAGCTCGCACTTCGTGAGCTCTCGCCCTAACTCACACATACTAAATTCTAACATTTCTTTTCCATGTTTTACACTCACACAAGCATTCACATATCCCGATCTCATCAAATTTCTTCACATAAACCAGATCGCAACCATAACAGACTTAATGGCAGAATTTTAACATCCTAAACAACAATCAGACTTCTTCAAATCCACATATTTTTCTTAGCTACTTCACTTACCAATTTCTCCTTAGTCCTTTGCCTTACTTTTCCACTCGTTTGCTACTTCAAATCTCCATGTATGAAAATCTCATCAACATCAAATGTAACCCTTGGACTGTTTTGATAGATTTCTCACTGAAAGAAAACTATGAAAACTTAATCTTACCACTAAATCCTTACCTGATCTTGCTGGAGAATCTTCCTAAACTTGTTCTTCATCTTTCTCTAGCTTAACTATCTCTAAAACATGGTAGAAAAATGGCTGATGCAACTGCTTTTCTACCTCTTCATGTTCTGTCGACAGCTTCCTCTCTTCTTCTCCAAATCATTCTTTTCTCTAACTTTATCTCTACAACTTTTATGACAACAATCAACTATATATATATATATATATATATATGCGGATCAAGTTTAACATTTAGCCTTAAACTTTCCTTAACTTATGAGTTTGCCATTTTCTAGAGAATTCTTTACTTTTTCAAAATATCCTTGACATCTCACTTTATTTACAACTTTGTCAGTTTCAAAAAAAAATCTTTTATTTCTATCAATAGCTCTTCAAATTTTTATAATTCAAATCTATTTTCAATCCTTCCGAAAATTCTATAAAAATTTAATTTCACCTCTGAGCACTTAAAAATCCTTTTATTATTTCATAGATGAGTGTGTACCAGTACAATACGTTGTTTAATATATATGTACAATAGTAAAATCGGAAAGAGGTATTGAAAATTCTTTCTCCCTTATAAAAATTTTGTCCTTGAAATTTACATAACTCCATCTACTGAAAAAGGTGGGGGTATCTGCGACACATTTGATCTCCGTGCTCCCAAGTGGCCTCCTCCACCTCGTGATTTCTCCACACAACTTTCACTAAGTAAATAACTTTATTGCGTAGAACCTACTCTTTACGATCTAAAATCTGTATCAGTTCCTCCTCATAAGTCATGTTCTTCTTTAGCTCTACCGGTTGTTCTCTAAGTATGTAAGAGGGATTTGGAATGTACTTACAGAGTATGGATACATGAAACACATCATGAATCTTATTTAGCTATGGTGGTAGCTTCAGCCAGTATGCTACGGATCCTACTCTTTCCATAATCTCATATGGCCCGATATAGCGCAAACTCAACTTACCACACTTTCCAAATCTGAGCACGTCTTTCCAAGGGAATATCTTAAGGAATACTTTATTGCCAACATCGAACTCAAAATCCCTACAACGGTTATCCGCATAGCTTTTATGTCTATCACTCGCTATTTTAAGCTTATCCTTGATAATTTAATCTTGTCTGTAATTATCTGGACAAGCTCAGGACCTATCAATTTCCTCTCACCTACCTCAACCCAACATATTGGAGTTCTGCACTTTCTTCCATAAAGGGCTTCGTATGGGGCCATACCAATATTGGCCTAATAATTGTTATTGTATGCAAACTCTATAAGTGGTAGGTGTGCATCCCAACTCCCCTTGAATTCTAAGACACATGCTCTAAGCATATCTTCGAGTGTTTGGATTTTTCTTTCTGACTATCTGTCTGGGGATAAAAGGTCATATTGAATTTCAGCCGAGCACATAAGGCCTTCTGCAAGCTGGGCCAAAACTTTGAAGTAAATCTGGGATCACAATCTGACACAATAGAAATTGGCGTACCATAAAGTCTAACTATCTCATCTATGTAGAGCTACGCTAACTGCTTAGGCGATAGTCACTTTTGATTGGCAAGAAATGGGCGGACTTCGTCAATCTATCTACTATTACCCATATAGCATCATGCTGCCTTTGACTGAATAGAAGCCCTACAACAAAGTCCAAAGTAATCATCTCCCACTTCCATTTTGGAATAGAGAGTGGCTGCAATAATCCTGCTGGTTTCTAATATTCTGCTTTCACTTGTTAACAGGTGAAGCATCGAGATACAAAATCTGCGATCTATTTCTTCATCCCTTTCTACCAATAATGATCTTTCAGAGTATAGTACATTTTAGTGCTACCTGGTTGCATGACGTATGCTGAAGAATGAGTTTCTTCCATGATCTTCTTTTTCAAATCTTCTACATTTGGTATGCATAAGTGTTGACTCATCATTATTGTACCATCTTCCCTGCTCGTGAAATCTGTTTTCTGTCCTTTTTCAATTTCTCTTCTCAATTTTTTCAACTGGGGATCTCGCCTTTGCTGTTCCCTTATCTGATCTACTAAAATGGGGTGAACATGGAAAGTGGCTAACAACGCCCCTAGGTCTGCCACATCTAATTTGACTCTCAGTGACCTCAATTCCACTAAAAGTAGAAGATATACTGTCTTCAAATAAGCTAGAGAACTTGCAAGTTGCCTACTTAAAGCATCTGCCACTACATTGGCCTTCCCGGGATGGTATTCTATCGTATAATCATAATCCTTTATCAAGTCTAACCACCTCCTCTACCTTATATTTAACTCTTTCTAAGTGAACAGATATTGCAAACTCTTATGATCTATAAAGATCCGACAAAGGACACCAAATAGGTAATGCCTCCAAATTCTCAATGCGAACTTGACTGCTATGAGCTCTAGACCATGGGTAGGGTAGTTATGTCTATGCTTCTTTAACTACCTAAAAGCATATGCTACAACTTTACCATTCTGCATCAGAACACATCTCAAACCCCATGTTAAGGCATCACTATATATTATAAAACCAACTTCCCCCTCGTTGATAAGGTTAACACTAGAGTCGATGGTAACCTTCTTTTTAGCTCATCGAAACTCTACTGGCAGGCGTCTGACCATTCGAACCTTTCTTCTTTTCTAGTTAATCTAGTCAGTGGGGCTGTTATCTTAGAAAACCCCTCTACAAATTTTCTACAGTAACCTACCAATCTGAGGAAGCTCTGGATCTTGGTAACATTAGTGGGCAGTCTCCAACTCATTATTGCTTCTATCTTCTAAGAATCCACGCTAAGTCCTTTAGCTGATATTACATGACCCAGGAAAACAATGTTGTTCAGCTAGAATTGGCACTTACTAAACTTTGCATAAGTTGGTGCTCTCATAAGGTCTGTAATACTATCTTAAGGTGCTTTGCATGTTCCTTGTGACTGCTTGAATACACTAAAATATCATCGATGAATACTATCACAAACTTGTCCAAATAAGTTCGGAAGATCTTATTCATCAAATCCATGAAATTTATTGGGGCATTCGTTAGCCCAAAGGGCATGACTAAGAGCTTATAATGTCTATATCGAGTCCTGAAAGCAGTCTTCGGAACATCTTCTGCACAAATCTTTAGTTGATGATAATCTGATCTTAGGTTAATCTTTGAATACACTCCGAATCCCTATAACTGATCAAATAGATCATCAATTCTTAGGAGCGGATATTGATTTTGTATTGTTACCTTGTTTAGCTGTCTGTCATCTATGCATAATCTTAAGCTCCCATCCTTCTTCTTGACAAATAACACTAGAGCCTCCCATGGCGAATGGTTGGATCTAACGAAACCCTTATCCAACAATTCTTCCATCTGTACTTTCAACTCTTTCAATTCCGCTGGAACCATTTTATACGGTGTGATAGAGATTGGTTCAGTTCCCAAAATCAAATTTATCTCAAGTTCCATTTCTCGATCTGGAGACAAACTTGGAAGATCCTTTAGGAACACATCTGGAAAATCTCTTACCACTAAAATATCTTCCAACCTCGCTCCATCATCTCTCGCCTCCATTGCATAGACTATATATCCCCGACATGATTTCTTAAGCATCTTGCTAGCCTCCATTATCGTCATAATGCTGGAAGGAAGCAATTTTCGTACTCCACAAAAAATAGCATCAAGCTCCCTTACTCTAATAAACCTAACTTCCTTTCGGAAGCAGTCTATCGAGAGGCGATGCATAGATAACCAATCTATCCCTAATATGACATTGAAGTCATGGATGTCCAATAAAATTAGGTTCACTGGGAATTCTCTACCCTCTATAACTATTGTACTCCCCCTGAATAATCTGTTTGCCCAAAGCGAATCCCGGTAGGGATGGACGCCATCATACTACAATCTAGGGGTTCTAGTTCAATACTAACAGTCTTAGCAAAATTTCTAGACACAAAGAAATGGGTAGCTCGGGGGTCAATCAATACATATGCATCACGATCAAAAACTATAATAATACTTGTAACTACTTCAAAGGTAATGTCTACCTTTTGCTGGGTCATTACAAACACTCGGGCTAAGGTCTACCCAGCTGACCTATAGATGGTCCACCCTTACCTAATACTCCACTAGGCTAGCCAGAACTAGTGGCCCCTCTAGCTTGGGAGTTCCTCTGATCTAGTCCCGGCCTCCGCTAGCCCGCCCCGGTGTCGAAGTTTTGATTTTTGGACTGGTAGCTGAAGCTATATTTGGGCAATCTTTCATAAAGTGGCCCTCCTGTCTGCATCTATAATATCCGGTGCTACCTCTAAAGCATTTGCCCAAATGTCTTTTCCCATAATTCTTGCACACAATCCAGTTCTTCCAACTCTCATTACTGCTCTTGGATCCAACTTGTAAGCCTTCATCCATAAGTATGGATTTCTTAGTATTAGTAGATGGATTATGAGGTAAAATATAAATTTTCATGAGTGTTATATTTTTAGTACCATCATGAATTACTAAGAAAACTTTAGGAGTAAAAATTGGAACTAATAATTATAAAAACTATATAAAAGGCATTATGGTCATTTCTCCAATCAAGAGTTATATATAAGTGTTGGCTTCCAACACTTAGCAAAAATTTTGAACAAAACAGATTGTGAGAGAGAGTTATATATAAGTGTTAGCTTCCAACACTTATCAAAAATTTTGAGCAAAATAGATTGTGAGAGAGAGAAGAGGGACGATAAAAAGGGAAGAAAAAGGGAAGTGAAAACCCAAAGCTACTCCAAGCCATTTCAAGCTTCAAATCAAGATTTTGGGTTGGATTAAGCTAAAGAATCAAGGTTTGAGCAAGATTAAGATAAGTTTCCATGACTTTGCGTTAAAATGGTGATAAATAGGTTGTGTGAAGTGTTGATTGTTGGATTGAATTTTTGTTGAGTAATTGATGGGGGTATTGATCTAAAACTAAGATTAGAACCCTAAGAACATCAAAAAGGAAGCTTGATTTAGATGGAATCACATAAGAGGTTAGAGTTGGGGTTTATATGAGCAAAACTCTAGAATTTGATTTAATATTTTTTAAGCAATTGGGTTGCATTTAAGGTGTTTGATGAAATGTTTGAGAGAGTAATCAAGAGGATAGCTTGAGAAGTGAAATAAGCAATGTGTTCTCTGTGTGTGTGTGTGTGTAGCTCACAACAACAATAGAGGTGTCTGACACCATTAAGTTTTGATGTGAATGAGCTTAAATTTATCTATGTTAGAGATTAGAAAATCATATTGAAATCTTAGAATTTAAAAAGAAAGAGAAAGAACCCAATGTGTTGCTTTAGGCTAGATGAAGGGTATTGGTGACTATCATGTAATGCCACCTCCTCTTTGCATTTTCATGTGGTGTAAACCCTCGATTATGATTACGATTTACTAGTATTACTGCAGTAGTATTATTTAAAATTAAATTTATTTTCGCATTGCGAGTGAGATGTCGATTAGAGGACCCAAGAATATTAGAGAATGATGTGGCAGAATATAGGGTGAGATAACCTCACAACCAAAGTCAAAAGGTTATAAAAGTTTCACCAATAGATATAAGCCAAGTGTAATTTAGTTTATGGATATTAAAGAGCCACTTGGAGTCATTTTATTGGTGAAAGAATTAGTGGTTTTAAATGGATATTAGAGAGAATATTAAGGGATTTCAAGCAAATCTCTTCAAGTATTTCATCACCAAATGTCATTTTTGTCATCAACAAAAGCTGTAAAAACCTAATATTTTCTTAAGGGTAAAATTGAAAAATTTTATGAAAATTGTGTAAAAATGCAATGGTCAAAAAGTTAAATTTTTAAAGTTTTAGTTTAAAGTCATAATTTGTAAGTAGTTGAGGGGATCAAATTGTAATTTGGCCTGATTATAAATTGTATTCTCCTTCCTCAGACGGCAGAACTCTCTCTCTCTCTCTCTCTCTCTCTCTCACTAGAAATTTTTTAGTTTTCCTGTAGAACCCAGAATTTCATTTCCTTAGGAGAAATGGTGTTTTCTAGATAAATAGTATTTTTGGATGAAATAGTATTTTCAGATGAATTGTAATTTCGTGTTAATAGTATTTTTGAGTGAATAGTGATTTTCGAAAAACGAAAAATTTCCTCAAATTTCGTGAGATAAAATTTTTTCGATGAATAGTGTTTTCGAGTAAATAGTATCCGTATGAATAGTGATTTTTGAAAAATGGACCTCGGACATCATAAGCCCCTGAATAGGAATTAGAGTTATTATAAACTAAAACGGAGCAAAAATGAGTCCGTTTAAGTGGATTTTAAGGGTTCCAAATATTTATCGATAAAAATGTCCTTATTGGAAACGTTGTGAATTTTAGTGAGTTTATAACCAATTGAATTTTTTTCAAAGCTTGAGATTGAAGGTTAAGACACCCAATTAGAGTATTGCATGGTCAATTTGATGATAGGATGACCATGGAATATTTTTGGAATTTATTAGTATTAAATAAGGATTAAATTTTAAGTTTAATGAAGTATTAAAGTGTTGCATGAATGGATAAGTGTCAAATAAGCACAATCCATGTGAAATTGAATGGACCAATGCTTTAGAGACACATTTAAGTAAAAAAAGAAGTGTAATTAGTTGAATTGAAACTAATTTGGAGTGATTTGGTTGGTGAATTAATTAGATAGAATTGTTTAACCAATCAAATGAATTTATTCATAACTAATGGCATTTGTGTGATTTTAAAATCATTCCAAGAGCCATTGAGACAATTAGGAGCTTAGAATGTATAAAGGAATGCATGAGAGAGCTGGACCAAGTGAAGCATTCAGCTGAAACAAAGAGCAGACGTGTAAAGAAAAGAAAACAGACCCGAAACCAAGCTGAAATCGTGAGGAAGAAAGAAAAATCTGTAGCTGTGAAGGAAGAAGAAGAGATTTGGTTGTGAAAGAAGAAGGAGAAGAAGAAAAGGAAGTCCCCAAGGTGCTCACTCATCCTTCTCTCTCTAATCCATCAAGAAATCTCAAGAAAAAGAGTGAAGAGATTGAAGGTTAGTAAGTTAATTTATGAACTAGTCGATGGATTGTTGAATTAATGAGTTCTTTGATGGATTTTGTGGGTTAAAGGGAGTTAGATCACCATTAAATTGAGCTTGGAAAGGAAAGAACTCATCAAGAAGCTTTGGATCAAGATTTTTGAAAGGTAAGGTTAGGGTTTGATATCTTGAGTTGATGAAATTAAATTGTATTGGTATTTTGAGACTTTGGTTGATCTTTTGATGATGGTTTGATGCTTTTAAGGGTGATTTTTGAGTTGAAATTGAAGAGAATAGCTTGGGTATGACATATATTAGTATGTGATTAAGTTGGAAAAGATTAGGTAATTGGATATGTTTTAGTATTTGAATGAGTTTATAGTTGATATTAGAATTATTTGAAATGAATTTTGGAAAGAAAAATCAAATGAATGAATGATTGGACAAGTATATTAGTGTATGAACCACTTGTGTTTTGCATGTGTTTATGTTGATTTTAAAGTTGGAATGAGCTGTATGAGGTGTTGGGATGAATTTAAATTAGTTGGAATAAAAAAAATGCAAGAAAAATTTGAAATGGAAAAGTTTGGAGGTTAATGTAGTTAATGTCAAGAATGAAAGTATAAAGTGTCATCTAATCCTTTTGAAGTGTTTGGATGATGTTTATGATGTGTTTGAATACTTTAGTGCCAAAGAAATTAATTGAAACTGATGAGAGGTTATAGATGGAATTATGGTAAAGTGGTGAATTTATTGAATATATATATATATATATAAAGTTAGATTAAGTGATCAATTGGCAATTTATGTGTTGGATTTAATTAGGTGAATTGTTGAATATTTGAATGAGTTTAAATGCAAAATCTTGGTTAGAAAGTGGTTGGAAGATTAGTCAAGAATATGGTGTTGTTATGCATTGGTGTATGGAATTTTAATGAAGTTGCAATTGTAGTGTATTTATGAATCCTAAACCAAGATTTTGGTTGGATTAAAATGTAGGAAACAAAAGAAATCAAAAGGAAGGTTTTAAAGGAGTGGTGGAATAGTTGGAAGGAAATTTGTGAGTGGTTTTATTTTATTGAGTTATTTTAATGAAATGTTATTGACATTATTTCAAGCTATTAAGTTTAATTAAATTCTAGCATATCTTTAAGTTTTATCATGCATGTATATTTCTTGAACTTATATTGTAATTGTATTTATTTTTAAGCAAAATAAATTAGTAAGCTTTTGATATATATACATGCATGAAATCAAATTGATGAGAGGTTTTGAAAGTATTTGATTTATTAAGTGATATTAGAAAAGAAACTTATAAGTATATGGCAAAATTTTAGATGTCTTTGGTTTACTCTAATCCCCAGTATACCCGGCCGTAGTACCATTGCGTTTATGGCAAGATGGTTGGGATAGTTACTAGTTTGGGGGGTTGAGTTTGAGTCTGAGTTTATAAGTCACCCTCTGCACGTATATGGTAGTGTAGATCTGCTTGATGTTGGGAGGGGAATCGCGACCCTAAGAGTTTCCCACATCTGCGACTACACATGGTAGCATTCCCGAGCTCACGTGGCGATGAGAAATTCTGTCACGATAGGACTAAGTTTCCATGGGTTGCCTTTGGCGAGATAAAAGAGAAAATCATGTCAATAGACGTGAAGTTTATTAGATTAGAAATTATTTACAGTCTCGAGAAATAAAGAAAAGTTTATAAGACTTAATTAGTTTCATAATTTTAATAAAGTTATAAGAAGATTATTAGTTTACATATTATTTTAGGAGGATATATACATTTTAGAAAAGGAAATTTTAGTTAAAAGTTATCCACTCACTGAGTTTTATACTCACCATTCTTTCTATGCGTTTTTGAAAAAAAATCTTCCCTAAGTGGAGGAACAAGTCATCAATCAGAAGAGGCTCCATCGGACGTGTAGGTGGCCTAACGCAATAATATCATTGCATAAGTTTATGTTCGAAAGTGTATGTCATGCATTACATTGAACTTTTGATGAAAATATTTGTAAATTATATTTTGGGTTGTACATAGCATCTTGTATTTATAAAATTACATTATACATTTATGTTAATTGAAAATGAAGTATATTTATGGATTTCAAATTGAAAAATATTTGTAGTTGAATTGTGGAAACGATTTGAGGGCGTGAGGCCAAGTAGTGAAGAAATGTTTGTTATAGAAGTGTTCAGTTTTGAAATTTGCAGGGTGGTATGTTTGGAAAACAGTCGTTATGCTACCCAAATTTTTATAAATCTGTTTTATAAATGTTCAAAATAAAAAGAAAAAATTTCTCACGTTCTCGCATTAACAGGAAGTTTTGAAAAGTAAACGGCGTAGTTTTACGAGAACTTTCCAGTTGGATCAGATATCCGCTGGAGGGCTACCGTGAGGCCGCCAGCAAGCCTAGTAAGGTAAAGGGCCTGTCATTTTCTTTCTTATGACCCCCACTTTGACTTGTCGTTTCGGCCACATCCGACCTCTATTCCGGCCAAACTTGGTACTGTTGGAAAGCTCATGCGACATATATTCCATAAATCTAGGTGACTCTACTCGATTCCAACTCCGACCAACCCTATTTTCCTGACAAGCGTGTCGAGGACAACAAAACTCACCTATCTACACCTCCCACGACCGTGGTCGTCAGAATCCACCGTTGGAAAGTCGTCGTCAGCCACTTTGTATGGCGGAGGTAAGTTTCTCGACCTCCTGAACTCAAAATTTAACTCCAAACTCATCTACGAACTTGTTTGTTAGTGTAGAATCCATCTTTAGGGTTATTTTCCCCTTAGGACAGCCATATTAAAAATTTGTATTTAAAAGTATTAAAAAATGATCATTTTTTGCTAGGAACACCTTCCTGATTGTCGTTTTCTTCCAAATTCGCTTCATGGTCGACCTAAATGAGAGTTAGGGAGATGATTGGAGTGAAAATGGAATGAAGAAAACCTAGGGATTTCTTCCTAGGTAGCATTCGGCCAAAAGGGGTCAAAAACAAAGATTTTTCATTCCAAGCTTCAGAAAATTATTTCGAGCCTACCGAGGTGTTCCTATATGTTAATAAATAGGATTTGTAAAAAGAAATCGGAATTCGAAAGCCTCGGATAAGCTAAAACTTAGTTGAAAAAGTTTAGGCGTAAAAAGACTGTTTTAGAGTTAATAGTCTTCAAAGTTATTTATAACTTTATATTAGTGAGTTTAGTAATTCTAAATGAGTATTTAATGTTTTAGGGTGAAAGCGGAAAGTTTTAAAGGCTTCCGAAGGAAAATCGTTATCTATCGAAATGCATTTTGTGAGTAAAAAACTAGTTATTCAAGTGTTATTTTATTTAAGTTTTATTTCTTTTATATATATGAATAAATGTATTTTACTTATTGTTCATATAAATTTATTCATTATGTAATTAAGTGGTTTATTGAAGTTATACTAAGATTCTAGTATGTGAGTTTGGAATTGAGTATATTTATATACCGAGAATGTGTTAGAATCAAAGATTTTAGGCTTTCTGCCTTGAGAACGAGTTTATTATAAAATATCGAGAAAAAGTATTTTAGTATGCCTATGGTTTACCCTAGCCCCAGTTAAGTGCCCAATTGAGTATCGTATGCGTGTACGGTAGATGTGAGAGAGTCACTAATCGAGAGTGGAGTTTGGACGACTCCTAAGAGAGAGAGTCAGTTGAGTCACTCTCTGCACGTATAAGGGTATTGTAGATCAGACTAATTGCGAGAGGATAACGCGTGCCCAGAGTTTACGTATCGGCGACTACACAGGGCAGATTCCTTAATTCCTAGTGGCAAGCGAGAGAGTTTATGCTGCCATGACAGGAGTAGTTTCCCTGGGTTACCATCAAGGCGAGAAAATGAGAAAGTTTAAGAAAAAGACGAGAACGAACTTGAAAAATAGTTTTCGAACGAGTTTTGATAAAGCATTTTAGAAAAGAATGAAATTGTTTTTCTTTAGTTTTATTAAACTGTAATTCTCACTGAGTTTTACTCACAGTTTATTTCCAATGTGTTCCTAAAAAACTCTCCCTTAAGTATAAGAGCTAGTGGTCCAGTAGGCAAGGCTCGGACAAACGTGCGGATTGACTGACGGACGACTTTTATCACATTGTATAGCTCATACTTTTGTCATCTACATATTTTGTATTAAAGTATGATGTAAACTGTAAATGTAAATACAAGTTTTTGGATGCATGTCTTTAGAAAGATGTTTTGATAAGAAAGTTTTAGTTTTCAAATCAATTTGTATGATTGTGGTTTTCCATGCTGGAGTGATTTTGGGAGAAAGGTCGGAGGCCCCTAGTAGTTGAGATTGAGTGCTATAGAAGTGTTTTTAAATTGTACTTAAATTTGAAGGGTGGCATAGTTCAATAAACAGTTGGCATGCTGCCGGATTTTTGTCAGAAAAATGAAAAATTTTTACCCTTACTACCTAATAAATGTTTAGAAAACGAGTTTAAACTAAGTCTCGGTGCTCAGACGGAATTTCGTCGGGCCAAAGTTAGGGTTCGTTGGAGTTCTGTCGGGGTGCTATGGGGTCTTTCTCGGGTTCAGAGAAGAGATTCGGGAATGGTCCCATCAATTTGGTATCAGAGCTTTCGGTTTAAAACTGTTTTATAAAATTTTTGAACATTAGTCCATCCAAAAAGTTATTTATACATTTCATTACATTGAGTTATAAAACTTTGCATGACATTCATTGTTTTTTATCGTAGTAGAGTTATGCGTCGAGTTGGTCGTCCTCGTAAGCGTAGAGCCGCTGTTGAGACTCCACATGTTCCTTCTTCTCCACCAGAGGCTGAAGAGTATATTCATGAGTCGGTCAATGAGCCGTAGCCCGAGGTCCCACCAGAGCCACCAGTGGCAGGGCCAATGGTCAATCCTATAGAGAGACTAGCTCAGATTATGTAGGGTATGAGACCTCACGCACCAGGCGCCACTGTAGAGAGAGCATGGAAGTTAGGCATCAAGGGTTTTGATGGATCAAGGGGCCCAGATGCAGGTCTAGAGTGGCTGGAGAGTATGGAGAGGGTTCTAGATCAGATAGAGTGCAAGGATCTGCAGAGAGTATCTATTGCCTCATTCCTTCTGCGAGCTTCAACTAGAGACTAGTGGGATTCTGTGAGGAGGAGAGTGACTACTCCACTTTCATGGGATCAGTTTAAAGAATATTTTAATGAGAAGTTTTATCCCAAAGCCTACAGGAATGCAAAGATCAAGAAGTTCTACCGTTTGGTTCAGGGTAATATGACAGTGGAAGAGTATGAAAAGAAATTTACAGAGTTATCTAGAGTGGCGCCATTCGTTGTTGATGATAAAGCCAACAAATGCCATAAATTCCTACAGGGCCTGAATTTCAGAATCAAGGCATATGTAGCTACTACCAAGTACAGAGAGTATGGGAAGTTGGTAAAGGCAACTCTGAAGGTTGAGAGGATTGTTCAATTTGAGATAGGACAACAATAGAAGAGAGGATCGGGCCAGGGATGGCAGACAAGGGGGCCTAGTAAAACCCCCAAGACAGGAAGCAAGTCTGGAGGACCTTCAGTGAGGCAGCAGAGTCAGGGAGCCATTTCTAGTCAGGGTTCAGTGAGACTGTCGTCAAGTTCTCAGGGTAAAGGTAGTGGCCAAAGCAGGATACCTCAGTGTGTAACCTGTGGGAGATTGCATCAGGGAAAGTGTCATGCTGGCAATACTGGATGTTATTGTTGTGGCCAGGAGGGACACTTGAAAAGAGATTACCCGAAGAGGACTACCGTAGAGAGCAACGAGTCGAATTAGTGACTTCGGTGCAGCATAATGGAAAGCAGTCGAGAGGTAGGGGAAATTCATAAGGAAGAGAACCAGGGACCCTTAGTCAGCCAGGCAGAGGTATAGGTCGAGGTACTCCATTTAGAGGACAGTCAGGGAGACCCCCAGTTCAGGCCAGGGTTTTCGCAGTCACTCAGCAGGAGGCAGAGGCGACACCCAAGGTGGTTACAGGTGTAGTTTTGATCTTTGGTTTTGATGTTCATGTATTAGTAGACCCGGGAGCTACATATTCCTTTATCTCTGAGAGTTTTGTTAGTCGAGTAGAGTTGCCACTTGAGCCATTAGAATGTGAGATGATGGTGACTACTCCTACTGGAGATGTCTTAGTGGCAGAAAGGGTGTTCAGAGGTGGTAAGGTCATGATTGAGGATAGAGTATTCCTGGTTAGTTTGGTGTTGCTAGACATTTAGGATTTTGATGTGATTCTAGGGATGGATTGGTTAGCTACGCACTACACCATTATTGATTGATTTAGAAAGGAAGTTAGATTTAGTACTCAGGGGAGCTAGATGTGGTATTCAGGGGTGAGCATCGGATGCTTTCTTCTTGTATTGTATCAGCTATGTCAGCCAGAAGGATGTTAAAAAGCAGTGTGAGGGTTACTTGGCCTATGTGATAGATACTTTTGAGCAAGAGGCTAGATTAGAGGATGTTCCGGTGGTTAGGAAATTCCCAGATGTGTTCCTGGCGGATCTTCTTAGATTATCTCCAGATAGGGAGATTGAGTTTGAGATTGATTTAATTCTAGGGACAGCGCCTATAGCTAAAGCACCCTATCGGATGGCACCTTCTAAGTTAAAGGAATTGAAAGTACAGTTAGAGGAGTTAGTGGACAAAGGTTTTGTTCAACTGAGTATTTCTCCCTGGGGAGCACCAGTGTTCTTTGTGGAAAAAAAAAAAGAAAAAAGATGGCAGTATGCAATTGTACATTGACTGCAGGAAGTTGAATAAACCAATTGTACGGAACCAGTATCCACTTCCTCGCATGGATGATCTATTTGATCAGTTGTAGGGAGCCAGTGTGTTTTCGAAGATTGATTTGAGATTTGGATACCATTAGTTGAAGATTAAGGAAGATGATGTTCCCAAGACTGCCTTCAGGACACGTTATGGATACTAGAAGTTTCTGGTGATGCCTTTTAGGCTAACCAATGCACCAACAGTATTCATAGATCTAATGAATAGTTTCATGATTTTCTTGATAAGTTTGTGATAGTGTTCATAGATGACATTTTAGTGTATTCAAGCAGTAGAGAGGCACATGCTGAGCATCTGAGAGTTGTATTGCAGACCCTAAGGGATCGCCGACTGTATGCTAAGTTCAGTAAGTATCAGTTCTGGTTGGAAGGGTCTCATTTCTTGAGCATGTGGTATCTGCAGACGGGATCAATGTAGACCCTCAAAAAGTTGAAGCAATCCCGCAGTGGAAGCAGCCGACCACAGTTACAGAGGTTAGGAGTTTCTTAAAATTGGCAGGGTATTACAAGAAGTTTGTGGAAGGATTATCTAAGATCGTCATTCCTTTGACGAAACTCACCAGAAAAGATGTTAAGTTTGAGTGGTCAGAGGCCTGTCAGAGGAGTTTTGATGAGTTAAAGGCTAGGTTGACCTTAGCTCACGTTCTTACACTTCCTTTTAGGACAAAGGGCTTTATGATGTACAATGATGCATCCAGACGAGGCTTAGGGTGTGTTTTAATGCAAAATGGGAAAGTAATAACACACGCATCTAAACAATTAAAGAAACATGAACAGAATTACCAACTCATGATTTAGAGTTAAATGTAGTTGTGTTTGCACTGAGGATTTGGGGACATTATTTGTATGGAGTTTCGTGTCAGATATTTACAGATCACAAGAGCCTCCAGTATCTACTCACTCAGAAAGAATTAAACATGAGGCAGAGAAGGTGGTTAGAGTTGATTAAGGACTACGATTGCTCCATTAAATATCATCCAGGAAAAGCCAATATGGTAGCTAACGCTTTGAGTAGACAACCCAACAGTTCTATAGCTCATTTGAGAACAGGGTACCTTTCATTGTTGAGAGATATGGGATCCTTAGAGGTTCAGTTAAAGACTACAAGTTCAGGTGCACTACTAGCCACATTCCAGGTCCGACCGGTAGTCGTAGATCGGGTCTGAGAGTTACAAAGACAGGATCCTCAATTGGTCAAGGTCAGACAGGTGATTGAGTTGGGTAGAGGCCAGGACTTCTCGGTTAGAGAGGATGGTACAATAATGATAGGGCAGAGATTGTGTATTATAGACCTGGCAGATCTTAAGAAAGAGATTTTGGATAAAGCCCATTCTTCTGCATATGCAATGCATCCAAAGAGTACAAAGATGTATCATACCTTGAAAGAGAACTACTAGTGGAAAGGTATGAAGAAGGAGACAGCTGAGTATGTATCCAAGTGTTTGATTTGTCAGCAAGTTAAAGCAAAGCATCAGAGACTGGTAGGATTATCTCAGCCTCTCCATATTCCAAAGTGGAAATGGGAGCATATCACCATGGATTTTATGGTTGGATTTCCGCATAGCCAGAGTGGACATGATAGTATTTGGGTGATAGTTGATCGGCACACGAAGTCAGCTCATTTTCTACCCATTCGCAGTACTTATCCCCTAGACAGGTTGGTCAGATTGTATGTTGATAAGATTGTTAAGTTGCACGGAGCCCCAGTTTCGATTGTATCTAACAGAGATCCCAGGTTTACATCTAGATTTTGGCACAGTTTGCAGAGAGCTTTAGGCACTCAATTGCATTTCAGTACAACATTCCATCTGCAGAAAGATAGACAGTCTGAGCATGCCATTCAAACTTTAAAAGATATGTTGAGATCTTGTGTGATGGAGTTTAGAGGGAGTTGGGATGATCAGTTGCCATTGATCGAGTTTGCCTATAATAATAGTTATCAGGCTAGTATCCGCATGGCACCATATATGGCACTGTATGGGAGACGATGTAGGACGCCGTTATGTTGGGCTGAAGTACGCGAAAGGAAATTTCTGGGACCCGAATTGGTACAGATGACTACCGATAAGATCAAGATTATTCGGGACAGGTTAAAAATTGCCCAGGATCGTCAGAAGAGTTATGCAGATAATAGAAGACGAGATTTGGAGTTCCAAATAGGAGATAAAGTATTTTTGAAGATATCATCGTGGAAAGGGATCATCAGATTTAGCAAACATGGGAAGCTTAGTCCACAATATATTGGTCCCTATGAGGTGATTAGTAGAGTGGGAGACGTGGTTTATCATCCTAAGTTGCCACTGGAGTTATCCAGAATTCATAATGTATTCCACGTCTCGATGCCCCGGAAGTACATGCCAGATCCTTCACATGTACTGACAGAGCAGCCAGTGGAATTAAGAGAGAATCTGCTCTATGAGGAGAGTCTGATTCAGATCCTAGATAGAAGGGAGCAGGTTCTACGTAATAAGAGCATTCCATTGGTTAAAGTCTTGTGGAGAAACCATTCAGTTGAAGAGGCTACATGGGAACCTGAGGAGCAGATACAGAGAAAATACCCTCACCTGTTTGATTCAAGTATGTGATTTTAAATTTCGAGATCAAAATTTTTTTTTAGAGGGAGAGAAATTGTAAACCTTTAATTATGATTACGGTTTACTAGTATCACTACAGTAGTATTATTTAAAATTAAATTTATTTTCGCATCGAGTGAGATGTCGATTAGATGACCCAAGAGTATTAGAGAATGATGTGGGAGAGTATAGGGTGAGATAAGTTCACAACCAAAGTCAAAAGGTTATAAAAGTTTCACCAATAGATATAAGTCAAGTGTAATTTAGTTTGTGGATATTAGAGAGCCACTTTGAGCCATTTTATTGGTGGAAGAATTAGTGATTTTAAGTGGATATTAGAAAGGGGATCAAGGGATCTCAAGTAAATCTCTTCAAGTATTTCATCACCAAATGTCATTTTTGTCGTCAACCAAAGTTGTAAAAACCTTAAATTTTCTTACGAGTAAAATTGAAAAATTTTATAAAAATTGTGTAAAAGTGCAAGAGCCAAAAAGTTAAATTTTTAACGTTTTAGTTTGAAGTCATAATTTGTAAGTAGTTGAGGGGATCACATTATAATTTGGCCGGATTATATATTGTCTTCTCCTTCCTCAGACAGCAGAACTCTCTCTCTTTCTAACCAGAATTTTTTCAGTTTTTCTTTCTCTTGACCCCGCTTTGACTTGTCGTTCCGACTACATCCAACCTCCATTCCGACCAAACTTGTTACCATTAAAAAGCTCATGCGACGTAGATTCCATAGATCTAGGTTAATCTAAGCAATTCCAACTCCGGCCAACCCCATTTTTCTGACAAGCATGTCGAGGACAACAAAACTCACCTAGTCGCACCTCCCACCACCGTGGTCGCCGGAATCCGTCGCCGGAAAGTCGCCATCGGCCATCGTGTACGGTGGAGGTAAGTTTCTTGACCTCCCAAACTCAAAATTTAACTCCGGATGTGTCTACATACTCATTTTTCAGTGTAGAATCCATCTTTAGGGTTTTTTTCCCTTAGGACAGCCGTATTAAAAATGTGCATTAAAAAGTGTTGGAAAATGGTAGTTTTTGGCTAGGAACACCCACCCGACGGTCGTTTTCTTCTGAATTCACTTTATCACTAACCTAAATGAGAGTTAAGGAGATGATTGGAACAAAAATGAAATGAAGAAAACCTAGGGATTTCTCCCTAGGTAGTATACGGCCAAAGAGGGTCAAAAACGGGGATTTTTCGTTTCAAGCTTCAGAAAATTATTTCTAGCCAACCGGAGTATTTTGAGATGTTAATAAATATGATCCGTAAAAAGAAATTGGAATTCGAAAGTCTCGGATAAGATAAAACTTAGTTAAGAAAGTTTAGGCGTAAAAAAGCTTTTATAGAGTTAATAGCCTTAGAAGTTATTTATAACTTTGTATTAGTGAGTTTAATAATTCTAATTGAGTATTTGATGTTTTAGAGTGAAAGCGGAAAGTTTTAGAGGCTTCTAAAGGAAAATCGTTATCTATCGGAAAACATTTTGTGAGTAAAAAGCTAGTTATTCAACTACTATTTTATTTAAGTTTTATTTCTTATGTACATATTAATAAATGTATTTTACTTATTATTCATATGAATTTATTCATTATGTAATTAAGTGGTTTATTAAAGTTATAATAAGATTCTAGTATGTGAGTTTTAAATTGAGTATATTTTTATACAGAGAATATGTTAAAATTAAATATTTTAGGTTTTCTGCCTTGAGAATGAGTTTATTGTAAAATATCGAGAAAAAGTATTTTAGTACGCCTATGGTTTACCCTAGCCTCAGTTAAGTGTCCAATTGAGTATCCTATGCGTGTACGGTAAATGTGAGAGAGTCACTAACCGAGAGTGAAATATGGACGACTACTAAGAGAGAGAGTCAGTTGAGTCACCTTCTGCACATATAAAGGTAGTGTAGATCGGACCGATTACGAGAGGATAACACGTGCCTAGAGTTTACGCATCGACAACTACACAGAGCAGATTCCTTAATTCCTAGTGGTAAGCAAGAGAGTTTATATAGCCACGACAGGAGTAGTTTCCCTAGGTTACCATCAAAGCAAGAAAATGAGAAAGTTTAAGAAAAAGATGGAGAACGAACTTGAAAAATAGTTTTCGAATGAGTTTCGAAAAAGTATTTTAGAAAAGAATGAAACTATTTTTCTTTAGTTTTATTAAACTATAATTCTCACTGAGTTTTATTCACAGTTTGTTTCCAATGTGTTCCATAAAAACTATCCCTTAGGTACAAAAGCGAGTCATCCAGCAGGTGAGGCTCAAACAAACGCGCGAAGTGATTGACGGACGAGTTTTATCACATTGTATAGCTCATACTTTTGTCATGTACATATTTTGTATTAAAGTATAGTGTAAACTGTAAATGTAAATACAAGTTTTCATATGTGTGTCTTTAGAAAGATGTTTTGATAAGAAAGTTTTAGTTTTCAAATCAATTTGCGTGATTGCGGTTTTTCATGCTGAAATGATTTTGGGAGGAGTGCCAGAGGCCTCTAGTAGTTGAGATTGAGTGTTATAGAAGTGTTTTTAAATTATACTTGAGTTTGAAGCGTGGCATAGTTCAATAAACAGCCGACATGCTACCGGATTTTCTTCAGAAAAACGAAAAATTTTTACTCTTACCACCTAGTAAATGTTTAGAAAACGAATTTAAACTAAGTCTCAGTGCTCCGACTGGATGTCGTCAGGCCAAAGTTAAGGTTCGTTTGAGTTCTGTCGGGGTGCTACGGGGTCTTTCTCGGGTTCGGAGGAGGGATTCAAGAAGGGTCCCGTTATGTGGTATATGATCATAATTAAGCATGCATGAGTCTAGGAACCCTAATGAAAAAGAATTGAGTATAGAATGTAAAAGTGGTGAAGTTTGGCATAAAAAAAAGTAGTGAAAAATAGGGGTTTTTGGCCAGGAACCTCCACCCAGCGACTATTTCTTTTTGAATTCACTTATGGGCTGACCTAAATGAGAGTTAGGGAGATGATTGGAGCAAAAATGGATGGAAGAAAAGCTAGGGATTTCTCCCTAGCATAGGTTCAGCCAAATGGGGTCTGAAAAGACCAATTTTTGTTTCGAGCTTTAGAAAAATATTTCGAGCATATGGGGGTGTTCCTAGGTAATAATAAATGACAACCATGAAAAGAAATCGAAACTTTAAAGCTCCAGTTAAATTAGAACCAAGATGATGGAGTAATAGTTAGAAGGGCATTGTAGTGTGTTAGTCTCATTGGAAGCTCTATTTGTAATTCTGTGTAGTTCATTTTAGCACATTCTAATTGAGAATGTGATGTATAGGTGAGGAGCAAGCAAGCGGAGCAAGAGAAGCCTGATAAAGCTCTTCAATAAGCCTCAAGCCTAGGTACGTGCTAAAACTTAATTTATGTACGTTGTATTATGATACGTAAAGTATTATTGTTAATAGATCATGAACGACTTATTATTGTACAAGTTTTCAGTTGAGAAGATCATCATATTTGTTACAATGTAAATTGTGAACAAAGCAACTTTGATGAAAATTGAAATTGAAAGCTGTAAGTTCAAAGTTTTGACAAATAAGTTATTTGGTGCATAATGCACTTAGCGAAAAAGGATTTTTCAAAGGCCATGAGTATACTCTCAAATTTACAGACTTAGGCCCAACAGGGGTATCCTACATTAGTAAGGCAAAGCCTTGGGATATTATCTCACGTTATGATTTGCGATATAGAAAAATTTCACACGTAGTTGTCGAGGGGTCTCAGTAGTGCTACAATTGGTGTCAGTTGAAAAATCGTCACGTGACATACCACATTTTGTGGCATTAGTTCAGTCGCTGTGTGGTTAGAGCATTTAAGGGTACAAATGGTGCTTTTAAAAAGTGAGAATTTATGTTGAAATGTAACGCACGTAGAAATGAGTTTATAGTTGATCATGAGATTTATTTTAGTCATTTTAAGATTGTGTTTGCTATCTTGTTACACCGAGATCTTCGTATAGCCTCCTTACGATTTAAGAAAGTAAAAATTTTGAATCAAAAAGTGTAAAGCTCTCACTGAGCTTCTATGAGCTTACTATTTCCTTGTTTCCTTTCTAAAATTCCTCTACAGGTACTAGCGCGAGTGAAAGTGGTGAAAGAACTCATTCTTCAATATAGGTGGGCGTGTACTCGACGGATACATTGCATGAACCATAATTGCATTTTGTTAAAACTAGAAACTAAACATTTGCATACATCAATTTTTGTATCTTTTAGTACTACCCATTATAAACTTATAACGTTACATTTTTGTGATAAGAGTGACTTTGTAAAGTTTTCTTAAGATATAATGCTTATGGTTTCTCTTGGTTAGTATAAAAGTGTTCTTTTAAATTGGCTATTGTTGTCAATTTATGAGAATGTTGATAAACTAGAAAATGCTTGTTTGCAAAAAATGAAGTTGGGTTGTGTTTGAAATTATATGGGAGTGTATTTTCTTTACAGGTTATTTTAGGAACCTTAGAAATGCAGCAGTTATGCTGCCAGATTTTCTTTAATATGGTTTTCGATAAATGATCGCTTTTGTGTCTCCGAATAAAACCAACCTAACTAGTTTCAACTAATGAATTTGAATTAGTTTTGAAGAAAGTCTAAAGCGCAAGTTCAATGGCTCACTCTGAGAATTCTTTTAGCCTGCCTAGTCGGGTTTAAGGAAGGTCCATTGGAGTGCCTAGTAAGGCCTGTCGGATAGTAGCCTAAGGGAATCCAGTTTGGATCTTGTCACAACTGATAGCTTCATGGAGCTTTGACTAGATTGTGACCCCTGACTAGATCTCCAACTATCATATCCAGTTGAGCTCTCCCCACTTCTTGTGAACTTGCTAGGTCCTCTGAAAAAGTTACCCGACCAACCGCATTTCTAAGTTAGTTTTCTGGGTTTAGGAATAGACTCCATGCTCCTTTCTACTCTGATCGCTGCTTCTACCAACTCTCCATACTATGTATGGGCTGCTGAAGCTACATAGGCCTAGATTTTTGGATTTAGGCTCACTGCAAATCTCTTCGTCTTTTGTTCCTCATTGTTCGCTATGAATGGCATTACCCAAACCAGCTCTGAAAATTTCTTTTCGTAGTCTATCATTGGAAGATTTCCCTACTTCAGCTTGAAAAATTCTTCAATCTTTCCATCTTGGTAGCTCTTCGGATAAAATTTATCCATTAATTCTTTCTTGAATAGTGTCCATGACACTCCGGCTATGTTCTACCTCTGAATTGCTTTCCACTAGTCTTTAACTCTATCCTTCAGTAGGAAGGCGAAGAATGTCACCATCTGGTCCTCTGAGCAACCCATAACTTGAAAAATCTCCTCATTGGTCTTTAGCCAAGACAATGTGCGTTCCGGATCACCAGTCCCATCATAAGGCTTAACACCCAATTTTCGAGTGCATTCAATTAAACCCTTATCTCCTGCGACTGATGAAATGCCGCTGTCAAAACGTGAGCCAGCTACTCTACGTTCACATTCCCACCTACTAGCTCCACAGGTCACGAAGGACTTACTTGAGTCTAATCTATAGGCACGTTAACAGACTCGTCAACATGTCCCTCCTCTGGTGTAGATACCTTAACAACTGCTCTCCTAGTAGGTGGGCAACCTTGACAACGCATGATTCTGTGAAATTTCAATATGAGTGAAATCATGTAATGCATGAAGTGAAAACAACCTCATAAAAACAACACAACTACAAGAAAGCTAATTCTAAAAATACTTAGTTAAACATTTGCAAACTTCATCTTAAAATCATACAAAACCAGCCTCTGATATCAAACTGACAAGACTCGACCTGACCTCTCTATAACAAATCCAGCGATCCCACCAAGCACCCCACGAAACCCTTCTGTAGTGCATCTAGCAAGACCCAAAAGGATGTCGTGGAGGGAACCCTTAACTTTTAATTTTTTGTTAAATATATGAAACATAAATTTTAAAATCTCATTTTTCTAAAGTTACTATCTTTTACAAACTTTTGGCAACATAACGACTGCTTTTTTCAATGTTTCTTGTCTTTCTAATCACATGAAAACAATTTGGAAACGCTTAAATTTTAAAATCTCATTTTTCTAAAGTTACTATCTTTTACAAACTTTTGGCAACATAACGACTGCTTTTTTCAATGTTTCTTGTCTTTCTAATCACATGAAAACAATTTGGAAACGCTTAAATTTTAAAATCTCATTTTTCTAAAGTTACTATCTTTTACAAACTTTTGGCAACATAACGACTGCTTTTTTCAATGTTTCTTGTCTTTCTAATCACATGAAAACAATTCGGAAACGCTTAAATTTTAAAATCTCATTTTTCTAAAGTTCCTATCTTTTACAAACTTTTGGCAACATAACGACTGCTTTTTTCAATGTTTCTTGTCTTTCTAATCACATGAAAACAATTTGGAAACGCTTAAATTTTTACGGAGTTATACTCACTTACATTTTTAAAATCTTACAATCGCAGATGCATCCGATTATAGCAAGCTTTTGGAAGAATTACTGTCTTTTGGTGGTCATACCTTTTTTTCAAATTATTCCAAAGAACATATAGATCTTTTATTGTTAAATATTCAGTTTTTAAACTTTCATGGAGATGATGGCGAAGGAATATCATTGTCTTCGCGTGATCTTGTAAGGATGCCTCATTCTTCTCTTTTATTGTATCTCCAAGATTCTTGGCATCTAGGTGAATTTCAATATCAAGAGTCCATGCCAAATAATTACTACCAGAAATATCTAGGGCAATAAACTCGAGCTTTGTCATATTTGACATGTTGAAAACTATTAATTGACAACATATTATAAAATTAATAAAACTATATAAAAGGATAAAATATGTAATAAACAGTTTCTCCATACATAACATAATTCAAGTGTAATAATAAATAATATTATAATATACTAGATGTTTAAAAGAAAAACAGACAACATATAATTAATAATTATTCTAATATATATATATATATATACTAACTTTGCATCAAACAAGAAAATTATATTTACATGCTTAATGACATGAATTCTAATTGACCAAGAGGATATAGAGGAATTATAAAAGATATATTAACAATGATATTATAACTATACTTCAACGTATAATCAATTTATTGATTAACAGTAAAGTAAAACAAATATGTAATAAAGTTCATCATTACAAAATAATTGATAATCAAGTTATAACTGATATAAGAAACTATATAATTTACTATACAAATAAAACAAAGTTGATAACCATTGATTAACAAAATAAAGAATTGAAAATATAACTCATCCAATAACATAAAATATATTAATTGATAAACAAATATATAAATAATCATGAGAATAATAATAAAGATTTATATAAACAAAAGAACAGAATTCATAAATATATAAATACATAAAATGTAGTAAAGAGAAAGAATACTTAATAAATCATGTCAAATCACTACATGTCAATAACATATTAGAAAACTAAATAAATATTATGAAAGAAATCTATTTGACTAAAATTCTATTTTGATGGAAAATAAACGGTTAGAACTCGTGCTAATAACGTGTTATAAAATAAATGCAATCTTAAGATATTGCAAAATAAGAATAAAGACTAAAGATAAAGCACAAGAAGAATTTTGGAGAAAGTTGTTATTTTATTGTTTCATTTCTTATGCAAGGATGAATCATACAAACTTATGTACCATCTATTTATAAGCTAAGAATTATAAATGTAGGAAATAAAAAAATACAAAACATTAATACACTATTATGATGATCATTATTTAAGTGATAATTATCTTTAATGTTTGTTAATAATCCTAGGCGTGCACATGGTCGTGATCGTGGTCGTGGTCGTGGTCGTGGTCGTGGTCGTGGTCGTGGTCGTAGTAATTATAACCAAAACTCTTCAAATTTCAAGAAAACTGCATCTCACCACCTGAAGTGAAAGAATAATAAGGAAAAAAAAAAGGAAAATGGTTGTCAAAATAAGACTTTCAAAAATAATGAAAGCACTTGTCACAGATGTGGTATGAAAAAACATTAGAGTCGTACATGTCGTAGAGCAAAACACCTCATTGATCTTTACCAAGCTTCCTTAAAAGAAAAAGGAAAATGTGTTGAAACAAACTTTACTGAAAACCTTGATCCTATGGATTTGACATATTTAGATGTTGCATATTTCTTTAAGAACTATGATGGAAATTTGATTAGTGATGGAAATATAAATGTGGCTTAAGAAGATGTTCTTGCAACAAGTCATTCCAAATGTGCTATTTACAATATGTTTTAATGTGTTATGTCATTAATGTGTTTCATATTTCTAATTTTCAAAAGTATGTTGTTTTCAGTGTATTTTGTTACAAGTGTGTTAAGTATTATTCAGTGTTTTTTTTTTAATTTTTCAGTATGATTTCAATATATTTATGTTTAAAAATAAAGAGATTGTATTTGATATTTTATTTTCTATTCTTATAATTTTCTTTTTCTTTTACTTATGAAGAAACACGGTTTCCATTGATCACACGATTAGTGTTAAAGATAATAGAACAACACACACCATACTTAAAGATAAAAAATATTTTATTAATCTTATACTAGTTGAAGCTAATGTTAGCACAATATTTGGTATTGCAAGACATACGTTGTAATGGTTATTATATTGAGATGACGAATGAAAAAGATGTTGAATATATTTATATTATGTTTATTGTCTCAGAGAATAAACATATATTAGAAAAATTATCAGCATACTTTTCTAGATTATATTATACTTTTATAAATCCAGTTGAGTCATATATGGTTATGAACCAAGAATTGTTGAATCCAAATACTTTATTATTTGGCATGACCGGTTAGATCATCCGGGTTCAATGATGATGTAAAGAATTATAGAAAATTCTCATAGTCATCCTTTAAAGAACCAGAAGATTCTTTTGTCCAAATATTTTTCATATGCTACTTGTTTTTAAGGGAAACTAATTACAAGGTCATTCATAACAAAAGTTGTCATTGAATCTCCTGCATTTTTAGAACGAATTCAAGGAAATATATGTGAACCTATTAATCCATCATGTGGACCATTTCAATATTTTATGGTACTAATAGATGCATCAACACATTAGTCACATGTTTGTCTATTATCTACTCACAATGTCGCATTTGCGAGGCTTCTTGCCCAAATAATCTGATTACAAACTCAATTTCCATATTATACAATTAAGAAAATTTGTCTTGATAATATTAGAGAATTTACATCTTGAGCTTTTAATAATTATTGCATGTTCATTAAAATTGCTATTGAGCATCCTGTTGCTCACACACATACACAAAATGGATTAGTATAATCTTTTATTAAAAGACTTAAATTAATTGCTAGGCCCTTATTTATGAAAACAAAGTTGCTTAGTTCTGTCTGGGGACATGTCATGTTACATGCTACAACACTTATTCGTACAAGGCCAACTGCATGTCATAAATACTCCACATTACAACTTGTCTCTGGTAAAGAACCTAATATTTCCCATCTAAGAGTTTTTGGTTGTGCAGTATATGTTCTTATTGCTCCACCACAGCGCACTAAAATAGATCCACAAAAAAAATTAAAAATTTATGTTGGATTTGAATCCTCGTCAATTATTAAATATCTTGAACCTTTGATGGGTGATATTTTCACGATATGATTTGTTGATTGTCAATTTAATGAGACAATTTTCCCAACATTAGGGGGAGAGAAACAACAATTGGAAAGATAAAAAATTTCGTGAAATGCATCATCATTATCTAATTTTGATCCTTGTACAAATCAATGTGAATTAGAAGTTCAGAAATAATTCACTTGTAAGAAATTGCAAATCAATTACTAGATGCATTTACTGATAGTAAAATGGTGACAAGTCATATATATCAATTGTTAATGCTCTTGCTCGTATTGATGTCCTTGAAGGACAAGTTGCTAATATGTCAGCAAATGACTCTAATGCACACCAAAAGAGTGGTAGACCACTCGGTTCCAAAGATAAAAATCCTAGAAAAAAAAAAAGAGCAAAATAAGTAAGTTGGCACTTCCAAAGTTATTAATACTCTTCAAGAGCCCATAAAAGAAATAATTAATATAACTGAACAAATAACCCCAGAAAAGGGTCAGGTTCCTAAAAATAACTATGATGAAGAAATCTCAATAAATTATGTTATTTCGAGAAAGAGATGGAATCAAAAGGAAAGTGTTATTGATAATATATTTGCATATGTAGTTGCTCTTGATATTATAAATGAATATCTTGAACCGAAGTCCGTCGATGAGTGTCAACATAGAACTGATTGGCCAAAATGGAAAGACGCTATCCAGGCAAAATTAAATTCACTTGAAAAACGTCAAGTTTTTGGATCTATTATCCAAAAACCTAAAGGTGTGAAACCTATAGGCTATAGATAGGTATTTATGCGAAAACGTAATGAGAGAAATGAAGTTGTAAGGTATAAAGCACGACTTGTAGCATAAGATTTCTCTCAAAGACTTGGTATTGATTATGATGAGACTTATTCTCTAGTGGTGGATGCAATCACATTTAGATTTCTAATTAGCCTAGCAATTACAGAATGACTTTATATGCATTTAATGGATGTTATGACAGTTTATCTATATGAATTACTTGATACTGACATCCATATGAAAGTCCTTGAAGAACTGAAAATGCTTGATACATGCAATTCGAAACTCCGGGAAATGTATTCAATTAAATAACAAAGATCTTTGCATGGATTAAAACAATCTGGATGCATGTGGTATAATCATCTCAGTGAATATCTTTTGAAAGAATGGTATATTAACAATCCAATTTATCCATGTGTGTTTATTAAAAAATCAAAGTCTGGATTTGCTATTATCATAGTTTATGTTGATGATTTGAATATCATCAAGACTCATGAAGAGCTCATATAGACAATAACATTTTTGAAAAATGAGTTTGAAATAAAATATTTGGGTCAAAAAAAATTTTGTCTCGACTTGCAAATCGAGCATCTAGTTAAAGGGATTTTTCTTCACCAATCAACTTATATCGAAAAGGTATTAAAGCGCTTTAACATGACTAAATCTCATCCAATAAGCTCTCCTATGGTTGTTCAAACACTTGATGTGAAAAAAGATCATTTTCGTCCTCGAGAGGATAATGAAGAAATTCTTGGTCCAAAAGTATCTTATCTTAATGTTATTGGTGCACTAATGTATCTTACTAATTGCACAAGATCTGATATAGCATTCTTTGTTGATTTACTAGCAAGATATAGTTCTTCACCAACTCGAAGACATCGGAATGGTGTTAAACAAGTACTTCGTTATCTTTAAGAAACATCAAACATGAGTTTGTTTTATTCAAATGATTCAAAGACAGAATTGGTTGGATATGCAGATGCTAGATATTTATCAGATCCATATAAAGCACAATCTCAAATAAGTTATTTGTTTACATATCATGGTACTGCTATATCTTGGCATTCTACAAAGCAAACTCTAACTGCAACATCTTCAAATCATGCTAAAAAATTAGTATTACATAAGGCAAGTCGAGAATGTGTATGGTTGAGATCTCTAATTTAACATATTCATAAAGTATGTGATCTTCCACTTGTTAATGAAAGTTCAACAATTTTATATGAGGATAATGCAGTTTGTATTGCCCAAATCAAAGGAGGTTGCATAAAAGGAAACAAAACCAAGCACATTTCATCAAAGTTCTTTTTCACACATGAACTTCAAAATAAAAATGAGATAGACATTCATTAAATTCGATCTTCTGACAACATGACAGATTTGTTCACAAAGGCACTTCCTACAATAACATTTGAGAAATTGATGAATAAGATTGGCATGCATCGGTTTAGAGAATTTTGTTAAAATTCATGAAAAGAAAACATATTAGCATGAGGGGGAGGTTACTACGTACAAAAACTATGTACTCTTTTTTCCTTTATCAGAATTTTTTTTCATCGGATTTTTTCCTAATAAGGTTTTTAATGAGACATTTTTTGTACGGTGGACATCCAAAGGGGGAGTGTTGTAAATCAATTGGATGCCACCCTTTAGTATTCTATAATCTCCACATTAAAGATCATTATCACACAAATAATGATCATCATAATTGTACCTTAATGTTTTTTATAACCTCCATATTAAATATCATTATCACTTAAATAATGATCATTATAATGGTGTCTTAATGTTTTGTGTCTTTTCTATTTCCTACATTTATGATTCTTAGCCTATAAATAAAGGGCACATAAGTTTGTATGATTCATCCTTGCATAAGAAATGTAACAATAAAATAATAACTCTCTCCAAAATTCTTCTTGTGTTTTATCTTTAGTCTTTATTCTTATTTTGCAATATCTTAAGATTGTATTTGTTTTATAACATAGAACTATTAGTTTTAAGGTTCCTCATATCTCTTACTTTGAACTTTTATCTTCATCAAGACAGCACTATAATTGATTGTATTGTAAACTTATAATAGTAAAGGAGCAAAGAACGATTGTTCCTTCAGTTCTAAAACTACTGACCCTAAATGTGATATCCTCATGTTTCATTATTTACTGATAAATATGACAAGTCCTAGGAAAAAGTTAGTGGTACAAGGACATGACATAAGGCATCTGAGCAGCCTCTTCTCATAAAATGGTAACCACTTATTATTTTTCATTTTTAAATTTTTAACAACCAATCAAATGAACCTACACTTACCAGATATTAGTCATATACTATGAAATACATGTTACTAGTAACCTACAACTAGATGTGCACAAATTAAGACACTAAACAATTTGGCCAATCTACTAATATATATAGCTTGCCTTCCTCATTCATCTATGACAACATTAACAAACATGTACCGTATGCTTTCAAGAATGTTAAATATATCAATATGAAATTTGAGTATTCATCAAATAGGAATGCTTAAAGCAAGAAGAGAAAATTGAGTTTCCATTTTGAATCTGAGAAACTACATTATAGTTGCGGTAAACAATAAAGACCTATAAACGTACAATAAAAAGCAAGCATTGAAAAATCAAATGACTAAGTTGTAAACTCAAATTAACTAGGCAAAGAATAAATTTTGAAATAAATATCAACAATGCAAGCATCATTAGGACAAAATACGTACCAAATCATATGTGTCCTACCAATAAACCCAACACCACCATAATTAAAAGACACACAATAATTAGAAGATACAGTAATTAGAAAAGACACAAAAATTAGAAGATACAATGCGAACCATTGTATGTGATATAAGCTCTGCTTTGAATCTCTGCTAAATTGGAAATTAATCACAACAATGCACAAACAAATGAATCTCTCAGTTCAAACTAACTCATTGCACTAGATTGTGCCATTCTCGGATTTGTTTCAGAACTAGCAGATTTTGGTTTAGACAGTGAAAAGACAAATGCTTCCAGAGCATCTAGGAAGAATCTTTTATCAGGGACTATACTGTCTCTTTCCATAAACTTCGTCAATTTCTATACAAGCTCCTTCATATTGGCTTTAACGTAGGCCTTGTAGAGAAGTTTATAAGTTGATAAATCTGGAGCCAACCTCATATCATGTGCCATCTCAAAAAGCAAATCAGCTTCGATGGGCAAACCATTCAGGCAATAAACATCAAGCATGGCATTCAGGGTTGAAACTTTCATCTCCTTCCTAGACATAACCAAATCATCAAATATTTCTCCGGCCTTAGAAACATGGGCATAATAACCGTACATCGTGATGAGACTTTCATATGTAATGAAGGATGGTGTGTATTTCATATCAATCATCTTTTCAAAGACATTTTCAGCTCTCTTTTCAAGCCTTGCTTTACCTTAGTTTACGATCATTGAGTTAAATGTAGGCAATGTCAGTTTCTCATTACAGGTGAATTTTTACCTGGGTTATTAGATAAGAGCACTGAAACCCAACCAAAAAAATGGAATAATAATATGCTAATATACATCTTTCAAAAGAAAAGTATGATAGATGCAAAAAAGAATTATATTACAATTAGCAATACAAAAATAAATTTTGAGTAAATAAAGAAATCAGTTTGAACAATTATAACTATTAGCCACAACAAAGTGGAGTTATGGCGATAACAGTTTATATCATGCCTGTATTAACTTCTTTTTTTCAATGAAAATCAAAAATAGCCAACCGCCAACCCATACATTATATAAGCAATAAAATCAATGATAAACTGAAATTGAAGTACCCTAGCTGTAAAAACTCTCATTAGAAAAGTTTCATTACATAGTCAAACTCAATAGTTTTATAGTACAACAAACTCCTAGTACGCATCATAAATATCACATTTGACAACCAATATTTAACTTAACATTGTTGAGATGCACATTATGAAACAACAATCTAGAATACAATCTTCTAAGTGACTTTATTAACCTATCAACCACTAATTCAATTCCATTTATCTTTTTAGGATATTCAAGCAATTCTACCCTCACATTAGTAACCAATGTTCACAACCATATATATATATATATATATATATATACTTGCTCATAATCAGGGAGATATACGAACCTTGAATGTACAACTCCCATGTAGGGAAACATGACAATGATAAATATGTGTTTTTCTAGAATCCCAATCAACTGCCTGCAAAAGAAAAGAACAACGTAATCTGGCATGATAAATTCCAACAATTACCACTCCACAAAGAGAAGCATTTTGCCATTTTGATTCTTTGCTATCGGTGGCGTGAGAGCAGAAAACCAACAGCGAACGGCAACGTGGCTGCATGCGGATCTGACCGCGGTAGTGAAACAAAAGAGAATAAAGGAATGAGAAGAAGAGAAGAGAAGAGGAAGACTTGGTGGTGAACGATCGTCGACATCATTGTGATGGAGAGAGGCTTAGCCGGAGTTGAGAGAGAATGAAATGTAAGAGAAAAAGAGTGAACGTGATACATAAAGACAGGGTGGGATTGTTATTCCTCTTATTCATTAAGGGCATTTTCGTTCAAAAATGATCATTTTTGCCAGAATCTCACAAATGGGTCATTTGTCAACTTTGGCCTTAAAAAAGAGTTATTTTTCAACTTAGCCCATTTTGAGTTTTTCACACGGGACCTGTCAAATGTCAGGTCGGTATTGTTTACTTTATATATAGTATTTAGTATTTACTAAATGATAAATGTCTTTACAAACTTAGCCATCATCATACTATTTTTATAGATAATTATAATAATTAATTGAGAAAATTATAGAAATAACCATTTTTTTTATGCTGAAATTAAAAAGTAACCCTTTTTTTTAATTTTTTATTTTTAGTAAGTGTATTTTTGTTCAAAAACAGTTATTCTTCCAAGATTTTAAAAAAATAGTTAGTATTCAACTTGAACCTAAAATAAGTCATTTATAAAATAAATCCTAATTAATTTGGAGTTTAAAAAAATAGAAAATGATTTGTATTCAAAACCCTAACGATATATATATACATATAAGCGCATTGTGCAACAGTTAATTTAATCATAAAAAGTATTATCCACTTACATTTAGATATATTGCTTCTAATTTTTGGGGTTCATTGGTTATTTCTGTAACACCCCGAATCCGAACCGATCTAATAGGTTAGTAAGGATGTCCGAGGGTTATTAGACCACCAGTTCACTACAAAGAGATTGGAGAGGCACAAATTGCTAGCTCCGATAAGAGTGTAGATGATCCATTGACATATTAAGATGCAATGGAGGATTCTGATAAGGAGGAATGGCTTAAAGTCATGAATCTTGAGATAGAGTCTATGTACTCTAACTTAGTCTAGGAACTTATAGATCAACCAGATGAGATAAAATCTATAGGTTGTAAGTGGATCTACAAGAGGAAGAGAGGAGTGGATGGAAAGGTAAAGACCTTTAAAGTTAGACTAGTGGCAAAGGGTTATACTCAGAAAGAGGGAGTTGACTATGAGGAAACTTTCTCGCCAATAGCTATGCTTAAGTCCATTCGGATTCTTCTATCCATTACTGCATGTCTCGACTATGAGATTTAGCAAATGGACGTCAAGACTAGGTTTTTGAATGGTAATCTTGATGAAAGTATCTATATGATACAACCAGAAAGATTCGTGTCCGAAGGTCAAGAGCAAAAGGTTTGCAAGTTGCAAAGGTCAATTTATAGACTTAAGTAAGTATCTCGATCTTAGAATATAAGGTTTTATACTTCGATCAAGTCTTATGTTTTTGAGCAAAATATCGATGAACCATGTGTATATAAACGGATTATCGATAATAAAGTGCTTTTTCTTGTACTTTATATTGATGATATTCTACTCATTGGGAATGATATAGGAGTATTGTCAGATGTAAAGAGCTGGCTCGCTAGTCAATTCCAAATGAAAGATTTGGAAGAGGCCATTTATGTCCTTCGGATCCAAATAATACAGGATCACAAGAACAAACTGTTAGCGCTGTCTCAGGCATCGTATATCGATAAGATTCTTACGCGATTTTCGATGCAGAACTCTAAGAAACGGCTTTTACCTTTTCGTCATGAAATTCATTTATCTAAGGAACAGTATCCTAAGACACCTCAAGAAATTAAGGATATGAGACGGATTCCCTATGCCTCTGCAGTAGGCAGTCTCATGTATATTATGTTATACACGAGACCAGATATATGTTAATCGATGAGAATAGTTAGTCGTTATCAATCTAATCCAGGATTTAATCACTGAGTGGTTGTAAAGCATATTCTTAAGTATCTTTAGAGAGCGAGAAACTATATGCTAGTGTATTCTGGAGAGGATTTGATCCTATTAGGATATACAGATTCTAATTTTCAATCAGATAAGGATTATAGAAAATCCACATCCGGATCAGTATTCATTCTTTGTGGTGGAGCCATTGTATAGAGGAGTGTTAAGCAATCTTACATTGCTGACTCCACTATGGAAGCTAAATATGTAGCAACTTGTGAAGCAGCTAAAGAAGCGGTATGGCTACATAAATTCTTGACTGATCTGGAAGTCGTTCCAGATATAAATAAACCACTCACCCTTTATTGTGATAATAGTGGTGTAGTGGCCAATTCTAAAGAACCTAGAAGCTATAAATGAGGGAAACATATAGAGAGGAAATATCATCTCATTAGCGAGATCATGCAAAGAGGAGATACGAACATGATGAAGATTGCATCACAAGACAACCTTGTTGATCCATTTACCAAGACTTTAACAGCTAAAGTATTTGAAGGTCATCTAAAGGGTCTAGGATTATGAGATATATCTCATCTGTTTTAGGGCAAGTGAGAGATTGTTCGGTTTTGTGTCCTAAAAGCTTGTAATTATGTAAATAGTTTTAATAAATAATAATAAAGTATTTATTTTATTCAATTTATATATTTTACAAAAATTGTATATATCATAAGAAATATCTTTGATTACTGATGTATTTTCAAACTAAGTATATAAGTGTTATATACTAGCGGATTTAGTTTAAGAGAAGTAATCTAAAAAGTCCGTAGAAAGCAAACGAAACTGGGTACTTTGTTTGTGATAAATCTACAATTGCGGTCCATTTCGTATTCGATACAATAGTTTTATCCGAGACTATTCATGTAGTGACATGGAAATGGAAGCACCTTATATAATAAAGATTATATAGGACTGGACCACGATAAACATGAGTTTTTAATTAATATCCGTTAAACTTAAAGATTTATATTTATCGACTAGATGATCATATATGAAATGATCTTTATCCTGAGTATATTATGGACTCCTACTTGTTGAGTTATATCCTTTGGTTTACATGGGTGAGATCGATAAAAATGTTCAATCAATAACTTCATATTTTTGGGATATCATTTAATAAGTAGTTTGGAACATTCTATACAATAGTGGAATTCACTCCTTCTTGCGAAAAGTAGAGAAATAGTTCTCTTAAGGGTTGATTCAGGTCTTGAGCGATAAGAGCGTTCAAGTATCTGTTTATATATAAACAGAAAGATAAATTCATAAGTTGTTATGAATATATTTGTAGAACCCAGAATTTCATTTCTTAGGAGAAATAGTGTTTTCTAGATAAATAGTATTTTCAGATGAATAGTATTTTCAAATAAATAATAATTCTGTGTGAATAGTATTTTCAGATGAATAGTATTTTTGGGTGAATAGTGTCCGTGTGAATAGGGATTTTCGAAAAATAGACCTCGGATATCAAAAGTCTCGGAATAGGAATTAGAGTTATTAGAAACTAAAACGGATCAAAAATAAGTTTATTCGAATAAGTTTATTCGAATAAGTTTCAAGCGATCCGAGCGTAATTGATGAAAATGCCCTTTTCGGATAATCATAGGAAACGATGATTTTACGACCAATTGAATTTTTTCAAAGCATGAGATTAAAAGTTAAGATACCCAATTAGAGTATTGCATGGTCAATTTGATGATAGGATGACCATGAAATATTTTTGGAATTTATTAGTGTTAAATGGAGATTTAATTTTAAGTTTAAGGAATTAATGAATAGTTGCATGAATTGATAATCATCAAAGAAGCACAATCCTTATGAAATTGAATGGACCAATGAGGGGATGACATCTTAGGGTCAATTTGGTGACAAATATGTGGTTAAGAAATTTTGAGTGATTAATGGATTATTTAAATTGATAATTAATGGCATTTTTTATATTTGAGTGATCATTTAAGGGCAAAATTGTCAAAGGGGTGGAGGACTATATAAAGTAAAGGCATGAGAGGAGGAGACGCAATACATCACTCGGCCAAGAGAGGAGAGACGTGAGAGGGAGAGTGAAAACCGAAAGAGAGAAAAAAAAAAAAAAAGTGATGCCGTGAAGAAGAAGAAGAAAGAGGAAGTAGAGGCCAAGGTTTCAAGGTGATTTAATCCACTTTCTACTCTTATTATCAACCCTAAAGAATCAAGAAGAAGTGAGGAAAGATTGGTAAGTTAAATGATTTTATTTTGATGTTAACTGATAGTGATTTTGAATGGGTTTTTAAAGTTTGATGATATAGTATTTGTTTGATGGAATTTTTGGGTTGATTAGAGATTTATTATCCTTAAATTGAGCTTGAAAGTGGAAGGAGAGTGAAGCAAGTGTTGGTCAAGCTATTTTAGAAAGGCAAGGGTTAGGGTTTTTTAAAGGATTTTAATGGAATTTAATTGATTTTGAGTTTAAAGTTTTAGTTGGATATTTGATGACTAATTGATGCTTTTGGGAGTGATTGTTGGGCATGGAATGAAGTAAATAGTTTAGTTGTATCATATGTTAGTAAGTGACTAACTTGGAAAAATTCATGTGATTGAAGGGATTTTAGTGTTTGAATGAGTTTATAGGTGATATTAGATTAATTTGAGATGAATTTTGAAAAGAAAAATCAAGTGAATGAATTGTTGGACAAGTATATTAGTGTGTGGACCACTTGTGTTTTTGCATGTGTTTATGTTGATTTTAATGTTGGAATGAGTTTTATGATGTTTTGGAATGAAAATGAATTGATTTTTATCAAAGAAGTGGAAGAATAATGAAATTGGAAAGTTTAGGTAATTATGTTGGTTGAGGTTTAGAATGGGTGTAAATTTATTATTCAATATTTTTAATGTGTTTTGATAATGTTTATAAGGTGTTTGAGTGCTTTGGTGCTAAAGAAATTAATAGAGTTGGATGTGAGATTATTAGTAGAAAATATAGTAAAGTGGTGGAATTATTAAATATAGGTATTGAATTAGAATTTAAATGGTTAAATGGGTGTTTTAGATGTTGGAAATTAATTGAGTGAAATGTTGGATTGTTGAATTGATTTTAAATGAAAAGTGTTGGTTGGAATGTTGATTTGGAAGATTATATCAAGAATTGGCATTATATTGTATAGAGCAAAATACACAAAACCCCCCTGAGGTAAGGCTTTAAAGACCCATAGTCAAAGTTTAACTTTTATAACACAATACCCCCAAGTCGTCAGTGTCTGTTAGTCAACATTTGGTTGACCAAGGGTAATTTCGTCATTTATGAACCTATTTTATTTAAAAAAAATTAAAAATATATATATTTTTTTTTTATAATTTATTATCCCTACAACAAACCAACAAAAAAGAAAGAATTTAAAAAAAAAAAATTGGGAACCAGATGATGAACTTCTGGGTTCCCAGATGATGTTCATCATCTAGGTTCATCCCAGACATGGTGAACATCATCTGGGAACCAGATGATGCATCATCATCAAACAAAAAAATTACAAAATAAATTATAAAAAAAAAACAAACACAATTGGTCCCAAACTAAACAAAAGAAACCCAGAATTATCATCATCAACCAAACTCAAACTCAAAATCATTATCATCAACAACAACAAAAAATCAAACATAAACACAAGCATCTGGGTTCGGAAGCGAACCCAGCAACTGGGTTCGGAAGCGAACCCAGCAACTGGGTTCGGAAGCGAACCCAGCAACTGGGTTCGTAAAGGAACCCAGATCTGGGTTCGTAAACGAACCCAGATGAAGAAGAAGAAGAAGAAGAAAACAAGAAGAAGAAGAGAAGAAGAAGGTCTGGTGTCTGTGGAGGCTGGTGGAGAGAGAGAGAGAAAGTGGAGAATGATATCTTATTTTATTTTATTTTAATAATATTTAAATTATTTTAAATTATAATTTTAAACAGTAAGGGTATTTTGGTCTTTGTAAGTCAAAAATCAGTCAACCGTTTGATTTAACAGTATTTGACTGTTAACTTCGGGCTTTTCTGTTATAAAAACGAAACATTGTTTTTCTCTGATTAATGTCATACCTCAGAGGGGTCTTGTGTATTTTACTCTATTGTATATTATCCTTTAGGTTCAAATTTGAAGAATAAATGAGATTGACATTGAAATTAAATGAACAAGATGATGAATTGATGGTGGAATGTGATTTTAGGTGATTTGGAAACAAAAAGAATCAAAGAGAGGTTTTGAATGAGTGGTGGAGTAGTTGAAAGTAAATTTGTGAGTGGTTTTATTTTATTGAGTTATTTTAATGAAATATTATTGACATTATTACAAGCTATTAAGTTTAATTAAATTCTATCATATTTTTAAGTTTATTATGCATGTATATTTCTTGAATTTATATTGTAATTGTATTTATTTTTAAGTAAAGTAAATTAGTAAGCACTTGATATATATACATGCATGGAATTGAATTGATTAGATGTTTCGAAAGTATTTTTGATTATAAAGTTTATATTCGAAAAGAAAGTTACAAGTATATGGAAGAATTTTAGATGTCTTTGGTTTACTCTAATCCCCAGTATACCCGGTCGTAGTACCATTGCGTGTATGGCAAGATGGTTGGGATAGTTACTAGTTTGGAGGGTTGAGTTTGAGTCCATAAGTCGCCCTCTGCACGTATATGGTAGTATAGATCTGCCTGATGTTCGAAGGAGAATCGCGACCCCAAAAGTTTCCCATATTTGCAACTACACATGGTAGCATTCCCGAGTTCTAGTGGCGATGAGAAATTCTATCACAATAGGGCTAAGCTTCCCTAGGTTGCCTTTGGCGAGATTAAAAAAGAAAAACACATCAATAGACGTGAAGTTTATTAAATTAGAAATTTATTTCTAGTTTCGAAAAATAAAGAAAAGTTTATAAGAATTAATTAGTTTCATAATTTTAATAAAATTATAAGAAAATTATTAGTTTATAAATTATTTTGGGAGGACATATATATATTTTAGAAAATGAAATTTTAGTTAAAAATTATCTACTCACTGAGTTTTATACTCACCATTCTTTCCATGTGTTTTTGAAAAATCCTCTCCAGGTGCAGGAACGAGTCATCAATCAGAAGAGGCTCTATCTGACGCATAGGTGGCTTGACGCAAAGATAATCACTGCATAGGTTTATATTTGAAAGTGTATGTCATGCATTATATACAAATTTTGATGAATATATTCATAAATTATCTTTTGGGTTGTATATAGTATTTTGTGTTAATAAAATTAACTTTTTAGGTGAATGAAAATTATACTTTTGTGTTTAATGAAAATGAATTGTAATCTGTTTTTGAATTTAATTATATAAATCTGTTTGTTGGATTGTGGAAATCGATTTGAGGGTCTGAGACCTAATAGTGGAGAAATGTTTGTTATAAAAGTGTTAAATTTTGAAATTTACAGAGTGGCATGTTCGAAAAACAGTCGTTATGCTGCCCAAATTTTTATAAATTCGTTTTATAAATGTTTGAAATAAAAAGAAAAGAAAAAGAAAAAATTTCTCCGCGTATCCGCATTAAAAGAAAGTTTTGAAAAATAAACAGCGTAGTTTTACGGGAACTTTTCAGTTTAATCAGATATCCGCTGAAGGGCTACCGTGAGGCAGCCGATAGGCCTAGTAAGAAAATGGGTCTATCAATATTGTTCATTAGAGAATCAATGGTACTTAAGGATCAAGATATGATTAGAGAGATATAACGGACATTCTAACCTAGCTCTAATTGTGAACTATTTGTGGAAAGTCAAATTATATGTAGTGATTATATCAATGGATACTGAAAATTTCAGATTGTATAAAAACATCTGCAGTTTTGAGAGTGCAATCTTAGGTTTTTAGTGGAGTAACTCCAAGATTAATAATAGTGAATTATTTAATTAAAGAGTTTAATTAATAATTCCGATATTATTGGAGCTCAAAACTGTAGGTCCATCAGGTCTCTTGATAGCTCATTTCACTATAAGAAACATGTATATAGAATATTGTAATTGGATCGTCCAATTATAGATGTTACATAAGTAGCAAAATATGTGTTCATTTGGTATTTGAATAATATTGATTATTCAAATTATTAATTACTTAATTATTAATTATTAACTATTAATTATTTAATTAATTTTATAAGAGATCTTAAATTCGATTCTCAGTAGTGATTGGATATAAATTAATGATGAATTAATTATAGGTCACAAGTTCGATTTCAAAATATAACATGAATTAATTTTGAATTAATTATGTTATATGGGGTAAAAATTTAATTTTAATAAACTTAAGGTTTAATATTAATTTTGATTAATTAAAACCCTAATTGGTTGTCTATAAATAGAAAATAAATAGTTTTCTTTTTCTATTAGAAGTTATATTTTTGGTTTTACTGTACGTTCTTTGAAACAGAAAGAAATTTTTTCTTTCTACAGCATACCACAAAGAAACCAAAATCAAAACTCACCTTTTACATATATTGTTTGTTCTTTTGAGAAAAGAAATTAATAGAAAGTGAGCACAATTCTATATAATTGTGTCCACTCACTTGTTTCTTGGTGTAAAAATATATTAAGAGAGGTAAGGTAGTGAACAATCCATAGAGATCAATATAATAGGTACAAGATTCGATCTTTATTTAGTTTTATTATTTTATTTCATTATTTTAAGGATTTAAGGTTCTTGAGTTTTCTAAAAATTTTTAAAACTCAGTGTTCCGAAAATTCTTATTTTTATAAAAACAATTGTTGTTTTTCCCTTCAATATATATACATGTAACTCTTAAAGAAACTTAGGTGGGATTCAAATAAAAATCAAAAAAGGGTTCAATTAGAAACTTAAACTAAGAAGCCCAAAATGCAAGAAATTTAAGTAGACCAATTAGAAACTAGTATAGCCCAATTACTTTCTAAGCACACTCCATTTGTTTTTTTAAATACACCCACTTAAGAATAAACATGTAAAAAGGAGGATATAACAGGGGTAAAATCATAAAAAAATGAGAATGTAAGATAGTAGAATTGTCCACCACACAAGAGGAGGAATTATAGAATTTTTGAAGGGCAATTGATAGAAAAAGAAAGAAATCTCTAGAAATAACAATAATGGAAATGAAATATTATAAAAAGAGAAAAATTGAAAATGCAAATGAAAGAAATCTCTAGAAAGGATAATGATAAATATAAAATGTTATGGAAATGACAAGATTGAAATTTTAAAATGACACTTGGTTAGATTTTTATTTGATGGCAAAATAAGTGGTGGAAAAAGTGGCTACGTGGAGGAAGTTTTAGTCACACATGAGAATATATATATATATATATATATGTGTGATTATATATGAATTAAAAAGGTTATTCCACCCATTCTTACATCATGGCCAAACCCATCCCAATTTCTCTCTGTTATGGCCGAACCCAACCCTAAAGATTTGAGAAAGAAAAACCAAAGGAAATGAAGGAGGAAGAACAAGAGGTGAAGGAAATCAAAGAGGTTTGGAGAAAGAATTGTGGTGAAAAGGGTTCCAAGGAAGAAAACAAACACAAAAGGAATTCCATAGAGCTTGGAGTAACCTAATGAGTGAATATTTTCTCTCAAACTTGATTTATGAAAGTGTTTTGTTATGTTTCAACTTTATTAGTTTTGATGATTTAATTATATTTAGTGATTTATGAATTTTGATAGATGTTCTAAGGTTTTGAAGTATATTTTAAAATTTTGAATTATGTTTTATAATTTGATATGGATTATGTTTAGTATGTATGTTTTATGAGATATGAATTTTAGAATATGTTTTGAGATTTTTAAAATATACTTAGAATCCATGAATTTTAGAATGTGTTTTTATAAACTTTAGATTCAATTTTAAGATGTGATTTGTGAATCATGAAATATGGATTTTGTTTTAAAATGTTAAAGTATATTTTATGGTTTATAAATTGGAAACTATACCTTTTGATGTTTTTAAAGTATGTTTGATAATTTGTGAATTTTATATTGTGTGTTGAGTTTCCAAAGTTAGGTTTATGATTTAACAAAGTAAATTATGTTTTATGATTTATGAAATAAATTATTTGATTTTGAAATCTTAAAGTATATTTTGTAATTTATGGATTTTGAGATTATGTTTTGTAAACTTATGGGTGAAATTAGAAACTATGCTTTTTGGAAATCCAAAGTATGTTGATGATTTATGAACCTTATAATTTGTATTAAATTTTCAAAATATGTTTTATAAACTAATAAAGAAAATTATGTTTTATAGTTTATAAATAAACCAATTGATTTATGAAAGTTTATAGTATATTTTATAAAGTACATAAGAAACTATGATTTTTGATAAATACATGCATGAATAAGATTTTATATGCATGGATGAGATTTTTGTTGGAAACTAAATTTTTAGTATGGAAAGTTTTAAAAAATTGTATTTGAAATTTTACTTGCAAAAATGATTATAGAAAAGGTTTTGAGAAAAGAAAGAGAAATAAAAATGTTTGTAGAAAAGATTTGAGAAAAGAAAAAGAAATAAAAATGTTTTTAGAACACCAAAGTATACCTTCCCCTTTAATTGTTAGAATGAGTATCACATGAGTAAGACCCAGAGAAATAGTCTAACACTTACTAGTGTAGAGGTCAGAGAGATGAGTCATTGGGGCTTGAGTTCAAGAGAAAGCCGTTGAGTTGCCCAACATGTGGATGGCAGAGGTTATCCCCCGCCCTTTGTGTGTGTGTTAAGTATCTCTATCACGTATGGTAGAGTTCCTTCATCCCCTGCCTTTTGTATGTGTGTTGACTACCTCCACCATGTACGATAGAGTATGCTCTGCCCTCTACGTATGTGTCGAGTATGTAAAACCCTTGATTATGATTTTGGTTTACTAGTATCTCTCCAGTAGTAGTTTTTAAAGTTAAATTTATTTTCACATCGCGAGTGGGATGTTGGTTAGAGGACCCAAGAGTATTAGAGAATGATATAGGAGAGTATAGGGTGAGATAAGCTCACAACCAAGGTCAAAAAGTTATAAAAGTTCACCCAATGAGAATTAGCCAAGTGTGATAGAATTTATGGTGTTTGGGAAGCCATTTGGAATATTTTGATTGGTGGAAGAATTAGTGGGTTTAAGTGGTGACAAGTGGACCAATTAGTATTAAACTTATCCATTTAGAGGTCAAAATGGAATTAAGCAAAGTTTAAGGGGTAAGTTGTAATTAAAATAAAGGATTTTTTTTTAAATGCCCCTACTATAAATAGTTTGCTCTCTTGCATTTTCCATTTCATTTTTCACGTTGAAAAATGAGAGGGAGAGGGTGTGTAAGCCTTCATCCAGATTTATTATTTTATGATAATTCTCTTCACCTAGATTTATTATCTTATAGTATTATAAATCTCCGAATTGAGTTATGGTCGCATCGTATGCCTCCAGTAATATTATTTGAGGTTCATTATATTTTCATATTGCAAATCGGATATCGTTTGATTGACCCCGGTACGATTAGAAAGTGATTAGCATTTATTTATATATTAATCAAGCGAGGTGAGCTCACGAAATAAAGTAAATGATATTTTTAATTCAACCAATGAGAAAAAAGATAAGTGGCATGAAAAGTAATGGTTATGGAAGTGCCACATGTCATCTAATGAATGGTTGGATAGATAAATGGATGAGAAAATGACAAGTGGACCAATAGAATTAAAAAGTATAAAGTTTTGGGCACTAGTAAGATTAATAAAAGTTTGAGGTTACTAAATGAAATTTCTTGAGGGATCCTTTTGTAATTGAACATTAAAATATATAAATAAGTGTTTTGACTTATTGGAGACCATTTTTGGTCGTGAAAGAAGAGAGATCCGTGAGAGAGAAAGAGAAAATCCAAGAGAGAAGCATTCCCGAGCAAGAAAAAGAGGAGGAGAAAAGAAGGTGATTGGGGTGGATTTTCGACACGATTTCTTCACGGAAATTGTTCCTTATCACCTCATCTAACTACCCCGCAAATTTGAAGCGAAACGATCGCCTATTCGGTGAGTTATGTCCATTTAAAGTTTGTAACTTTCTTTGAAAACCCATTCTCTCTCTTCATAGTTTTTCAAGATTGAGTTTAAGGATGATGAGAGGGAGTTGGGGAGATGATTTTGGTATGATTTGTGAGTAATTTGGTGGACTAAAATTGGGTGAAAGAGAGAGAGAAAATCTAGGCCAAAAATGGGTTTTTATAGGATCCGAATTCGTTTTCGATTCTGAGACTTTAAATGGAAGTTATAGAGATTAGAAAATAATATTTTAAAGTTAGATTTCGAAAACGAAAAGTTTAGGATCGATTTCGGAGATAAACAGATGAGTTGAAGGGTGTTTTCCGAAACCTTTCCAGACGCGTTCGTTTAATCTTCGAAATCATTTATTTTATCATGGTTGGGTGTTAGAATAATAGCGGATTGATTGTTGAAGTTGTCGGACGTTCGGAGTGAAAAATAAATTTTATTAGTAAGCGATATTAGTAAATGATATCGAGCAAATTTCGTTCAGAGCTTCCGACGACGAAATTAAGTATTCTGAGATACTTCTAAGAAAGAATAAGTAGGATTTGTGTAGAGAAATCGGATTTCGAAAACCCCGATTGAATAGAAATTGTGATTCGGAAGTTTAGACATTAAAGGGTATTAATAGAAATAAATGAGATCTTTATTGATTTTAGTGTTATTTTAATGAGTTAAATGACCCTAAATGGATATTTGATGTTCTAGGGTAAAAGCAGAAAGCCCAGGAGGCATTCGGATGAGCATCGGATTTTATCCGAGGGTGTATAGTGAGTAGAAATCCCACCTCACAAAGTGTAGTTATCATTAAAGTTTAATTAATGATTATTTATATTTATTATGTTGTTGTAATTAAATTGCATATTATTGTTCTATCAGTATTCTATTATATGAGTTTTAAGTTAAGTATATGTTTATGTAATGCATTATCGAGAATTAACGTTTTTAGGCGTATCGCCTTAAAAACGAGTTTACTAAGAATATTGAGAAAAAGAATTTTTATACGCCGATGGTTTACCCTAGCCCCAGTTAAGCACCCAGTAGAATGCTCTATACGTGCATGGTAGATGTGAGAAAATACTAACTAAGAGAGAGAGAGTTAGTTGAGCGACCCTCTGCACGTATAGGGTAGTGTAGTTGAACCGATTGCATAGGGGTAACGCGTGCCCAGAGTCGCGCATCGGTGACTGCATCGGGTAGATTCCTTGATTCCTAGTGGCTAGCTAGAGATTTATGCGGCCACGACAGGAGTAGTTTCCCCTGGGTTACCATCAAGGCGAAAAATGAGAAAGTTTTCGAAAGAAATTCAAATTGAATTTCAGAAACAGTTGTATTTGAAAGACTAAAAAGTATTTCAGAAAAATACTTTAGTTTATGAAATGATTCAAGGTTTATCTCATTGAGTTATACTCACCATTTAGTTTCTATGTGGTTTTTAAAAAAAATGTTCTCTTAGGTACAGGAGCGAGTCGTCCAGCAGACGAGGCTCAGATTGACACGCAGAGAGACTGACGAACGACTACACCGCATTGTATAGCTCTTTCTTTGTCATGCATGTGTTGTACATAAATAAAGTTGTAAATGATGTAAATTATGAACGTAAATACTAGTTGTTAGATGCACGTTTTGTGAAAATGTTTTTAAAACAAAAAAATCTAGGATTTCCATCCATTTAATAATTGTGACTGGATATGTTGTGGTTGGTTTTGGATGAGGGCCAGAGGCCCCTGGTAGTAGAGATTGTGTGTCATAGAAGTGTCTTTAAATTGCTTTTGAATTTGCAGGGTGGCCTAGTTCAATAAACAACCGGCATGCTGCCAGATTTTCGTTAGAAAAAGGAAAAATTTTTACCTTGGCCACCAACTAAACGATTTAGAAAATGAATCTAAAGTGAGTTTGGGTGCTTCGGTAGGACTTCTCTGAGCCAAAGCTAGGGTTCGCTGGAGCTCTATCGGAGTACTACAGTATCCTTCACGGGTCCAGAGTAGGGATTCGGGAAGGGTCCCGTCAGGGTGTGTGTCGCCTGTCAAGGGAGGGAATCATGTGACCTCAAGCAAATCTCTTCAAGGATTTCACCACCAAACTTCATCTTGTCATCAATCAAAGCTATTTGTGCAAGTTTGAAGTGAGATTGAGGTCTAAATAGGTGAGTTTCCTTGTATTGATTCAACTTGAATGACTTAGAAACTCATTCTCCATCTTACTTCAAATGTTGTTTTGAGTTTATGGATTGAAACTAGGTTGATTTGTGATGATTTTGGTGTAGTTAGTGTGATGAAAATTGAAAGTTAAATGTTGATGTGTGTGAGGGGTGATTCACGGCTAAGTTAGGACTTGGTGAGTCCATCTTTGATTCCATGTTTTGAGCTTAAATCTAAGTATATTTGAGGCTAAGAAATCTTATAGAAGTGTTAGAATTGAATAAACAAAAGTGTAGAGACAAGTCTAGTAATTTTAACTTAGTTGAAGGGCATTAAAAAATTTCATATAAAAGTATCTTTTAATGCATGAAATGAATATGTTTGAACATATTTGAGTGAAAAAATGTTAGATGTAAAAAAATAAGTTGATTGCATGCTTTAAGTAAAAATGCGCATGAAAAAGTGTTGGAAAAATGTGATTTTTGTCTAGGAACACCCACCCGGCGGTCGTTTTTTCTGAATTCACTTCATGGCTGACCTAAATGAGAGTTAGGGAGATAATTGGAGTGAAAACATAATAAAGAAAACCTAGGGATTTCTCCCTATGTAGCATTCGGCCAAAGGGGGTCAAAAACGGGGATTTTGGTTCCAAGCTTCAGAAAATTATTTCGAACATACCGGGGTGTTCTTAGGTGATAATAAATAGGATTCATAAAAAGAAATCGGAATTCGAAAGCCTCATATAAGTTAAATTTTAGTTGAAAAAGTTTAGGCGTAAAGAGACTTTTTATAGAGTTAATGGTCTTAGAAGTTATTTATAACTTTGTATTAGTAAGTTTAATGATTCTAAATGAGTATTTGATGTTTTAGGGTGAAAACGGAAAGTTTCGGAGGCTTTCGGAGGAAAATCGTCATCTATCGAAGGGCATTTAGTGAGTAGAAAATTAGTTATTTGAAGTGTTATTTTATTTTAATTTTATTTCTTATTTATATATGAATGAATGCATTTTATTTAATGTTCATATGAATTTATTAATTGTGTAATTAAGTTGTTTATTGAAGTTATGCTAAGATTCTAGCATGTGAGTTTTGAGTTGAGTATATATTCATACCAAAAACATACTAGAAGTAAAGATTTTAGGCTTTTTGTCTCAAAAACAAGTTTATTCTAGAATATGAGAAAAAGAGTTTTATTACGCCTATGGTTTACCTTAGCCCCAGTTAAGTACCCTATGCATGTACGGTAGATGTGAGAGAATCACTAACCGAAAATGGAGTCTGGACGACTCCTAAGAGAGAAAGTCAGTTGAGTCATCCTCTGTACGTATAAGGGTAGCGTAGATCAGACCGATTGTGAAAAGATAACACGTGCCCAGAGTTTACGCATCGGCAACTACATAGGGCAGATCCCTAAATTCCTAATGGCAAGCGAAAGAGTTTATGCTGCCACGACAGGAGTAGTTTCCCTGAGTTACCATTAAAGCGAAAAAATGAGAAAGTTTAAGAAAAAGATTGAGAACGAACTTAAAAAATAGTTTTCGAACGAGTTTCGATAAAGTATTTTAGAAAAGAATGAAAATGTTTTTCTTTAGTTTTATTAAACTGCAATTCTCACTGAGTTTTACTCACAGTTTGTTTCCAATGTGTTTCTTAAAAATTCTTTCTCAAGTATAAGAACGAGTCGTCCAACATACGAGGCTCAGACAGACACGCGGATTGACTGACGGACGACCTTCATTACATTGTATAGCTCATATTTTTGTCATGTGCATATTTTGTATCAAAGCATGGTGTAAATTGTAAATGTAAATACAAGTTTTTGGATGCATGTCTTTATAAATATGTTTTGATAAGAAAGTTTTAGTTTTTCAATTAATTTTCATGATTATGGTTTTCATACTGGAGTTGATATTGGGATGAGGGCCGGAGGCCCCTGGTAGTTGAGATTGAGTGCTATAGAAGTGTTTTTAAACTGTATTTGAATTTGCAGGGTGTCATAGTTCAATAAACAGCCGGTATGCTACCGGATTTTCATCGGAAAAACAAAAAATTTTACCTTTACCACCTATTAAACGAGCTATAAAACAAGTTAAAGTAAGTTTCGGTGCTCTGATGGGATTTCTTTAAACCAAAGTTAGGGTTCGTTGGAGTTTGTCGGGGTGCTACGAGATCTTTCTCGAGTTCAAATGAGGGATTCGGGAAGGGTCCCGTTAGAGTATCTCTACCACATATGGCAAAGTTCCCTGGGTACTAATTTGGTTTACAGTAAAAATCTAAATTTTACATTTTCTAGAAAAATTTCATAGATTATGGTTTTTCATATTTTATACATACAAAAAGAGAATGTACAAAATATTAGATTTACTAAAAGAGATTTTTCAGAAAAATTTTATAGAAAAATTTTTATATAGAAGTTTATAGTTATAATGATATGAAAATTATTTTTAACTTTATTTCCAAATATAATTATTTATGAATCCTTAAAATTGGTTCCTTTTATCAATAATAATTTTTACGTATTATTTAGGAATATTTTAGAAAATTTGATATGAGAGTTCATAATTTTACTACAAGATTATATTTGAATTTAATTTTATGATTTTGGATACGAAATTTTATGATTCACTGAGAAATAGTTTTTATTATTAAAAAAATATATATTATGTTTTATTTAGAAATGTTTTTAAAAATTTATATTCATTCACTGGACATTGGGCTCATTTTTTTATAAATTCATTTTCCAGATATCCGTCTTAGGTTCGTACAGATTATTGTATGTCGTGAGAAGGGCTACATAATAACAAACAGTTGAATTTGTGTTTATTAATTTCATATTTACTAAATTTTGTAAGTGTATTTCCAAAATAGTTTTACAAATTGATAATCATTTTACAATTATTTGAAAATATTTTATATGTTCGGTTTATAAGTTTAGCATGAAAAATTTTAAAAATTTTTATTTGTTTAAATTAGATTTCGATCAAAGAGACTATCAGAATTCTAAAGATTATTTCAAAAGATTTTTAGTAAATCCAGATTTTAATTAGAAAGACTCCAATTTTAATAGAATCCTCTCGAACTCAGGATAGAAGTCGTGTCAGATCCCGTCAATTTCCTTCTCATTTAAGATCCACTGTTCCTACAAAAAACACATGAACCACAATTGAGAATCAATCAGATAATTTTGTGTATGGACACTTAATTGTCTCATTGAGTTGCCACAAGGGTGTTTAGGTGGCAGCAACCTAGCTCTCATGCACACTTTGTTGTCACCATTCCAGTTTACGATAAAATTGTCCATTTATCTACTATTCCATGGAAGATTGTCTATTAAAATAAAAGATTAAATCATAAAAATCATTTTGATCTCTAAATTTTAAGAATAGATCAAATTTTAACTATATTTCAAAAAATATTAAATTATTCATAATTTTCTAAAAAAATATTAAATTAATTATTTCTATAAATAAATGGATAATCAAACATAATAAAAAACATAAAAAAAAAAAACTCATTTATCCTTACACTCAATTAAAATAGACAGAAGGATCATTCTACTCTCACTCAAAGTTATTACAATAATATTTAATTACAAAAATACCCATCAAGTAATTTTTATGTAATTTTAATTATATATTTTTAGATGTCTTTCCATTGAAATTTTCTATCAACCAAAAAAATAGAAAGAAAATAAAATAATAAAAGTTGCAATGAAAAGATGAACATGCCCTCTGGAAAGGCTGTTAGAAAAAATCTGATTTGTCAAAAAATATTTATAAAAATATGATCATCCTCAAAACCATATCAACATCATCAATAGCCTCAACCTAGAAAAACACATTCTTCTAGTTCATCAACAATTTTAACTAATCTGGGTGAATATGAAGAACTAGGTGGCTTCATCTTTTAAAAAAAAACACACAAAATATCAAAATTAAACAAAAAAACAAAAAAACAAAAAAAAAAAACAAAACAAAACAAAAAAAACTTCTTTAGATCTGGGTGGTTTCATCTCTTCCGATGACCAGACCCCCGCCTCTCTCTCTCCTCTTCAATCACACATCACCAACCTCCTCACTTCAATCAAGTCTCTCTCTCTCTCTCACCAGTAACCAAAATCATAAATCTGTCATCTTCATTATCAGAATCTGTAGCGCCACAAATACGACAAGGCCATCTGTGCCACAAATACGACAAGGCCATCTGCGATACATGTATTCAGCATGTCTGGAGCATATGGTAGTGGAGGAACAGTCTGAACAAAAGGACGGATCATAGGTGGGTGAATGATCATCTGCTAAAGAGACTGCCTCCATAAAAAATAAATAAATAAAAGAACTAAGATTTTTCTGATAGCAAAGAAGATGAAATGACCTTAATAGTTCTTCTCAGATCGCTCTAGTGCGATGGATCGATAGGATGCAGTGACAGGGGAGCCAATGACGAATGAACAAATGAACAAATCCAAAGAAGATATCCAGTGCAAAAACTGAACACAGAAATGAAGTCCCTAAAGGAACCAATGAACAAATCCGAAAAAAGGATCCGTTTTGATGTCGGATGAACATCCCTTACGGCCAGGGAATCTGGGGGGAGATGCTGAGCTTGTCTTGGAGGTAGTCGACAAGGGTGCAAGCCTCCTTAAGGATGAGGGAGGAAATCTGGGCCCTGAGCTATTCAATCTTCTCGGGGGCGTCGGCACTGAAGAAGGGGTGGAGGTGAATAGCACGGTGGAAGAGGGAGGAGGAGAAGAGGTTGGAGAGAAGGAGAGGGTGGTGGCCGCCACCAATTTAATTGATCTAGATTCCAGATTTTTTATTTTTTATTTTTTAAGTTTTTAATTTTTATTCCAGATTTTTTTTTTTTAAGTTTTTTAATTGTTTAATTTAACTTTTTTAATTTATTATTTTTTAATTAATTTATATCTAATTTCCTTTCTTTTTTATTTTTTCTCCATTTATCTAATTTGTACACATTTCACCATCTTGGGGCATGATTATAAATGACAATTTTACCATCATGTTATCTGTTATATTTGACCATCAGTTAACTAATTGGAGAGATTAGTTTGATATTTTTTAAAAAAAGTAGAGATAATTTGATCCTTTTTCGAAATATTATTAAAAATTTGATACATTCTCAAAATTTAGGCCCTAAAATAATTTTTATCCAAAGTCAAAAAGATATGAATTGGGAAAGGGACTTTAATTAAAATTAATGAATATTGAAAAGAGAAGGGCAAAATTATTCAAATTTCACTCATATCTTAAAACATAAGATATGGGCAATTAGAATTTTACACTAAAAGCATAATATTAAATTTTTATCTCTTGTTACATAAACAACCGTTAATGTTAGTTGACTGGGGTTACTTCAAGTAAGACTTGTGAGTATGGTTTCTTGAGAAAGAAAAAGACACAGAGCACAGGGAGGTGAATTTTTAACATTGGCTGTGTCCTCTGTGTAATGAATTTTGTGTAGAAGATAGTGGGGTGTGCTTAGTAAGCAATGTAATTTGCATAGCCACCAAAGAAACTAGAATGAGCCCACCTCTCCTCCCATTTGGGCCATTACATGGTCCAACTGTTGGAGTTTGCTTTTGATTTCGATTTCGTTCGTTTGTTTGTGCAACATAATCTACTACTATTTGAGTTTTTACAGTAACTAATGGAGGCTATTTAGAAATGTTTCTTGAATTTACAATTCAAAGTACACAATTGTTAAATTTCGTTGACTTTGATAACTATTCTCAATGTCTCATATTTATTGGTTTTGATATTTTGAGTAAATGATTATTGAATTTAATTAACTGCGATGATAGGTGACTATGCCCAATTTCTTATATTTCTTGAATTTGCAATTCAAAGGAGATGATTGTTAAATTTCATCATTATGACAAGTTTTAGTTTGATATGATTAGATTCATACAAGCTTGTTAATTTTCACCCTAATTTACACTTTTTTTCTTTTTTAAAATTTTATTATATGGGTAATATGTCCTTTCAAAATTGTATAGATTATGGTCAGTCCATGCAATATCTAAAGTTGATTTGAATATAATATCATGATTACTACGTTGATAATTTACAAATATTAAATATTCATATTTCAATGCACAGTACATACTACGTTGTTGATTTGATATTTTATATGCACATAAATAGCTAGCTTAGATTTCTGGGATTTGTAGAGAGACTTGATTTTTTTTTTTTCCCAACCATAATAAATGCATTTTAATCCAACAATCATCCTTGAACTAAAGGCATTTTTTTGCATTTAAATATTGTGTGATCAATTATATACTTGTTTGATTGAAATATTGAATTGATAAAAGGTAGAGTTATTGCCACCCATAAATAAAAAATGATTTAAACATCTATTTTTCTAAAAATATTTATATGACTGTTATGTCTATTTCCTCGACCTGGACAAATGGGCCAAAATAGGCCCAATAAGCATAAACAGGAATGAAGACCCAGAAGGTCCAATCTTCAAGTCGCTGCAGCGAGCTCGCCGAGGTTACAAGATCGCTCGGCGCCGAAACGGTTGAAACATACTTTCAACCCGCCTTAACACCTATTCAGCTCGCTCAGTCCGCCGAACTAGGGAGCTCGCGCCTAGTAATACCTTATGTAGAAAGTCATCAGTTCCACCTAATGCCTCGATTTCTCCTCGATATCATTTGCATAATTACCAAGAAGCATTTAATACGGCGGTCATACATTTATTGAGGAGAAGACCTCTCCTGGTGCAATAAATGCAGACGTGTGCAGGGAAGAAACAATCATTACCTTTGCAATAAATACAGCATGACTTATGTCAAGATTAGTTGAAATAACTATGATTTGTAACGTGTATTGCACTCTTTTGTATCTCTCCCCCCTTCCATAAATGGGGGAGATTTTTACTGTACAAAACAAGTTGAAGATACTAGAATACCGTCACTCTGCCGGAATTACCTCAGAGTGGCCATGGACGTAGACTCATTCGCCGAACCACGTAAAAATCCTTATGTCTTGCATTCATTCTTCCCCTCCCCTCCCCCCCCCCCCCCCCCCCCCCCCCCCCCCCCCCCCGTTCTGCATTGATTGTTCCATTTACCATCTCCATCTACCACGACAAACATTCTTTCACTTTTATTACAATACACCAACCTTAAATCTCCATTACTATGAATTTATTACAGTAATAGTCATTTATTACCACGTTCGCAGTCTGGGCCCCTGAATCTCTGAGTTGACCGTTTCAGGACGTCAACAATGACAAAATTAATCTTAAATAAAATTACAAAAATGGATAAACATATATTATTAAAAAAATTTATTTACTTTTAAAATTTGGAACAATTTTCTTTTTTTAATTTTAAGTGTTTAAAACAAACAAAAATCCACAAATATTTCTACCAGAAAATCTGTAAAATATATATATGTATATATTATGAATCTTATATATATCTAATGGTTCTTTAGATTTTTTTTTTTTAAATGTAAAATATTGTGTCGACATTGGATTTCGGTCGACGAGTATTCAATGTCCAATACCTGCAATCAATGTGAGAAAGCATAAATATCAAAAAAGAACACAGAAAAAAACCGAGAATCAAACAAGGAACACAAAACTTTTACGTGGTTCAGCAATAATAAGCCTACGTCCACGACTGTCTATCTCTCAAATTCTACAGAGTGACAGTATATTATTAAATATTTTCTTATCATCGTTACAATGAGATTTATCCCCTATTTATAGGGAAAAAAGCGTTACAATCCTGGTTGCAGCAAATCAGAAAAAGAATCCTGAATTAATTACACTTCCCAAATAATCAGGAAAAATAAGAAAAATAATTGTAAATTAATTACACTTCCTAATTTGGTTGGAATAATATCAGGAAATTGCAATGATTATCTCGAGATAAGGTTGATTTGAATTCGAATTTGAATAAACTTCCATATCTGCTGAAGGAATCACGGTTTGATTGGGTAACTGTCATATTTGGAGAGAGAATCATGATTGGACTAGGCAACTGTCTATTCTGGAAGATTCTGTATTAATTACGCTCCTGAGTGACCTGTTGTTTATGGCGGTTTGCGAGCTGTAGCTCGTATAGCGAACTACGCATGAGGCATTTTGCGAGCTGGAGCTCGTTAATAAATGAACAGCGAGCTGAGTTTGCTAGAAGTGGTAGAACGAACTGCGACCTGACTATGAGGAGAGCTCATTGTAGCGAGCTGTGAGATTGTTGGACCGAATTGTAGGGCCCACAGGGCTTGGAATCGATACTTGGGCCTTGCCAGATGGCCTTTACACTTGGGCTGATTTTATTGGGCCTTCTATCAGGCCTGAGTTGGGCTTTTACCAGCCCATTTAATGAGTCCGAAAATACATATAACATCAGCCCCCCAGCTCTCAGTTCGCTCTGCTAGCTGGGAGCTTAAGCTTGCTGGTAAAAGCTGGCTTCCTTGGTACGCTATCTTAAATAACCGCCTCTACACCTTTTCAACTTCCACCTTTTCAGCTGCGACATGTGGCAGTCATACAAGAGGTAACTGAAACGACGTTTGCACGTCTTTTACACGCGCATTTAATGTGCACGTCTTTCAACTGACAGCTGCATGATTACAAGGCCGTACCTTGCGCTGCACTATTGGATTCATGACGGTTACATAGCAGACAGATCTAACGGCTGGGGTTCGAGCTCGCTTATCTATATAAACTGATGAAAACCCTTACATTTTCTTCTTTATCTGTCATTTTCTCTCAAAGTAATCGAGCATTCAGGCAACTAAGTTCACAAGACCCACTGTCTTTTTACGAAATCATCATTTCCAATCGTTGTCTCTTCGTTTCATCAAAGAATCACGGTAAGTTCTCCTTTTTGACTTCAACAAATCTTGAGTTTTTGGGTTTATATTGTCGAGTTCATATCATATTGTGCTTTGTTGTTTGTTGTGAAATGGTTTGAGTATAGCATGCTGTCGTTGTTGAGTCTTTCTGATTACTGTTAAATTTTGTTGCTCTGAGTTCTTTGTTGAACACGTCTCTTCAACTTTGTTGATTGGATCTTGTTTCATGCTTATCAGCGACCTGATTACTGTTGTAGTTTGTTATGTTTGTGAACTATTGGATTATGCTCCTGTAGACTATTAGCTCGCAGGTCGCTTATTCATAGGTCGAGCCCCCCATTCCATGAATGACTTGCAAAGTGGGAGACTTAATATATTTGTTATTTTAATAACTTGTTGCGACCTGAGAATACTTCTTTGGTACAGATGTCTTCAAATGGAGCTAGTAAAGGAACTTCTCAAAGCAGGAAAGCTCACGAGCGAGATGCAGCTCGAGATCATGTCAAGCAAGGAAGAGAAGCTCGGGATACATTTGCCTGCCATCCTTCTTCCTTGGAGCCTTCCGATGTGGCCGGGTATGCTATGCAATTTCGCATCCCTCTAGGTTGTCATGTACTGATACCGGCTCCTAAAAACCATGCATGTTATCCACCCAAGGGGTATGTTGCTGTCAGTGTCCAACATCTCGAACAGGGACTAAGGTTCCCAATACCCCCATACCTGATCGCGTTCCTTAACGCAGTCGAGCTCGCGTCGTCCCAGTTAACACCGAACTCCTATGCACAATTGACCTCGCTGGCTATAGCCTTCCTCAGGAATGGCCTTACTCCTCCCACTCCAAAAATCATTCAGCAGTTTTACAACTTCAAGGCTGTAAGCGCAAAAGAGGGAAAGAAACCTGACTGCATCTATTACCTCACAGCTCGTCCGTCAAAATATAAAGATCTCTTGCCCCAAAGAGATGCGAAGGGCAAGTCCAACGTTGGACCGTACAAAACAAGATGGTTTTATGTCTCCTGCCCCTCTCTCGCAAATCTCCAAAATTTCAGCTTCGTCCTAAAACCAGGTATACAGGAAGGAAATATAGCGAGCTGATTTTATTTTGTATTATTATTATTATTTATTTTTTATAAAAATGCTTTGCTTTGCAGCGCTAAAAATGGACGAGTCCCCTCTTAGCAACGAAGAGACACGAGCTCTGGACAAGCTCGCAAGCTCGGAGGAAGCAGGCATTAGTAGCAAGTTCGATGATGTTGTTCTCAGAGCTTATGGCCTTGCCCCACCTAAAGAGTTTCATCTTTTGCGACCTAACGAGGACATAGGCAAGATGAGTGACAACCCTATACTTCTTTCTGTCCTTGATGTCCCAGTCAAGGTGAGGAATACATCTACTTCTTATCCTCCAAAAACTATTACTCCGCGGGTGAGGGAACAGCTCGTGCACCTTCTCCAGCTCGGAAAGCTTCTTCCAAAGGTGCTTCTGCTCGTAGCCCATCTCAGAAGCAAACATCTTCAGCTCGCGCCCCATCAAAGGGCGCTTCTCAAACTACCTCTCCAGCTCCTGCTCCAGCTCGGACATGATCAAATCCAGCCCACACAGCCCTTATTGCACAAGTTGACTCATCCTCTTCTCCACATCACACATCTGTCCCAGGGGTTCCATTTCCGATTCCAGCTCGCGCTCCAGCCCCTGTTCCTTCCTCTGGGCGAATTCCAGCCAACAGGAGGAAACTCACTCTTTTGAAGTTTCCTTCTGAAAGTCCTGCTACATCTCCAACCTCCTCAACTCCTTCAACGAAACGGCCTGCTGAGGCCTTAGCCACTCCAGCCGCTCCCTCAAAACGCTCAAAGTTATCTGCCAAGGACCAGGCTCCTGCGGCCGCTGCTCTCAGCGAGGTGCCTGTTGAGGCCATTGCTTCTTCAATCGCTGTTCCCAGTGAGGTGCCCGTTAAGGCCATTGCCCCTTCAGATCTTCAGCTGATTCCAGCTTCCAGCTCGTAACCTGGAAAAGGGGCGCTCCCCCTAAGGTTGTTTCCCAGGCAACCCAAGCTGGCACCAGCAAGCATGCAACTAGGCATACCGTCGTTTTGCGACGTTATACCTTTTCAATTGATGAGCCTGATATCTCTAAGCGTGAAAGAACTCCTTCTCCAACAAGGCCAGAAACCAAACTCGGATCTGAGGGGAGGTATATGACTTCCTTTATTGACAATTGGACACCCATTATGCTTAACTATGCAAGGGTCCTAGAGAACAAATCCTTAAAGGACCTAGAGCTGAACGAGTTCGCAGCTCGTCATTCCATGCTGGTAAGTCATTTTCCTTTTCCTTTTAGCTTCTTTACTTTATTGCATATTAACTTGTAACGTTTTTAGGGCGCTCTCGTTGTAATGAAGCAAAGGAGACTGACCCAACTTACTGAAGAACAGATAATGAAGCTCAAGATGGAGCTGGAGGTTGCTCATGAAGATGTAGCACGCTTGGCTGAGAAAACAACAGAGAGCTTTGAGGCAAAGATGGCCGAGGCGAATGTTGCTAAACAGGCCGCCGAGGAAGCTTTATTGGAAATACAAAAAGAGTGTGACATGCAAAGAGAAGTGCTGAAGCTGGCTGATCAGCGGGCTGAGATAGCCCAGAAAGCTGCCGAGGATCTCGAGGCATAGTTAGCTGCAGCAAGAGAAGAGCTGAGGCAGTCCGAGCAGCGGGCCGAACTGGCCGAGCAGCGAGCTATAACCGCAAAGGAAAAGATTGAAGTGCTCGATCGTCAAGCGGAGGCTGCAGCAAAACGAGCTGAGGCTGCTGAGAAGCGGACTGAAGAGGCAGAAAATCGAGCTGAGGTACTTAGGCAGCAAGTGGGGGAGGCAATTCAACGGGCTGAGGCTGCAGAGAAGCGAACAGAAGCCATGCAGAAAGAAGCTGAGGTCGTTAACCGTCATGTTGATAATGCCTTTGAAGAGCTAACGGTTTTCAGAGAGCAGGCTGCTCGGGAATTGGAAGTGCAGGTCGCTGAAGCCAAAGATGAGGCTGAGGAGTCAACAGGTCGCGATTTTCTGTTCACGCTGTGGATGTCCCATCCGGAAATAGATTTTTCTATCTTTGGGAATGTGGGACTTGAATTTGTAGAGGAGTTCAAAGCTAAGGCTGCCTCGGCTTCAGTTAATCCAATTCTTCCATCAGAGTAAGCTCCTGGCGCGACCTCCCAAACTGAGCCAGTTATCGACCTTGATCCCCCTGGATTGTCTCCTTCTCATGAAGACCCATTAATAGGCCCAGATCCTCCAGCTCAAGTTTAAGAGCTCGTCTTTTCTTTGTTCTTTTCATTTGTATTTTTTCAGCTTTTAATTTGTAAACAGCTTTCATACTTAATGAAATTTCTTTCACTATTTCTTCTGTGTTGAATGCATTTAGGCTATTGTGTATGTCATAACATATTTTATGATCTTCATCTTTAGAGTTATCATATTTCTTGCGAGCTGATCATTAACGAGCTCTAAATCTGATAATGCATTAAGTTAATGTAATAATATAAAAATAAACGGTTGATCATTTAGAATATTGACGAGCTATGCAGGGGTCGTCACCTCACTTGCTTTTTAGGCTCTTCTGGCGAGCTATGCAGAGGCACTTAGCCATCTGCTTTTTAGGCTCTTTCTTATTTGTAGCGAGCTATGCAGGGGTCGTCACCTCGCCTGCTTTTAAGGCTCTTTTTTATTTGTAGCGAGCTATGCAAGGGTCGTCACCTCGCCTGCTTTTTAGGCTCTTTTTATTTGTAGCGAGCTATGCAAGGGTCGTCACCTCGTCTGCTTTTTAGGCTCTTTTTTATTTGTAGCGAGCTATGCAGGGGTCGTCACCTCGCCTGCTTAGATTTTACCAACATGTCATCAATGTAGACCTCCATGGTCTTTCCAATTTGTTCTTCAAACATCATGTTCACCAAGCGCTGGTAGGTCGCTCCAGCATTCTTCAATCCGAAGGGCATCACCTTGTAGCAGTATAAGCCACGATCAGTCATGAATGAGGTGTGCTCTTCGTCCTCAGGTTTCATTGGGATCTGGTTATATCCCGAATATGCATCCATGAAGCTCAGGAGCTCGTAGCCAGCAGTAGCATCCACGAGCTAGTCTATCCTTGGCAGGGAAAAACTGTCTTTAGGGCACGCCTTGTTTAGGTTAGTGAAGTCAATGCAAGTCCTCCACTTCCCATTCTTCTTCTTTACCAGAATCGGATTGGCGACCCAGGTCAGATAGTAAGCTACTCGAATGAACTTGTTGGCCAGCAGCTTGTCCACTTCTTCTTTCAATGCTAAGTATCATTCCCCTGTCATTGCCCTTCTCTTCTGACGAACTGGCTTGTGATGAGGGTCAATATTCAACCTGTGAGACATCACTTTCGGATCTATCCCCACCATGTCCTCATGATTCCATGCAAACACATCCAAGTTCGCCTTTAAGAAGTCAGCGAGCTGGGTTCTTAATTCTGGAGTTAAGCCTCTCCCTAACTTCAAGCATCTTTCTGGATCCGTCTCGCTGACTTGAACATCCTCCAATTCCTTGACTGGCCCCGTAGCTCGGTCTGCATCTACCTCGCGAGGGTCTAGGTTGTGACTGACTCCTTTCTCAGTCATAGCTCGTGGCTCGCCCCCTGAGACCACATTCACCTTCTTTTCTCTCATGCCCATCTTCACAGCATCTTCATAGTAGCGTCTTGCTAAATGCTGCTCTCCTCGAACACATCCGATGCTATTAGGAGTTGGGAACTTAACTGTAAGAGTTCTGGTCGAAGTAACCATGTCCAACTCGTTCATGGCAGGTCTCCCGAGGATTACATTATATGGCTGATGGGCAGTCAATTATCAAAAAATCTGTCAGGGTTATTGCCTGACGACCTGCCTCCCCAAAAGTCAATGGCAACTTAATCTGCCCCACTGGTACTACAACATCTCCAGTGAATCCAAATAAAGGCTCTGGGGACGGTCTCATTTGTTCTGCTCGCAGCCCCATCTAATCAAAATAGCTCATATACATCACGTTCACCGAGCTTCCAGTATCAATCATAATGCGCCTAACTTCCACATTGCTAATTTTGGCTCGTATAACCAGCGCGTCGTTATGATTCCAGATTACTCCTCTAGCATCTTCATATGTAAATACAATCTCGTCCGAGGTTGGCTTTGCTCTTTTTGCAGGTTCATCCGACCCATTGAGCTAAAAAGAATGATTCACCTCTCGGACGTATCTCTCATGAGATCTATTGGAGTCACCTGCGATATGGGGGCTACCATGAATGGTAAAAATAGCTCTTACCGTAGGCTCATGATCTGGCTCGGAAGCTCGTTGGGGCTGTTGCTGATGTGTTGGCTGTTGTTGGTGAGGTCGTTGTTGTGGAGGTCGTGAGTCTGCAGGTCTTGCTACATAGTCTCCCAGGCGACCTCGCTTGATCAATTTCTCAATGGCGTTCTTCAATGCCCAGCAATCTGAAGTACTGTGTCCGACCTCATTATGATAAGCACAGAACTTGCCCTAATCTCTTTGTTGAACAGGAGCCCTTGAGGGATTGGGCCTCCCAAAATCTTCCCTGTTTCTTTCTGCAGCGTAAATCCTGTCCAGTGGAGTCGACAGGATGTTGTATCCTTCATAACGACATTGACGTCGAGGTCGCTCGTATCTTGGCTCTCTCCTCGCCTTCTTAGCGATCTGGTTACTTGAGTCACTATTTCTTCCTTCTTCGTTCTTGTCATTGTTTCTCCTTTTTGGCTGGCTGGAACTGCCCGTTTAGTTCTTCTGATTCTGCTTCTTCGGGCCGAAGGTCTCTTCCCACCTGATCTCTTTCGCAGCTCGCTCGTAGAACTCTCTCAGATCCTTCACTGGGGACTTGTAAATGCTCTCGTACAACTTTCCATCCTTGCGCAGCCCAGCTGAGATCGCTGTCAGTATGCTTTCATTTGATGGGTGCTCGACATTCGCGACCTCGCGTCTGAATCTGGTGATATATTTTTTCAATGACTCACCCTGACGCTGGAAGATTGTAGCTAGGTGGCAGGATGGAGCGAGCTGCCTTCTTAATGCCCTGTACTAGCCAACGAACTTCTGCTGGCATTCTTCCCAACTGTCTATGCTGCGAGCTGTGAGATTCTTGAACCACGTCCTCGGAATATCCCCCAATATAGCTGGGAATATACGACACTTCACCATTGGATTTTCTGTCTGCAGATCCATCTGAACGTTGAAAGCATCTAGATGGTCATATGGGTCACTGTCCCCATTATACTGCTGGATATTCGACATCTTAAACCTGTGGGGGAGAGGTTATGTCTCAATCTCCCTTGTAAAGAGAGTCCTTTCCCCGTAGTATCCACGCTGCTCCGGGATTCCAGGTCGTGCCTCCAACTGCTGGACCCTTTAGAGGAGCTCCTCTACTTAGGGATCTCGGAGCTCGTATCTCGTCCTGTGATCATGACTAAAGGCAGGATGCTCTGGGTCATACCTTTCATCCTCTTCGAACAGACCTTCAGGTTGATAGGATCTTGCTTATCTCTGTTCATCATCAAATCGCCGAGCTGCAGCTCTGGCTCTATCGTGGCCAACCTCTACCCATCGGTTTCCATCCTGGGTCAGCCTTACCACCAGGCTATCTGGGCGCGCGACCTCCCTTTCTTCACGAACGGGGTGTCCTCCCGCCCTAGAGCGCGCATTGGAAGAGCGAGCTAAACCTACAAGTCGCGAGACTTCCTTTGCCAGCCTGTCAGGTACTTGCATCGCTTCATGCTGCTGGGGCACATGCTTTGATGCCTGAACCTTAACCCTAGGCACGTTCTGTACCTGAGCCTGCACCAACATATTAACAGTCTCTGTAAGTTGTCTGACCGTATCCTCCAGCGCTTCCTGCCTCTGAATCAGCACATTCTACTGCCCATCGACTACTAGGGCAATTGGAATTGTCAGACGGGGAGGCAAATGAGGGATGCCTGTCGTGGCCCCGAGTGTCTGTCCATGAGACATGTCTGCTGCATGCATGGGTGCATCCTGCATAGGCTGTAAGTTGTGCTGAGATTGGTTCATGTGACTCTCCGCCTGGTCATCATCTCCAAAATTCCTGTTTATTCTGGTCATTGTCATGTTATCAGAAATTGATGAACTGAGATGAAAAAGATTGCAGTTTGGGCCCTTCCTCTAGCGTCAAAATGTCGACGTTAGATTTCGGTCGACGAATATTCAATGTCCAATACCTGCAATCAATGTGAGAAAGCATAAATACCAAGAAAGAACACAGACAAAAACCGAGAATCAAACAAGAAACATAAAGCTTTTACGTGGTTCAGCAATAATAAGTCTACGTCCACGACTGTCTATCTCTCAAATTCTGCAGAGTGACAGTATATTATTAAATATTTTCTGATCATCGTTACAATAAGATTTATCCCTTATTTATAAGGAAAAAAGCGTTACAATCCTGGTTACAGTAAATCAGGAAAAGAATCCTGAATTAATTACACTTCCCAAATAATCAGGAAAAATAAGGAAAAAAATTGTAAATTAATTACACTTCCTAATTTGGTTGGAATAATATCAAGAAATTGCCATGATTATCTCGAGATAAGGTTGATTTGAATTCGAATTTGAATAAACTTCCATATCTGATGAAGGAATCACGGTTTGATTGGGTAACTGCCATATTTGGAGAGAGAATCATGATTGGACTAGGCAACTGCCTATTCTGGAAGATTCTGTATTAATTACGCTCCTGAGCGACCTGTTGTTTATGGCGGTTTGCGAGCTGTAGCTCGTATAGCGAGCTACGCATGAGGCATTTCGTGAGCTGGAGCTCGTTAATAAATGAACAGCGAGCTAAGTTTGCTAGAAGTGGTAGAACGAACTGCGACCTGACTATGAGGTGAGCTTATTGTAGCGAGCTGTAAGATTGTTGGACCGAACTGTAGGGCCCACAGGGCTTGGAATCGATACTTAGGCCTTGCCAGATGGCCTTTACACTTGAGCTGATTTTATTGGGCCTTCTATCAGGCTTGAGTTGGGCTTTTACCAGCCCATTTAATGAGTCCGAAAAATACATATAACATATTGTTTTTCATTTTTTTTTTTATTCATCTAAATAGTAAAGATTAATTAAAACACAAGATAAAATCTCATTATTGGTAAAAAAAATTTGGTTCTTCTTCTCTCTCTTGATAAAGTGTAAAATTAGGATTAGGTTAAGAATTTATATTTAAGAGAAATAAGGCAAGAATAAATATAAAAAAAAAAATTGAATTAATATAATTAATATTGTTTAAAAAGTGTTAATATTGATATATTTATTGATGCTTATATTGATACATAATTTTTTTAAATTTAATTGATAAGTGTATAAATAATTTGATTGTGAAAATCATATTTATGGGTGACAATATTTATATTCTAAGATAAACTTTATTTATTATTTTGACAAGAATGCCGTCACTTTATAATAGCAAATGTATATTTTTTTTGAAACATGTAATTGCAATTATTTATTTGTTAAATAATGTTGTATATTGCTAATAAATTTAATTCCTAAATAGCAGGTAATATAAGTATAAGATAAGATACAAATTGTGATTGGAAGTCTATTGGCACTTACTGAAATTAGATATTATATGCAGCCTGAAAATACTTCAACACAGGTTAGTAAATATATGGTAGGATTAGAAATCCTATCAAAAATGTGAAAAAGTGTACAAACAAATTTGTATAGAATTTTTTTAATTTTATATCATTTGTTGTTGTCTATCGATAAGAGACAGGCCTAGCTTGCACCCGCAATTTACAATGTTTTGGGCCGAGCTTAGTCCATTAGGAGTAGTGCCCATCATAATGTCTTGAGTATAGTCGTGCTTTTTTAAGATAATAAATACTTTATTTTTAAAAAATTATCTAAAAAATCAAACATAATTAAACAAAGTATTTTGATTTTAATATATATAAATTTCTTTTGTGTGCGAGTCCATATAAATATATATATATATAAGAACAAAAAAAAATTTATGATTTATTCTTACTTATTGCACAAAAAAAAAAAAAAAAAACCCTACCTTGCCTCTAAAATGAGTTATTCAATATATACAATTATAATGTAGGCTTATGGTAAATAAAACTTTTCTTTTAAAATTTTTACATCTTAGATTAATCTAGGTTTTTTTTTTCTTTTTTGTTTTCTACATTTTTAAAGATCTAGATTCCAAATGTAGATTCCAAATGATGTGAAATTGTAATGTAACATTTTTAAGTAAAATCTCATGGTATTTGGAATATGTCATTAGGATAATGATTTAGACTTTACCATTATTGTAAACTTGACAAAACTTTGAAAGAGATTTTGTTAATATTTAAGACTACGGAAATTAGACAAAATTTTTTAACGGATTTCACACTTGATTGAGTTTTGCATGATTTAAGTTAAATCTTAAGACTGCAAATCTACTCATAGTTATGCATGGCCCATTTTGTTTCAAATTTCATTCTACTCAGTACAAAGCAAACATATGGAACATCTCCCATGTTGTAGAACAAAAGCTCGAATGCACTATAATATATGCATCAAAACCATTTACTTCGCATCATGTAACAGAAGTTTCTATATGATTGGTTATTTATGTTATATGACATAATTTAAATTATTTGAAACACCAGATGCATTAAAATATGTATCCTAAAGTATTGTGAAAAAAATTATACACACCACATATATAATGTCTTAAAGCATCTCCAATGCAAGTATGAATTGTGAAAAAATGGAATGTTATATCAGATAAATTGATAAAGGGTTAAAATTAACTTCTCCAATGCAAACTTCCATAACCACTATTAAGCTGACATGGTAAAAAAGAAAATAGAGGCTATCAACCTCAATGTCTATTTCTAGATGTCTCTTGGACAGCCATGTCAGCAATAAATGATGAAAACTTTCATCAAATAATAATTTATGGTTATTTACTTTAATGATATATTATTATTTAATTATTTATTATTGAAATGAATAAAATAGCATTGTAGAGCTCTTTTAGACTTGAGTGTTTATCAATCCATATTTATACCACATAGGATGCACATTTCCTTGACATTAATGATATGTCCATTTTTTTTAAAAGACAATCCACATTTGCATTGGAGATGCTCTTATATAAGTTGGACAGAACACATATCTCTAATAAAATATTCTTATACTATTATTATTATTATTATTATTGAAATGAGATGTTCTATTAGTTTTATTAGAAAAAAGTAAAATTTCAAGAAGCCTTAGGGTTTTACTTAAAATGACTTTTTTTTTCCCCAAAGACATTCCTACCACCATTTGAATAATTTTTTTTTTCTTAAATCACCATTTAAAGAATTTTATTATTATATAACTACTCTCATTTCAGAGTCTCCAATTTTGCTTTTGACTTTTGAAAATAAAAAATGTTCACTTACTTGAATCATTAGATTTTCAATCCAATAATTATTTACTCAACTCAGGAATTTATATCCCAAGGGCACATTTACCAATTGAAGATTCTAAAGAGGGAAAGGCAAATTCACTTTTGATTTGTGAGCCGTATATTTACTAAAAACAGTTGCAAATCAAACTACGTAAATCCTACCATCAAATCAATAATTAAGTTCCTACCGAAATGGGAACTTAATCCCCTTTTTTTATTAAAGAATCAAATTTTCTTTTCTAATTACTTTTCCAATGAAGCTTAAGAAATACATCACTATTGCCAGAGATGAGAAATACATCAGCCTCATTTCCTTTAAACTTCCCCAGTTGCTTTTACTTTTTTGCTTTCTATATTTACCTTGGAACGGAAAGGAACAAAATGAAGAAAAGTTTGCTCTGTCCCTCTATTCTCTCTCTCTAATGTAATGATTACAGTGACTTGGGAGGAATATATCAAGCAAAAAAGTTAAAAACCAAGCAAAGGCAAGTGGCCCTCCCACATATTGTCAGTACACTAAAAAGGTAACAATAATAGCCTCCTCATATCATTTCATCTTCCATACATTTTCACCCATTGATTTAACCGACTCCCATTTTGGGCTGTAAAATCTACATTTTGATGATTAGAGGAATTCCAAAAAACAAGTCCTCCCAATCATTTGATGTATTCAAATAATCAATCTTATAATTTCAAAATAAAGTAGAACAGAAAATTCACAAAACTAAAACTCCTAAAGTTTGAACCATAATCCAAGGCATGGCATCCTTCAATTGTGAAGAGGCAAACTTGGCCCCCTCAATGATTTTTTTTTTTTTCAATAGTGTTTATTTATTTAGATGTAACAGTCATTTAATGAAATGAAACTTTTCCTCTAAATCCAAAACTAAATAGCTACTTTTAAATTAGAGAATTTGACTATCATAACTTTGTCCATCAATTACATTCATTAAATTGATTGTAAAAATAATTATTAAAACCAATCCAATAATTATCATTGTTAGATAAAATTATCCAATAAATAAAATAACAAAATCCTGAATTAAAACCTCAGGCCTATAGGGTTTGTGCAAATCTCCCTTATGAGTAAACCACCATGCTTGATCCATTTTAAGCTGATGACATAGACAGCAGATAGGCGTTGATTACAAAAACTGGAATTTTCACTTAATTCCGATAGCATATAAGATTGTTTTTCGACTTTGATAGAGAGGCGGCTTTTGTTTTTTTAATTTTTCAAACTATCCTTTCAGATTAAGCAATCATATCATGTCACAAAATATCAAAGATACAAATACAACTCATCATAGCACCTAATAGGAGTTGTGAACCAAACAGAAAGTCAAGATTCTAAAGAGAAAAAACAAAATATTTCAACCAAAAAACACGTACAATTATTAACAACTTGAACACACAAAAAAAATTGACACAAGTTACTGGTTCACATTACTACCTATTGAATAAACCAAATAAGGGCCCAGAAGAAGCAAATGTCAAACAAACTTAAGAGCCATCAAGGCTTCGAGATACAAAAGCAATAAAAAAACCCTAAAACCCTAAAACCAATTGATGATTCAAAAAGTACAGAACCCTTGCAAAAGCCATGAGCAATAATGATTCTAATAGAAGCACAACCCAGACCAGAAATCATCTCTAAAATGACTAATGAAGTGAGGCCACAAAAAGTTCCATAGAATAACAGCAAAATTATACTAGGATTAGATACGATGAAACATAACGGAAAAATAGTAAAGAGCCAAACAATGAGGCATTCCATAAAGAGAGGAGCTAAAAGCTTCCACCTATGATACACACAACTCAACATAGAGAAAAGCTTTGGAGTGCCTAGCGCACAGAGTGTACATGTCATTACATCATGCCATATGGTATGGGAGAATACACGACTAGCCATTCATACATACCACGTGATATTAATGAATGGCACACCATGCTCCAAGAACATTGCAACGTTTTTCCCTTAACATAATCCGACAAAACAATTACCCATAGAGTAGAAACCAATCATATATAGTTCAGAACTAGCAACCAAAAAACTCAATTTCAGGTTATAATTAACTCATGACGAGATCAAACCATCAATGCAATAGTTAAATACAATCACACGCAAGCCTAAAGACTATCCACATACTCCTCTATTCCAAGTTTCAGGAATTCAGTATAAAAACAAAACGGTAGCGATACAAATCCTTCAATCCACAACTCTAGCATCATATTAAAAATCACACCTAACCGCACACATCAAAATTCCCAACTATATGGTTACTCTAGGATTTAGCGGTTTCATAAATCCAAAGTTAACAACATGAAAATAAACAAAACAGAGATCCATCCACCAACCAAGCATTGAAACCCAATCTAACTAAAAATGGCAAAAAACCCCATTTCCCCCAACAACCCCAACCAAGATAAAAACAAACCAATCTCTGAAACCCTCTCAAAATACCAAATAAACAACCAACTAAAGCAATGCAAAGCCAGCAATAGCAAAGACTAAGTTCCTTTTCCAGTAAAAACACTATCCAACAAAAAAAAAACAAGATTTGATTCATCGATTAATCCATCAATCATCGATCCAAAAGTCAATATAACAACCATTACTCCCCCACCACCACCACCACCACCACCAATTACCTACTCTTTTCCCTAAAACTCAACTCACACCCCACCACCACCACCACCACCTCTACCATCACAATAATCATAATCATCATATCAAACAAAAATAACGAAACCAATAAAAAACGAACCCCAAAAACATTAACAACTACGAGGAACGCAGCTGCGGAGGCGGCAACAACTGATGCAAACTCTGATGCACAAACTGCCCTCCTCCTCCTCCTCCTCCTCCTCCTCCTCCTTCTCCACCTCCACCTCTCAATATAAAAGGATGCTGCAACAACTTGGTAGCACTCCACCTCTTATGAGGCTCAATCTGCAAACAACACTCGACAAAATTCCTAAACTCCCACGAAGCCGAGGGAGGCGCCTCCGGCGGCTTCGTCATACATATCGCACACATCAAGCTCGCCCAGTCCCCCTGCCGTGAAACGGCGAACGGGAACCTCCCCAGGTAGAATTCCAATATGGAAACGCCCAGGCTCCATATGTCTCCGAGATATGCGTCGTAGCGTCCGTGGTTGAGGTCGGTGTTGATCCTCTCGGGGCTCATGTACGCGATGGTGCCGACGGAGGAGTTGCAGTCCATGGTCTGGGCCAGGATCCGGCCGACTCCGAAGTCGGCGATTTTGACGACTCTGGAGGAGTTTATCAGGAGGTTCGAGGGCTTGATGTCGCGGTGGACAATGTGGCGTTGGTGGAGGTAGGAGAGGCCGCGGAGGATCTGCCGTGAGACGTCGGCGAGGGCGTGCTCGTCGCCGATGTGGCGGCCCTCGAGGGATCCGCCGTCCATGAACTCGAGGAGGACCTGGATTTCGCCGTTGTGGTCGTACATCTCGTGGCACTTGACAACGTTGGGGTGGTCGACGTCGCGGAGGATCTGCACCTCGCGGCAGATCTGGCGGCGGACGGCATCCTCGTGGTGGCCGTAGATGACTTTGAGCGCGTAGAGCCGGGACGTCTGCCGGTGGAGGACCTTGTACACGGTGCCGCCCGTGCCGCATCCGATGCGGTTGAGCCTCTCCAGCTCGGCGAAGTGGATGGGCTGGTGAGGCTGCGCCGCCGCCGTGGACGGAGGGAGGGGGAGAGGCACGGCGAGGGAGGTGTCGCGGTGGGGGATTGGTAGCGTTAGGTCTGTACGCCGACGTGGACGGCTCCTATTGGCCGATGACGATGATGAAGGGGATGAGGTTGTTGTGGTCGATGATGACGGTGAAGTCGACGCGCCTGGTGGCGGTGGAATCGGTCTCATGACTACTTCTTCTTCTTGTATTTGATAGATTAGATTGTTGTTGTTTCAACAAATCTTTGCTTTTTTTTTTTTAATATAGAAGAAATACAAGGCGAGAGAAAGAAATTATAAAGGGTCAATGATGAGAACAATTTGTTGGAGGAGATGGGGAGGAAATCAAGATTTGATTGAGAAGAGAATCCATTTTAATGGATTTGATGGGTTTTTTGTTTTTGAATTTTTTTTTTTTTGTTTTTAATTTTTGATGGAGAGTGAAGGGGAAGAAATGAAGGAGAAGGTTCTTGAAAGAGGAAAAAGGAAAGAGGAAGAAAGGGAAGGAAAATGATAGAAAATGGAAATCAAATCAATAGAAAAAGAACTTTTTGCCTGATTTGTGATAATTTTTATTATTTTGAACCCAAAAATAAAAACATTGGAGAGAGAGATGAATTGTATTATAAGGTTTTGTAAGATGGTAGAGAATACTTGGGTGTGGTGGGTGCTCCTCCTCTTGGTTAGTTTGAATGGGTGTCTATTTATTCATAACATATCACGTGAAAAGGTAATTTAGATTGTTTGTTTCGGTTATTTTTTAGGTTTTGTAAGTATATCAAGTGAAATATAAATTTGAATTGTGTGTTTCGATTACTTTATAAGTGAAATGATGTTATTATAGAATGATTCAATTAATTGAAATGACAGCTCAGAATTACAGATTAAATAATAAGTTTAAGGATTATATTACCAAATAAGATTTATATAGCTATATGAGTAAAAATTACTCATTCCATTTTTTTTTAAAGTAACAATAAGGGAATTAAAAATAAAAACTATTCATGCATATGTGGATAAATATCTATGATAAAATTCGACCATTTATCACAAATATCAAATAAAGTACAAATACCTAAAAATGTACATAAATTACTTGATCATAAATTGCTTTTGTAAGTAATTCCAAGTAATGCTATTTCAAAAAAAAAAAGTAATTCTAAGTAATGCTAGTAATCACTTGTTATTTATTAATCATAATATCATACTTTCATTCAATTAATTTCATTTAGCATATAATCATATGACAATTTCATATACATATTTAAATTAAAATTCCAAGTATTATTGTATAAAATAAACTAGCATACTTAGAATTACTTACAAAATTAATAATAATAATAATAATAACAATAATAGATTTACCAATTTTTATGTTAAATGTGAGCACATGATTATAACTTTTCTCACATAACAACTCACAACTGAATAGTTAAGATAAAAATTTCACATTCTCTTTCAATTTAGCATTTAAACGAAATCTCAGAAAGAAAATTAGAATATAAATTAAGACATTTTTTTTTAAGTAATTAAGACAATTTTTTTAAGAAATGTTTAATATTTAATGTGGTGGACTATGAAATAAATATCTATTTTGATGATATTATCATAGATTATATTCGTAAAGATATCGGTGAAAACATCAGATATCTTCAACGTTTTTTCTCATGACTCAAAATATTGAAAATATGGAAGATAAATCGAATGTTTTTTCGAAATTCATTTAGCAACATATGATTGGAAGATCATCCTATGATTGTGGTACGCCGGCCCGCGGCCGAATTTTGCTGGAGATGGACTTAGATTTGAGAGAGAGGTTGCTATCGATAACAGAGAATCGAGGAGATATTAAAGGAAGACAGGGATTTCACGGGACGAGAGTGGGTCTGTACTGCACGGACCAATTAGGACGAAGTCTGCGCTTGCGATTGATGCGAGTGCGGGTGAGAGTGAATTGATGGTATTGGGCATCTCGTGGAAATTTGAGACAATGTATTGGGGTTTGTACCTTTTTACCACGCTTTTTATTGCGTTTGTTTCCTCCGTATTGAGAATCATTTTAAGGTACAACACTTTTGCGGTATAAGAATACAATTAATTGCCTTAAAAAAAAAACAATTATTATTATTATTATTGTTATCATTTTGAATTTTGAAATTGATCCAAAAAATAATTAAAATTAAATGGAATAGAACACCAGTAACAATATCAACGGAGTGGCTTTCATATGAGAAGAATCAACTCATATATAAAGAGGGATCGACCTTTACCAAGATGGGAAAAAACCCACAAATTTTTCTAATTAAAACTTAAAAGGGACACATTAAACGTATAACCTCTGTTTTTGTTAAAGACACAAAAGGCAGTACCTCAACCCACGAGGCACTGCCCAAGCTAAAAAAAAATACAGTTAATTGTACTCTATATTTGGAAACGAAAATATCACAATTTCCAATTTAATTTATTTAAACCATTTTATGGTTGATTAATTAACATTATACACTTTGCATATCTCAACTCAATTAATTAATACATCTAGCAGCTGAATAATATATTTCATTAACTAAATCCTCAATGATTTGTCAATTGCATCTCCTCTGCATCATTAAGCATAACATAAACAATCATCGTCATGGTTTTTAATCTCCATAACAGAGAATAGTCTAGCTTTTGTTTTTCGAACAATTTTCGAAATCGTTGCGTAGCTACTCTAACAAATAGCACTGAAAAGAAGTATGAAAGTGCTGCACTTCTTGCAAGAGTTCCAATATGATCAACTACCGTTTCTTAGATGAGGAAATAAAAACACAAAAAAAAAAAAAAAAAAAAAAAAAGAACATTATCAAAACAAAATATAAGAATGTAAACATATATATATATATATATATATATATATATATATAGAAGTTAGTATAATAGGTGAAATAAAACTCAAATCATTTTCTAACAATCTAGGTTCCTAAATCATAAAATCACAATCTAGGTGCTAGAACATGGTTTAATCTCCATGGCCGATGCTGATTGCCAACCATGGAGATTTTTTTCTTATATTTTTTTATTAAAGATATATTTGATGGAGTTCCATAAAGGGTGCAAATTTGGTAATCATTTTTTCTATTTTAAAGATTTTTATTTTTAAAACCTTTATAGAAAAAAATATATATACATCATTTGTGGATCTCTATCAATGGTGCAAATCTAACATTTTTTTTTATATATTTTAAAATTATTTCTTTTTCTTTAATTTATAATTAATTTAATATTTGACAGTATATTTAAAATTTTATGTTTTTTTGAAGGGAAAATTGTCCTTTTATGTGTATAAAATGTTTCAAGGGGTTTAACTCTTTTTTCTTTTTTTTTGCCATTTTCTATCATTGTCTAAGGTTAAAAAAACTAATCAACACTAAATTTATGAGCTTTTAAAATTTTAAGGATCACGTGAATTATTAATGTAAATTGACCTAAAAATAGGATAATTTTCAAAAATTTATGACTGAAATGAAGTTTTTTCTTTTAATTCATAACATTAGGCGCTATGAGTAATTGAGCGTCAACTGAACTTTTTTGGATGGCAATAGTCTCACCTTCTTGGAGATACCAGATCAATTATTATTTGTATATTAGTTACGAAACACTAGGGAAGAAGATATAAGATATATTTATAGAGTATAATTGTACTCATAAAAAAAAAAAAAAAAAAATCTCTTGTTTATTATTATTATCTATTTTAAGGTTTAGAAAAGTAAAAAATAATTCAAACTTATAATTTCATTGGTGTAAGTGTGAGAAATATATCCTTGGCCATCTTCATATTGTTAACCTTCTCTTATTTAAAATCGAAACTTCTTTTAATTTTCTGCAAAATTCATTGCCGTAACCATAATAATAAAATAATACCTAGAAAAGACACATAATGAGCTTTATTCCTATAAAATATTTCCAGACTATAAAAAAGAAGAATTTTATAAACTTTAGGAAAAATTAAAGGAAAAAATAAATACAACATAGTACCTACAAATTGAACGTAATTATAAAAAGGAAACCCATGAAGTCCAACTCATTTGAAAGTAGCAAAAGATGAGATAAGAAATATATTTATTATCATATACATGTAAACAAAAAATCTGTAATATCTTTGTTAGTAATTTAATATTACCAAAATCACTTTTTAATGAACATATAAATAAGTTAGCTTAAACTTCTATTTTATGATTAACAACTAAACCATCAACTTGATGACTACAACGGCTTCACCTAATCAAAAAAAAAAAAAAAAATTCCCACAATATTTTCACACCAATTAACCAAACAATTTGGAGTATTTAATCGTTTTCAAGAACAGAGAACCATAAGAAATTATTTTTAAATCATAGTTTGAAACGTTGTACCAAAAGAGTAATTATTTAAACAAAAAAAAAAAAAAAGAAGCTATTGCTTGCTTGGTAAACTTGATTTGAAAATGATTTGATTCTAAAAGCTTTGCAAATTTAAATCTTATATGGCTATTAGTATGTCAAGTGATTGTTGACACGAAAATTTGTCTCGCTAATATTTTATAAGAAATGTTGACATGAATGGTAGAAAACTTGAATTATTGACATGCAACATAAGCTCATGTGTTGGAGGCCGCCGGCGGAGTTTACTAGTATGCCCATTTCAATTCTGAAGTCAACTTCTAGTAGTTTTGCATCATGTAATACATGGTATATACAGGTCATGTCCCTCATTAAGAAATATAAGCTTCTTTCATGATCATCTTACCTTACGTCACCATTTAAACCCCAATATTCTATCCTTTTATCTCTTTCTAAACTTGCATATTTATTTACAGTACTTGCTTCTGATAATATTATTGGCTATTTGAATAAATATTATTGAATTTAACAAAATGACTATAGTAGGTTGATTTCTACAGTTGCTGATACAAGGACTTGACTCTAATATCAGCTTCCAGGCACCAGCAACCTACAAAAAAATAAAAAATAAATGGACATGTTATCTCGACATTGGATTGGTGCCAGTAGAAGACACTCAAACACCCAAGTTAGTAATGTATTCGAAGGTAAAATAAAAATGTTGAAAGTAAAGCTGATGACTAGCAAATCGAATGACAAGTAGTAATCAAATAATGGTTGTTATGAGTAAGATGGTCAGCAAATATTGTGAATGTTAAAGCTTTTGTGGAGTGTCAATGGAAAATTTGGCAGAGTAATAGTAGGGTAGTAGGATGTCCCATCTCTTTGCTGGTTACTTCCCTCCGATAAAAGGGAAGTTAATCGTTGTTAGACCATAACAACTCCTTAGAGATCAAGAGATCGATTCCTTTAATCTCAACCCCCACATTAAATAAGTTGGATTTGACTAGGCATTACGCATAGATGAGGGCTTATGAGCGTCAATCGGATTGAATTTGATATTGACCCAGCATTTGGCCTATTATTTTGAACTCTACCTTCATCCTAACTATTGAGCATGTAATTCTTGATTTTGGCTATACAATGACTCCAATATTTACTTCATTGAACTTAATTGTTTTGGGTAGACCAAAAATCTTAAAATGACCTTATAAGACAAACTTGTGTTTATTCATCCCTTTAAGGCCCATAATACTTGTACATCTTCCCTTATACTAGTTGATCCTTTTTATAGCACATTCATATTTTGTTGGATCCACTTTTCAAATGCTGTCATTTAGATGGCACCACCATGCATGTTGGACTTAACTATTTAGATGAATATGTTTAAGTAACATCTCATTTGTTGCCTATCAGACTTAACTTTCCATATGTGACCCTTTAAGAGGCATCACTTTCGTACTTAACCTTCCTGGTATGACCCTATGGGTGCATCTAACTTTTTATATTTAACCATCAAGGTGTGACCCATTAGTTTAGATGAGACTTCACTTTTGTTACCAAGACTTTGTAAAAAGAATTTTATATTCTTAATTTTTTTTATGTGTTTTTAGTAAAAATCTAAGTTCATTTTCTTTTCATTTGGTTTTGGCACTTAGCATGTTAAAGGTGACCCATCACATTTCTTATAATAATTGCCCATAAGTCTTAAAGAGTTTCCTAACACATGTTACATATGTGAACATGACTAGCGGTTGTTCTTCATTGAAATGACATGATAACTTCTCATTGATGTGATAATCAAACTCAACCTTGGATTACTTCCCATCAATGTGATTATTTTGTCTTCCCCGTTTCACCAGTAACCATTAACCAATGAATTGTAGAATTCAGGAAGAAACGTGGGTAATGCTATAGTTTTCAAGTAAGTTCATTTATATTCTTCTGTCTTTTGTTTGTAGTTTATTTGTTCACATTTTTTTCCTAGGATATTTAGATCGTGAATAAAATCATGTCTTTATGATTTTCAAAAATTAGACTAACTATTTTTCTTGGGTTGGGGGTGATATAAGATTGACCATAAACCATTCGTCATGTAGTAGACAGAGGTGGTTCATAAATTAACTCATTTCCTGCATATTATGTTTTCATCCCTTCTTATTTTTATAACAAATCAATGTTTAAGAATTCGATAGTCGCTAGTTGGTCAGCGACCTAGCAAATACTCATCTACTCGATCGGTATTCGATTTCACTGGCGGTTAATGGTCAAACCGTTAATCGACGATCAAACCTAGTCAAATTTATAAAAATATAAATAGAAACTTTTCATACGATTAAAATAAAATCATATAATCACCAAACTATCGTAAAACATATATCATACAATCTCAAAAGTAATTTTAGCACATTACTTGTCAAGTTGATTAAGTACTTATCAAGTAAACCTATCTCATAAAACCTAGTTTCGATTGAGTACTCACCAAGTTGACCAAGTTAGGTCAAGGCGACTACTCACTTCTAGTGAATAAAATCTCCTATTTGGGAGTTCTCGGGTTGACGAAACCCCATCGATCGAGTTCTTGGCGAGTCATCAGACCTATTCACCGAATTTTACAATGGTGAGACAAATGGGATTTTATCCACTATTTTTTGTTAACTCTAAAGTTGAGCAAGCGAAGAGTAAAAGTGTGGGAGCTGAATGTTTCATAAATTAACTACTTTCTTATAATGTTATAGATATCTGAGATTCAACTTAAGGGATATTTGCAAGTACCTCTTAAGCTAGATCGTGGGCCTTTCATTTAACCTTTGTTAAGTGTGGTTTTAGACTTCTTGTCCACCTTAATATGAGATATATGTTGAGTTGTTTTGATTGTGTTGTTGTTCAATTAAACTCGAATCTATGGGGAACATTAATAGGCTACACTATATGGAACTTGTGCACTATATGGAACTTGTGTGAATTCCTTAACAAAAACATTCCTAATGTTCTAAAGTCTTTAATAACTATATAGCATTTTATCTTAAAGGTTGGTATCATGTCCCCTATTGACCTTGTTATAGCAAAATCCTGGTTACCGATAATAGAGTTGTTAATTATAAGTGACAATCAAATTGGTTTTTTGGCTTTTAATCATATTATGGTTTAGTACCTCTTCAAGCGATCAGTTATGTTGAATCAATTCTAAACTCTCTTGATATGACTTATACATTTTTTTTTTTTTGTATATATCTTGTACATGATTTTTTCAACTAAAATGGATCTCAAAGGTGGGGGTAAGAAGAAGAAGAATGATTGGCCCAAAGGTACAAAGAAAATTTCAAAAAGATTAGGGAGGGATCTTTTTCCTAGCTTAGTTTATTCAATGTTTTCCTCAAATTAGTATAGCTCCTTGTGGTCACAAAGGGAAATACAGGAATAACTGAATTATGATTTTTAAAAAATGCAAGAAGTTTCATGTACAATATAATATTGTTTTATTAAAAGAAGTTGTATCAATTCGACGACAGCTAAGTTTGCAAAAATGATCTATTGTTTTTGATAGTGTTATCTTTTATTTGAATAAACTAAAAATTAATCAATAGGAATATATTGTCTATTTTACTGTCCACACTAGTTTATAAATCGGGCAACAATCTTAATGCAGCATTCTAAATGTTGACTAGTTTAGTTTATTACCTTTTAGAGTTCACAATTAGGGATCACAAAAATACTCGATTCGGCCCAAAACAGGGGGGACCCCGATTCATTTAGAATAGGTTTGGGATATTAGAATTGGGTTTCAAATCCAGTTTTGATCAAAAGTGTTTGATATGATTTTATATTAAGTTGAGTTTAAATCAAACACTTTTGAGTCGATCCAGTTAACTCATTTTATTATTATTATTATTATTATTATAGTTTATTTTTAAGTGTTATGCTTTATTATTTTGTTATGCAACTTTGTATTATTATTTTGGTGTACATAATTTTGTTACATGATAATTATTACTTTGTTGTTTGTACTCAATTAATTTATATTTTCCAAGAGCTTTCTATTGATAATAGTTAGATGTGATGTTAAATTGAAGTAAAAATTGAGTTATTTTAAGTTTTAATATTTATTTATTGTTTATATATTTATCTTTAGTATAAATTTAGTGACTTGTTAAAAATTGTATCAAGTTAAAACTAGTAGAGTTTGGAGTAGATCACCCTAAACAGGTTTAGGTTTGGGGTAGAAAACGATGACCTCATTCGAGTCACAGGTCAATTTGGGACATCCCAACAAAAATCAGGGTCAAGTTTGGAGTGGACCGATATGGCTCCAATTCGACCCATTGCCACCCCTATTTTTAACCTTGATTTGTCTTTTCTACACAAATTGATCCATGTTATAACCTATAGTTTAGGTGCCTCCTCTTAGGCACTACCTTGCATTTTGTTGGATTTACTTTTCTAATGCAACCATTTAAGTGGCACATCACTTATTGGACTTGCATGTCCAAGTCCAAACATTGAGGTAGCACCTTGCTCGTTACACTTAATATTCTTAATATTTTAGGTGCAACCCATAAGATGACATGCAACATTATATTTAACTTTTTAAATTTGTTCATTTTTATATTTTTGTTATGTTTGTAGGAAAAATTTCAATTTCATCATTATATTTTGAAAAACCTTAACTTTTTTAAATGTGAATTGGTTTATGCATGCGTTATCCATAAAATTCGAGAAAATTCGTTAGTTTCATCTTCAACGTCAGTCAACTATTGGTCAAACACAATGATGATAAAGGTATTTTGGACATTACAAGCCCAATTTCAAGAGTGAGAACATAACAGTGATAGGCATCCATAAATCAATTTGCATTTAAAAAAAAATAAAAGTTTTCCAAAACATAGGAACAACATTGAAATTTCTCCATTTTTGTATTGGATTCATTTTCTTATCATTTATTTTTCCTACATTCTCCTAGCATACAAACAATAGAATAACACGTAGTGAACAACACTTTTGACTTATTATTTTTTTTGGAACTAGTAGCACCTTTGACTTAAGAAATTGAATGCAACTTATTAATTTAAAAGAGAAAAATAAAATTGCCCGTAAATATTTTTGACTTTCAAGTTTTTATTAAAGCATACTACAAGCACTTCTACAAGTACTTGATGAGCAATTTTCAACATAACAGCTTTTTTTCCCCTTTTTTTTTCCTCTCTCTCTAAGAATAACATCAATCAAAAGAAGAAAAGTACTAAAGATAAACGTTCCAATCAGGTTGACGCTCCAAAAGCTTGTCATCATATAGCAACTAATAATAGTAACACTCAATCATACAATAAATTATTTTGTATGTAAAATATGTTTAAGTAAGACTAACTTTGTGAATTTGTGAGATTTTAAATTATTTTGTATGTTAAATATGTCTAAATAATGGTAGGCATTATCGTTAATTAATTATGTTTACAAATTAAACAAGATAAACAATTTTATAAATTTTAATGATTAATCTTTATTTAAATGTTTTAACTCAACATGTCTAATTTTCAATAAATTAGATATCTCTAATTTACTCATTTGAATAGCTTGATTCTATAAACATAAGTGTTTTCTAACTCAAAATTTTTTTTAATATATTCATTTGATTGAAATATATAATAAAAAGTATATAAATTAATTGCGCGGGACTATGTGGCCGTTTGATATCTTTTATGATCATAAAGCAAAACCCATGACTAGAAAGTTCTGCCACATGTTGCACTTCTAGGCTATCTAGAATTTGGTTATTCTGACTCTTGGCAAAACTTTTTCTTTTCTTTTTTTTTTTTAAAGTTAAAATTTGATTATTTAATAATTTTGATATAAATAAAAGTGTTTAATATCAAAATCATTCACATCAAATTTTCTCTTTGTTTATTTATTTACTCATTATTATTATTTTTTTAACGTGGTTGGCCACTTGACCATATCTTTCATTTTCTCTTATCTTTCCATAATAGACATGAAGATAAATAGAACCAAACCCATAAAGCACAAAGTTGATGCTTTCATGTACAGTGCTTTTAAAAAAAATTAATTATATGGAGTTTATTTTGTTGAATGAGTATTGATTTTGTTGACAGTGTTGATGGTGTTGATTGGGTATTAATTTTGTAGATGGTGTTAAGGATTGGATATAATTGATGGTGTTCACTATTGAAGATGATGATGTGTTGTAGATCTACAATTTTTATTTTTTTTTTAATTTTTAAATTTTTTAACTTAATTTCCTCTCCCAATCAATAATGATGAACAATAGAGATCTACATATGTATTTTTAGAATTTATATTATATTTTAGATTTTGATCTCCATCATCTAGATGGATAGTGATCAATATTTATTTAATTGATTATTTACTTTATTTTAAAAAATAAAAAAATTTAAAAAAATACCTTTAATGCTAGCTAAGTCTAACTAACTAAATTTTATTTGAATAAGGAAATGGGGGTTATTTTTAATTTAAAGAAAACTTTTAATACGCTTGCAGAACAGAACTAAATCTTAGAAATATGATGCAATTAGTTCAAAATATATATTTTTTTAACCCTATACCTAGTTTTTGAATTTGCAAAGTTCAAACCTAAAAGTTACTATATATATTTTTTAACTATCACAAATATTTGTAATTTTTTACTTCAAAAAAATATATATTTGTAATTTTTAATTCAACTAACTATGATACTAAGATTTATTTGATGTTTTTGTGAAATTATAATCCATATACTTCCGCTGAATTACTTCTAAAATATTATAAAATAATTTTAAATTATTTGGAATAGCGCGATCATCAATTTAATCTTTATATAATTTATTATTTATCACATTTTTAGCAATATTTGTATTTTTCACTTGTGTTATGATTAGATTATCGTATATTTATTAATGTAATCTTTTTATTAATCAAAAGTTGGTCAAATTTTAAAAGTTTAGGGATATTTTTTATCGACACCAAATCATGCCCACATCAGAAAACATAAACCAAAAATACAATTTTATATACACACACACACTAAAGAAAAATGTAGAAAAACTAAAAGAACATAATTAAGGAAGGTTGTCTACTTCTTGTATTTAAAAACTTGTCTAACAGTCACATTAAAAGTTTTCACTAATTCGTGACTCCTATTATTATGACTTTCAAAGTTTTATAACATCCAAAGTAATTATTTTATATCATTGAATTTAAATCTTTTATTATTAATATTTGTAACCAAAGTAATCATATGTTTTGTATTATTGTAATAACTATAACTTTCTAATTTTAGTAAAGATAAAACAAAATTAAATAACAATAATCTTAATAAAGTAATTTTAATATTATTGTAACAATTATATAAATGTATTTGAAAATTTGTGAAACAAACATGTTTATAGTTTTCATGCATTTGTAACTTATATATATATATATATATATATAAGATTGTTGGTTAAAGCCAACATTTTATTAAAAGGTTATAAAAAAAAAAAAATACAAGGAAATGCAAGGCATAAAGCCTAAAAATAGCAAAGATCAAACTTTAAAGGAAAAGAATTGGACCATGGTAAAGAAAACCCCCCTACCCAAGACTAATGAAACCAATAGTTATATTTGCCAAGTATATCATTAAAAAGAAAAGAACCTAGGAATGAAGGAGCTGTCCACCACCAAGTTGAACAGAGAAAAGAAGGATAGCGAGAAACTATAGTATTCATAGCTGAATTTCACTTGTGATAAATATGAGTCACTCTAAAATCCATATTTTGTAGATAGGAAAGACTTTTGTATTATTGGTTTAAAAACTTTTATTACTAAATACCTATGTAGTAACCTTTTTTATAATGATATAAAATTAAATAACAATAATCTTAATAAGTATTTATGTGAAAGATAAGTATTTTTAATATTACTGCAACAACTACATTAATGTCTTTAAAAACTTGTGTAACAATAACATTAAAAGTTTTTCCAATTTTGTAACTCCATATATTGTGACTTTTAAAGTCTTATCACCCCAAAATATGAATCTAATATGATTGGTTTTAAAACTTTTATTATTAGCATTTGTAAAGTTTTCACAAGCTTGTAACTTCTAATATTACGACTTTTAAAATTTTAGAAGACCAAAATATGAATGTTATATAATTGGTTTTAAAACTTTTCTTTATATATATTTTTTATAAAGTTATTAGTCAAAATCAGTTTATTATTAAAAGCAAGAAAATGAATACAAAAAGAGAAAAAAGTGGAAAGCCAATACAAAATAAGAAACATGTAATGAAAGAAAAAACCGACTAAGAGAAGAGATGGAGAGTAAAAGATTTAGTTGTAACCAAAACTTTGTAGATCAATCTATATAGCAGACCTCATTAATTAAAAACCTTATCGGAAAAATTTAATGAGAAAAACCTAGTAAAGGAAAAAGAATGTCCATCCCTCAAAATCAAAACTAACAAAACCGATAACGACATTTGCCACAAAGATCATCAGAAAGAAAATAATCCAAAAAACCAAGAACTGTCCATCACCACTTGGAACAGACAAAAGAAAGGGAGGAAAAAGCTTGTGCATTCGTCGTTGAATTTCCCTCATGATAAATACATGTCACCATAAAATTCATACCTTACAAATAGTGAAAATACCTCTCCCAAGCTGGTCACCAATGCCAGGAAACTTTAGAAGAATCAATAAGAAAAAGATAAACCACATAAGCAGAGTCGTTTTCCAACCAAAACTTCATTTAATGATGCTCTAAGCATACTTAATAACATAAATAGTTGTTGCTAACTCTGTCTCAAAAGCAAAAACTATTGTTAACGGAATAGCAAAAATACTCTTGAAGAACCCTCAAGAGGTTTGAAATATTCTTGGACAACTAGTTAAACCAAGAGATTCAAAAGCAGAACTGTCAATATTGATCTTGATCAACTCAGAGGAAAGGGAGACTAGACTACTTTAATAATACGGGGAGCTTTAGGAGGACGGGTAGAAACATAAAACTTATATTGAGATAATAAATCATCTACAAAATTTTGTATAACTTCAAAACTAAAAAAATCTATCTATTAAATGGAACGCCAGACAAAAGAAAGAGCCATATAAAAAGAAAAAAAAAGGACGCCCTCAAAAGTGGCAGAATTTCGAGTAACCTAAATAACCAAAAAATTTGCAATATTGTTAGCCTTCCAAATATGTTGAAGTTAAGAATAAAAGGTAGTAGACATAGCAGCTTGCCATAAGTTTTTAACGGTCTCCGTTAAAGAAATGACATGATCGAAAACAAAAGATAAGGAATGTCAAAGACCTACTACAAAAGGACAATTGAGAAATAGATGCTCTAAACTCTCTTCCACAGTCCAACACAAATGATAACATAAAGGCAAAATAAACCCACAATGTTGTGAATATAAATCAGTTGGCAATCTTATTTGCATAATTCACCAAACCAGCATAGATCTTGAATGAGGGATGAAAATAGCCCAAATATATCTAACCTAATGAAGTTGAGGATGCATTGGAGATAACGAATTATAAGCGCTAACAGCAGTCACTTTCTCATCGACAGAGAGGATCCAGACTCTCGAATTAGTAGAATTAATAATAACCATCTTCTTAATGTCATGAACTAAATCCAGGCGCATTTGACATACCATAAAAGGGAAATGCCAACTATCGTAATAATAGACATCATGAATACAAGTTGAGAGAGGCAAATAAAATATCTTGCCTTTAAGAGGTCCATCCATTCAATTATCTAGCCATAAATAAATTTTTGAATGATGATCCACCAACCACGTAAACTCAAGCACGAGAGAAAGATAATGAGTTGTCATATCAGGCTAAATCAAGGAAGAAAGGTATCTCGCTTGGGAAAGAAGTACAACAGAAAGGCATCTAGCACAAAAAAACTTAATGATAGCAGAATCCTTCGTCATGAATCTCCAAGTAAATTTATAAGTAAAACATTGTTAAGAACATATAAATCATGCAAACCCAAACCCCCTTTAGGCTTAGACCAACAACAAACTTTCTAGGAAACCTTAACTGGTTTTCTCTTATCAATAGATCCTGTCTAAGAAAAATTTCTGATTGAAGAAGTGAGAGAGAGCCGTAATAAAGACGAGGGCCATCGATGAATCTGAAACGAGTGAAGAAAAAAACCATAAATGACCGACTGAATAAGACAAAGTTGACCAACCATCGAAAGAGTAGATCTCATCCAAGAAAGAAGCTTAAAACGAATTTCATCAACTAAAGGCAAGAACCATCGTCTACGGGGGGTACCACAAAAAAGAGGGACACCAAGGTAAGTCATAGAAGAACCTCCTCTCATGGTGATATAGTGAAGGGAAGGCCACACCTCATGACACCAACACCATTTATTCAAAAAGTTTCTCGAATTTTTCGAATTTTTAGGTTCTTCTTAGTTTTATTTCAGAATTTTATCTACTTTAATCAGAATTTCAATGTGTGGTGCCTTTTCTATCTGACATGTTTTTGCTCTCTCCTTCTCAAACTTATGAATGCAATCGATTAAAGGCAATAATTCAAGATTGAGCGGTCGTCTACCATAACCATCTATTCATTCATTTAAGAGAGCTATCTCATGGTTTAGCATATGTTGTCTACCATAACAATGTCTTGTACAGTCAATTCAATTTATAATATTAGTGATCAAACTATAACATAAATCAAAAGATTGAATTAAATACAATGAATGAAATAAGAAATATTAAATTGAATAATCAAAAATCCCAAATTGACATAGAATATTTGTGAGGGCTCGCATAAAGCATGAGAATCAATTAGTATTTACTAAATGTATTGTTTTTGACATTTGTAATGGAAGAATTAACCAAAAATTAGCCTCATTAATTTTACAGCATATTATTCATTAGTATATCTGCCAGTAATTATCTTAAAAGCTACAACAATACCAAACTACCCGTATATCAGCTTTTGTCTGCATTAATTTTTTTCATTTTAACATATGACAATCCATGAATCCAAAAATCGATAATAAATGTTAATTTAACAATCACTAGTGGAGAGTAATAGATGATCGAATATTAAAGTTTTTTTAAAAAAAGAGGCAATATAAATAATTCGACTAGTTAACATTTTTTTACGAAAAAAAGATTATGTATTATGTAAATTTAATTATATAAGATTGTTTTTAATTTTTTTATTGCAAGTTTATAATAAATTTTTTTGTATTGGCATTTAATAAATTTAATATTTTTATAATTTAATGGTGAATGAATTTGTAAATTTAAGTGTCTATAATAGATAAAATCATAGAAGTACAAGCCTAACAATTGGGTTGGAGGTAGAGTCCAAAATAGCAATCAAAATGTTGGGCTTACATCAAATTGCCCTCAATTGGAGTCTAGTAGTCTCTCATCTAAGTGCAACGCTTGGTCAAATCCAATGAGATCTGATCAAGGGAACCGCCCTTCCGATCATGGGAGCTATTACAGCCTAATGGTCAACTTCCCTCTTATAAAAGGGAAGCAATCAATGAGGAGAAGACACATCCTATAATCATACTGTTGCTTTGCCAAATTCATCATTGAAACTCTAGCGATCTTAGTTCTTGCCCTCCATCTACTCCTCTAATCTGAACCATCACTTAATAATTTATTTTCATTCGTTTCACTTTTGATATTATTTATTTTTTATCTACATTTAATTTTATTAATAATTTAAGTGTCAGAGTGCCTTTATTTGACACCTATCCAGAGTCAAAGTAACATCTATCTTTTGGCTTTTTTATAGGTTACTAGTGCTTAGGAAACTAATAGTAGAGCTTGTTGGAATAACTTTAATAGGTTAAAACCTATATCAAAATCTAAAGACTCATATTAAATCAATAAGAATTATTATAGAAAACATATCTGAATCCATAATGTTAAACCTGAGCAGGATCGAGTCTTTCACAGTCAAATCTCCTTAGGTTACTCTGTAGTTTTCTTCTTGAATGGGGAAAGAGAAGAGAGAGCAATATTACGTTGATTTGACTTGGGGACCATAACCCTAATTATATTCTTTATATACTAATTTAATTAGGTTCCCATTAACCCTAATTTGATTAGTATTAGGTCTCTACACATTAAAGCCCATACCCAATAGATATTTCTAGAGCCCGATTAATAGATCATTTATTTGGCCCTATTAAAATAGATAGTCCATAATATAATTGTTATATAATATGTAAGCCCACATTAAGATTTATAAAAAATCCCAACAATCTCCCACTTGGGCTACATATGTTTCTTGAAACAATTATATTATTTATAGTCTTGAGTGTGCACTAAAAACTATCTGTCTTGAAATATCCCCTTAATTACAATCTGGTCCATCAACTATATTAGTATGAGATCAAAGCGACCTTTGTTACATATATTCGTAACTAGACCCATCAATGGTCACCACACCAATACATTTAATGACATAGATCAAGTATGGATGCGTAGCATGAAAATTACATGCAATGTGATCTTAAACATGTCTATTTCCAACTGGTCCTACCTTAATCTTTAGTGAGATCAAACACAAATAATATTCAGAGTTTATAACTGAACTTTATACTTTATTCTGCAGAAAATAAATATGTCTTTAACAAAGAACATCAAAATACTAACTCCCACTAAACACGCACATCATCAACTAAAACAACACCCATTTGAGCAGTGTGCTCATGAAAGACCTTGGGTGGTAATCCCTTAGTAAGCGGATCCGCAATCATGGAGTTTGTCCCAATATGTTCTATAGCAACCTGACGACTCTGAACTCTTTCTTTAACAACAAGAAACTTGATGTCTATGTGCTTTGACTTCATAGAACTTCTGTTGTTATTGGAATATAGCACAGCCGAATTATTGTTACAATATATCTTTAATGGTCTTTCTATACCATCCATAACTCGTAGCCCCATGACAAAATTTCGAAGCCATATCCCATGATTAGATGCCTCATAACAAGCTATGAATTCAGCTGCCATGGTGGAAGAAGCTATGAGTGTTTGCTTAGCACTCTTCCAGGAAATAGCTCCTCCAGCTAGCAGGTAAATATAGCCCGACGTGGATCTTTTACTGTCTTGGCATCCAACAAAATCGGAATCAGAATACCCAACGATCTCTAAATTATCTGATCTCCGATATGTGAGCATGTGATCTTTTGTTCTCTGTAAATAACGCATAACTCGTTTGGTTGCTTTCCAATGATCCATCCCTAGATTACTTAAATATCTGTCCAACATTCCCACTATGAACGCAATATCCGGACGCGTGCATACTTGAGCATACATTAGACTTCCTACAGCTGATGCATAAGGAATCTTTTGCATTTCTTTTCGTTCCAATTCATTTTTAGGGCACTGATTGAGACTAAACTTGTCTCTTTTAGCTACAGGGGTGTCTCCTGGTGCACAACTTTTCATGCCGAATCTATCAAGAACTTTTTCGATATAGCTCTTTTGTGATAACCCAAGGATACCTCGAGTTCGATCTCGATGTATCTGTATGCCTAATACAAAAGAGGCGTCCCCAAGATCTTTCATCTCAAAATTCTTTGTAAGAAATCTCTTGGTTTCGTGCAATAAGCCTATATCGTTACTAGCAAGTAGTATGTCATCGACATATAACACCAGAAATATGTATTTACTCCCACTGAACTTATGATATACACAATCTTCAACCTTATTTACCTCAAATCCATATGAGATAATGATTTGATGAAATTTGTGATACCATTGATGAGAAGCCTGTTTGAGACCATAGATGGATTTCTTTAATTTGCAAACCATTTTCTTTGGGTCACCGGATACAAAGTTTTCTGGTTGCATCATATATATTGTTTCGTCAATGTCACCATTGAGAAACGCAGTTTTTACATCCATCTGATGTAGCTCTAAATCAAAATGAGCCACAAGTGCCATTATAATCCTGAAAGAGTCTTTTGTTGAAACCGGAGAGAAAGTCTCTTTGTAATCAATGCCTTCTTTTTGAGTGAAACCCTTGGCAACTAGACGAGCCTTATATCTCTCAACATTGCCTTTTGAATCCCTTTTGGTCTTAAATATCCATTTGCAACCAATGGGTTTCGCACCTTCAGGCAATTCAACGAGATCCCAAACGTCATTGTTTTTCATAGAATTCATCTCATCATTCATAGCATCGATCCACTTTTGAGAATTAGAACTTTGTTTGGCTTGATGGAAGTTGATTGGATCATCTTCCACCACTCCTATATCAACTTCATGTTCTTGGAGAAAAACGATATAGTCATCCGGAATCGCACTTCTCCTTTCTCTAGTGGATCGTCTCAATGGCACATCCTCTTGAGGTTGTTGAGTTTGCACTTCGGGTATAATATTTTCATTTTGCACAGGGAGCTCGTTTACATTGTCTTGATATTCCGGATTTGCATTTTGAACAATGTCAGGAATAGAAGCCTGATCATTATTAATAGCAATAGTAGGAAGAGAAATAAATTCCTCTTCAAAGACAATGTCTTTAACCTTATCTCCCCCCACAAACTCAACTTCCTCAAAAAATCTCGCATTTCCCGTCTCAAAAAATGTTCTAGTAGTGGGATCGTAGAACTTGAAACCCCTTGATCGTTCAGAGTACCCAACAAAGTAGCAGCTTAAAGTTCTAGAGTCCAGTTTCTTTTCATTTGGCTTATAAGGCCTTGCCTCAGCTGGACAACCCCAAACATGTAAATGCCTTATACTAGGCTTTTTGCCCGTCCATAATTCATAAGGGGTTTTAGCTACCGCTTTGCTTGGAACCCTATTGAGGATATATGCTGCAGTCTTTAATGCTTCTCCCCAGAGAGATTCTGGTAAAGATGAATGATTAATCATACTTCTTACCATGTCCTTAAGCGTTCTGTTTCGTCTTTCAGCAACACCATTCATGCTAGGTTTGCCTGGCATTGTGTATTGCGGGACGATATCGCATTCCTCTAGGAATTTCGCAAAAGGTCCTGGACGTTGTTCACCAGATCCGTCATATCTGCCATAGTATTCACCACCACGGTCAGATTTGACAGTTTTAATTTTCTTGCCAAGTTGATTTTCAACTTCAGTTTTGAAGGTCTTAAAAACATCCAGGGATTGAGACTTCTCATGTATCAAATATAGGTACCCATATCTTGAATAGTCGTCTATGAACGTAATAAAATACTGTTGACCATTCCAAGAAGCTATAGGAAATGGTCCACAAATGTCAGTATGAATTAGTTGTAAGACATTAGAACACCTATTGGCACCTAATCTCATAATGTTTGTCTGTTTCCCTTTAATACACTCAATACAGACTTCGAAATCTGTCAAATCAAGGGAATCAAGAATCCCGTCAGACACCAGCCTCTGAATTCTCTGTTTAGAGATATGACCTAAACGCTTGTGCCATAGTGTGGCGGAATCCCTGTCAGTTAATTTTCGTTTTGTACCTCGTGAATTTATATGCAAGGTTTCATTAATTGAAGCAATTGTATTCAACAAATATAGGTTATTAAACAATAATAAAGAACCGGTACTAATAAGATTCGAATCTTGAAAAAGACTAAATTTATTATTTCCAAATGAACAAGAATAACCAAATTTGTCCAAAACAGAAACTGAAACCAAATTTCTTCTAAAAGACGGTACTACATAAGTCTCTTCCAAATTCAAAAAATGACCAGTCTTTAATAATAACCTAAAAGTTCCTATTGCCTCTACTGCAACTGTTTTACCATCGCCCACATAGATGAATCTTTCAGCATCACTTGGCTGTCGGCTCCACAGGCAACCCTGCATAGACACACTTATGTGAGTAGTAGCACCAGAATCTATCCACCAAGTGTGTTTAGGTACAGAAGTTAAATTAACTTCAGAACAAACTAAATTGAGAAGCATACCTTTCTTGACACGCCAGTTGGCGTATTTGGGACATTCTTTCTTCATGTGTCCAGCTTTCTTGCAAAAGTAACAGGTAAACTCCTTATCCTGTTTCTTTTGCACCTTATGCTGTGATGTCCCAACTGCAGCTTCTTTTCCTCTTTTCCTTTTCTTGTCCTTAGAGATAGTTGCTAAGTTAGCACTTTCAGTACCTTCTTGCTTCAATCTTTCTTCTTCTTGCACACAGTGAGATATGAGCTCATTAAGAGTCCATTTATCCTTTTGAGTATTGTAACTCACTTTAAACTGACTGTATTGTGCAGGAAGAGAAATCAAAACTAAGTGCACCAGCAGGTCCTCAGACAGCTGTAACTTTAGTGCCTTTAGTTTGGAAGCAATATGAGACATCTCCATGATGTACTCCCTTATGTTCCCTTTTCCTTTATACTTCATTGAAACAAGTTTAGCCAAAAGGGTACTTGTTTCAACCTTTTCATTTTTCGCAAAACGCTGTTTCATTTCATCAAGGAACGTCTTAGCATTTTTCTCTTCGGACATAGAGCCCCTAAAAGCTTCTGGAATGGAACGTTTCATGATCATAAGACACATGCAATTAGAACGTTCCCACTTCTCCATACTCGCCTTTTCATCAGCGGTACTATTATCATTAAGAGATGTGGGTCGTTCTTCCCGAAACGCAAGGTCAAGATCCATGCAACCGAGAACAATCATAACGTTCTCTTTCCAATTCTTAAAATTTGTGCCATTAAGCACAGGAATGGAATTGATATTAACAGTTATTGTTGAAGCAGAAGTAGTAACTGAATCGAGAACAAAATCAAATACAAGCTCACAATTAATAATCATATCATAAGATAAGAATACTAAATTAATAAATTCATACATGACATGATTAAACTATTCCCATAATGGTGGGCCCTAAAACAAGATACCTAGCACAACATTGACATTTAGTCTTTGGACAAAAATATCAATTGTAAGTGGTACTCTCCGTGCAGTAATCAAATATTGACAATTAATCCCGTCAAGTAATAAGTCTTTCTTTGGACCGACTTATTACCCACATGGAAAACCTAATAATCATCACATATTTATTACCACAAGTATGCCGATTATTTGGTCAAATAATAACCTTCCTTTGGGCCGGTCATTATTCATATAAATAATTGACATACACATCTTAATATTCCAAAATAAACAAATTTAATTATAGAGGTTACTTTGGTAACATATAATTTCAATTCAATTTATTTAGAAATATCAGACATAAATACATATTTATTTGAATCAAAACAATATAATATATTGTTTCAATAAATTTCAATAATTTATTTTGGCAAACATTTATTCATAAAGGTTTCATCAATATAATATATGCACTGTTGATTTTATATATACGCTGGCACTGACATACATAACCGACATCATCAAAATCCAATGTACAAGCTAAAGTTTTGTATAACTCAGTGACCACCAAAACAACTTTCCGCCGTATATATATATATTGAAGCAAACCTGATTAAATATATTCACGCGATCATGCTTGTATTGTTTTCACGCCAATAAAAAATAAACAAACAAGCAGCATTGACTTTTATGCCAAAACAAATAAAACACACCAAACGAAAGACACAGATTCAACAAAATATATATTTATGCTTTTAATAATCCAAAGCAAAAAAGCAATCAAAACAAAAGCTGACAACATAAAATATATATATTATTTTACACCAAAAGTTACCAACAGCAACAAAAATCAATTGACCTTTCTTTACGCCGCCGGTAAATACAAATATATAAATTTCATACTACTGTCATGTACATATTTTACTCAAACAAGTGCTTCACGCAGTAACCCAATACAGCATGTATTCTTCAATTGCTTCATGCAGTAACACGCAGTAAAACAATACAACATTTATTCTTCAAAGTTCCACAATAATAATAATAATGAAATCAATTAATATCTCAATGATTCAATATGAGTACGCTCTGATACCAATTGTTGGAATAACTTTAATAGGTTAAAACCTATATCAAAATCTAAAGACTCATATTAAATCAATAAGAATTATTATAGAAAACATACATGAATCCATAATGTTAAACCTGAGCAGGATCGAGTCTTCCACAGTCAAATCTCCTTAGGTTACTCTGTAGTTTTCTTCTTGAATGAGGAAAGAGAAGAGAGAACAATATTACGTTGATTTGACTTGGGGACCATAACCCTAATTATATTCTTTATATACTAATTTAATTAGGTTCCCATTAACCCTAATTTGATTAGTATTAGGTCTCTACACATTAAAGCCCATACCCAATAGATATTTCTAGAGCCCGATTAATAGATCACTTATTTGGCCCTATTAAAATAGATAGCCCATAATATAATTGTTATATAATATGTAAGCCCACATTAAGATTTATAAAAAATCCCAACAGAGTTGAGTCCTTACATCAACAACCTAAGAAATCAGTTTATTATAGTGTCGAATCAATTTTATTAGCGGCAACAAAAACAGGTGTAATTTAGTCATTTTAATAGTCAAACAAAGTCACTCTCAATAATAGTAACGGATGGTGACTATAGGATTGGAATTTGGACATTGAATCTTGAAATTCTCCAGGTGTACCTAGTATTTAAGAGCATAATATCATATAAAGGTAGATAAATAATAATTATTAGATTTAGATACAATTTTGAGGACATGACATCCAACATTAGACAAACTGATATTTAACCGTTAGACAATAAAATTTTATCAGTTGTCTAACACAAGATATCTTATCCATAAACTAATTGCATAGTAGTCAAGTGGCTTGCAGTGCAGCCCATCATGCTCATTTGAGTATTGATGGTTCAACACCCCCTAGTTACAAAAAGGGGTTGATTTTCCTCTCACTAAGATGTGAACTATTCTCCCATCTATGTGGGAGTCATCTCCTCCCGTATGAGAGTTGCTTTCTAGACTGTGCCACAAATGTTTGATTCCATTTGATTCCGTTTATTTTTTAGACCAGTCTCAATAATATAATGTAATAATTAAAAGAAAAATTGGAGAGTACATTGTCTTTGGGGAATAAAATTTGATACATGATTTTTTTTTTCTTTTTTCGAGAGAGATACATGAAATTACTGATCACATTGATCAATAATTTAAAATATTACATTTTATTTAAAAAAGATGCTAGTGTTTTTTCATGTAAAATGCAAATTTTAATAAAAAATCATGTTTTATTTTTTATACAAATAAAAATTCATATATTATATTTTATTTGAAATGATATTCATTTTGTTTCATGTAAAAATCCAAATATCAATAAAAGTTCAGAATTTCAATTCTTTTAAATCTGAAAAAGAAAACTAAAACTTTAAAAAAATTTGCACCTAGTCATTATTATGATTGACAATTATATTATAATAATAATAATAATAATAATTGGTTTAAGTGCGAGAAACACATCTTTGGCCATCTTCATATTGTTAACCTTCTCTTATTTAAAATCGAAACTTCTTTTAATTTTCTACAAAATTCATTGCCATAACCATAATAATAAAATAATACCTAGAAAAGACACATAATGAGCTTTATTCCTATAAAATATTTCCAGCTATAAAAAAGAAGAATTTTATAAACTTCAGGAAAAATTAAAGGAAAAAATAAATACAACATAGTACCTACAAATTGAACGTAATTATAAAAAGGAAACCCATGAAGTCCAACTCATTTGAAAGTAGCAAAAGATGAGATAAGAAATATATTTATTATCATATACATGTAAACAAAAAATCTGTAATATCTTTGTTAGTAATTTAATATTACCAAAATCACTTTTTAATGAACATATAAATAAGTTAGCTTAAACTTCTATTTTATGATTAACAACTAAACCATCAACTTGATGACTATAACGGCTTCACCTAATCAAAGAAAAAAATATTCCCACAATATTTTCACACCAATTAACCAAACAATTTGGAGTATTTAATCGTTTTCAAGAACAGAGAACTATAAGAAATTATTTTTAAATCATAGTTTGAAACGTTGTACCAAAAGAATAATTATTATTATTATTTTTTTAAAAAAAGCTATTGCTTGCTTGGTAAACTTGATTTGAAAATGATTTGATTCTAAAAGCTTTGTAAATTTAAATCTTACATGGCTATTAGTATGTCAAGTGATTGTTGACACGAAAATTTGTCTCGCTAATATTTTATAAGAAATGTTGACATGAATGGTAGAAAACTTGAAATATTGACATGCAACATAAGCTCATATGTTGGAGGCCGCCGGCGGAGTTTACTAGTATGCCCATTTCAATTCTGAAGTCAACTTCTAGTAGTTTTGCATCATGTAATACATGGTATATACAGGTCATTTCCCTCATTAAGAAATATAAGCTTCTTTCATGATGATCTTACCTTACGTCACCATTTAAACCCCAATATTCTATCCTTTTATCTCTTTCTAAACTTGCATATATTATTTACAGTACTTGCTTCTGATAATATTATTGGCTATTTGAATAAATATTATTGAATTTAACAATATGAATATGGTAGGTTGATTTCTACAATTGCTGATACAAAGACTTGACTCTACTACAGCTTTCGGGCACTAGCAACCTGCAACAAAAAAAAAAAAATGGACGTGTTATCTTGACATTGGGTTGGTGTTGGTAGAAGATACTCCAACATCTAAGTTAGTAATATATTTGGAGGTAAAATAAAAATGTTGAAAATAAAGTCGATGACTTGCAAATCGAATGACAAGTAGTAATCGAATAATGGTTGTTATAAGTAAGATGGTTGGCAAAGATTGTGAACGTTAAAGCTTTTGTGGAGTGTCAATGGAAAATTTGGTAGAGTAATAGTAGGGTAGTAGGATGCCCTATCTCTTTACTGGTTTACTTTCGTTTGATAAGAGGGAAGTTAATCATTATTGGGCTATAACAGCTCTTTAGAGAGCAAGAGATTGATTCCCTTAATCTCAACCCTCACATTAAATAAGTTGGATTTGACTGGGCGTTACACATAGATGAGGCTTATGAGCTTCAATCGGGCTAGATTTGACACAGAACGGAAGTTCTAGGGTTTACCAGCGTAATCCCTAAAGTAACAAACTGAAATCCACCAGCAACTATGGAACGAAAGTAAACTGAAACTTGAAAAATATTATTGAATAATCCGAAATTAATAACAAATGATCCTTAAATAGGCTCCTGGAAACCCTAAAAGAAAAAAATACTAAAATATCCTTATACTAAGCAAAAACGGAAAACAAATAAAACGCAAATAAAAACGCTAAAATCTTCGGGTGCCCGACGACCTAACTTAAACAGCTCCGTTGAGGATGTAAATAACGTCAACCGGGTAACCCAGGTTGGTACGCTCTAGAACTCTGAAAACCCTTTCCAAAAACATATTATAATAGGAAATCTGACAACCGAGTCAAAAGTTATGCCCCTTTCTTTGAAACACTTCTTTTGGACAATTTCCGATCAATCTCTTCTTCAAACTCCAAAGCCAACTGTCCTACATCAAGATTTTATATTGATCCAACATTTTGCCTATTAATTTGGACTTTACCTCTAACCTAACCGTTGAGCATGTACTTCTTGATTTTGGCTATTACAATGACTTTAATATTTACTTCATTGAACTTAGCCATTTTGGGTAGACCAAAAGTCTTAAAATGACATTCTAAGACAAACTTGTGTCAATTCATCCCTTTAAGGCCCATAATACTTGTACATCTTTCCTTATACTAGTTGATCCTTTTTATAGCACATTCATATTTTGTTAGATCCATTTTTCAAATGCTATCATTTAGATGGCACCACCATACATGTCGAACTTAACTATTTAGATGAACCTGTTTAAGCAACATCCCATTTGTTGGCCGTTAGAATTAACTTTCCATATGTGACCTTCAAGTGGCATCACTTTTGTACTTAACCTTCCTGGTATGACCCTATGGGTGCATTTAACTTTTTATATTTAACCATCAAGGTGTGACCCATTAGATTAGATAACACTTTTGTTACCAAGATTCTATAAAAGGACTTTTTATTCTTAATTTTGTTTTGTTTTGTTTTTTTGTTTTTTTTTTTTTGTGTTTTTAGTAAAAATCTAAGTTCATTTTCTTTTCATTTGGTTTTGGCACTTAGCATGTTAAGGTGACCCATCACATTTCTTATAACAATTGCCCATAAGTCTTAAAGAGTTTCCTAACACATGTTACATATGTGAACATGACTAGTGGTTGTTCTTCATTGATGTGACATGATAACTTCTCATTGATGTGATAATCAAACTCAACCTTGGATTACTTCCCATCAATGTGATTGTTTTGTCTTCCACATTTCACCAGTAACCATTAACCAATGAATTGTAGAATTTAGGAAGAAACGTGGGTAATGCTATAGTTTTCAATAAGTTCATTTATATTCTTCTGTCTTTTGTTTGTAGTTTATTTGTTCACATTTTTTTCCTAGGATATTTAGATCGTGAATCAAAACATGTCTTTACGATTTTCAAAAATTAGACTAATTATTTTTTTCGGGTTGGGGTTGATATAAGATTGACCATACCATTCGTTATGTACTAGACAGAGGCGGTTCATAAATTAACTCATTTCCTGCATATTATGTTTTCATCCCTTCTCATTTTTATAACAAATCAATGTTTCAGAATTTGATAGTCACTAGTTAGTTAGCGACCTAGCAAATACTCGTCCACTCGATCGGTATTCGATTTGACTGTCAATTAATGGTCAACTCGTTGATCGACGGTCAAACCTAGTCAAATTTATAAAAATATAAATAGAAACTTTTCATATGATTAAAATACAATTATATAATCACAAAAATATCATAAAACATATCTTATATAATCTCAAAAGTAATTTTAGCACATTACTTGCCGAGCTGATTAAGTACTTATTAGTAAACCCATCTCATAAAACCTAGTTTCGATTGAGTACTCACAAAGTTGACTAAGTTAGGTCAAGGCGACTACTCACTTCTAGTGAATAAAATCTCCTATTTGGGAGTTCTCGGGTTGACGAAACCCCATCGATCGAGTTCTTGGCGAGTCATCAGACCTATTCACCGAATTTTACAATGGTGAGACAAATGGGATTTAATCCATAATTTTTTGTTAATTCTAAAGTTGAGCAAGTGAAGAGTAAAAGTGTGGGAGCTGAATGTTTCATAAATTAACTATTTTCTTATAATGTCATAGATATCTGAGATTCAACTTAAGGGACATTTGCAAGTGCCTCTTAAGCTAGATCACGGGCCTTTCATTTAACCTTTGTTAAGTGTGGTTTTAGACTTTTTGTCCACCTTAATATGAGATATATGTTGAGTTGTTTTGATTGTGTTGTTGGTCAATTAAACCCAAATCTATGGGGAACATTAGTAGGCTACACTATATGGAACTTGTGTGAATTCCTTAACAAAAACATTCCTAATGTTCTAAAGTCTTTAATAACTGTACAACATTTTATCTTGAAGGTTGGTATCATGTCCCCTATTGACCTTGTTATAGCAAAATCATGGTTACCGATAATAGAATTGTTAATTATCAGTGACAATCAAATTAGTTTTTTGGCTTTTGATCATATTATGGTTTATTATCTCTTCAAGCGATCAGTTATGTTGAATCAATTCTAAACTCTCTTGATATGACTTACCCATTTTTTTTTGTTGTATATATCTTGTACATGATTTTTTCAACTAAAATGGATCTCAAAGGTGGGGGTTAAGAAGAAGAAGAATGATTGGCTCAAAAGGTACTAAGAAAATTTCAAAAAGATTAGGGAGGGATCTTTTTCCTAGCTTAGTTGATTCAATGTTTTCCTCAAATTAGTATAGCTCCTTGTGGTCACAAAGGGAAATACAGGAATAACTGAATTAGGACTTTCAAGAAATGTGATAAGTTTCATGTACAATATAATATTGTTTTATTAAGAGAAGTTGTACCAATTTGAGGAAGAGATTGAGACTCAACTAAGTTTGCAAAAATGATCTATTGCTTTCGATAGTGTTATATTTTATCTGAATAAACTAAAAATTAATCAATAGGAATATATTGTCTATTTTACTGTCCACACTAGTTTATAAATTGGGCAACAATCTTAATGCAGCATTCTAAATGTTGACTAGTTTAGTTTATTACCCTTTAGAGTTCACAATTAGGGATCACAAAAATACTCGATTCGGCCCAAAACAGGGGGGACCCCGATTCATTTAGAATAGGTTTGAGATATTAGAATTGGGGTTTCAAATCTAGTTTGGATCAAAAGTGTTTAATCTGATTTTATATTAAGTCGAGTTTAAATCAAACACTTTTGACTCGATCCGGTTAACTCATTTTATTATTATTATAGTTCATTTTTAAGTGTTACACTTTATTATTTTGTTATGCAACTTTGTATTATTATTTTGGTGTACATAATTTTGTTACGTGATAATTATTACTTTGTTGTTTGTACTCAATTAATTTATATTTTCCATGAGCTTTCTATTGATAATAGTTAGATGTGATGCTAAATTGAAGTAAAAATTGAGTCATTTTAAGTTTTAATATTTATTTATTGTTTATTTATTTGTCTTTAGTATAAATTTAGTGACTTGTTAAAAATTGTATTGAGTTAAAACTAGTAGAGTTTGGAGTAGATCACCCTAAACATGTTTAGGTTTGGGTTAGAAAACGAAGACCTTGTTCGAGTCACAGGTCAATTTGGGACATCCCAACAAAAATCCGGGTCAAGTTTGGAACGGACCGATATGGCTTCGTTCGACCCATTACCACCCCTATTCATAACCTTGATTTGTCTTTTCTACACAAATTGATCCATGTTATAACCCATAGTTTAGGTGCCTCCTATTAGGCACTACATTGCATTTTGTTGGATTTACTTTTCTAATGCAACCATTTAAGTGGCACATCACTTATTGGACTTGCATGTCCAAGTCCAAACATTGAGGTAGCACCTTGCTCGTTACACTTAATATTTTAGGTGCAACCCATAAGATGACATGCAACATTGTATTTAACTTTCTAAATTTGTTCATTTTTATATTTTTGATATGTTTGTGGGGAAAATTTCAATTTCATCTTTATATTTTGAAAAACCTTAACTTTTTTAAATGTGAATTGATTTATGCACGTGTTATCTGTAAAGTTCGAGAAAATTCATTAGTTTCATCCCTAACATCAGTCAACTGTTGGTCAAACACAATGATGATGGAGGTATTTTGGACATTACAAATCCAATTTCAAGAGTGAGAACATAATAGTGATAGGCATCCATAAATCAATTTGCATTTAAAAAAATAAAATAAAAGTTTTCCAAAACATAGGAATGGCATTGAAATTTCTCCATTTTTATATTGGATTCATTTTCTTATCATTTATTTTTCCTACATTCTCTTAGCATACAAACAATAGAACAACACGTAGTGAATAACACTTTTGACTTTTTATATTTTTTGGAACTAGTAGCACTTTTGACTTAAGAAATTGGCAACTTATTAATTTAAAAGAGAAAAACAAAATTGCCCATAAATATTTTTGACTTTCAATTTATTAAAGCATATTACAAGCATTTCTACAAGTACTTGAACAATTTTCAACAAAACAACTTTTTTTCTTCTTTCTTTTTTTTACTCTCTTTAAGAATAACATCAATCAAAAGAAGAAAATTACTAAAGATAAACATTCCAACTAGGTTGACGCTCCAAAAGCTTGTCATCATATAGCACCTAATAATAGTAACACTCAATCATACAATAAATTATTTTGTATGTAAAATATGTTTAAGTAAGACTAACTTTGTGAATTTGTGAGATTTTAAATTATTTTGTATGTTAAATATGTCTAAATAATGGTAGACATTATCGTTAATTAACTATGTTTACAAATTAAACAAGATAAACAAATTTATAAATTTTAATGATTGATCATTATTTACAAGTTTTAACTTAAAATGTCTAATTTTCAATAAATTAGATATCTCTAATTTACTCATTTGAATAGCTTGATTCTATAAACATAAGTGTTTTCTAACTTAGCATTTTTTTTTTAATATATTCGTTTGATTGAAATATATAATAAAAAGTATATAAATTAATTGGGTGGAACTATGTGGCCGTTTGATATCTTTTATGATCATAAAGCAAAACCCATGACTAGAAAGTTCTGCCACATGTTGCACTTCTAGGCTATCTAGAATTTGGTTATTTTGACTCTTGGCAAAACTTTTTTTTTTTAAGTTAAAATTTGATTATTTAATAATTTTATTATTAAAAAAAGTGTTTGATATCAAAATCATTCACATCAAATTTTCTCTTTGTTTATTTATTTACTTTTTTTTTTTTTTTTTTACGTGGTTGGCCACTTGACCATATCTTTCATTTTCTCCTATCTTCCCATAATAGACATGAAGATAAATAGAACCAAACCCATAAAGCACATAGTTGGTGCTTTCATGTACAATGCTTTTTTTTTTTTTTTTTTTAATAAAATTAAATATATGGAGTTGATTTTGTTGAATGAGTATTAATTTTGTTGATAGTGTTGATGGTGTTGATTGGGTATTAATTTTGTAGATGGTGTTAAGGATTGGATATAATTGATGGTGTTCACTATTGAAGATGATGATGTGTTGTAGATCTATAATTTTTATTTTTATTTTTTTAAGTTTTAAAATTTTAACTTGATTTCCACTCCCAATCAATAATGATGAACAATAGAGATCTACATATGTATTTTTTGGAATTTATATTATATTTTAAATTTTGATCTCCATCATCCAGATGGATAGTGATCAATATTTAGTTAATTGATTATTTTATTTATTTTTAAAATAAAAATAATTTTTAAAAAAATAAATAAAAATACCTTTAATGCTAGCTAAGTCTAACTAACTAAATTTTATTTGAATAATGAAATGGGGGTTGTTTTTAATTTAAAGAAAACTTTTAATATGCTTGCAGAAAAAAACTAAACCTTAGAAATATGATGTAATTAGTTCAAAATATAAGTTTTTTTTACCCCTATATCTAGTTTTTGAAATTGCAAAGTTCAAACCTAAAAATTACTATATATATATATTTTTAACTATGACAAATATTTGTAATTTTTTACTTCAAAAAAATATATATTTGTAATTTTTAATTCAACTAACTATGATACTAAGATCTATTTGATGTTTTTGTGCAATTGTATTCCATATACTTATATTATAAAATTATTTTAAATTATTTGGAATCCCACGATCATCCGTTTTATCTCTATATAATTTATTGTTTATCACATTTTTAGCAATATTTGTATTTTTCACCTGTGTTATGATTAGATTATCGTATATTTATTAATGTAATCTTTTTATTAATCAAAAGTAGGTCAAATTTTAAAAGTTTAGGGATATATTTTATCGACACCAAATCATGCCCACATCAAAAAACATAAACCAAAAATACAATTATATATATGTATATATATCTACACGCACGCTAAAAAAAATGCAAAAAAACTAAAAGAACATAATTAACGAAGGTTGTTGACTTCTTATATTTAAAAACTTGTCTAATAGTCACATTAAAAGTTTTCACTAATTCGTGACTCCTATTATTATGGCTTTCAATGTTTTATAACACCCAAAATAATTATTTTATATAATTGATTTCAAAACTTTTATTATTAATATTTGTAACTGAAGTAATCAAATGTTTTGTATTATTGTATTATTGTAGCATGAAAAAACTTGATGATAGCAGAATCATTCGTCATGAATCTCCAAGTAAATTTTTTAAGTAAAACATTATTAAGAACATGTAAATCATGCAAACCCAAACCCCTTTTAGGCTTAGACCAACAACAAACTTTCTAGGAAACCTTAACTGGTTTTCTGTCATCAATAGACCCTGTCTAAGAAAAATTTTTGATTAAAGAAGTGAGAGAGTGCAATAAAGACGAGGGCCATCGATTAATGTGAAACGAGTGAAGAAAAAAACCATAAATGACCGATTGAATAAGACAAAGTCGACCAACCATAGAAAGAGTAGATCCCAACGAAGAAAGAAGCTTAAAATGAATTTTAGTAACTGAAGACAAGAACCATCGTCTAGGGTGGGCACCACGAAAAAGAGAGACACTAAGGTAAGTCATAAAAGAACCTCCTCTTATGGTGATATAGTGAAGGGAAGGCCACACCTCATGACACCAACACCATTTATTCAAAAATTTTCTCGAAATTTTTGAATTTTCAGTTTCTTCTTAGTTTTATTTCAGAATTTTATCCACTTTAATTAGAATTTCACTGTTTGGTGCCTCTTTTATCTAACATGTGTTTGCTCTCTCCCTGTCAAACTTATGAATGCAATCAATTAAAGGCAATAATTCAAGATTGAGCGATCGTCTACCATAACCATCTATTCATTCATTTAAGAGAGCTATCTCATGGTTTAGCATATGTTGTCTACCATAACAATGTCTTGTACAGTCAATTCAATTTATAATATTGGTTATCAAGTAATAACATAAATCAAAAGATTAAATTAAATACAATGAATGAAATAAGAAATATTAAATTGAATAATCAAAAATCCCAAATTGACATAGAATATTTGTGAGGGCTCGCATAAAGCATGAGAATCAACTAGTATTTACTAAACGTATGTTTTTGGTATTTTTAATGGAAGAATTAACCAAAAATTAGCCTCATTAATTTTACAGCATATTATTCATTAGTATATCTGCCAGTAATTATCTTAAAAGCTACAACAATACCAAACTACCCGTATATCAGCTTTTGTGTACATTAATTTTTTTCATTTTAACATATGACAATCCATGAATCCAAAAATCGATAATAAATGTTAATTTAACAATCACTAGTGAAGAGTAATGGATGATCGAATATTAAAGTTAAAAAAAGAGGCAATATAAATAATTTGACTAGTTAAATTTATATAGTTAACATTTTTTTAAGGAAAAAAAATTATGCATTATGTAAATTTAATTATATAAGATTGTTTTTAATTTTTTTTATTGCAAGTTTATAATAAATCATTTTTTTGGCATTTAATAAATTTAATATTTTTATAATTTAATGGTTAATGAATTTGTAATTTAAGTGTCTATAATAGCTAAAATCATAGAAGTACAGGCCTAATGATTGGGTTGGAGGTAGAGTCTAAATAGCAATCAAAATGTTAGGCTTACATCAAATCCCACACAATTGGAGTCTAGTTGTCACTCATCTAAGTGCAACGCTTGGTTAAATCCAATGATATCAAGGGAACCGCTCCTCCGATTATGGGAGTTGTTATAGTCTAATGGTCAACTTCCCTTTTATAAAAGGGAAGCAATCAATGAGGAGAAAATACATTCAATAATCATACTGTTAATTTGTCAAATTCATCACTGAAACTCTGGCGATCTTAGTCGTTACCCACCATTTACTCCTCTAATCTCAACCATCACTTAATCATTTAATTTTATTCATTTCACTTTTGGTATTATTTATTTTTTTATCTACATTTAATTTTATTAATAACTTAAGCATCAAAGTGTCTTTTACTAACACTTATCTAGAGTCAAAGTAATATATCTATCTTTTGGCTTTTTTATAGGTTACTAGTGCCTAGGAAACTGATAGTAAAACCGAGTCTCTACGTCAACAACCGTAGAAATCTATCTTTTGGCTTTTTTATAGGTTACTAGTGCCTAGGAAACTGATAGTAAAACCGAGTCTCTACGTCAACAACCGTAGAAATCTATCGATTATAGTGTTGAATCAATTTTATTAGTGGCAATAAAAACAGGTGTAATTTAGTCATTTTAATAGTCAAACAATAAAAACAGGTGTAATTTAGTCATTTTAATGGTCACTCTCAATAATAGTAACTGATGGTGACTAAAGGATTGGAATTTGGACATTGAATCTTGAAATTCTCCAGGTGTACCTAGTATTTAAGAGCATAATATCATATAAAGGTAGATGAATAATAATTATTAGATTTAGATACAATTTTGAGGACATGACATCCAACATTAGACAAACTGATATTCAACCGTTAGACAATAAAATTTTATCAGTTGTCTAACACAAGACATCTTATCCATAAACTAATTGCATAGTAGTCAAGTGGCTTGCAGTGCAGCCCATCATGCTCATTTGAGTATTGATGGTTCAACACCCCCTAGTTACAAAAAGGGGTTGATTTTCCTCTCACTAAGATGTGAACTATTCTCCCACCTATGTGGGAGTTATCCATTCCCGTATGAGAGTCGTTTCTTAGGCCGTGACATAAATGTCTGATTCCGTTTATTTTTTGGACCAGTTTCAATAATGTAATATAATAATTAAAAGAAAAATTGGAGAGTACATTGTCTTTGGGGAATAAAATTTGATACATGAATTTTTTTCTTTTTTGAGAGAGATACATGAAATTACTGATCACATTGATCAATAATTTTAAATATTATATTTATTTAAAAAAGATGCTAGTGTTTTTTCATGTAAAAAAATGCAAATTTTAATAAAAATTCATGTTTTATTTTTTATACAAATAAACATTCATACCAAATATTATATTTTATTTAAAAAGATATTCATTTTGTTTCATGTAAAAATCCAAATATCAATAAAAGTTCAGAATTTCAATTCTTTTAAATCTGAAAAAGAAAACTAAAACTTTTAAAAAATTTGCACCTAGTCATTATTGTGATTGACAATTATATATAATAATAATAATAATAATAATAATAATTATTATTATTATTATAACAATTACTCTAAAAAAATTAGTGAAAACTCGTTTAAGAACATAAAGTCATTAGTTTTTAACTCATAACAAAAATTTTTAATCATTTTTGGAATAAAATGAATATCCCATAAATATAAAGCTGATTCTAATTAAATAAAAAATTCACAACGTCATGGGAATTACTATTCACTGTTTAGGTAGTTTAAATTTATATTCTCGTAATCGAATAATCTATTTGTCGACGTTGGAATTCAGTCGACGAGTAATCAATGCCCAATACCTGCAATCAATGTGAGAAAGCACAAATACCAAGAAAAGACAAAGACAGAAACAGATGATCAAACGAGGAACACGAAACTTTTACGTGGTTCGACAATAATAGGCCTACGTCCACGACTGTCCGTCTCTTTAATTCTGCAGAGTGACAGTATATTATTGAATATTATCTCATCATGTTACAATGATCTTAATCCCTATTTATAGGGAAAGAGGTATTACAATTCTGGTTGTAGCAAATCAGGAAGAGAATCCTGAATTAATTACATTCCTTAAACAATTGGGAAAAATAAGGAAAAGAATTATAAATTAATTATACTTCCTAATATATTTAGATAATATCATAAATTACTATAATTATCTCAAGATAAGGTTGATCTGATTTTGAATTGGAATTGATCTCCATATCTGATGAGGAAATCATGGTTTGACTGGGCAATTGCCATATTCGGAGAGAGAATCATGGTTGAACTTGGTAACTGCCTGTTCTGGAAGATACTGTACTTATTACGCGTCTGAGCGAGCTGACGTGTCATGGTGGTTTCGAGCTTGAGCTCGCTGAGAGGCGAGCTGCGCAAGCGACGAGCTGCGTCCTGGCTGTGTTTATAGGTCTGTTGATGCCAGCTGGAAGATCCTTTAAGCAAACTGAAGAACTTGCTGGGCTTCAAAGTCAATACTGAGCCTCATCTGATGGGCTTTGACTGGGTTAACCCTTTTGGGCCTTCTTATCAGGTCTTGGATGGGCCTAAATTGGACTTTTACCAGCCCAACTAATGAATCCGAAAAATACATATAACATTAGCCCCCCAGCTCTCAGTTCGCTTCAGCGAGCTGGGAGCTTGAACTTGCTGGTAAAAGTTGACTTCCTTGGCACGCTTACCTTCATAACTGCTTCTGTACACTTTCAAATTCCACCTTTTCAGTTTTGACACGTGGCGATCATGCAGATGGTAACTGAAGCGACGCCTGCACGTCCTTTACACGTGTATTTAATGCGCACGTCTTTCAACTGACGGCTGCATGATTTCCAAAGCCACGTTTCGCGCTGCACCGTCAGATTTATGACGATTACTCTTTTCCAAGATCTGACGGTTGGGGTTCACGCTCGTTTGTCTATATAAACTGATGGAAACTCTTTTCATTTTCTTCTTTCATCTGCCATTTCCATCGAAGCAAACAAGTGTTCAAACTTTCAAGCAACCAGGACCTACTGCCTTTTCACGAAATCAACGTCCTTACTCGTTGTTTCTTCAATCTCATCAACGATTCAAGGTAAGACAAAACTTTCTGCTTTAGGTTTATTTTGTTTCACCACCATTGTTGTACCTTCATTATTCTGAGTTTTGAGTTTATTAGTCATGGCATTTCTTCTTCTGACTCAATCTGGTTTTTTAACTTGTTCAGATGTCTTCAAGCGGAACTCACAAGGGAATGATTCCAAGCAATGAAGCTCGTAAGCATGATAAAGCCCGAGCTCACGCTATATAGGGAAGAGAGGCTCGTGATGCGCTCGCTCGTCATCCCACGTCGTTGAAGCGTCCTGAGGTGGAAGGACTTGTCAAGCAATTCCATATCCCTTTTGGTTGCCGCATACTGCTGCCTGATTCAAGCAATCATGCGTGTTATCCGCCCAGGGGATTCATCGCTGTCAGCACTCAGCACTTCGAGCAGGGGTTGCGGTTCCCCATTCCACCGTACTTGATCGCATTTCTTAACAAGGTCAAGCTCGCGCCATTTCAGTTAACTCCAAACTCATATGCGCAGCTGACCTCGCTGGCCATGGTCTTTCTTAGAAACGGCCTTCACCCCCCTACACCAAAAATTATACAGCAGTTCTATTCCTTCAAGGCTCTGAGTACAGCAGAAGGAGAGAAACCGGATGGCATCTACTACCTTACAGCCCGTCAGTCGCAATACAAAGATCTCTTGCCCAAAGGAGAAGCAAAGGGCAAATCCAACGTCGGGCCGTACAAGACGAGCTGGTTTTATGTCTCGTGCCCCTCTCTCGCAGATCTCCAAAATTTCAGCTTTGTCTTGAAACCAGGTATTGATAAAGGAAAATATAGCGAGCTGAGGTTATTTTGTATCTTTATTACCATCTTTTAATTATTTGCTGTGCAGTGTTGAAAATGGACGAGTCTCTTCTCAGCGACGAGGAGGAACGAGCTCTTGACAAGCTCGCGAGCTCAGAGGACGCAGGTACCAGCATCAAATTCGACGATGCTATCCTTAGGGCTTACAGCCTTGCTCCTTCTAAGGAATCCCTTCTTCTGCGAGCTGAGGAAGATATAGGCAAGATGAGTGACAAACCTAGACTTCCTTCTGTTTTTGAGGTTCCAGTTCAGGATGCGTCTGCTTCCCGACCTCAGCAATTAGTCTCTTCATCATCAGAGGATGACACTCGCTTACCTTCTCCAGCTCGGAAGACCTCATCTCGAAGTGCTCCTGCTCGCGCTTCATCTAAAGCAAAATCATCTTCAGCTCGCACACCAACGAAGGCGAAATCGTCTTCAACTCGCACCACTTCAAAGGGTGCGTCTAAAAAAACTTCTTCTTCAGTTCCTGCTCCAGCTCGGACAGGATCAGACCCAGTCCCTGCAGCCCCTACTGCACAGGTTGACCCATCCTCTTCTCCACATCACATATCTACTCCAGGGGCTTCACTGCCATCCCCAGCTCGTGTTCCAGCCCCTGTTCCTTCTTCTACAAAACTCCCAGCCAACAGGAGGAAACTTGTACTCATGAAATCTCCTCCTACAAGTCCCACTGTATCTAAAGCTTCCTCGATTCCTTCAACAAAACGGCCTGCCGAAGACTTGGCCACTCCAGCAGCACCCTCAAAACGCTCTAAACCATCTGCCCAGGACCAGGCTCCTGCGGTCGCTGCATCCAACGAAGTGCCTGTTGTCACTGAAGCCACTGCCCCTGCGACCGCTGCTCCCAGCGAGGTGCATGATGCTGCTAAAGCCACTGCTCCCTCAACTGCTGCTCCTAGCGAGGTGCCTCTTTCAAATGTTTTTGCAAATCTTCAGTCACCTCCGACTTCCAGTTCGCAGCCTGGAAAAGGTGATGCTCCTTCTAAGGTTGCTCCCCAGGCAACCCGAGCTGGCCCCAGCGGGCATGCGACTAGGCGTACCGTTGTATCGCGACGCGGTGGTTCTTATGATGATGCACGCGATATCCCGGAGCGCGAGAGAACTCCTTCACCAACCAGATCAGACATCGAGCTGGGTCCTGGAGGAAGATACTTAAATTCCTTCCTTGACAACTGGGCAACAATTATGCTCAATCACACGAATGTCTTGGAAAATAGGTGTCTTAGGGGCGAGGATCTAGATGAGTTCGCGGCTCGCCATTGCATGCTGGTAAGTTATTTTTCCTCATCTGCTGATTCCCTTACTTGACTAGATTTTAATCTGTTCATAATTTCCAGGGTGCCCTTGCTGCAATGAAGCGAAGAAAGGAGACAAGGGCTACCAAGGATGAGATGAGGAAGCTGGAATTCGACCTGGAGGCGGCTACTGACGATTTAGCTCCCTTAACCTCGGGCAGAATAGAAGGTCAGGAAGCTCAGATCGCTGAGGCAAACGCTGCAAGGCAAGCAGCTGAGGAGGCCTTGAAGAAAATGGAAAATGAGCACGCCATGCTAAAGGATGAGCTGCTCAAGGTGAAAGAAGATCTGAGGCAGTCTGAGCAACAGGCTGCACTGGACGAGCAGCGGGCTTCAGCTGCAGAAGAGAAGACTGAAGTGCTTCATCGCCAGGTCGATGCTGCTCTGGCGCGAGCTGAAACTGCCGAGAAACAGGCCGAGGAGGCTAAGAAGCGAGCTGATGAGATGGGAGCTGCAGCTAAAAGTGCTGAGGAGGCTGCAACCAAATGAGCTGAGGTGCTTAGGCAGCAAGTGGGGGAGGCTATTCAGCGAGCTGAGGCTGCGGAGCAGCGAGTTGAAGACATGAAGAAAGAGGCTGAGGTCGTCAATCGTCTCGCTGATAATGCCTTCGAAGAGCTGACGGTCTTCAGAGTGCAAGCAGCTCAAGAACTGGAAGTGCGGGTTGCAGATGCAAGGGACGAGGCCGAGGCAAGAACAGGTCGTGATTTCCTCTACACACTGTGGATGTCCCATCCAGGAATGGATTTTTCTATCTTTGGGGACATAGGGCCTGAAACCGTTGAGGATTTTAAAGCAAAAGCTGCCTCGTCCACCACTGGTCCAGAACCTTTGGCTGACCCAGATCATCCTGTTAAGAACTAATAGTTCATTTTCTTTCCTTTTTCATGTATTTTTTCAATTTTTTCAACTTGTAACCAGTTCTCATACTTAATGAAAATTTCTTTCATTATCTCTTCTGCGTTGACTGTTCTTCAGGCTAGCGTATAATATACTTTATGCTCTTCACATTTCTTGCGAGCTGATAATCAATGAACCCAAAATCTGATAATAATTAAAGCAATTACTTGTTTTACCAACTTAATAAAATTTTGTAGGTATAAGTAATTGGTTTATCAGAATGTTTAATGAGCTATGCAGGGGCACTTAGCCCTCTGCTTTTTAGGCTCTTTATTTTTATAGCGAGCTATGCAGGGGTCGTCACCTCGCCTGCTTTTTTGGCTCTTTAGGCGAGCTATGCAAGGACACTTAGTCACTTGCTTTTTAGGCTCTTTCATTTATAGCGAGCTATGCAGGGGTCGTCACCTCGCTTGCTTTTTTGGCTCTTTAGTCGAGCTATGCAAGGACACTTAGTCACTTGCTTTTTAGGCTATTTCATTTATAGCGAGCTATGCAGGGGTCGTCACCTCGCCTGCTTTTTTGGCTCTTTAGGCGAGCTATGCAAGGACACTTAGTCACTTGCTTTTTGGGCTCTTTATTTTTATAGCGAGCTATGCAGGGGTCATCACCTCGCCTGCTTTTTTGGCTTTTTAGGCGAGCTATTTAACTCGCAGCCCGTTTCGCCATAGTGAAGTGAATTGAGTCGCAAGTTGGGGAAATGGGGTTTTCATTAACAAGAATAATTTTGAATTACATATTACAAAGAGTTTTACTGATAATAAGGGCGGAGATGTTCGGCATTCCATGCTCGAGGGACCTCAGCTCCATTTTCATTGTTAGCTAAATGATAAGCCCCATTCCCCAAGCTTGCTGTGACAACATATGGTCCTTCCCAGTTCGGGCCTAAGGATCCATCACTTGGCTTGCGGGCTCCAGGCAGAATGAGACGTAATACTAAGTCTCCCACATTGAATCTGCGAATCCGAGCATACTTGTTGTAGTACCTCGCTATTCTTTGCTGATAGACAGCTACCCTTAGTCTGGCCGCTTCCCTGTGCTCTTCAAGCAGGTCCAGGTTTGTGGCAAGTAGCTGATCGTTGTTGTTTGGATTGAAGGTCGCTCTTCTTTGCGAGGTGACTTCAAACTCAGCTGGGATCATAGCCTCAGATCCATATACCATTGAGAATGGGGTCTCGCCAGTGGAGCTGCGAGTTGTGGTTCTGTAAGACCACAATACTTTTTGAAGCTCATCTACCCATGCTCCTTTCTTTGCTTCCAGTTTCATTTTCAGGGTCTGCTTGATGATCTTGTTCACTGCTTCAACTTGGCCATTGGCTTGTGGGTGATCCACTGCTGAAAAGCTCTTAACAATCTTGAGGTCGTTGCAAAACCTGAGAAACTGGTCACTAGCGAACTGGGTCCCATTATCAGTCACGATCTGCTGTGGGACTCCGAATCTGCAAATGATATTGCTCCACACAAACTTCTCAATCTTTGTCGTGGAGATTTCAGCTAACTCCTTTGCTTCTGCCCACTTGGTGAAGTAATCTACCGCGACTACTGCATGTTTGCATCTTCCCGAGCCATCGGTAGGGGTCCGATCAGGTCCATCCTCCAGATCGCAAAGGGCCACGGGCTCACCATCTGTTGGAGGTAAGCTGGCGGAGCTCGCGGAATATGAGCAAACCTCTGACACTTGTCGCATTTCTTCACTAAGTTGATGGCATCCTGCCTCATAGTGGGCCAGTAGAAGCCTTGACGTAGTGCTTTTTGAGCTAGAGACAGCCCCCCAGCGTGGTTCCCGCAATGGCCTTCATGTATTTGCCTTAGTACTGTTTCACATTCAGGACCATCAATACATCTTAGCAGTGGAGCTGAGAACCCCTTCTTGTACAGCGCATCGTCATAGATGCAATACCTGGCTGCTCTAGTTCGTAGACGTCGGGCTTCCAGCTTGTTACTGGGAAGCTTTCCATCCTGCAAATAGTGAGAATGAACTCATCCAGGAATCAGGCTGCACAATTATGGCCATCGTCATATTCTTTTCCTCCGTACTTGGAGCTGGTAGGAACTCAACTGGGATCGCCCCAAGGAAATCTGCATTTCGTGTAGTTGCGAGGCGAGCTAATGCATCAGCATGCGAGTTTTGAGCCCGTGGGATTTGCTTCACTTCGTACTTCTGAAATGCACCCAGCAGCTCGTGTACTTTTTGGAGGTAGAGGGCCATCTTTGATCCCCTAGCTTGATATTCTCCCATTACGTGGCTGACGACGAGCTGTGAGTCACTGAAGATCTTCAAGCGTTCAGCTCGCATCTCTTTAGCCAAACGTAGTCCTGCAAGCAGTGCTTCATACTCAGCTTCATTGTTTGTTGCCTGAAAGCCAAACCTTAAAGCGCAAAGGATTTTGTGGCCTTCGGGGCTGATAAGTAAAATTCCAGCTCCAGCCCTCTGTTCGCTGGACGATCCATCAACAAAAAGCTCCCAGGCCGGACCTTCAGAAGACTCAGCTTCATCATCCACAGGTCCCGTAAATTCTGCAATGAAATCTGCCAGAGCCTGAGCTTTGATAGCCGTCCTCGGTTTGAATTGGATATCGAACTGCACGAGCTCCACTGCCCATTTCAACAAACGACCTGAGGTGTCTGCTTTCTGCAAAACTTGCTTCAACGGATACTTGGTGAGGACTTCGATGGTATGAGCTTGAAAATAAGGTCGCAGCTTCCTTGATGCAATCACCAGGCAGTAAGCCAGTTTCTCCATCTGCGAATATCTGGTTTCAGCATCCTGTAACCGCTTGCTCACATAATAGACCGGAAGCTGCGTCTTTTCTTCTTCCCTCACCAGTGCGGCACTCAAAGCCTGCTTCGACACTCCCAAGTATAAAATCAGCTTTTCCTCTTCTTTGGGTTTGGAAAGAAGTGGAGCTCGTCCCATATACTCCTTCAACTGCTGGAAAGCTACTTCACACTGCTCGGTCCACTCGAAACTCTTTGCTTTCTTCAGAATGTCAAAAAAAGGGACACACTTGTCTGTCGCTTTCGAAATGAACCTACTCAATGCTGCGACCTGGCCATTGAGGCTCTGTACGTCCTTCACCCTGGTAGGCGACCTCATGTCAATCAGTGCTTTGATCTTCTCAGGGTTTGCTTCAATTCCCCTACTGTTGACCATGAAGCCCAGGAACTTCCCAGAAGCTACTCCAAATGCACATTTGAGCGGGTTTAACTTCATCTGATAGCTCCTCAGAATTTGGAACATCTCTCTCAGGTCGCTAACATGGTCACCTATCTGCTTGGATTTCACCAGCATATCGTCCACATAGACCTCCATGATTTTTCCAATTTGTTCTTTGAACATCATGTTCACCAAGCGTTGATAGGTCGCTCCAACATTCTTCAAACCGAAGGGCATTACCTTGTAGCAATATAGCCCCCGATCAGTCATGAACGAGGTGTGCTCTTCGTCTTCGGGCTTCATTGGGATCTGGTTATATCCCGAATATGCATCCATGAAGCTCAGGAGCTCGTGGCCAGCTGTAGCATCCACGAGCTGATCTATCCTTGGTAGGGGAAAACTGTCTTTGGGACATGCTTTGTTTAGGTCGGTGAAGTCGATGCAAGTTCTCCACTTCCCGTTCTTCTTTTTCACTAGCACAGGGTTGGCGACCCAGGTCGGGTAGTAAGCTTCTCTGATGAACTTGTTAACCAGAAGCTTGTCTACCTCTTCCTTTAGTGCTAAGTATCGTTCCCCTGTCATTGCCCTTCTCTTCTGACGAACTGGCTTGAAATGAGGATCAATGTTCAGCTTGTGAGACATCACCTCTGGATCTATTCCCACCATGTCCTCATGATTCCATGCAAACACATCCAAGTTCGTCTTTAGGAAGTCAGCGAGCTGGATTCTCAGCTCCGGAGTTAATCCTCTTCCCAGCTTCAAGCATCGCTCAGGATCTACCTTACTGACTGGTACATCTTCTAACTCCTCAATTGGACCGGTAGCTTGGTCTGCATCTACCTCGCGAGGGTCCAGGTCGCGACTGACTCCCTTCTCAGTCATAGCTCGTGGCTCGCCTCCTGAGACCACGTTCACCTTCTTTCCTCTCACACCCATCTTCACAGCATCTTCATAGCAACGACGAGCTAGGTGCTGTTCTCCTTGAACACATCCGATGCCATTAGGAGTTGGGAACTTCACTGTCAGAGTTTTGGTCGAAGTAACCATGTCCAACTCGTTCATAGCAGGTCTTCCGAGGACCACGTTATATGCTGATGGGCAATCGATTATCAAGAAATCTGTCAAGGTTGTTGCCTGACGACCTGCCTCCCCTAGAGTCAGTGGCAGCTTAATCTGCCCTACTGGTACCACAGCATCTCCAGTGAATCCGAATAAAGGCTCCGGGGATGGCCTCATTTGCTCTGTTCGCAGCCCCATCTGGTCAAAACAGCTCCTATACATCACGTTCACCGAGCTTCCGGTATCGATCATGATGCGCCTAACTTCCATATTGCTGATTTTAGCTCGTATAACCAGCGCATCATTATGAGGACAGATCACTCCTCTAGCATCTTCTTCTGTAAATACGATCTCGTCCGAGGTCGGCTTTGCTCTTTTGGTGGGTCCTTTCGACCCATTGAGCTGAAATGAATGATTCGCCTCTCGGACGTATCTCTCATGCGATCTGTTGGAATCACCTGCAATATGGGGGCCACCATAAATAGTAAAAATGGTTCTTACCGTAGGTTCCTGACCTTGCTCGGAAGCTCGTTGGGGCTGTTGCTGGTGTGTTGGCTGTTGCTGTTGAGGTCGTTGCTGGTGAGGTCGTTGGTCAGTAGGTCTTGCCACATATTCTCCCAAGCGACCTCGCTTGATTAATTTTTCAATGGCGTTCTTCAACGCCCAGCAATCTGAAGTACTGTGCCCGACCTCATTATGATAGGCACAGAACTTGTTCTGGTCTCTGTGCTGAATTGGAGCCCTTATAGGATTGGGCCTCCCAAAATCCTCCTTATTCCGCTCGGCAGCGTAAATCCTGTCCGGTGATGTCGTCAGGACGCTGTATCCTTCCTGGTGACCCCAACGCTGAGGTCGCTCATACCTTGGCTCTCTCTCGCTCTTTTGGCGATCTGATTACTTGAGTCATTGTTCCTTCCTTCTTCATTCCGGCCATTGTTTCTCCTCTTTGGCTGGCTGGAACTGCCCACTTTATTCTTCTGATTCTGCTTTTTCGGGCCGAAGGTTTCTTCCCACCTGATCTCTTTCGCAGCTCGCTCGTAGAATTCTCCCAGATCCTTTACTGGGGACTTGTAAATACTCTCGTACAACTTTCCATCCTTTCGCAGCCCAGCTGAGATCGCTGTTAGTATGCTTTCATCTGATGGATGCTCGACATTCGTGACCTCGCGTCTAAACCTGGTGATGTATTCTTTTAACGACTCACCCTGACGTTGAAAAATGGTAGCTAGGTGGCAGGATGGAGCGAGTTGCCTTCTCAGTGCCCTGTATTGACCAACGAACTTCTGTTGGCATTGCTCCCAACTTCCTATGCTGCGAGCTGGGAGATTCTTGAACCACGTCCTCGGAATATCCCCCAATGTAGCGGGGAATACTCGGCACTTCACTATCGGACTTCCTGTCTGCAGGTCCATCTGAACGTTGAATGCGTCAAGATGGTCATAGGGGTCACTGTCCCCATTGTACTGCTGAATGGTTGGCATCTTGAACCTTGGAGGGAGAGGCTGTGTCTCAATCTCCCTTGTGAATGGGGTCCTATCTCCGTAGAGCCCACGCTGCTCCGGAACTCCAGGTCGCGCTTCCAACTGCCGGACCCTTCGGAGGAGCTCCTCTACTTGGGGGTCTCGGAGTTCGTATCTCCTCCTGTGATCATGACTTGGAGCCGGATGTTCAGGGTCATACCTTTCATCCTCCTCGAATTGACCCTCATGACGATGGGATCTTACCTGCTGTCCGTCCACCTCATCGGCATAACGAGCTGCGGCTCGGACTCTGCCTTGACCAACTTCCATCCGCCTGTTTCCATCCTGGCTCAGCCTTGCTACCAGGTTATCAGGACGTGCGACCTCCCTTTCGTGTTGAACAGGGTGTCTTCCGGCCCTCGAACGCGCATTAGATGAGCGAGCCGAATCTGCAGGTCGGGGGACTTCCCTTGCTAGCCTTTCAGGCCTTCGCGCCGGCTCAGGAGGCTGGGGCATTCCCAGTGGTGCCTGAACTTCCACCCTAGTCACGTTCTGAACCTGGGCCTGCACCAACATGTTGACGGCTTCTGTGAGCTGTCTAACCGTATCTTCCAACGCTTCTTGCCTCTGTAACAACGCATTCTGCCCTTCGACCATCGGGGCAATTGAGACCGTTTGACGGTGAGGCAGAGGAGGGATGCCTGGTGCAGCCCCTAGTATCTGTCCTTGGGACGGGCCTGCTGCATGCGTGGTTGCGTCTTGCCCAGGCTGTAAGTTCTGCTGAGATTGATTCATGTGACTTTCCGTCTGGTCATCATCTCCAAGGAACCTGTTTGATCTTGTCTTTGCCATACCGTCAGAAGTTGATGAATTGAGATGAAAAAGATTGCAGTCTGGGCCCCTCCTTCTAGCGCCAAAATGTCGACGTTGGAATTCAGTCGACGAGTAATCAATGCCCAATACCTGCAATCAATGTGAGAAAGCACAAATACCAAGAAAAGACAAAGACAGAAACAGATGATCAAACGAGGAACACGAAGCTTTTACGTGGTTCGGCAATAATAGGCCTACGTCCACGACTGTCCGTCTCTTTAATTCTGCAGAGTGACAGTATATTATTGAATATTATCTCATCATGTTACAATGATCTTAATCCCTATTTATAGGGAAAGAGGTGTTACAATTCTGGTTGTAGCAAATCAGGAAGAGAATCCTGAATTAATTACATTCCTTAAACAATTGGGGAAAATAAGGAAAAGAATTATAAATTAATTATACTTCCTAATATATTTAGATAATATCATAAATTACTATAATTATCTCAAGATAAGGTTGATCTGATTTTGAATTGGAATTGATTTCCATATCTGATGAGGAAATCATGGTTTGACTGGGCAATTGCCATATTCGGAGAGAGAATCATGGTTGAACTTGGTAACTGTCTGTTCTGGAAGATACTGTACTTATTACGCGTCTAAGCGAGCTGACGTGTCATGGTGGTCTCGAGCTTGAGCTCGCTGAGAGACGAGCTGCGCAAGCGACGAGCTGCGACCTGGCTGTGTTTATAGGTCTGTTGATGCCAGCTGGAAGATCCTTTAAGCAAACTGAAGAACTTGCTGGGCTTCAAAGTCAATACTGAGCCTCATCTGATGGGCTTTGACTGAGTTAACCCTTTTAGGCCTTCTTATCAGGTCTTGGATGGGCCTAAATTGGACTTTTACCAGCCCAATTAATGAATCCGAAAAATACATATAACACTATTCCCTAATGAAATATATTTTGTTACAATCCTATGTAACTATTTTATCCCATATTAGTGGGATAAATTTAACCCATTGATGGGCTATGGGTTAAATTTATCTCATCAACATGAAACACTTTTTTTTTTTTTTTTCCTTTTTCATTTTTTTTTTTTTTTTTTTTTGATTTTAAATTTATTTTTCATATTATTTTTAAATATTTTATTTAAATATTATAAATAATATATTTCAATAATAATTATAAAATAAATATTATTTTTAAAAAATTAATTTTAAAGAGTTACATTTTAATTTCAAAATAATGTTAAAATATTATTAGTTTTATTTTATAAGAATAATATAATATATCATTATTTTTTATCCAATCTCATGATAAACCAAATAATAGGCAATACTATTTTTAATCAAATTCAATATAACACTAAATACATCATAATATTAATTTATTCAATTAATCTTATCCAATCAAATCCAATTTCATCAAAATAATTCACTCCGATCCTACATTCTAAATAAGGTCATAAAGTGAAAAAAACTATTCATTTATATTTGTAAAATTTGTAGTTTATAATGTACTTGGGTCTGAAAGTGATTGGAATATTGACTCTTTAATTTTTAATAAGTTGGATTTAAATGTTAGGATTTAATTTTTAATTAATAAATAATTATTCATGATTTTGATTTATTGAAAATTGAAAGATGGAGACTTTAAATGTTTATATATTCAAAGTGCTGTTTAGAACGTACCTTTTGTAAGATGCAAGTGCAGCGTAGAATATGCAAGTGGAGTAGAGAATGCGCCTTTATAAAATGCATTTGATGTGTAGTCTAGAAAGCAGGTTTAGTGGTAATAAAAAAAACTGAAAAGAGGAAAAGGTACAATGGAGAAGTTGCAAGTTGAAGGAAGCTTCCTCATGCTGCCACCGCCCAACACCAAAAGCCAATCTCTTCCATTATTTCACAAAACTATCAGAGAGAGGTAATACAAGAGTTGAGACTGTTTAAATCATATCAACTGCTCACTGTTAAGACACGAGTTGAGACTGTGTAAATCATATCAACTGCTCACTGTTAAGTGGTAAGTGGTACCTCCTCTTTGTCTGGTCTGTGCAGCTTCTAACTGTGAACTGGGGTGGCTTGGTTTGGTTGTTATTTTTGGTGGGTTTGATCTGAAAAATGGTTCCTTCTAATGGGTTTGTTTGTTGTGGAAGATTTGTAATAGGACTGCACTTCTTTTTTACTTATCTTCATTTTCTCTTTCTGGAAATTTTTAAAAAAGAAAGTAAAAGGAAAGTGAAAAGGAGATATCTATGCTCGTCAAAGTGGAAAGTTTGGATTTTTATGAGTCAGAGTTGTTGTAAACTATAAAAGCCAAGTCTGTTTTTGTTGGATGAGTGTGTCTTTTTCAGTTTCTGAAGTGAATGGTTGCTTGATGAAATGTGTGCAAGTATTTTGATAGCTTCCATGTTGATGTTTCGTGGCTTTGAAGTTGATCATATGTTGGTGCTTCTGAAAAGAAAGAGATATTTATGCTCATCAACGAAGAAAAATTTAGATTTTTATGAATCAGAGTTGTTGTAATGTAAACTATAAAAGCCAAGTGTATTTTTGTTGGATGAAAGTGTCTTTCAGTTTCTAAGTGAATGGTTGCTTGATGAAATGTGTGCAAGTAGTTTAGTTTGATAGCTTCCATGTTGATGTTTCATGGCTTTGAAGTTGATGATATTTTGGTGCTTCTTGCAGATGGGACCAATGGAGGAGGAGAAGATGGAACTTGAATCTGATGATGATCTCCCTTTCAGCTCATCCCCTCTCTCAAAGAATGCACATTCTTTCCACTTTGAGGTGAAAATGTGCCCAAGTGGTGCAGATGTGGCCTACTCTTGGATTTTTAATCGATTACGGATGGGGCCTCTCCATAGTATTTATACTGTCTTAATTAAAGCCAAGATCAACTTGTTGTTGCCCTTTGGTCCCTTAGCAATCGTCCTGCATTATCTTACTGGAAAGCATGTAATAATACTCTTCAACATCTCTCATTGTCTTTGCTTTAATGTGGGAACATAATAGTATAAAACTAACTTTTGTAGTCCTTTGTCTTTGGACTGTTTGTGATTATTTTGCAACATTATTGATGATTATGTGATGAGCTTGAAGCATATTGATGGCTGTTCAAAGATTTTTTTTTTTTGTCTTAAAATTTCAAGCTTATTTGTTCATTATATTTATGACTTCCATCATTCCATGCTTTGTAATTGTTTGATGGTTAGTTATTATATTGTAGGGATGGGTCTTCTTCTTCAGCCTATTGGGCATTATTCCTTTGGCAGAGCGTTTGGGCTATGTGACTGAGTAAGCATTGGCTTGTCGACTCAGATCTGTCATTCCTCTTTAGCTTTGGATATCACTGATATACTACTTTGCTTACCATTGTGGTGCAGGCAGCTTGCATTCTACACTGGGCCAACAGGTATAATTATAGAGCTACATTGCTGCAAAGTGCAAATGCATCCTTATAAGCTTTATCTAATAGACTTCCACCATGCAACAGCTTATTACTGAAATTTTGTTTGCCTCCTTAAACCAGGACATCTTGTGTTTATTTGGAAGTTTATTTGTTATCCAACCAAGTTTTTAAATCACCTTTCGAAAAACAAAATTTTCACTGTTATGGTTATCGGTCAAAATAGAACACAGCTCTTTTCATCCGTATGTGCAAGTAGTGCAGAAGAGACTTTGTCTCAAGACTCTCAACTTTATAAGTCATTGGCTTGTTGGTAGAAGGCCTTTAGAGTGGTAAATACAGGTTAAATTTCATTCAACTCTCCCTCAGGTTATTGTCTGCAGCCTCTCACCGACAAACCTTAATGCTACTATCACTTCATTACTGCAGCCTGGGTATGCTACAATAGTTTGATTAAATTAGAACAGAAAGTTTCTTTGATGACTTATGCTGGGCTTGATTATAGTGTAAAAAGGATAATCTATAGGTGGTTTGCAGCCAAGGATATCCGTAACCTTCTCATGTAGATTAATATTGGACTTAGGAGGATACTATAGAAGAACCGGGATACACTGTTGTACAGAACTCAAATATGCTTCAGCTTTACTAGTTGTTTAATTTAGTCGACTCTTCTTATAAAGCACGATAACTGGCATCATCTGCCCATACTAAATTATGAAGTTCTTCTTGATCGTGACCTGCATTGCAGGTCATAGTCTCACTTGATGATGGATTGAAACTTTTGTGTACGAGATTCAGGCAAACAAACTCTTGTGTACTTGCATGAAATGTTTGCCTTGCTGAAATTGGTAAAACCATAGGAAATTACATGAGAAAACCAAACCTAAACACTTCCTTGAAGATTTTGTTTTTATATTAGACAATTCAGATCATACCCGTTTTCTTTTTTCTGATTTTGTTTGTTTGAATTTGGTTCCGCCTGACAAATGCACAACCTTGTGAGTTTTAAGGTAACACCAATAACCTGTTTGTCACAGCTTGCCCTCAAAAGAACTGATCTATTCTGTCGTCATAGGTTGGGTTCCCCTATTACTTTTAACCACTCCAGGGATGCTATAATCTATCCCACCATGTTATTTCCTCTATAGTGAAGCCTCTTCCCACTGTCATGATCTATATCTTGATGTCTCCTATCAACATGTACTAAGTTATATGTTTGTCTGCATGCGCATATAAGCTTGTGCTGTGTGAACATGATTGCATCTCATGTGTGTTTATGTCTTGCTGCTCTAAACATGGGCATTTGTGTCTGTAGAAATGTGCTTGAATGGTTGGTTCATGTAAAAAAGAAAAGATATTCCTTTACAGGTTTAAAAACATTTTATTGTGTTATCTCGCCCTATGCTAAGTTTTTGTTTGAGAGATGTAATATACCTAGTTTATATGACTCTTGTGGTTATTGCATGGTCTACTATACATCCATTCGAGATGTTGAGTTGCTAGAGGATGAGTGATAAAGGTCTTTGATTGGAATAGTTTTTCTTTTGAAAGAAGTTGGTCTTTCTGCTTTGGAGAATTTCCTTGTTGCCTTCACCTTAGTTTTTTTGTGGACATTCTTTTGTTGGTATTGCAGTTGGGGGGCTTCTAAATGCCACATTTGGCAATGCGACGGAAATGATTATATCAATTTATGCTTTGAAACATCGGATGATACGGGTTGTTCAGCAATCATTATTGGGATCCATATTGTCAAATATGCTGTTAGTGCTTGGTTGTGCCTTCTTCATTGGGGGAACCGTTCACCGACATAAGGTTCAGGTTTTCAATAAGGTATGATGTGACCTCCTTTGGCTTCAATATTGTCCTGAGGCAGTTTGATTGACATTGAAGTTGAACTACCTTTGGAACAGGCTGCTGCGGTGGTAAATTCTGGATTACTTTTGATGGCTGTGATGGGTATTATGTTTCCAGCTGTCCTTCATTTCACACGTACTGAGGTGCATTTTGGCAAGTCAGAGCTCTCACTTTCAAGATTTAGCAGCTGTGTAATGCTAATTGCATATGCTAGCTACCTTTTCTTTCAACTAAAAAGCCAACCTAATCTTTATAACCCTATTGGTGAGGTTAGTTCTTTTCTTTATCAACCATGCCAGGATTAAGCTTGTGATTGTTAATGGTGTTCCTACTCAATATTTACTGAAGGTCTTTGCTTTATTTTTATTTATTATTATTATTTTTTTTTCCTGCATCGACATCAAGCTAAATTTGTCATGATTCTAGGATCACAAAGAATGAAGCTATTTAGTTGAAAACAGTTAAATAAACTGTTTAATCTACTTTCATCTTTTCTTTTCATTCTTTATACTTGACAAAGGTCAATTTCATTAGAAGTAAGAAAGCAAATACAGTTAATGATGGTTGTTGTGCCGTTAACAAATCTATAAAAATGAATGATTTGGGTCCTTCAATAAGAGTATTTAGCTCCAAAGTCATACACATATGGTCGCAATTTTGCATGGAACCATCACCGCATTCTGATGAAATGAGAAATCATTTACATCAATTTCCATTTAGCAATTGATTTTTTCTTTAAATTTTATTTTTTTTCCTTTAAATTTTATTGGTTTGTAACTCATGACTTTCTCTTTTCATTTACGAACTTCATACTTGAGATATTTGTAATTGTTATCAGCCTGTGATTATTGCAGGAGAACAACGATATAGAAGGGGATGTTGAGGAAGATGAGGCCCCTGAAATAACACATTGGGAAGCAATTGGTTGGCTTGCTATATTGACAATTTGGGTGTCTATATTATCCGGGTACCTTGTTGATGCAATCCAGGTAATTTCCATTATAATTCTTGTTTGGAATATAATTAATAGCTAAGTGCCCTCCTCTCTTTCTCTCTTTATCTCTAGATTGAACTGGGAACTTGATTTCATTAGCCTTAACAAAGCTTCAAATTTTATATCCTCTACTGTTTTGGACAAGGCCACCAACTTCATTCTAGTATACAGCTGTTGGAGCTTTTCTAACATATATCTCATCTTTATGAATATACGACTGATTCTCTTTAGAGGTAGATTGGTAGCGAAGAGATATCTTCAATGTTACCATAATAGGTTTCTTAGTCCGATATGACGCCACAAAGAAAGGGGAAAAATTTATGTTGAGGTCACAGCAAGCAAAACCATACTTAGCCAGCAAAACCATCATTTGAATACATTAGAATTGACCTTAGAATCATTCAATGGCTTTTTTCAAATCATCCCAACTGCTCTTTCATTTCTAGGTTGGTTGGGACTTTTCATTGTCATATGAACTTGGAAAACTAACCTAAAATGCATAAAGACTACTGGGGAAATACTGTAATTTTCTAAAATTCTGTTTTAGAATCTTGGCAGAATTTGGCCCATGTTGCTAGAATTTCAGCCCTTTTCTGTTTCAAATTTCATTTCTAGGAACAAGGCACGATTCTGGACTTTAAGTCTCAAGAACTCTGAAACCTGCAAGTGAATGGCTCTAATGTTTATAAATGACTAGTTTTTAAATCTTTGCATTTTACAAAAAAAAAAAAAAAGGAAAACTGTATAAGCTCCAGACTCACAAAAAGGGTTTTGAAACATTTCATATCATGGCTCATTTATTGAGTTTTTTTTTCTATACACTTAGCTTGAATTTCAACCTTCAGATCTCTATAGCTAAGTCTTTTCTTGGTTCTTATCTCCTCTCTCTTCTTTTTTTCCCTAAGTTCTTATCTTCCTTTGCCTTTCTTTATCGTTTATCGTTGAATCGATAGTAGTATATAGTGTTACTAGTGTAATTGCATTTTTGGTTTCTTTTCAGGGAGCATCTGATTCTTTGAACATTCCTGTGGCCTTTATAAGTGTTATCTTGCTTCCAATTGTGGGAAATGCTGCTGAGCATGCAAGTGCAATCATGTTTGCCATGAAGGACAAGCTCGTGAGTGGTTTGAAAAACGAAACTGCTCTATATTATTAATTGTTTGTAAATGATTGACAGGACTCAATTTTTCCTCAGGACATCACACTTGGCGTTGCAATTGGATCATCTACACAAATATCAATGTTTGTGGTAAGGACTTAACACTGTTGTAAAGTTTTGGTGGTTGGACATTTATTCTAAGTTTGAGTAAACATTTTGGCTGCCTTTTTCAATTTTCTTGACATAAAAAAACTTTTATTTTGCTCTGGTTCACTCAAGTTTTATAAGTTTATTTCAGATTGTTGAAAATTGGAAAAGATGAAAGCTTTTTGCTTCATTTTAAAATTATGATGACTTAAGTGTTTTTGATGACTATAGATTCCCTTCTGTGTTGTCGTTGGGTGGTGCATGGGAGTACCGATGGACTTGAATTTTCAACTTTTTGAGACTGCTACTCTCTTCATCACTGTGCTAGTGGTGGCATTTATGTTGCAGGTTAGTTTGTACATCTGTTATGGCTTTGCCTCACTAACCGTTGAATTGCAATTATAAACAATTTTCATGTTACTTGCCTTATTTTATTATGCTCTGTATGCAGCATCAGTTGCTGTATATAACACTTGACTGTGAAGGTACTAGCATGATAATCCATTCTGATATGATATTTTGTTAAGGAATTGGAGATTTATCTAGGATTCTGGTATAGAACTGATGGTATTGGGGACATGGAAGATGTCTGGAGATGGGAGCTATGGCATACCCAAAGAGCAGAGAGAATTTGTGAAACTTCTGTGCAATATAGGATAGCTTACCGATCATGTTGAACTTTCTAATGCCCCATGGCAGTTTCACTTAGACTTTATTATGGGTTTGTGTGTCATGGTTGGGCCACGAACCTAATAGCTTAAGCATGCAAATTGGATGTTGTAAGATGGTATTAGAATCCAAGTTTGATAACTTCCAATCAGCTCCTGCATTGCTGGTAGTGATATCACTAATTCATCCAAGTAGGTGATTTAAGACTTCTTTGACTTGATGATTGATGGACACGTTTAGTCTTGACTTTTTTCTTCTCTTTTTCCTTTATCCTTGAAACTTTATTTGGATCTCATTAAAAATGTATGCACATGTACTCATGCCAAAGTTGACTTTGCCATGGCTGATGCCTTGTGTATCTGAGTTTCGAGCTTAAAGTTACATCGTTGAATAGCAATTACTGTATTTGATTTATTGCATGCCCTTCCTATACAAGGCTGCTTTAATCATTAGGCTTGTCACATAGATCTAACCACTGAATTGTGAATCCCTGTATCTATCAGTCGTAAAGGTTCAAACTTTTATGGACTTAAAAAATAGTGTTCTAAGTATTTCAACTTTTATTTATTTTGCACTGCAAAAGTCACTTGTCAATGACATAATAATTGTCTTTGTCATTGTAGGAAGGGACGTCAAACTATTTTAAAGGTTTAATGCTTATTCTAAGCTATCTCATAGTTGCAGCAAGTTTTTTTGTCCACGTTGACTTTCCAATGGTAAGTTATCACATATGGTTTCTGCTAGAAATTGTTAATGACATTCTTTGCTTATCTTATATGAGGAGGAAACTACATGTTTCTTTGTGTGGGTTCTGTCATGTGTACTTATATTTGGAATCATGGTGGGAATTTTGTTGAATCATTAACCCTCTTATTTGCTTTTATGTTAATCTGTTTATCCCTCCCACAAAATATTGTTTGACTAAAAGATTTCCGCACGTTCAGTGGACAAATAGTTTACATTTTATATGCTAAGATGCTCGCGAGAAACAACACGTCTAGTGTAATTTTAACTATTCTGATTACATTAATCTAGCTTGTCATAACTTATTTGTTTGCAACTGCTTAAAATCATGGTTCAACTTTGTAATTTTTGTCTAAACATGGGCCATTCAATGCAGATGCATGATGATTAAAATTCATGGAGAGCAATAGTGATCCCTTGTATAAATCAAAGTACCACCGGTGTCTATCCACAGAAAGGTCACAGATTGAAGGCAGCACTATACTAACCATTCCTCAAATTCTCCAGTTTTCTATATGTTCTGACAAGCAATGCATCTGCTCTCACGCAGCATCATAAAGGCGGAAATTAATTCTATTTCCTACACGAGCGATAAAGATCCTGTCCACAAACTGAGACAATAGACTGGGATATTTGCTTTTTACATGTTGTCTCTTGGAGACGGTTTCTCACTGTCTTAACGTTCAAGTCATTCCAAGTTGGCGTATCCCACTCATGCTAGGTGTTGTATTTTCCTTTTCCATGTCAAGTTTTAACGCACAATGTGTTGTTGTCTCAGCACTAGAAAGCTGGAAACTGTTTTAGTTATATTTATGTATGTTAGAGCTTAAAATAGAGTTAACAAGCACAGAACAAATGATCTTGATTATCGTTCTATGCAGATTGTCTCGTTCATGATGGTTGTTATAAGTGTAACGTATTTGTCTGTTTAAAGTTTGTTTATAAATTTTTACCTCATATCTTTCTTCCAAGTATTTCCTGAGCAACGATTTTGTTTTCTAATGCAAGGCCATTTATTTAGTTGTTTGTTCTACTTCAAGTAGGGATTTCTGCTTAATTGTGCACAACCCTCTTAGGTTTATGTGGAATTTTAGAATTGAGCAAGTTAGGAATAGTCTCTCGATGTTTGCCTTTCAACAAATAGAAACAATGTTTTCACTTTTTAACAACGTTCTTTTTTGTACTATCGGTTTGATTTTGTTTGACTGTCAACATTAACTTTATTAAGGGTGTTTGGATATTTTTCTTTTATTTTTTTAAAATTATATTATTAATAGATTATTTGTATCTCTATCATTTATCTAGACGGTGGAGATTTATTTAAAATAACTTAAAATTCTAAAAATTATAAAATAAATTAAAAATGAAATGATTTTGAATTAAAAAAAAGTTTTAACACTTTCTTAAAAATAAAAACAATGGATGTTCCATCTCTAAAATTGTGCACAATCATCTTAGGTTTATGTGGAATTTTAGAATTTCTAATGATATACCAAGTCTCATTTCACTTTGTTAAATTCAATTTTGAGAAGCTAAAACCAAATTTACCATAATTTTAACTTGGAAGTACAATGAAATATTGAATGTCGGTTGTAAACACATTTTATAAATAATTTTAATAAATTTCAAAAGTAATGAAAATGTGCAAAATTGAATATCTACATGTAAGCTAAATGTAGCTGGATATGAGTATTTTACATCCAAATTGTTGCTATAACATGAATGTCAAGAGTTTTTATCAAAATACTTGACAAGAGATTTGTGCATAATGTCAGAATTGTATCTTTTATTATAGTAAGTAATGGGGAACTATACTAATTATTAGGTGAGGATTCCACATATTCTTTCGTACGAGATTTTGACTCTGTAGAGTTGTAGAGTGATTTTGTAACATTAGAGGATCAGTTTCAAAACTTTACAAAATTAAATTGTGCAACTTTACATTTAATTAGTATCATTGGGGAGTTCAGTAGTAGATGTATTTATGAGGACCAAATCATAAATGGCAAAGTAAAAACCAACCCAAAAATGACAAAAATGAAAATCATGCATGTACTCAAAGTTGTGTCTTGGTGGCGCAATACACTCGTGTTGCTTTTGTCCAAAAAAGAGCGTATCGGTTTGAGTACAAGACCGCAACCGTACAAATTCGATCAATTATCATGTAGTCCCTCTTGTGTGTGTGAGGATAAATATCGGTTAAATCCCTTCAAAATAGTAAGGATAGTTTTCCTCATAGAATTAGGGTCATCTCTCTCAATTCTTCGAAAGTGGATTATAATAAAAGTGTTGTAATACGAACCATGTTATAGTATCCTATCATAATAGTTATGATAGTTGTAATTTATACTAGTAAAGTTAAAAAAAAAAAAAGAAATGGTCGTGTATGTACATATGGTCTCAAGTACGGAACAAATGTGGTGGGGGGTGGTGGTGTGTCTTCCAAACAAACACCCCGCATATCAAGAAACACAATTTACATAATAATAAATTAAATATATGGGGCTCGGATTGGAGTTTGAAAACAAACAAAAATCTATTGCACATATTTTAGCAGTCAATTTAATTGCAATATTTAATCTTACATTTATGAATTCCTTCAGATACAGTTATAACTTTAATTAGAGAAGGAATCCTCCACTTTCAAGAAATTTATAAACAAAAAGTGAAGGAGTCTCCTAGTCTACCATCTTTGACATTTCAAGAGTGCCTAAAAAATTAAAATAAACCCAAAATTTGAATTTAGTATCTTAAAATGTTCTTATATTTATTTTTTATTTTTTATTTTTTCTAATTATGAGATGAACTTTTGAATTGTATATCCAAAAACAATTTTTGAATACAATCCAAAGGGCCTAAAACCAAACACATTTGATGAATCGATTTGAATATCCTTCTTTATAAAAAAAAAAAAAAAACATTTGCTAGTCTTTTAAATACATTAAAAAATGTTTCTAAGTTGTCAATTGAAAATTCTTATGTATATTCTTTTTTTTTTTTTTGAAGTAAAATTCTTATGTATATTCAATATTATTATTATGTACATAATTTTGCAATACTTGATTGAAATAAATAAAAGCTTTTCTATGGGAATAAAAAAAATTGAATTTTTTAAATTATTACAAACAATTTGGAATTTTATGGATGGAGATATGATTCGAATTCACAATATCAATAATATAAATATAACGGACATATCACTGAATGGATCTAATCTTTTAAGAAAAAAGTTCATCTCTAAATTCATTTTCCAGTAACTAATAATAAAATTGAAAGTACTTGTTTATTGCCCTTTTGAAAAGCACTTTCAAAGTGTTTTCGCAAATATTAGCTTTACTAATAATATGTTTACCAGGAGAGTTGATCAATAGTGTGGTGGTAATGCCACTAACTTGATGCCGTAGGTGCCTGTTTCAACTCTCACCAATAACAGAAAACCTCTCCCACCATATAAAAATATGTGAGTTATCTCTCCACCTTGTATAGGCTTTCTTTTTATCTATGTATGAGTTGATCCCTCCCGTTTGGGAGCCACTCTTTAGACCGCACCTTAGAGTTAGACCTTACTTGGTCTGGGTTGATCTTTAGACTTGTCCGACCATTAAAAAAAATGTTTACCACAAAATCACTATAAAAAAAAAAGAAGCATGCCAACTCATTTTTCCATCAATTAAGGAGTTTCATTTCAAGATCTTGTGGCAGACACTGACGCTACAATAAAGAATTTTGATTACTTATGATAACTTAAAAACTAGTTTTAAAAATAACATTCCAAAAAGATACCAAACACAATCATAACTTCACTAAAAACATGTTTTCTCCAAAAGTCACTACATGATGAAAAAAACATCTAAACAGTAAAACTCAAAACTCCATTTTATGAAAAATAATTTATTTTCTGATGAATAGGGTTTTCAGATGGAAAAGGGGTCTGTGTGAGTAATAATTTTCAGAAAACGGACCTCGTAGACTAAAAGTTTTGAAATTGATATTAGAGATAATAGAAACTGAAATAGAGTGAAAATAAGTCTATTAGGATAAGTTTTAAGTGATCCGAAATCTAATGGACAAAATGCTCTTCCGATTAGTTAGAGAGTAATAAAATAATTTTAAAGTGACCGAAAGTGTTAATTGAATTTTAGTAAAATTTCCGGATGTGTTAATTAAATTATCGTATTATTTTCAGATGGATTGGAAATGGTTTTGAATATAGAGTCCGAGAATATGAAAGCATGCATTAAAGTGGACATGTGTCATAAAATGAGAGAATAAAAGTTAGAATGAGAGACAAGTGTCCACATGAGAGCAAGAATTAGGGACAAATGGCATGAATTTGTAATGCATATATAAATGAAAATTAAACAAGAGAAACAAGAAGCAAATGGTCAAGCAATCAAGAGAAAAACACATTCGGTCATTAAGAGGTGTTTTTGGATCGAGAGAAGAGCAAGAGAGTGTGAGAGTGAGCTGTGTTCTGCCGAGAGTTTATCAAGGGGACAACAAGCTTTCCTTGAGATTTCGAGAGCATTTTTGGAAGGAATTTATCACACGTAAGGATTGTAAGCAAGACTAGGACCTAAATTCATCCATTCTAAGTGGTGTTAAGAGGTAAGCTTTGGTTTTCATGATTTTATTTGTGTAAATGGATGGATTGTTGTGAGATTATATTTGGGCTTGAATATTTAAGGTCTTAAAGTGATGGATGATGGCTTGCATGTGGATTTGATGCAAGAATTGATGAAAATTTTGGTGTTATGTGCTTGTGTTGGTTCGGCCAAAGTTAGATTTTTGTGGTTTAAAGTTTGTTTGATGGTTTTACCATGAAATATGGTGAGTTTGTGATGTGCATGCAAATATTAAAATCGAAAGAATGTTGTTGTGATGATGCATTAAGGGTATGGCCAAGGTGGCTTCCATTTTGTGTTAGTTGTTTGTCATGGAATGTAATGTGATTTGGTTGTGTGTGTAAGTGCAAATGTGAAGGAAAATTTGGTGTTATAAGCTTGTGTGTGATTCAGTCAAGGAGACTAACAATGGTCCAAAGTGAGTTCATTTTTGTGTGATTGATTTTCATGCATTTGGACATGTTAATATATCAAGTTTTGATGTTGAAATAAAAAACAAAGATTGGTATATTTATATGTTATGTATTTGGCCAAGATGTTACTTTGTGATGGAAAATTATTTTTGATTGGTTTGTGTGATTTTATGAAGTATTTGGATAATAAATTGACATGGAAATTGGAAGGAAACTCATTGAATGTTTAAAAGTCATTTCGCGGCAAAACTTTTCGAAATTGTAAAAGTGTAATGTTTTATAGATTTGATTAGAATTTGCACCATATTGTGTATGTTTGAGAGTAATTTCGATAAGAAAAATTAAATAGGATGGATGCTGTAAAAATTTGTTTAAATTTGGTCAAGTGACTAGGATGATTCTAAATTTTCGTTTGATGCATTAGTATAAAATTTAGGCTTAAATTGAAGTAATTTACATACTTGAATGTTAAGAAATCCAAATGGATATTGTGTGCGAATAATTAAAGATAATACGATTCGAAAAAGGATATTTTGATATCCTTGCGTAATTAGAAGTTTTATGTGTTGTTACGGGTAAATTCTAAATAGAATTCGTACTTATATTAAAGTGTAGGTGAAGCGACGATCGAAGGAGGACATAAAAAAGTGATTTATTAAATTGAGAAGCAAGTTGTGAGTGTGATTTATTTTCAAAGCTGTTACGAATTTATAAATTAATTATTAATATTTACAAATGTATATTTTAGTATCCAAGTTATCATAATGTAATATTTATTTTAATATTCCAAGTTATCATGCTAAATTAAATTTCTAGCATGTTATTATATTTTTATTATGCATGTAAGTTTCCTTAAAGTTATCTTATAAATGTATTTATTTTAAAAATAAAGTAAATTAGTAAACCTATAATAAATACATGCATAGAAAAGATACGCTAAGGTTGTTTCGAAAGTATTTTGTTTATAAATTGTTTATTAGAGAAAGAATGCTTACTAGTGAAAACATTATGTTTTCAAGTTAAATGAAAGAGAAAGTTGTAAGCATATTGAAAGAATTTTTAATGCATTTGGTTTACCTTAAACCCTAGTTACACCCGACCGAAGTACTCTATATATGCATGACAAGAGTGGTTGGGAAAGTCATTAACTTAGGGGGTTTGGGTTAGTGTGTCACCCTCTGAACGTATGAGGTAGTGTAGATTTGCCTGATGTTAGGGTCGGAATTGTGATCCCAAAGTTCCCACATCTGCGATTACACATGATGAGATTTTCCTAGTTCTAGTGGCGTGTCTATGTACCATCACGAAGAATAAGTTTTCCTGGGTTATCTTATAGGCAAGTTAAAGAAAGAAAAGTATGTCATTAGACGTAAAATCAAGAAAAGAAGAAAAATATATTTTATGAAGATATTACAAGATTTCGAACAAAAGTATTTATCTGCATTATGCTAGTTTTCCAAGTTTTTAACGGAAAGAAATAAACTATTAGTTTTCAAAACTATTTTTGGAGAATCTATATATGTTTAAAAGCAAATATTGTAATTTCAAAAGTTTACCTACTTACTGAGTTAGTACTCATTACTTTTTTCATGTTTTCAATAAAAATCCTCTCTAGGTACATGTGATGTCCCTCTTCCGGATTCAATATTGCAGAGATGAATTATATAACTAATGTATATAGAATGTACAAAATGCTCTTATTGAGAATTAATAAAGTTATTAATTTTTCGAAATCATATAATCGGATTTTAGTAGAATTTTCGAACGGATCGGAAACAAATTCGAATCCGATAAGTGATGTGATGATTTATCAATGGTATGAGATGAAATTCATGATTAAAAGACATTTAAAAAGAGCTAGAAGTGAATGGAATACTTTAATTGCATGGTAAGTGGAATTTCATAGAAACTAGTGTGATATGTATGGAAATATACAAATAAAAGAGGGCAAAATGGTCAAAAAAAGTAGTGGCATGACATGTAAATATGTAACAAAGATTGAGGGCAATTATACAAGTGCATGGAACCATATATATATGTGAGATGAGTGAAAAATCTAGAAAAAAAAAAAAAGGGATATGCAGTCGGCTAGCACAAGGGAAGACAAGGTGCAGGCCAGTAGCTCATTCCACCAAGATTTTCACCATTTTTGGAGGTTGATCAAGCCATCAAAGGTTGAAGAACAAGTCTAGGAAGATTTCTAAGCAAGATCAACCCAAAAACAAGAGGTAAGATTGAGTTTTGGATGAGATTTTTAGGTGAAAAAGCTGTCCAAAACAGTCTATGGAACAACTCTTGAATTTGATGAGTTTTCTATGTTTAAATTTAAGGTTTTGAGGCATAAATCAAGTGGAGAAGCAAGGCAAAGGATCAAGGAACATTTGGTAAGTGATTTGGTTAAAAATTGTTGTGATTTGAAGTGAATTGATGACGATTAGTGAAGTTCAAATTCTACTGAAAATTTAATTGTTATTGTGGTTGAATTCTTGTGTGACAAGTTTGATGATATGTTGATATATATGTTGGTATGTACCTTGGCTATGATAAAGTGGGATAATTCAAATAAAAATTGAATGATTTCACTTGAGATATGGATTGGTTTTGATGTGCAAAAAGGATGAAATGAAATGAAATTAAGATGTTTGAGATTTTACATATGTAGTTTGGCCAAATGGAAATTTTTGGTTTTAACTTAGCTTCCTGCCATTTGATGAATTTGCATGCTTTCATATGTGTTGGAATGACGATTGTAATGTTAAAAAAAAAAAAGTGAAATGAAATCATGGAATTGGAGAGTGATCAAATTCGGCCAAGAGAACTCAAGAAGGATGCATGCTGCCCATGGTATATTATGGCAGTTTATAGGGGCTGTTAATGACTATTATTATGATGGAAATTATGTGGGAATGAAATGAGGGAAGTTAAGTTAGAATATGGTTCTTCAGCTAAAGAAACATGCAAAATAGATTGTTAAATTGCTTGAATTAATTGGTTGAATTAGAGGACAACATGTATAGGAAATTCAATGTTATAATAAAATGAATAAAATTGAATTTGAATGAATGTATTTTCGGCTAAGATGGGGAGGATGATGTTGATAAAATTGTATAGTGTTTTGTTGGATTTTGTGAAGTTTATGTGTGAAGAAATGAGTTAGAATGGAATTGATAATATATTGTAATGTTTTGAATGTGTTAAAGTGTTGAAATTAATGTTGAAATGAGATATGGAAGATACAGGTTATAAGTTGCCATGTTTTGGTTTTGGTGTGTAATCTAGTGGTTGATTGGATATTAATGTGCCAAAAAAAAGTGAATATAAATGGTTGAATTTAATTGTGGCGTTTTCTAAAATTAGAATACGAAAATATGTAAGTGACAGGAAATAAAGGGAGTTCAAAAACTTGGGTGCTATAGTAAGCCAAATTAAAGATTAGGTGAGTGTCCCTTTTAAATAAAATGATTTTAGTTCTATTCAATTGATTTTATATTCTATATTTAAAGATTATGTATGGAAATGTTTGATATTGATTATACAGTAAATAGATTGAAACGAAACCTCCTATATAAATTGTTAAAGTATTAAAGATATGCGAAAGGAATTATAAAGATAAACAGTTGAAATAGAAATATCTTATAAGCCTATGGTATACCATATAGGTATTCTAGACATTATACAGTTACGGGGACGATACCTGCTACCCGAATCCTTGAGGGCGGGCCCACGAAAGCCCAAGAAAGGGGGTAGTCGGGTTGGTTGCATCCGAATCCATGAGGGTCGAGGCGTGGCCCAAGAGTAGGGATGGATCGGGCTCGTTATATAAAAAGGATTGTCCTACTTACAGAATTACAAAGATTTTCGGTTAGAGTACTCGAATCCGTGTATGGTAGAGTTAGGGAGAGTCTGTTACTAATAGCGGAAGAGACTAAGTTATAGAGTCCAGATAGTTTATTGCCCATGCACGAATTAGGGTATATTATAGTTAGCGCCTTACTAGGCAGGGGGCTGTAGAGGCCTGAACGATGGTTCATTCCGCTCATACCTAGGGTACCATGTGGTACGGACACAATGGTTGGTTATTTTTATACAGAAAATTTTCTAAAAGTTTATTATTGCCACTGTTTATATTTACTTAAAAGCATTGAAAAGGATTTTAAAGTGATTTTTTTGAAAAGAAGTTTTATAAAACATAAATTATAGTTTTAAAGAAAAGTTTATAAATTATATTTAAATAAATTTTTAGGAAGGTTAAATTTTATAAAGCTAAAACGAAATAGAGTTTTATGACACTCACTAAGCTCATTAGCTCATCATATTTTATATTTTTATAAACAAACCTTCTCAAGGACAGGTACATGTGTCAGTACGTTTGGGACGGGAACTCCGAGCTAGGAGTAAAGACTGAGTCATAGTGCTGCTGTGATTATGTATAGTTGATATAAATGTTTTAAAAGGATTGGATGTTTGTACGATTGTACATAAAAATGTGTATATATATATATGTATTTAATTTTGGAAACTATAGTAATGTTTATATTTATGTATATATACATGACTTGTGCTGAGTTTTAAACTGTCTCTGAATTTGAATTGCATGTTTATGGTTGTTTGTGGTATTGATTGTGTTTTGAAATGGCTTAAGGCCTGGAAGTGGAGAAAATGTTGATTTTAGAAGTGTATACTTTTCTATAAATGTTTTTACAGGGTGGCATACTAGGAAAAACAGTCATTATGCTGCTGAAATTTTTATAAAATAATTTGTAAAGAATTTGATAAAATGAGAAAAAATTTTCTACCACTTTCGTAAAAAATGAAATTTTAAATGAGCTTTTAATAAAAGTTTACGGCTTAGCTTCACGGGAATTTTTCAGTCGAATTCAGATATCGACTAGAAGGCTATTGTGGGATTTCCGGCGGGCTGCCGATAGTACGGAAATAAAGGTATAGGAACGGGATCCGTCAGTACAAGTACGAGCTATCAAGCAGAAAGAGCTTCGTCGGATGTGCAAGTTGACTGAAGACGCGACGCTACTGCACTGATTCATTTTGAGTTATCATGTACATGCCTAATTGTTTAAGATTCATTACATGTTTTGTAAATATTATTCTAGAGCATATTTATACACTTATGTTTTCATATTATGTTTAAAATGTTGCATGCATAAAGTTTTATGTAAATTGGATGACTTTCGAGTAGTTTTATAAATTAGAATCATATTTGTGAATTGATTGTGGAAATAAATAAGAGTCTGAGGCTTAGTAGTTGAGAATGTGTGATTTTTGAAGTGAATAGGTTTCCTTTCATATTTTTACAAGGTGGATTTTTCAGAAAAACAACCATTGTGCTGTTGAAATTTTTATAAACCCGGTTTTGCACATACTCTTTTAAAAAGAAAAAGTTCTCATTCGCTTTTGTTTTAAAAGAAATCTTAAGAGTCTTAAAAAGATTTTTAGTCGAAAGAAAAAGATTTAGTTTTACGGGAACCTTTCTGTTGAAGCAGATCTCAACAGAAAGACCACTGTGGGGTTGCTGGGCAGACTGCCTAGTGTTTAAGGAAGAAGGGCCCGTCACAAACTCATTTCTCCATTCAATCAAAGAGTTTCTTAGACAATGTTATGGAGAATTCCAATTAACTTGTAATTATTAAAAAATAATAATTCGAATATGATATCAAACAACTAAAAAAAAGTTTTGCTGTTTTAGTTATTTTTTAATATTATTAACAAATGTTTTTTCTTAAAACAATGTGTTGTCTAGACTAAAACATACAAATTCACATTCCAAACTCATTTCTCCATCCAAACAAAGAGTTTGTTAGACCACATGGAGAATTCCAATTAACTTTTAATTATTAAAAAACTAATATCAAAAAAATAATAATTCGAATATGATATCAGATCACTAAAAAATGATATCAAATAACTAAAGAAATTTTTTTCTATTTTTTAATGTTATTAAAAAAAAATCTTCAAAAAATGTTTTGTCTAGAAGAAAACATACAAAGTCATATTCGAGAGGGAATCAAAGAGTTGCATTTAAAGAGATTGGCGGAGGGCACTACAGAGGATTGTAACCCACTTTGAAGGTACTATAACGACCTTTAACTGAATCTTTAACCAAAAGACACTTCCCTTCTCTCTACTCTCTTCTTCCTCTGTTTTCTCTACCAAGAAAATTCTCTCTCCTCCGAGAAAATCCTCTCATTTTCCCAAGAAAACAACACTTCCCAACTCCAATGGCCAAACCCATCTCCGTTTTGGTCCAACACATCGCCTTCTTGGTCCTCTTCTACTCTGTTGTCTCCTCTGTACGACCACCTCCTCAACAAGGTCTCTTCTTTTTCTCTTTTTTCTGTTTGGTTCCCGGAAAATAACGCTAAAATGAGAGTGGAACGTAGATTCTAAACTTTACTAGTTAGTAATGCATTGCCAGTCATTTGTCTTGACAAGCAAATGAGAGTAAAGTTGGAATTTTTCTGCTTTCTTTCTTGTCGGTTTGGTTGGCGGGAAAACGATAGAAAATGAGAGAGTTTTTAGTATTGTTAAGGTGTTACTGTTCTTTTTCTTGCAAATCAAAGGGTCCACATTGTTTCTTTTTTTGGCTCAAAGTTTTGTGCTTTCTTGCCTGTTTGGTTGGTGGGACAGTGGTGGAAACTGAGAGAAAGTTGAATGTGGAACTTGAATTGTTTAAAGTATTGCTCTTTATTTTCCTGAAAATTGAAAGGGTCCTTTGGTTCAAATGAGAGTGAAAAGATTGAATTTTTCTTTTTTTTTTTGTTTGGCTTGTGAGAAAATTAGCAGGAAAGATATATAAACAGTTTCTTGGATACTAAACGAAATTTTCTCATTATTTGTCAGTTTGACCTCAATGAAACTAATTGAATTTTTTTGCTTTTTCAGAAGAAATTGATTCTCTAGTTTGTGATTTTGCATTGTGTTGTTACGCATTGGAATTTTCTTGGTACAAATATTTGCTACATGTTGATGTGTTTGTAATGTTGTTAAATATGTGGTAGCAGATCCTAGTTACTTGAAGTTTGTGTACAATGCCACTGAATTCCCATCCGAGGACTCTTATGATTACATAATTGTTGGAGGGGGCACGGCTGGGTGCCCATTAGCGGCCACATTGTCACAGTCCTTTCGTGTACTTTTACTCGAACGTGGTGGTGTTGGTTATGGCAACCCGAATTTGATGTCTCAAGAAGGGTTCTTGACAACCCTCATGGAGGTGGATACTTTCGATTCTCCTGCCCAGGCCTTTACGTCTGAAGATGGTGTTCCCAACGCTAGAGGGCGTATTCTTGGTGGGAGTAGTGCCATTAATGCAGGGTTTTACAGTAGGGCTGATCATGATTTTTATTCGAGATCGGGTATGGATTGGGACCTTAGGATTGTGAATCAGTCATATGAGTGGGTTGAGAAGCAGATCGTGTTTAGGCCTGAGTTGAGGAACTGGCAGTCTGCTGTTAGAGATGGGTTGTTGGAGGCTGGTGTAGATCCTTACAATGGGTTCAATTTGGAGCATGTGGTGGGGACTAAAATTGGTGGTTCGACTTTTGATAGTTCAGGGAGGAGGCACGGTGCTGCTGATCTTCTTAGGTATGCAAGGGCTGTGAATATTAAGGTTGCTGTTTACGCAAGCGTGGAGAGGATATTGTTGGCATCTACTTCTGCTGATTTGGGGTCTAAGCAATCTGCAATTGGGGTTGTTTATCGAGATCAAAGTGGGGGATATCATCATGCAATGGTCAGCGGAAATGGTGAGGTGATTCTAAGTGCTGGTGCTCTTGGAAGTCCACAGCTGCTGCTCTTGAGTGGTATTGGTCCGCGTCCTTATTTGTCATCTTGGGGCATTCCAGTAGCGTATCATCATCCATATGTAGGACAATATCTGTACGATAATCCGAGGAATGGGATCTCAATTGTGCCACCAATACCACTTGAGCACTCACTGATACAGGTTGTTGGCATCACAGATGCAGGGGCTTATGTGGAAGCAGCTTCGAATGTCATATTCTTTTCATCCCCTGCTCGACCAGTTTTCATTCATAATCCATCCTCCCCTCTATATCTTACCGTGGCCACGATCATGGAGAAGATCATCGGGCCACTTTCAAGTGGTTCATTAAGGCTGGCTTCAACTGATGTCCGGGTCAATCCCATTGTTCGGTTCAATTATTTCAGCAACCCAATTGATGTTGAAAGGTGTATAAATGGCACAAGAAAGATTGGAGCAATACTTCAGAGCAGGTCCATGGATGATTTCAAGTTCCATGAACGGTTTGGTGCTAGGAATTTTAGGTTTGTTGGGCCTGCACTGCCAGTTGATCTAACCAACCATGGTGAAATGGCCGATTTCTGTCAACGTACTGTTAGCACCATATGGCATTACCATGGTGGCTGTGTGGTGGGAAGAGTAGTTGATTGTGACCATCGCGTCATCGGTATTGATTCTCTCCGAATAGTTGATGGCTCAACCTTCAGTATATCACCAGGAACCAACCCACAGGCCACTTTAATGATGCTTGGAAGGTAATTTAACTTTTCTATTACCAATACAAATTTAATTTTTAACATATGCTTGTAGAAGATATTAATCCACTAGGAAACTAGGCAGCCAAAGGCTATAGTTTATTGCTGTCCAAAGATTATAGGGTTTAGCGGAGACTTTAGTTTTAAACTCGAATCCGCTAAGTTGTTTCGGAGATTTCTAGATTATCAAAAAAGAAAAAAAAGATATTAATCCACTAATGTGAAATCCATTTATTTGGCAGATATGTTGGACTGAAGATACTCAGAGAACGAGCAAGGATTCGATGATGAGCGCTACGAACTAGTAGCATATTCTGCTGTTAGAATTTTCATACATGTCTGGCAGGCCTAGGAGTGGTAGTAGTTTTGTTGATTGACAAGAATAAAATGCATGATGGGAGAATTTTGTTGTAGAAAACAAGGTGGTAGTGGATCACTGCTCTACTGATCTCTGTCTGAATAATAATCAAAATGATATATCTGTATTTGTAATGTAACTTTCCCCAGAAATTAAGTCAATTGTGATCTACTGATCTTTTTTAATGTTTTTCAAGGCCTCTGGATTCTTTTTGGACTTCCTTACATATATGGTGCCAGTGTGTCTATTGTTGCTTGTTCCTTACATTTATGATTTTGTAGTGTAAATTTGTTGCTTGTTGGTCATGCTTGCCTCACTATTCTTAAAATACCCGAGGACGGGTAAAATTTCTGGATCAGGATGTCCCTAGTCCGGGTGTTTTCCAAGGCGGCTAAATCCTATGTCAGAACGGTGTTCAGTCTAAATCCGGGTGCTGAAACAAAACTGGGCCTAGGTCCAGGTTTGGAAAGAAATGGACCGGACTGGACTTGAACTTGGGTAATAAAAATTACCTAATCAAGAGGGTGTTAAAACAACCCTCCATCCACCGTGCACTGTACAATCCCAATGTATATAGATATATATACAAACACCTCAATATTTGTCAATGTGATAGTGATTTCCCTATGTGGCGTCCTCTACATATAGGGAAAGGAAATTATTACCTTTCTTATTGAAGCGAAGAATAGGTTCAACAGCAAACATTATCATTGTTATCATTTTGGTTTGATATAGTAAAAGATTGAATATAATTACTCAAAAATTGAAACATAAGACTTGAAATCTTTAATATAATACAAGATAGTGGCGGATCTAGAAATTCTTACGAGAAGGATACTTGTACAAAATAATAATAATAACAATGAAAATTAAAAGTCTTGTTGAAATGATTTTTTATAAACATAAAAATTCGATAACATGATAAAATTTAGATAAAATACAACAAATAATTCATTTATGAATCAAATAGTTTACTAGTCCAAAAGTTCTAACTGAAGTATTAAGAAAATAAAAATAATGTAAATCATATATTGTTATAATTTTTCTTGATTAGACTTCTTGTTTTGAATCATTATAATATCTTTATCAATTTTATTGAAAATATATGTCTCAACATAAATAAGCAAGCTGCCATTCAACCATGTATCCCCCATTCAATTAAGTAAATAAAACTAAAGCTATTAAATATACAAAAAAAAAAAAAAAGATGGAGATTTTAGGGTTTATTGATAACAATGTAGTAAATTAAAATTTGACATTTTAGGATTTATTGATTGGTTGTATGTAAAATTAAAATTATTAAATATAAAAAAATTATAAAAATAAGAATTAACTTAAAAAAAAAACTATTATTAATTTAGACCATGAGAATGATTGCTAAGATTTTGATGACATAGAGAAATTGTTAGTGGTCATTGAAGATGAATAACAAAAAGAAAATTTAATGTTGATTGGTAGAAGATAATAAACCTGGAAGCAAAATAAACAATATATAGTCAAGAATCCATAAAAGAAAATCTAAAATGAAATTATATATAAGAAAAAATCTGAAATTTTAATTAAATAATAATAATAATAATATATATGTTTTTAATAATTTGAAGGGTGACACTTATTGGGTTCGCCATTGCTTGATAAATATATTTTAATAGGGAATTCATCTAATCTTTCTGCTTCGTATATAGGACACTATGGTAACTTGTAGTTTCAAAGAGTTGTCATGACATTGTCTCTTATTATTAATAAATATTACACTGCATGTCTTGACATAGAGTCATTATCAGCTACAAATATGTGAAGATGAAGGAGTCACTAGTTAGTATTGTCGTGGAATACATATTTGTCTAGTCAATGGAAAACATTTTACAAAATAATTTAGCATGCAAAATTTTGATCGATAAATATATTCTATAAGTAATTAAAAATCAGAAACCAAAAAAAAAAAAAAAAAAAAAGAAGACCTATGTTTGTGGATACTGGATACTACACTTGTTGCCTACAAAGGTCGTGTCAAACACCACCGACACGGCGACACCAGAAGATCAACTTATTAATAAAAATTTTATAAATTCGTTAATTAAAAAAAAAATTAAAACATTTTTTTACTGAATAAATTATTAATTTTAATTTATTTTGATTAATGCATTAATCTTATTCAGTTATAGTTTATTTTAATATTTTTAGAAATACTTTCGAATATAAAACAGAAAATTAAGACATTAGGATTTAGGCAGTAAAGTAATTACCCTAATCCTCATGGTGGAAACAAGATTTCAAATCAAGGAATTCTTATATATATATATATATATATATATTTGCTTTTTAACTGTTGTAACTAAATGATGATGATGATGATTACTCTTTCCATTGCAACATTGACTCCACGTTTCCACCAAACAAATTAATAAACTTGAAGTTTCTGGGCATCTATGCATATAGTGAGAAGACACTAGTTTATGTTTGTGAGTTTCATCAGCATTCATCAGTCCACGCTATCAAATGCAATTAGAATGAGGAGTGAAGTGTGGTGGTGAATGTATTTTGCTTGTTTTATTTCAAATTCAAATTGAAACTTGCATGTACTTTGCTTGTTTTATTTCAAATTCAACTTGACACTCTGACACTCACTATCATAAAAGATGGTATGCCCTCATTAACTCCATTAATGTTTCGAAAGGTGTGTATATAATTTAGAGTTTATTGAAATTTAAAATATTTTTAGGGTCTGTTCTGTAACATTTACTTCTTTTTATTTATTTATTTATTTTCGTTTAAAACTGAAAAATTGATTCTTATGTTTTTCGAATTCAGAAACTTGTCTATTAGAATCTATTAAAAACAATATTTCAAGAATGGAAACATAAAAATGTGTCCAATAGGAATAATGTAAAATGAAAAATTACAACAAAATTATATTTTTATAGTCAATTAAATATTTTGGCACTATCATCACAAAAAAAAAAAAAAAAAAGACACCATGCCCATCTTCAACCTTCACCTCCACTTCTCCACTGTCGACGGTATATTTTTAAAGTTCGCTAGGGCACCAGAATTGCTCCATTACTTGGTGAGCATGTCTTTAGTTTTGCATTGCATGAGGAGCTTCTATATACTCTTAATATGCCATTTCATTGGTTGTATTATTGTGTATATATATATATATATATATGTCTAATAAAGCCACATGCTCAGTCCATCAGAAAATAACTAACCCTCGAGTAGTTTTTTCTTTTTTCCATGTAACATAATATCTCTTAAAATAAAAAACTTCAGATTTTGATTAAATTGGAATTTAGAACATCATATTTGTCGACGTTGGATTTCAGTCGACGAGTAATCAATACCCAATACCTGCAATCAATATGAGAAAACACAAATACCAAGAAAAGATACAGACAAATACCGAGAATCAAACGAGGAACACGGAGCTTTTACGTGGTTCGGAAATAATTGGCCTACGTCCACGACTGTCTGTCTCTTAAATTCTGCAGAGTGACAGTGTATTATTGATTATTCTCTCATGATGTTACAATGATCTTAGTCCCTATTTATAGGGAAAGAGGTGTTACAATTCTGATCATAGTAAATCAGGAAAAGAATCCCGAATTAATTACATTCCCAAATAATCAGGAAAAATAAGGAAAAGAATTATACATTAATTATACTTCCTAATATATTTGAATAATATCAGGAAACTACTGTAATTATCTCGAGATAAGGTTGATTTGTATTTGATTTTGAGTAGACTTCCATATCTGATAAGGAAATCATGGTTTGACTGAGCAACTACCATATTCGGAGAGAGAATCATGGTTGAACTTGGTAATTGCCTGTTTCTGGAATATACTGTATTTATTATGCTTTTGGACGAGCTGACGTGTCCATGGCGGTCTTGAGCTCGAGCTCGCTGAGAGACGAGCTGTGCATGAGGTGAGCTGTGAAACGAGCTCATTGCAGCGAGCTGACAGGATACTGAGATGAGTTGTGCCTTCTGCTGGGCCTGGAGTTGATATCTGAGCCTCGTCTGATGGGCTTTGATTGGGTTGACCTTATTGGGCCTTCTTATTGGGTCTGAAATGGGCCTAAATTGGACTTTTACCAGCCCAATTAATGAGTCCGAAAAATACATATAACATTAGCCCCCCAGCTCTCAGTTCGCTTCTGCGAGCTGGGAGTTTGAAACTGCTGGTAAAAGCTGGCTTCCTTGGCACGCTAACCTTCATAACTGCTCCTGTGCACTTTCAAATTCCACCTTTTCAGTTGCGACACGTGGCGATCATGCAGGTGGTAACTGAAGCGACGTCTGCACGTCCTTTACACGCGTATTTAATGCGCACGTCTTTCAACTGACGGCTGCATGATTTCCAAAGCCATGCTTCACGTTGCACCGTCAGATTTATGACGGTTACACTTTTCCAAGATCTGACGGTTGGAGCTCACACTTGCTTGTCTATATAAATCGATAGATCCTTTTCATTTTCTTCTTTCATCTGTCGTTTTCTTTCCAAGCAATCAAGTGTTCAAACTTTCAAGCAACCAGGACCTACTGCCTTTTTCACGAAATCATCATCCTCGCTCGCCGTTTTTCAGTCTCATCAACGATTCAAAGTAAGACAAACTTTTTGCTTTCGGTTTACTTAGTTTCACCACCATTGTTGTACCTTCATTATTCTGAGTTTTGAGTTTATTGGACATGACATTTCTTCTTCTGACTCAATCTGGTTTTTTTTTTTTTTTAACTTGTTTAGATGTCTTCAAGCGGAATTCGCAAGGGAAATGTTCCAAGTAATGAAGTTCGTGAGCATGATGCAGCCCGAAAACATGCTATACAGGGAAGAGCAGCTCGGGATACGTTCGCTCGTCATCCTTCCTCGCTAAAACGTCATGATGTGGAAGGACTTGTTGCCCAGTTCCACATTCCTTTTGGTTGTCGTGCACTGTTGCCTGATTCAGGTAATCATGCATGCTATCCGCCCAGGGGATTCATCGCTGTCAGCACTCAGCACTTCGAGCAGGGGCTACGGTTCCCTATTCCGCCGTACTTAATCGCATTTCTCAACAAGGTCAAGCTCGCGCCATTCCAGTTGACTCCAAACTCATATGCGCAGCTGACCTCGCTGGCCATGGTCTTCCTTAGGAACGGCCTTCGCCCCCCTACACCAAAAATTATACAGCAGTTCTACTCCTTCAAGGCTCTGAGTACAGGAGAAGAAGAAAAGTCGGATGGTATTTACTACCTCACAGCCCGTCAGTCGCAATACAAAGATCTCTTGCCCAAAGGAGAAGCAAAGGGCAAATCCAACGTCGGGCCGTACAAGACGAGCTGGTTTTACATCTCGTGCCCCTCTCTCGCAGATCTTCAAAATTTCAGCTTTGTCCTGAAACCAGGTATTCATAAAGGAAAATATAGCGAGCTGAGGTTATTTTGTATCTTTATTTCCATCTTTTAATTATTTGCTGTGCAGTGTTGAAAATGGACGAGTCTCCTCTCAGTGGCGAGGAGGAACGAGCTCTTGACAAGCTCGCAAGCTCAGAGGACGCAGGTACCAGCATAAATTCGACGATGTGATCCTTAGAGCTTACGGCCTTGCTCCTCCTAAGGAATCCCTTCTTCTGCGATCTGAGGAGGACATAGGCAAAATCGGCGATAGACCTAGACTTCGTTCTGTTTTTGAAGTTCCAGTTCGGGTTGGGAACACGTCTGCTTCCCAGGCTCCGCCACCAGTCTCTTCATCATCAGCGGGTACAACTCGCTCACCTTCTCCAGCTTGGGAGGCTTCTACCCGAGACGCTCCTGCTCGCGCCTCCTCTAAGGCGAGATCGTCTTCAGCTCGTACTTCTTCAAAGGCGAAATCGTCCTCAGCTCGCACCCCATCAAAGGGTGCATCTCGAAAAACTACTTCTTCAGCTCCTGCCTCAGCTCGGACAGGATCAGATCCAACCCACACAGCCCCTATTGTACAAGTTGATTCATCCTCTTCTCCACATCACACATCTACCCCAGGGGTTTCGCTGCCATTTCCAGCTCGCGCTCCAGCCCCCGTTTCTTCCTCTGGGCGAGTTCCAGCTAACAGGAAGAAACTCGTTCTTATGAAATCTCCTCCTCCTGAGCGGCCTACTACATCTCCCGCCTCCTCTACTCTTTCAGCGAAACGGCCTACTGAGGCCTTAGCCACTCCAGCGGCCCCTTCAAAACGTTCCAAGCCATCTGTCGAGGACCAGGCTCCTGTGGTCGCTGCTTCCAGTAAAGTGCCTGCTGTTGCTAAGAAACAGGCCGCTGCTCCTTCCCCCGCTGCTCCCAGTGAAGTGCCTCCTGTTGCTGGTTCCTCTGGTCTTCAGCCGACTCCAACTTCTAGCTCGCTGCCTGGAAAAGGTGACGCTCCACCCCAGGTTGCTTCGCAGGAAGCCCAAGCTGGCCCCAGCAAAAGGGCAACTAAACGCACCATTCACTTACGGCCTACTGCTACTTGGGATGGCGCACGTGATATTCTAGAAGCTGAGAGGACCCCCTCGCCAACGAGACCAACCGTTGAGGTTGGGTCTGGGGGAAGATATTTGACCTCTTTCCTTGACAACTGGGATACGATCATGCTTAACCACACAAATGTCTTGGAAAATAAATATCTTAGGGGTGAGGATTTGGACGAATTCATAGCTCGCCATTCCATGCTGGTAAGTCATTTTCCCTTATTTGTCTACCTCTTTATTTTATAGAATGTTAACTTATAACATCTTCAGGGTGCTCTTGGCGCGATGAAGCAGAGAAGGCAGACAAGGGCTACAAACGATGCCATAAGGAAGCTGGAAGACGAATTGGAGGAGGCCAAGGACGATATAGCTCGCTTGACCACGGGCAGAATAGAGGGTCAGGAAGCTCAGATTGTTGAGGCGAATGCTGCGAGGCAAGCCTTCGAGGAAGCTTTAAAGAAAATGGAAAATGAGCATGTCATGCTAAAAGACGAGCTTCTCAAGGTGAAAGAAGATCTGAGGCAGTCTGAGCAGCGAGCTGAATTGGACGAGCAGAGGGCTTCAACTGCAGAAGAAAAGATCGAAGTGCTTCATCGTCAAGTTGAGGCTGCCTTGGCGCGGGCTGAAGCTGCTGAAAAACAGGCTGAGGAAGCTAAAAAACGAGCTGACGAAATGGGAGCTGCAGCTAAAAGTGCTGAGGAGGCCGCAACCAAACGGGCTGAGGAGGCTACAACCGCGGCTAAGCGTGCCGAGGAGGCTGAGCATCGAGCTGAGGTGCTTAGGCAACAGGTGGCGGAGGCCATTCAGCAGGCTAAGGCTGAAAAGAAACGAGCAGAAGCCATTTAGAAAAACGCTGAGGACGTTAACCAACTTGCAGACAATGCCTTCGAGGAGCTGACAGTCTTCAGGGAGCAGGCTGCTCGAGAATTGGAAGTGCAAGTTACAGATGCAAGGGACGAGGCTGAGGAAAGAACATGTCGTGATTTTCTCTTCACATTGTGGACGTCCCACCCGGAAATGGATTTTTCTATCTTTGGGGACATAGGACTTGAAACTGTTGAAGATTTTAAGTCACGAGCTACCTCGTCCTCAGCTGGTCCAACTCTTCCTGCTCGTGAAGATCCATTAATACGACCACATCCTCCAGCCCGAGATTGACAACTAGCTTTCTTTTCTTTACACTTGTATTTTTTCAGCTTTTTATTTGTAATCAAATCTCATATTTAATGAAATTTCTTTCATTACTCTTTCTGTGTTTGAATGTACTTAAGTTACTGCGTATAGTATATTTCATGCTTTTCATCTTTGGAGTTACCATATTCCTTGTGAGCTGATCATCAACGAGTTTTAAATCTGATAATAATCAAAGCAATTACTTAATCCAACAATTAATAAAATTTGGTAAGTAAAAGTAATTGAATCGTTAAAATTTTGACGAGCTATGCAGAGGCACTTAGCCATCTGCTTTTTAGGCTCTTTTGGAGAGCTATGCAAGGACACTTAGTCACTTGTTTTTTAGGCTCTTGATTTTTAGCGAGCTATGCAGGGGTCGTCACCTCGCCTGCTTTTTAGGCTCATTGGCGAGCTATGCAAGGACACTTAGTCACTTACTTTTTTGGCTCTTTAATTGTAGCGAGCTATGCAGGGGTCGTCACATCGCCTGCTTTTTAGGCTCATTGGCGAGCTATGCAAGGACACTTAGTCACTTGCTTTTTTAGCTCTTTAATTGTAGCGAGCTATGCAGGGGTCGTCACCTCGCCTGCTTTTTAGGCTCATTGGCGAGCTATTTAACTCGCAGCCCGTTTTGCCATAGTGAGATGAATTGAGTCACAAGTTGGGGAAATGGAGCTTTCATTAATTAAAATAATTTTGAATTACATATTACAAAGAGTTTTACTGATAATAAGGGCGGAGATGTTCGGCATTCCATGCTCGAGGGACTTCAGCTCCATTTTCATTGTTAGCTAAATGATAAGCCCATTCCCCAAGCTTGCTGTGACAACATATGGTCCTTCCCAGTTCGGGCCTAAGGATCCATCACTTGGCTTGCGGGCTCCAGGCAGAATGAGACGCAATACTAAGTCTCCCACATTGAATCTGCGAATCCGAGCATACTTGTTGTAGTACCTCGCTATTCTTTGCTGATAGACAGCTACCCTTAGCCTGGCCGTTTCCCTGTGCTCTTCAAGCAGGTCCAGGTTTGTGGCAAGTAGCTGATCGTTGTTGTTTGGATTGAAGGTTGCTCTTCTTTGCGAGGTAACTTCAAACTCAGCTGGGATCATAGCCTCGGATCCATATACCATTGAGAATGGGGTCTTGCCAGTGGAGCTACGAGCTGTGGTTCTGTAAGACCACAATACTTTCTGAAGCTCGTCTACCCATGCTCCCTTCTTCGCTTCCAGTTTCATCTTCAGGGTCTGCTTGATGATCTTGTTCACTGCTTCAACTTGGCCATTGGCTTGTGGATGATCCACTGCTGAGAAGCTCTTAACGATTTTGAGGTCGTTGCAGAACCTGAGAAACTGATCACTAGCGAACTGGGTCCCGTTATTGGTCACAATCTGTTGTGGGACTCCGAATTTGCAAATAATGTTGCTCCACACAAACTTCTCAATCTTTGTTGTGGAGATTTCAGCTAACTCCTTTGCTTCCGCCCACTTTGTGAAGTAATCTACCGCGACCACGCATGTTTGCATCTTCCCCGAGCCATTGGTAGAGGTCCAATCAGATCCATCCCCCAGATAGCAAAGGGCCATGGGCTCACCATCTGTTGGAGGTAAGCAGGTGGAGCTCGCGGAATATGAGCAAACCTCTGACACTTGTCGCATTTCTTCACTAAGTTGATGGCGTCTTGCCTCATGGTGGGCCAGTAGAAGCCTTGCCGAAGTGCCTTTTGAGCTAGAGACAGCCCCCCAGCATGGTTTCCGCAGTGGCCTTCATGTATCTGCCTCAGTACTGTTTCACATTCGGGGCCATCAATGCATCTTAGCAACGGGGCTGAGAACCCCTTCTTGTATAGTGCATCATCATAGATGCAATACTTGGCTGCTCTGGCTCGCAGACGCCGAGCTTCCAGCTTGTCACCAGGCAGCTTTCCATCCTGCAAGTAGCTGAGTATCGAGCTCATCCAGGAATCAGGTTGCACAATTATGGCCATTGTTACATTCTTTTTCTCTGTACTTAGAGCTGGTAGAAACTCAACTGGGATCGCCCCAAGGAAATCTGCATCTCGTGTAGTTGCGAGGCGAGCTAATGCATCAGCATGCGAGTTCTGAGCTCGCGGGATCTGTTTCATTTCGTACTTCTGGAATGCACCTAGCAGCTCGTGAACTTTCTGGAGGTAGAGGGCCATTTTTGGTCCCTTGGCTTGATATTCCCCCAATACGTGATCGACAACGAGCTGCGAATCACTGAAGATTTTCAAACGCTCAGCTCGCATCTCCTTAGCCAAACGCAGTCCCGCGAGCAGAGCTTCATACTCAGCCTCATTGTTTGTCACCTGGAAGCCAAACCTTAGAGCACAAAGGATTTTGTGGCCTTCAGGACTGATCAGTAGAATTCCAGCTCCAGCCTTCTGCTCGCTGGATGATCCATCAACATAAAGCTCCCAAGCCGGACCTTCAGAAGACTCAGCTTCATCATCCACAGGTCCTGTAAACTCCGCAATGAAGTCTGCCAAAGCTTGAGCTTTGATAGCCGTCCTTGGCTTGAACTGAATATCGAACTGCGCGAGCTCCACTGCCCATTTTAACAAATGACCTGAGGTGTCAGCTTTCTGCAAGACTTGTTTCAGTGGGTATTGGGTGAGGACTTCAATTGTATGAGCTTGGAAATAAGGTCGCAGCTTCCTTGATGCAATCACCAGGCAGTAAGCTAGTTTCTCCATCTGCGAGTATCTGGTTTCAGCATCCTGTAGCCGTTTGCTTACGTAATATACCAAAGCTGCGTCTTTTCCTCTTCCCTCACCAGCGCGGCACTCAGAGCTTGCTTTGACACTCCCAAATATAAGATCAGCTTTTCATATTCTTTGGGCTTTGAGAGAAGTGGAGCTCGGCCCATATATTCCTTCAACTGCTGGAAGGCTACTTCACACTGTTCAGTCCACTCGAAGCTCTTTGCTTTCTTCAGGATGTCAAAGAAAGGGACACACTTGTCTGTAGCTTTCGAAATGAACCTGCTCAGTGCTGCGACCTGGCCATTGAGGCTCTGTACGTCTTTCACCTTGGCTGGAGATCTCATGTTGATCAATGCCTTGATCTTCTCAAGGTTTGCTTCAATTCCTCTACTGTTGACTATGAAGCCCAGAAACTTCCCAGAAGCTACTCCAAACGCACATTTGAGCGGATTTAATTTCATCTGGTAGCTCATCAGAATCTGAAACATTTCTCCCAGGTCGTGAACATGGTCACCTATCTGCTTGGATTTTACTAGCATGTCATCGACATAGACCTCCATGGTCTTTCCGATCTGCTCCTCGAACATCATGTTCACCAAGCGTTGATAGGTCGCTCCAGCATTTTTTAACCCGAAGGGCATCACCTTGTAGCAATATAACCCTCGATCCGTCATGAAGGAGGTGTGCTCTTCGTCTTCGGGTTTCATTGGGATCTGGTTATATCCCGAATATGCGTCCATGAAGCTCAGGAGCTCGTGGCCAGCAGTAGCATCCACGAGCTGGTCTATCCTTGGCAGGGGAAAACTATCTTTTGGGCACGCTTTGTTCAGGTCAGTGAAGTCGATGCAAGTCCTCCACTTTCCATTCTTTTTCTTCACTAGCACAGGGTTGGCGACCCAGGTCGGGTAGTAAGCTTCTCTGATGAACTTGTTAACCAGCAACTTGTCTGCTTCCTCCTTTAATGCTAAGTAACGTTCCCCTGTCATTGCCCTTCTCTTTTGGCGGACTGGTTTGTGGTGAGGGTCAATATTCAATCTGTGAGACATCACCTTTGGATCTATCCCTACCATATCCTCATGATTCCATGCAAATACATCCAAGTTCGCCTTCAGGAATTCAGCGAGCTGGGTTCTTAGTTCTGGAGTTAAACCTCTTCCCAGCTTCAGGCACCTTTCAGAATCTGCCTTGCTGACTTGTACATCTTCTAATTCTTCAATTGGACTTGTAGCTTGGTCTGCATCTATCTCGCGGGGGTCCAGGTCGAGACTGACTCATTTCTCAGTCATAGCTCGTGGCTCGCCCCCTGAGACCACGTTCACCTTCTTTCCTTTTACACCCATTTTGACAGCATCTTCATAGCAGCGTCGAGCTAAGTGCTGCTCTCCTCGAATACATCCGATGCCATTAGGAGTTGGGAACTTAACTGTGAGAGTTCTGGTCGAAGTAACCACATCCAACTCGTTCATGGCAGGTCTCCCGAGGACCACATTATATGCTGATGGGCAATCAATGATCAAGAAATCTGTCAAGGTCGTTGCCTGACGACCTGCCTCCCCAAGAGTCAATGACAACTTAATCTGCCCCACTGGTACTACAGCGTCTCCAGTGAATCCGAATAAAGGCTCTGGGGACGGTGTCATTTGTTCTGCTCGCAGCCCCATCTGATCGAAACAACTCCGATACATCACGTTCACCGAGCTTCCAGTATCAATCATGATGCGCCTAACTTCCATATTGCTGATTTTAGCTCGCACGACCAACGCATCGTTATGAGGCCAGATCACTCCTCTTGCATCTTCATCTGTAAATACAATCTCGTCCGAGGTCGGCTTTGCCCTTTTTGTAGGTCCTTCTGACCCATTGAGCTGAAAAGAATGATTCGCCTCTCGGACATACCTCTCATGCGATCTGTTGGAGTCTCCTGCGATATGGGGGCCACCATAAATGGTAAAAATGGTTCTTACCGCAGGTTCGTGATCTGGCTCGGCAGCTCGTTGGGGCTGATGTTGATGTGTTGGCTGTTGATGGTGGGGTCGTTGTTGTGGAGGTCGTGAGTCTGCGGGTCTTGCTACATAGTCTCCCAGGCGACCTCGCCTGATCAATTTCTCAATGGCATTCTTCAACGCCCAGCAATCTGAAGTACTGTGCCCGACCTCATTATGATAGGCACAGAACTTGTTTTGATCCCTTTGATGAACAGGAGCCCTTATAGGATTGGGCCTCCCAAAATCCTCTTTATTTCTCTTCGCAGCGTAAATCCTGTCCGGTGATGCCGTCAGGACGCTGTATCCTTCATGGCGACCTTGACGCTGAGGTCGCTCATACCTTGGCTCTCTTCTTGTTCTCTTAGCGATCTGGTTACTCGAGCCATTATTTCTTCCTTCTTCGTTCCTGCCGTTATTTCTCTTCTTAGGCTGGCTGGAACTGTCCGTTTCATTCTTCTGATTCTGTTTTTTCGGGCCGAAGGTCTCTTCCCACCTGATCTCCTTCGCAGCTCGCTCATAGAATTCCCCCAGATCCTTCACTGGGGACTTGTAAATGCTTTCGTATAACTTTCCATCCTTGCGCAGCCCAGCTGAGATCGCTGTCAATATACTCTCATCTGACGGATGCTCAACATTAGCGACCTCGCGTCTAAACCTGGTGATGTATTCCTTCAACGACTCACCCTGACGCTGAAAGATGGTGGCTAGGTGGCAGGATGGAGCGAGCTGTCTTCTTAGTGCCCTGTATTGTCCAACGAACTTTTGTTGGTATTGTTCCCAACTTCCTATGCTGCGAGCTGGGAGATTCTTGAACCACGTCCTCGGAATATCCCCCAATGTAGCTGGGAATACTCGGCACTTCACCATCGGACTTCCTGTCTGCAGGTCCATCTGAACGTTGAAGGCGTCAAGATGGTCATAGGGGTCACTGTCCCCATTATACTGCTGGATGCTTGGCATCTTGAACCTCGGGGGGAGAGGCTGTGTCTCAATCTCCCTCGTGAAGGGAGTCCTTCCCCCATAATACCCACGCTGCTCCGGGGCTCCAGGTCGTGCCTCCAACTGCTGGACCCTCTGAAGGAGCTCTTCTACCTGCGGATCTCGGAGCTCGTACCTCCGCCTGTGATCATGACTAGGGGCAGGGTGCTCCGGATCATACCTTTCGTCCTCTTCGAACAGACCATCAGGCTGATAGGATCTTCCCTGTCTGCGCTCATCATTAAGTCGCCGAGCTGCAACTCTGGCTCTATCGTGTCCAACTTCTGCTTGCAGATTTCCACCCTGGCTCAGCCTTACCACCAGGCTATCTGGGCGCGCGACCTCCCTTTCTTCCCGAACAGGGTGTCTTCCAGCCCTGGAGCGCGCATTGGAGGAGCGAGCTGAGCCTGTAGGTCGTGGGACTTCCCTTGCCAGCCTGTCAGGTACTTGCATTGCTTCATGCTGCTGGGGTACACGCCTTGGAACCTGAACATCAACCCTGGGCATGTTCTGTACCTGAGCCTGCACCAACATATTTACGGCCTCTGTAAGTTGTCTGACCGTCTCCTCCAGCGCTTCTTGCCTCTGGATCAGCACATTCTGCCCTTCGGCTAATGGGGCAATTGGAACCGTTTGACGATGAGGCAGAGGAGGGATGCCTGTCGCAGCACCGAGTGCCTGTCCATGGGACGGGCCTGCACTATGCATGGTTGCGTCTTGCGCAGGCTGTATGTTCTGCTGTGATTGGTTCATGTGGCTCTCCGCCTGGTCATCATCTCCAAAATTCCTGTTTGATCTGGTCCTTGCCATGTTGTCAGAAATTGATGAACTGAGATGAAAAAGATTGCAGTTTGGGCCCTCCTTCTAGCGCCAAAATGTCGACGTTGGATTTCAGTCGACGAGTAATCAATACCCAATACCTGCAATCAATGTGAGAAAACACAAATACCAAGAAAAGATACAGACAAATACCGAGAATCAAACGAGGAACACGGAGCTTTTACGTGGTTCGGCAATAATTGGCCTACGTCCACGACTGTCTGTCTCTTAAATTCTGCAGAGTGACAGTGTATTATTGATTATTCTCTGATGATGTTACAATGATCTTAGTCCCTATTTATAAGGAAAGAGGTGTTACAATTCTGATTGTAGCAAATCAGGAAAAGAATCCTGAATTAATTACATTCCCAAATAATCAGGAAAAATAAGGAAAAGAATTATACATTAATTATATTTCCTAATATATTTGAATAATATCAGGAAATTACTGTAATTATCTCGAGATAAGGTTGATTTGATTTTGAATTTGAGTAGACTTCCATATCTGATAAGGAAATCATGGTTTGACTGGGCAACTACCATATTCGGAGAGAGAATCATGGTTGAACTTGGTAATTGCCTGTTTCTGGAATATACTGTATTTATTATGCTTTTGGACGAGCTGACGTGTCCATGGCGGTCTTGAGCTCGAGCTCGCTGAGAGACGAGCTGTGCATGAGGTGAGCTGTGAAACGAGCTCATTGCAGCGAGCTGACAGGATACTGAGATGAGTTGTGCCTTCTGCTGGGCCTGGAGTTGATATCTGAGCCTCGTCTGATGGGCTTTGATTGGGTTGACCTTATTGGGCCTTCTTATTGGGTCTGAAATGGGCCTAAATTGAACTTTTACCAGCCCAATTAATGAGTCCGAAAAATACATATAACAATATTCTGATTAGATTAGAATTCAGAACTTCGGATTTCAATGATTTTAGAATCCATGACTAGTAATTGTTTTTAGAAATATTAAGCAGAAAAAAATGGCTTTGTAGGTTTTTTTTTTTTTTGGAAGTAAAGGCTTTGTAGAATTTGATATCGCCAAAATGCTAAAATAACATAAATATATGTTATCAATGATATTGTCAATCGTGATATAATTAAGAAATATAAAAAATTAATACTAATTGTGGCGATACACATGCATTTAAACGTAATTGATGGGTCATGGGCCATGGGTACGGGTTCATGGGTCAGAGGTAGTTGTGTTGGTTGGGTTCACCACTAGTCATGGGGCACAGATGTGGGTTCATGGGTACGTTTTTTTCTTTGTCCCAAGAGACTTTAGACGAAAACTTTTCGTCCCAACAAGTATTCGGTTGGGACGAAAAACAAAATTTCATCCCAACAAATGCTTTATTACGACAAAAATTTTTGATGAAATTATTTCGTCCCTACAGATAATTTATAGGGACAAAATCATTTACATATTGCTAAATACTTAAAGGGATGTTTTTTGAGACAAAATTTGTTTCGCCCCTAAAACTTGTAGGGACGACTTTCAATTTTTAGAAACAAAAAAGTTTCGTCCCAACCATATTTTGTTATTATTATTATTTTTTTCAATTCTTAAATTTAAAATAATAATTTTTTTTACACTACCTTTAAAATAGGAGCATTTTAATATATATATGTATGTATTTGACTAGTGGCTAATGGGTCATAATCTATTGTAGCGGATGTAGTTGGTTATGAAATGTCAAGTAGAGTTTGTATAATTATATTTATAGCCTAAATTAATGTGCCTATATAATTAAAGTTATTAAACACAAGAGGGTTGTTGCACAATTGTCTCTATCTTAAAATACAATCAACCGATCGTCACCATAAAGAAACAAAGCAATGATTAAAGAATAAAAAAACAAAAAAGCCAAAACAAACCAACAAAGTTGTCATAATTTACGAACCGTAGCATGTTCTCTTGGCCCGCGGCGACTCTGATATCTTCATTATTTGTCATCTTTTATATATATATATATAAAATTTGTTAGATGGGGAATCTGTACATTTTTCATGTATGACGCCCAACTAGTATGACTGTAAATTGGATTCATTTTTTCTTAACATTGATGTTAACTGAAATGAATCCAATTCATACTGGTGGTAGTTGAAATTATTTATTTATTTATTGAGATAAGGTAGTTGAGAGTTATTTATCAAAATATAGAATATGTTTCCCTGATCATGAGATTGATTTATACTCGTGATAGTTGAGAGTTACGAAAATGTACAAAATATCCTGATCATTACTCTCTCTCTCTCTCTCTATAAAAGTGTATTCATATCAAATGAATTATAGAATGTGTCATTTATATATATTACACATGAAAACACACGAAATAGTGGGTGTACTAACATTACGGCCATGTTCATGCTCTCTAGCAAAGTTATCACCCTATTTATATGGGACGCGCTTTGGTTCTGAAGTCTTTGAAATATGGAATTGTGAAGTAATTCGTTTTTTTTTTTTTTTTTCTTCTTCTTTTTTTAATGACAGAGATAAGTTTAGAGATCAGTTGAGACCCAATGAGATTTGATTTTGTGATGCAGTCCAAGAAACTATTTTCATGTGAAAGGGGGCAAATTATACATAAATGAGGAGAATGACCCACATAACGTGAATGAATAATCCATACATTTTTATATAATGGAAGACTGCCATTATTGATAGTAGAATTTATGCCTTCAAGGCACAAGGGACAGTGGGCTGACCAATGACGCCACTCATCAACTCATAATCTTTCTATTGTTGCTTTATATTTCATTTGGATTAATTATAATTTAAATAAAATGAAATTATATTAAAAATTATTTATTTTTATCAAATTATGAGATAAACAAAGATGATTGAATATAGTAGATGTTAGACAAAACAGTGATCTAAATAAAACTGATTTGATTATAAAACTTAGTTGGCCCAAGTTCTAAGTCAAGTTTACACGACTTTAGTATTCAATCCTGTAATTTGATCTAAAAAATATGGTTTGATTCCATCAGCTTGATTGATATATTTATGTATTTTATTTTATCAAATAAGGTAAAATATAACAACTAGGTATAAATTCTTAACCTTTTCTTTCAAGTTCTCTTCATCATCGTCTTATTTAGTAACATTTGTTTCTAGGGTTTCTATCTGAATGATGTGTCTCGCCCAACCCAACATGCAAGTAATCAATGATCATGACACGTTTTTCGTTTCGTTCCAAGTTTTTTGTCATTTGAATGGAAAATCCAATTTATTTGAATGCATGTCCTAATGTGGTCGTAAAATTCTATACATCGTTATGTGTTTGTAATGTTCTACTTGTTTATAAGTTGTTGCAGTTTTAACAGGAACAGTCCAAAAAATTCCATGTCCCATTTATATCCTTAGTTTTTATTATCCAAAACGTTACCTTGAGTGAGTGTCATGCATTGTTTTAGTGGTGACAATCTCGCTTGGTATGCTTAAGTGTGTCAAGTTTAAGCTCAGCGGCCATTGAAGTTTATAGTAATTTTCTCCTACTAATTATGGACTACCCCCACTCTTTGTGGGTTGACCTCTTCAGTTCTTAGGAGTTGATCCTCAGATCGCACCATAATATCTATCGGTTATATTCTGGATTAATAGAAAAAAATAGTTATGTCCACTGTATATATTCTTTGAAAATATATTGACACTCTTGAAATCAACTAATTATTTAAAATTAAAAAATTAGACTAATTATGGCGTTAGATTCATGGCACCTTCTTCGCATCTTACAATGAAATGGACAGAATAATTAATTATTCATTGAATCATTGTCCTTCCATGGTGCAAGAAATGAGGACTTATGAATGATCGAGGGACCCAAGAAAAAGACAGAGAGCAAGTGGATGGTGCAGAGAAAAATCAAAGATCTGAAATGCACATGGGATATGGGAAAAGTCACAAGCCTAAAGATCGATTGATTTATTTGATATTCCTATAGTTTCGGAATATTTATTTAATCTATTATAAACGATCTCTATAAAAGTCGTTTGATCCAATATTCGAATCATATTTTATTAAATGTGAGGTTGGTCCACAATTTTGGCTAATTTTATATTTCTTTCTAATGTTTTAGGACTCGCTACTCACCATTTGACCGGCGACCCATTGAGTAGCGAGTACTTAGCTACTTAGTGAGTACTCAATCAAATTTATAAAAAAGATATAATTTTTTTATTGGTTCAAAATATGATAATATGATCACAAAACATTATAAAACTTGTCTCATATAATTTTAAAAGCAATTTTAGCACAGTGCTCACTGAGTTGACTTGGACCGAGTACTAGTTGAGTTGACTGAGTACTTGTCGAATTAATTGAGTACTCACTGAGTAAACGTGTCTCATAAAACTTGTTTGTACTAAGTACTTGTCAGAAGTGAGTAGAACCTTTGATTTGGAGGTTCTCAAATTAGCAGAACCCACGATCACCAAATGCTTAGCGAGTAGTCAGACATACTTGTCGAGTTTTACAACACTGTTTCTACCATGGTGAAAATAATTTTACCGCTTTATATTAATGATGGAATAGGATCGAGGGACACAAGTTTTAACATAAATTTTGACACAATTTATTGACTATTGACTTATGAAGATTTCAATGGTTTAGATCTATTCACATATTTATACACAACTTAAATTTACACTCTACATAAATGTATTTTCTCATCTTCTTATCACTATTAATTACATTATGTCTCCCTCTCTCTCTCTCTCTTATAAATTACGACTTAATTTTACAACTCTATATTAATATAGTTTTCTCCTCTCTCTTCATTATTATATTATCTTTTTCATCTCTTTAATTAATATTATTTATATATATTTAGAATTTTTCCAACTAATATTAAAAACCAATCAATTAATATTATTCTCACTCATTGCAATTCTTTGCATCTTTATTTTTTTTATTTATTTTTAATTATGTTATTGTCAAACGTATATACATTTAATAGTATCTTAAAAAAGACTCACATATATATATATATATATATGTATAATTTTTTTTCCACATAGTCCACAAAGTACCCCAAAAAATTATTATTTTTTCTTCTCTCCATTGTTCATAAACGCATAAAAAAAGAAAAGAAAGAAAAAAAAAAGAATTTTTTTTTTTTTTAATATATCTCTTTTCTATCCTTATCATCTATCACACAAAATAAAAATGTTATAAATCAAATTTTCATTTAATTTTTTCTCTACATTTAATTAATCAAATTATACAAATAATATATGGATTTCAAGTTCTCAATATAAACTTTCAAATAAGATTCATATTGCATATATTTAAATATACTGATTACAATAGTTCAAAATTAAAAATCAATTAAAAAAATTATTTTTGGTACAAGCATGATATCTAATAAAAAAGATAAAAATAATATAATTTAAAAATGTACTTCAAAAAAATATATAATTTAAAAATCAATAAAAGGAAAAGATGCAAAATCATTGATTGGGTGAGAAAAGATGCAAAATCATTGATTGGGTGAGAAAAGATGCAAAATCATTGATTAGGTGAGAATAATATTAATTGATAATTTATCAATTTAATATTAATAGGAGAGAGGAGACATGATGTAATTAATGATGAAGAGAGAGATGAGAAAACACATGGAGTGTGAAATTAAGTTGTGTATAAATGTGTGAGTAGATCTAAACCATTTAAATTTTTATAATCCAATGGTCAACAAATTGTGTTAAAAGTTGTGTCAAAACTTATATCCCCCGATCCTGCCCTATTAATGATTTGTCTAACTATTACAACCATCCGATCAGGCTTAATTTAATTTGATAATGTACCGTGTTTAAATAATTGATTCAAGGCTCAATAATAGACATTTTTTATTTTTATTTTTTAAATTATCGATAGGTTCAAACGATTTATACTTCATTTAGACTAAAATTGAACCGACTGTGATTTGATTTTTAGATTTAGAATTCTGGTTTCCATTTTGAACAACCATAATTCTGTCAAGTTTTCAGATGAAATTCCATGATATTAGGTGCATTGAAATTGATGGTTGAGCACTTGAGCAAACTTGATGGCTCTATCTGGTTTGTTTTTTCCACACATGAAATTGAGTTTTCTCGATCAGTCTCGATCGAATTAAATTCAGAGAAAATGGGATAATAGTTTTTACCATTCTCCAACAATATTGTGGTAGTATTCAATTTGGTTGAGAAACAACTCTAGACGTGGGGCTATGTTTTGATTTTTATAGTTTCTATCAAAGACTTGGTAGGATGCCACTTTCGTCAATTGATATTGTGGTAGTAATGGACAAATGGATGAGTATACATATACAACTGCGTGTTATCAAATATTTTCATGATGACATAATTAAATATATATGGACAGAGTAATGTATCAATTTAAATTTTATTGTGTATGTCAATTAATTTATGATATGATAGTTTATTCAACTAATATGCTGGATACAAGTTAGCTTTTTGTGACGTTATATTGATTAAACAAATCCCACTCTCCGGCCATCTTTGGTGTATATGAGATTAAATCCCCATAACATTCACATAACTATTAGAGATCTTATTAATTGAGCAAATTATTATTCAATGACAATAATTTTTTAATTGCCACATTATCTCTAATGAAACATTAATATACTTCTCATATATTTTTGTAGCTGTACTAATATTTTGGCATAATTTTTAATGTGTGTAATTAGAAATTTAAAATCAGTTTTCAAGTTTTATCCCATAATTTGTGAAGGGTAGAGTCCCTTTTTTTTTTTTGGTTTAATGGATACTGACATTTGAATCCTTAACCTACTTATCAATGATGCGGGGTTCAAAATTTTGAATAAATTTGTTTCTTGAACAATATGGCTAAGATGTATATCTAGACTGCAACATTTGGCTGGACCTAGACATTTTACCATTTGTAAGGACACATTCACTAATTAGAAACAAAAAAAAAAAAAAATTAAATTTGTTTACGTTAAAAATCGATCAGTATCTTAATTAATGTGAATATGGTGAATTAAACGAATTGTGATGACAAAATGATTAAGCAATAACAATGCAAAAGAAAATCAACCAAAGAGATGAGAATTTTTAACGTGGCATGACCTTACAAGTAATGCCAACATCCACAATTATTTATTGTCAAGGAGGAAGGCTAAGTTTAGCAGAGTTTCTGCTAGGGTTCTCATTGGTTTTTACTGCTAGTTGTGTATGAGCTTCTAAGCCTGTGCTTTTTATCATGTCGTTTGTACATATGAAAGACCCTTTATATAGTGTTAGAATTCCTTGTTTACGTACAATAAGATTGCTAGAATATAGAAAAGTTTAAGACCCATTTTCCTAATTTACATGATATTACATTTAATACTTTATATTCAAATCAAATTGCAAACAATACATTTATATTCATATTAGAATGCAATTCTGGTAGCTTTCTGTTTAAGGTAATCTTTTGCGTGAAGAGGAATTTTTCTGTTTTTGGAACTCTATGCTGTTAAGGAAAATTATGAGCTATCTATGTTCTACGGACTGCTATATTGTTGTGACCTTGAGTTGCTTTTCAGGCAAGCTAGCTGAAATGGGTTGCCTTGTTGTCTTACCGTTATTTGATCGGTTTCATGCTCCTATTGACATAGTATTTGCTGATATGTCCTTGAGTAATGAGTTTCATATTGTCTCATTTTTATTTTTAGGTTATTAACTAGCTGGTCTTTAAGGCCTCAATTGACTAGTTGCCCAGATGTTATTTTTGGGCACAACAATATTCTATTGGAAAGAGAATGGAGATTGAAAAGGAATCAAAATGAAGTCATAACTTCAGTATAATGTTTATTGACTTTTTAAGAATGAGAAGTGAAATCAAATTAATTCCTTTTTTAGCGTTTACTAAACAATTGAATAAGAACAATGCAAAATAAATTATAAAGTACTCCTATACATATAACACGTTGAATTTTTTTCGTTTTTAACACGAAAGAAATTTGTGTCTTGTTTTTAATGTTAAAAGTTATCATCTTGATTCTAGAATTAGCAATCTATGTCTTTAATTTAAAATTTACCATCTTGATTCTAGAATTAGCAATCTATGCATTTTAGACGTAACTAGCTAATATGAAAGTAAATGTATGCAAAAGTTGAGCAATATGAATTGCAACAGCATAACAAATAGAGAGAAAAAAAACAAAACGATGAAACATCTAAAAGCGAGCTCCAGACAGTCTTCAAGAATGAAAAATAAATATATATTTTCGTTTACGTATGAGAACAAAAACAAAAAAGAAAAAGGAGCTTAAAATTAAAACTAAAAAAGAGACTACTGCAGCTTGGAAAGATTGTCAATTGAATATATACATATATATATATATATATTATTAATTCTAGTTGAGGTTGTTTTAGTAAAAATATAAAAATTCCCCTTTTCAATTAGAGAAGTGAATTTAATTCTTTGAGTGAGATAGGAAAATCGGATTCCTTTTGCCACAGAAGCTTGAATTCTGATTTGTGAATGCCGTTCACGTAATTAAATTCTCCAAAGAGTAAGTAATCTTAAATCATAAATCTAAGGGTACCTGTTTTTGTGAGTGTTGTTGTATCTATTTTTCATTTTATTTTCCAAAACCACATAATATATGTCTGAAAACCGTTGTTCAAATTATTTTTAAAAAATATAAAAACCAAAGAAAACACGTTTTAGTGGTAAAAATAAAAAATGTGAAAAACCAAAATCAAGTTCCTTTTGTCATAGGAAATTGATTCCTGATTTGTGAATGCAGTTCACAAAATTGAATTCTCCAAAAAGTTAGTAATCACAAATCATAAATCTAAGGGCATTTGTTTTTGTTCACGTTTTAGTTATTATTTTCCATTTTCTTTTCCAAAAAAATATATAATGTTTTCGGTCACCTTTTTCAAATTATTTTTAAAAATATGACAAAAAATCTTAGTGATAAAAATGATAAAAATGTTTTTCATTTTATTTTTCAATTAATTTTCAAAAATGAATAAAATAATTGTTTGAAAGGAGGAATAAAGGTTTGTAAATAATGATTTATTTTTAACTTTTTAGTACTAATCGTAAAAAATGCGTTTCTCATTTCTGAAAACATATTTTATAAAACATTATTCCAAACCCATTTATTTCCCCTTTTAACATTTGAAAATGAAAAACCAAATTTCTCTTTCTTGTCCTAGCGGTAGAATCCTCATTTGAACTTAGAAAATTTGAAATTAGAAAGTTTATGGAAAGATATCGAAAGTTTGTTAGAAACTTTCACTTAAAAGTTTGTCTGATACCTGTCTTAACCAATAATACTATACTAATTTATTAATTAGAACTATTGGAGGAACTGATGAGTAGGTTAACAAAATTGCTCTCCGGCAAATCAAACTTGTCTTTTCATTGAAGGTGTAAGCTCGATTAACTAAAGTACTACCAACTTCAAATGGTATAATATAATATAATGGTGTAAAGCTACATTTCTCATTATGAAGAGAAGGTCAAGGTCATCGAACTTATGGCAAAAAGTTCAATTCCCATAAAAAGTAAGTTTTCACCGTATAAAAATATGTGAGTTGTTCTCCCATTTTATGTGAGTTATCCTTCCCACCTATGTGTAATTGTTCTTTTGTATGGGAGCCGTTCATAAGTCAAAATTCCTGTTTAGTTCCAATTGAGTCTTGAATTTGTCTTAGCCATAAAAGAATAAAAAAAAAAAAAAAATTCTCATAATAAGTAAGCACACTCTTAATGTGAAAATAAGTGACGGATCAATGTTCCAAGCTATGAAATCCATTATTCAGTTTGCTGAATTAGTTAATTATGTCTTATTAAACTAGTTATTCAAATTATGAGATCACTTATCCATATAGTAAAAATAATCACATTTCCTAACAAAAGTGTAGTTTTTAATAACTTCCTTATATCCACAAAATGATTTAGGGTAAAAAAGTTACGTACAATGTATGTAGATTTGTTTCATTAAACTGAAAAAAAAAAAAAAAACAATAAAGAACAATAATAGTCATTGAAAACTTTTATACCTAAAACTAGAATTTAAAAGAAATCAAAATGAATATGAAAGCTCATTTTAAAGAGATCTTATAAAGCCAATAGAATATTTTCAATGCAAATGTGGATTGTTTTTTAAAAAAATGGACATATCATCAATATTAAGGAAATATGTTCCTACGTGGTATAAATATGGATTGATAGACACTCAAGTCTAAAAGAGTTCTCCAATACTATTATATTCATTTCAATGATAAACAGTCAAATAATAATATATCATTAAAGTAAATTACCATAAAATATTATTTGATGAAAGTTTCAATTATTTATTTACTGACATGGTTGTCCAAGAGGTTCTCTAGAAATAGACATTGAGGTTGACAGCCTCTATTTTTTTTTTTGTCATGTCAGCTTGATAGTAGTTAGGAAAATTTACATTGGAGATATTAATTTTAACCCTCTATCAATTTATCTTATGTGACACTCTATTTTTTTTTTTAAATTTATACTTACATTGGATATACTCTTAGAAAACAGGATTAATATAGCAAAAAATTTTAGTGGCTATAAGCATAAGTTTTCAAAAATGATTTTCCATTTTAAAAATGAAAAACACTACAAAATCAGTTTAGCAATCATTTTCAAAAACATGTTTCCAAAAACTATAACTTGGGAGTAAAAAATATTTTTATTTTTTTTTTTTTTTTGTTGTTTTTTAAAAAAATGATCAAATTGATTATTGAACAAATAAAATGAAAAAAAAAGAAAAAAAAAGAAAAAAAAACATGAACGTCCAATCGAAGGTGACAGGCTAATTTGGATTAACCACAAAAATGATCTAGTTGAACCAGATTAGAACCAAATCTGGTTCAACTTCAATCACAAAGAAACGAAAAAAAAAAAAAAAAAAAAACACATACTGTGAAGATGAGAGAGAGAGCACTAAGATACAAACCATAAAAAGTAGAAGATGGTGGAGAAGAAGACCAAGAAGATGATGAAGAAAAAGTCCTAGAAGAAGAAGAAGACGACGATGACAAAGAATACTTTGGAGGTGCATCATCAAAGGCATGAAATGGGCGGGAGGTAGCAAGGTGAGGATGGAGAGCCTGTTCTGGTAAGAGAGTGGTGAGAGACAATGATGAGGTGAAAGAGAGAGAGAAAGAGAAAGCAATGTGTAGGGGTGGTAATTTGGAACCCGACACGACGGATCAACACGAATCCGACACGAATATTACTGGTTAAGGATGAGTATAAATGGGTTGAGTAAATTAACGGGTCAACCAGCGTAACCCGTTAATTTATCGTGTCAGGTTTGTGTTTCCTAATTCGTGTTACGGGTTGACCCGTTAGTGAGGGTTAAAAAGTAATTTTATAGTTAGAGGGGATATTGATGTAATTTCACTAGTAATATATGTATTATATTTTTCTCTCCACAAACTACAACCTTAGCCACACATTGCACACAACACTTCTTTTCTTCCATTTGGACAGCAGAGCCACTTCCACAGACCACAGTCTTACATTCCCACTCGGTCTTGGTCTTACTCTCACTCTCACACTTTCATTATTCCTTCACAAATCACTCACAAGCCTTGACCATGAGCCATCCATACCACACAGCCACTCGGTCTCACTCTCACACTTCCATTCTTCCTTCGTAAATCACTCACAACCACCCAACCTGTGACCGTGAGCCATCTCCTTCATCTCGTTCATTTGCTAACTCAACTAGCTCTTTCATCTCGTTCATCTCCTTCATTTTCAACAGCAACTTAGCCAGCTTCATCATCTCATTCAATTCCGAGCTCCGATAGTAGTAGTACTCACCGATTTCTCTCTCTCTCTCTCCCCTCTATTAATGGCCACTAGTTTCTTCATCTGGTTCTGTCAACACCCATCTCTTTCTCTCTCTCTTCCCTTTGTCAATGGCGATTCTTTTTTGTTTTTGGCTTGTGGATGTTGTGATCTTGATTGCTGTGGTTTTCGCTTGTGGGTTCTTGTTCTTCCCTTATTTGAAGGTGGTTTCAGTGAAATTGGTTGAATTGTTTGGTGCAGTTCTGTAGTTAATGAAGATGGAGGTGGTCCAAAACTTAGTTGTGTATGGATCCATAACGGGTCATTAACGGGTCGTTCAGAAATGGATTAACTGGGTCGTTTTTGTTTTGACCTATTAGTGATCGTGTCGTGTTCAGGTTGAGGGGGTTCGACCCGTTTTCTTATCGTGTCGTGTTTTGGTCGTGTAAAAAATAATTGTGTCTTGTTTGGGTCATGTCCAACTCGATTTGTCAACCCGGATTGTCACCCCTAGCAATGTGTGAAAAGAAAGAGAGAATGGTGACAGGTGAGGGAGAGAGAGTGAGGTGAGAGAAAATGTATATTATTATTATTATTATCATTATTATTTGAAAGTGTATTTTATTATATTTTGTTTTCCAAAATGGTACCAAACAACTTTATCATTTTTCATTTTTGAAATGAATTTTATTACAAAACGTATTATTGTTTTCGAAAACTTTATTTTCAAAACATGTTTTTTATTTTTGAAAACACTTTTCAAAAATATCATTTTAAAAATATATCCAAATGCACTTTATTTCTAAAAAAAAAAAAAGAAAAAAAATATAATTTCCATTAGAAAAAATGGGAAAACAAAAGTTAATTGCTTTGAGAGAGGTTGCTGAAACTTAATTTCAAATTTAAATGTGGGTCTGTTTCATGTTCCCTTTTACAATTATAATGTCGAAATCTATTAAGACTAATGGATAATATGTATAACCTAAAAATCTACAAAAAGAGGAGAAATTTACTTTTATGGGAGAAAACTCTCCATACCTACTAGTAAGTTAGCAATGTGAGACTCAAACTCCATCAAATATAAAAAAGAAATGCACTAATCAAAAGTTAATTAGCAACGTGAGACTCAAACTCCATTGGATACAAAGAAAAAATGTACTAAATAATATAATGGGTAATAATAGGTTTCTTAATTTTTTTTTTTCTAAATCCATGTCAAAATAATATGACATGTGAGTGATCAATATCATATTAATTATTACATATAACTTACATATCATTGATAACTCACATACCATATCATTTGGCATGAATTTGGGAAGCCCAATATTAGTTTTGAGCAATTGAACTATATACATATGCATTGATATTCATATGCATTAATTTGTAAACATTAAGTTACTTCTCCTTTCTAAGAAAAAAGTATTTTTTATATTCTCATATGCTTAATTAATAAAAGTAAGTGAAAGCTTGTGGGTATATTTAATTCACTTCTCAGTTAGAAACCTAATTATCCTCCAAAAGTAATTAATAATCACTCCACATTCCACAATCATTTTCTATTCTTAGTTACTGGCCCCTCCCTCCACTCAACTATTAACAAATTAAAAAAAAGTAAAAAAAAAAAAAAAAAAATCTATTATAAGATCCCAACACAATACACTTTCCATACACAGGCTCTCACACATACAAACAATAATAATAAAAATTATAAACCATAAAAAACACATTTTCATGGCTTCTTCTTCCTCCACCACAACCACCACCAATCCCTCTTCTCCTCCGCCTTCTCCGCCACCAAGTCCTCCTCCACCAAGAAGTCCTCCCTCCTTTCCTTCCTCCGCTCCACCTCCTCCACACCCATCTCCCAAAAACTCTCTCATTCTCACAACAACTCCCCCCACCAACATCGCCGCCATGTGTCACCCATCAAAAACGTCCTCGAAACCGCCACAGAATCGGCGGAGGCAACGTTTTCTAGGTACCTGGATGAGGGTTTGGTGGGGGACGAATCCAAGCCGACCATCCTGGTCTCCGAGAAGCTTGGAAGCGCCGGGATCGAGCTGCTGAAAGGGTTTGGGAACGTGGACTGCTCCTACGAGCTCTCCCCGGAGCAGCTACGCGAGAGAATCGCCACATGCGACGCGTTGATCGTCAGGAGCGGCACCAAGGTCACCAGAGACGTCTTCGAGGCAGCCAAGGGACGATTGAAGGTGGTCGGCAGAGCTGGAGTCGGGATCGACAATGTCGACCTCCAGGCCGCCACCGAGTTCGGCTGCCTCGTCGTCAATGCCCCCACCGCCAACACCGCCAACACCGTCGCCGCGGCCGAGCACGGCATCGCTTTGCTAGCTGCCATGGCCAGAAACGTCGCTCAGGCCGATGCTTCCATGAAATCTGGTATTCTTCTTGTTTTCTGTATATGTTCTATAATTTTTTTTTTTAAATATTTATTCCAATTATAAACATAATAAATATTGTGAAAATTTTCGATATTTCGAAGATATTCATATTAATTTTTAAATATTTTAATTATTATTTTCTTATGATATTTTCATTAAAATTGATATTTAATTCTTCTATATGAATTGATGGATTATCATGGTGAATTCTAAATTGGAGTTTTGGTGTAGAGATATTATAATTGTTTAGTGGTTGATCACTTTCTTGACCTTTTTTACTAAAATTAATGTTTGATTCTTTGACATGAATTGATGGATTATTATGACGAATTCTAAATTGAACGACTGATGTAGAGATATTATAGGTTTTTTCTTTTTCATTTTTTTAGGTAGATATTATAGCTGTTACCTTTGTCAACGTATGCGTAGTTTTTTGAAATTAATCCCCTCCCCACTATTAGAAAAAATATTATAGTTGTTAGATAAATTCAATTATTTCCAATGTTTGATTTGGATAAGTGGATGAGCTTTATAGTTTATTGATTGATTCAATGTTAACATCGATACTTATCTAATATGAACTAAGATTAATCATGAAGAATTTTATTAAGAAGGTATATAAAAGTATAAAACCAAGAATTCATTTTTGGGTGTAACTATTGAAACACTTGAATTAGCTGGATATTATATATTTGTATTTTTCGTTAAACTAGTAGGACAATAAGTGAAAGTTAAAGTTAGAATAAAAATAGATTGCCGACTTATTACAAAAAATAATAATAATCATAATAACAATTTTAGATTGAGCATCTGTTTGTGTGTTTTCTTTTTTCTTAATTACAATTTTGTTTATATATATATATATGTGTGTGTGTGTGTGCAATTAATTTTGATTCGTACAGTTCAAGTGTGCAGATAAATAGTTGTATTTTTGTCGCATTGCGGTGTCGATTTTCCGCTTATTTTATTTGATCTTGTTTTACCTTTTTTTTTTTTTTTTTTTTTGTCTGTTATTTTCTTCTTTGTAGTGGTTGGTGGTGGATTGAATATTAAAAATGAAATGTTGCTTTCTAAGAAAGAAATATGATTGGTAGCTTTTCACCGACGGATTTACAAGTGGGTTTGGGTTGTGGGTCCCCTTTTTTTTCCCAAAAGCATGTAAAATATGCACGATGCATTGATATTTACAAAGAATAATTACTCATATTGATAATGATTTGCTTCCTACGTTTGGTAGTGGACACCAGGCAGTGGTGTCAAGTCACTAATTGGGCATTAACAGGCATTAGTTGAAGATTACCAATTTTTTGGTGGGGGGTACCTTGAGGAGAAAAACAGACAAGTGGTGCGGTTGGTGGTACCAATCTACTGATAATATGGCTCATGAAATAAATCTAATGCGTCATTAAATGATGCATTATATTTTCCTACTTTGCACTAATAAGACATCATGTGACATTATTAAACTTTCCTACTACATCAAGCTATAAGTAACATTTCATGTGACATTTCTTGGTGGTGCCCAATCAGCTAATAATGATGTATTATATTTCCCTTACTACGTCTTTAAAATCATACAATATAGTAGGGAAATCATTTCTAACTATAAAATAATTTTTAGGATATTTTGTTGAGTTCAAATATAAGTGTATAAAGTAGTTGGGTTGTTGGCACCGTCAATAAACACCATAGCCCCCCATGCCTTATGGTATGAGTTTTACACCCAATAAAAACATTCTCTTATCAATTTGTGTGGACAAAGTTCTCACCCTCGTATGGGCCATTCTCCCATCTTTATGTAGGTCAATTCCTCCCATATAGGAGTAATTTTTCAGACTGCGCTACTAGTGTCTCATCCTGGTTGGTCTCGATAGTCTTCTAAATCAATTCTAATAATAATATATATATGTATATATATCTAAGTGTATAAAATTTAATGTGGATTTATGTGATTCATACATACTATGTAAACGTTGTATGTTAAATCTATATAGCTTAACATAATTTTTGTTTAAATTGTTGTCTCAAATTATTAGAGTTGTTATCTTATTACCCTTTAAGAGAAGCATCATCTTTTGTTGTTATACCGGAGATTTTAAGACCAAATGGATGGATTAACATCTAAGAAGTATTAACGTAGGGACTAATGGACTGTGATTTTTGCAGGGAAATGGCAAAGGAACAAGTATGTGGGAGTGTCAATGGTGGGGAAGACATTGGCAGTGATGGGGTTTGGAAAAGTTGGGTCAGAAGTTGCAAGGAGAGCAAAAGGTTTGGGCATGAATGTAATAGCACATGACCCATATGCACCAGCAGACAGGGCACGTGCCATTGGTGTGGAGTTGGTGTCCTTTGAACAGGCCATTGCCACGGCTGATTTCATCTCCCTTCACATGCCTCTCACCTCCACCACCTCAAAGATTTTCAATGATGAAACTTTTGCTAAGATGAAGAAAGGTGTCAGGATTGTTAATGTTGCTAGAGGTGGTGTCATTGATGAAGATGCTTTGGTTAGAGCCCTTGATAGTGGCATTGTCGCCCAGGCACCTTACTATATATTCTTCTCAAGATATATTACACAAAGTTTCAAATATATCTATACGTTCTTTTTTTTTTTTTCAATTAAAGCACTTTTTACTAAAGCATTTATGTAAAAAGCACTTATCAATTGTTAAAAATGAATTTTATCTGTCTTTATATGTTAAGTCAATAATTTTCATATGATAAATTAATGACGAAAGATTTTTTCATCTAATTCTAAAATGACATAATTGTTTTTCAAATTTAGTCAAATTTTAATAAAATTTTGATATTCATCCAATTTTTTTTTAGAAAAAATTTATCTAATACTTTAGAAAGTATATAGAATTTTAACCAAACGCTATAGAATATAAACATAAAAGTATTTTCAATTATTAAAACTACGTGCTTTGTAGCTGTACAAAACACATTACACATTTGATTGAATTCCAAGTCACAAGGCCAAGTTTGGCTTTCCTTTGATGTTATACACCAGAGATTGATTTTTGTTTCCCTTGTAATTGCATGAAATAGGCAGCACTTGATGTGTTCACAGTGGAACCTCCACCCACAGATAGCAAATTAGTTCAACATGAGAATGTCACTGTCACACCTCATCTTGGAGCAAGCACAAAGGAAGCTCAGGTTTTATTATTATTATTATTATTATTATTTTTCTCTTTTTGCTACATGAATTATGCTATAAGGCTAGCTACAATATCCTTTCTTAACATGACATTGTATACGTCAGGAAGGTGTAGCCATTGAAATAGCAGAGGCTGTAGTGGGGGCATTGAGAGGCGAACTGTCTGCAACTGCTGTCAACGCTCCTATGGTTCCTGCTGAGGTTTTATCAGAGTTGGCTCCATATGTTGTGCTAGCTGAGAAGCTTGGAAGGTTAGCTGTGCAGTTGGTGACCGGAGGAAGTGGAATCAAGTCTGTGAAGGTGACTTACCGATCAGCTCGTGACCCTGATGACTTGGACACAAGACTTCTCCGAGCCATGATCACGAAAGGCATCATTGAACCAATTTCAGACTCATTTGTCAATCTTGTCAATGCAGATTTCACAGCCAAACAAAAGGGTCTCCGAATCAGTGAAGAACGTGTTATTGTGGACGCCAATCCTGAATTCCCTGTGGATTCAATCCAGGTACAAATCTCCAATGTTGACTCCAAGTTTGCTAGTGCTATCTCAGATAATGGAGAGGTCAGCATTGAAGGGAAAGTGAAGTTTGGGATACCACACTTGACATGTTTGGGGTCATTCGGCGTGGATGTGAGTTTGGAAGGCAACCTCATCCTGTGCAGGCAGGTGGATCAGCCTGGCATGATTGGAAAGGTTGGCAACATACTTGGTGAACATAATGTAAATGTGAGCTTCATGAGTGTAGGGAGGACTGTTAGGAGGAACAAGGCTATCATGGCAATTGGTGTTGACGAAGAACCAAACAAGGATGCCCTTAAGAAAATAGGTGAAGTACCTGCAATTGAAGAGTTTGTGTTCTTGAAGTTATAGTGAACATATCCATCAAAATGGTTAAATTGTGAGGTTTTAGTTGTTATATATATATATATATATAGCTTTTCAAAGGAGGTGAAAATAGAGAATAAAGTTCGCTGCTTTTAGAAATAAAACAATGCTCAAAGAGGGAAAGAAGGAATCGATTAGCAAATTGTTGTTGTTGTTGTTGCAGCATTTTTGTTTATTGTTGTTAATGGTGGTAGTAGGAATGGTTCTTGTTGATGGTGTGTAGTGCATTTAATATATTTAGTAGGGTTTGGCTGAGTTTTCTTTAATATAGTAGATGAAAAACTTATCAGATTGTAATTTCAGTTAATCAATGTTGTTCGATGTGAACATCTCTTGAAGTACTTATGTAGAATATTATTGGTATTACTATGTTTGGTATAATATGTACTTATTGATGAATGTTGTGGTCACAGAATATTTACTTTATAAATGGTTTCTTACAAAACATTGCTTTTGACATACCTGAAAGTTTTTTAGAGTTTTTAGTGTGAGATTATTATTATTATTATTATTTTTGCATTTGATTATCTGATACTGATTTAACTTGAGTTTTGGATAAGTAGGAGATGACTTTACCATTAGACCACTTCACTTTTCTCTCTTTAAATTGAGAATTTGAAACTATTGAATTATAATGAATTGATCGATCTAATATGTGCAAACCACATCCCCAAGAACTCTTTGATGTATAACTACTAATTTCCAGTCTAATATCTTCTTAGAATTCCTAAGATTAGGACCAAAATGCACCTATAAAAAATGTAAAAGTTTCATGGATCTAATGGGTCAAGCCCACTTTGAATATATGTGAAAAGGCCCACCATCCAATAGAACCACTGTACGATGCTAGGTAGATGAGGTTGGACACAATCCGGTATACAAATGACATTGAGTGGTGATATTTGCACCCATTAAAAATAGTATGTACATCCCAAACTAGCATTTTTTTTAAAGATCCGATATTATCTCTTGGTAAAATTATTATAAAGATGAATATTTTATAATTAAAATATTATATAACTTTTCCTTTTAATGCTAATCTTAAACATCAAATTCCTTTTAAAGAGTACAATTTGATTGTAAAGTATGGAGAATAAAACAAAATCTTTAAATAAAACTAGTTGTAAAAGGGTAAGTTTTAAATTAATTGTTGTTTTAGTGCTCAGAAGTTTGTTGTATATAAGTGTAAGCTTTTATTGTAAAAAACTTCATTCAAACAATTCATCGAACATGTGATTTACGTATCTTATAGTTGAAATTTTTGGTGTTGAGAAATTGTTGCATGTAAATGCAGGCTTCTTGGTGTAAAAAATTTTATTCAAACAATTTATTGAACACATGAATGATATAAATTAAGTACCGAATAAATTGAAAAAAAAAAAACAAATTCAATATTACAAAAAACCATAGTTGAATTTTTCAAAAAATGAAATAAAAAAACATAGTTGAACACAATTGTGAATCTCCTGTAGCAATTAGTTTGACCAAATTTGGTCTTTAATCTACAGTGATAGATATGTTTGGGTATAAAACGTAAATTGAAGTTCCTCTTTCAATCCAAAATGGAAGAGATACTTAGATAGAGGAGAAGAAGATGAAGTTTTCTCAATACCAAAAAAATATTAATATTATAAAATTAAATAAATAATAAAATAGTATAGATGAAGTGTATATATAAAAATATAATATAATAAAATTAAACAAAAAAGAGTAATTTTGGTATTAAGTGAAGTTTAAAAACAAATTAAAGAAATTTAAAATTTTTTATGGGTGGACGAATGAAAGAGATGTACATACAATTTTTGAGGGGTGGAAATATCACCACTCAGTGACATTAGGTTGTGCCTTGTATATATATTGTTAAAGGATCATGTTACTATACTGGTTCACCATTGATACAAGATTGATAGATAGTCATTAGATTATAATCAGGTTTTAATCGAAGGGTTTAGAAATTTTAAGAAAAAAAACAAAAAACAAAAGTTATCATTTGTAACTATCAAGTAACCGTACATAAACTATATTCGTTGGTGGACCCATATAGGGTCCAAGGGAGGCAAGTGCCACATCTCAAATTCTAGAAAAAAGAAAAAAAATTTTTTTATTAAAATTTTAGAATTTTTCTTATGCATAATTTTATTTTAGATTTTCTTTTATCCATTCTTGACTTTGCAAAGTTTATTTTGTTTCAAATTTTGTTGTTTTCTAATAAACAACATTAAATTTTCTTTTGCATCATTTTCCTTTTTTGCACAATCAGCACTAATAATTTTTTTTTTTGTCATCAAAATTTTAACAACTGTTCTCATGTTCTAAATTAGTAAGTATAACTTTATTTTATTTAAAATTATTTCTTATTCTTTTTATGTTTTTTATATTAACAATTTTAGTTTGATACACATCTCATCAATAAATCCTAAAATGTCAAATTTTAATTTATTATATTTAATCAATAAACTCTAAAATCTCTCTCTCTCTCTCTCTTTTTAATATTTAATAGTTTTAGTTTTACTTAATTGAATAAAGAATTTATGGTTGAATGGTAACTTATTTACTTATGTGAAAATGTATATTTTCAATAAAATTGATAAGCAAATAATAATGATTCAAAATAAGAAGTTCCGTTGAGAAAAATCATAACAATTTATACTTCATATTGTCTTTGTTTTCTACATATCTCGATTAGAACTGTTTGAGTATTAGACTATTTGATTCATCTAGGTTGTGTGTATTATTTGTTTTACATTATTTGAATTTCATCATGTTATCGAATTTTTATTTTTATAAAAATCATATTTGCAATGTTTTTAATTTTTCATTATTATTGTTATTATTTTGTATTAGTGCCCATTCTCATAAAAATTTCTAGATCCACCACTGACTATATAGTAGCTAAATCTATTGTTCACACATATTATTGTGAGAAAAATACAATTAATCACTTAAAACTATGGAAATCCATTTTTAACTATAAACAAATATTCTTTTGTTTTTAATCACTCTATACATACATTACAAAAATATCCCAATATAAAATCTCCCCATTCACACAAATTTTATCAATAGAAAATAATGTCTCAGAACTTGTTACTCGTTACTCAATAATTAGGCCAGTACTCCACTTCACTATTGATCAACGATCAAACCATTGATTGACAGTCAAACTTGATTAAACCTATAAAAAAAACTTAATTTTTTTTTTTTATAATCAAAATACAATCACATGACCACAAAATATCATTAAATTTATTTCATGTAATTTCAAAAGTCACTTTAACACAATCACATAATTATAATATACTAGATGTTGCCTTAAAACTTTCAGCAGCATAACTATTATTTTTTCAATAATTTCACCTTGTAATACATAGAAATAATAATACTTCAAAGTCTATCACATCTTAAATGCTTAGGACCTCTGATCTTTCTTTCAATCTCAAACACAATCACTGTTATATATATATATATATATATATATATATATAATAACATGTAAATAATAACATGACAAGTATCAAATAGCAACCAAAAAGAAAAAGTTTGAAGTCCAAACAAGTAAATGAAATTAAGTAAATAGGTAAAAGAAAATAAGTTAAAGGCTCTAAAGGGCCAAGTTGCAACCACTCTTCATCTCCATAAAAGCCTTCCATAACTTGTTCATGATCGACTCAAACTCTATAAAATTTGTGATAAGGAAAACTGAAAGAAACTTGTTTTCATTCAAGTTTATTTGTAAAGCATACAAGGATATTTATACAGCAAAATCATAACAAACTGAGCATAAAAACAACCTTCCTAATTAAACCATGCTAACATAAAATCTACAGTATGAATTTGAATATTTTTTTAATATAATAGGAGATACAATGTTCAAATTTCAAATTTCAAATCTCAACACTCCCCCCTCATGTTAGAGCGTGGACGTTGTTAATGACAAACTTGTTGAGATATGTTCAAAATATTGCTTTTCCAAGAGGCTTTGTGAACATATATATGCTACTTGCATTCTTGAAGGAGTAAAAACTGTTTCAAGTAACCCTTCTTGTATCTTTTCTCATACTACATGGCAATCTATTTTTATGAGTTTGTGCTTTCATGAAACATTGGATTTTTACTACAATGTGGAGTGCAATATGGTTATCGTAATGCAACCTAGTTAGAATAGAAAAATTAAGCCTCAGGTCCTTGAGAAGAAATGTCAACCAAGTTAATCCACATGCGATGGCTATTATAGCCTTGTATTTAACTTCTGCTGAAGATCTTGATACAATAGTTTGCTTTTTAGTCTTCCATGAGACCAATGCATTGCCAATGAATACACAATATCCTGTTGTTGACCTTATTGTGGTATTGCAAGGTCCCCAATCTATGTCGTTATATCCAACCAGCTTTAAATTATTGCTACCTAGGAAAAACAAGCCTTGACACAGTGTACGTTTTAGATATCATAGGACTCGGATAGCTACATCCATATGTGGCTTTTTAGGCTGATTCATAAATTGACTAAGAAGATGTATAGAGAATTGTATGTCAAGCCTTATTATTGTGAGCTATATTAGCTTGCCAACTATCTTCCTATACTTTGATGGATCATTGAGCAACTTTCCATCTGATGAGGAAAGCTTTACATTAAGTTCCATTGGAAAACCAACAATGGCAACACCAAGCAATCCCATATCATCCAACAAGTCAGGTGTGTACTTTTTCTGACAAATGGAATTCCTTTTTTGGAACGAACTACTTCAATGCCAAAAAAGTATTTTAGATGTCCAAGATTTTAATTTTAAATTGAGTATGCAGGAACTCTTTAAGCTTCAATATTGCATCAGGACTATTCCCTATTATGATCATATCATCTACGTAGATCAAAACGACAGTAAACAAAGTGCCAATTGTTTTGGTGAATAGTGAATAATCAACCAATAATTGCTTGAAATATGCTTTATTGAGTGCAGAAGAAAACTTAGCATACTAGTTTTTTGAAGCTTGTTTCAATCCATATAATAACTTGTGTAGGCAATACACTAGGTTCTGCCTCTATCAACTGTCCTCTAGTGGAGGTTGTATATATACTTCCTCATTAAGACTTCCAGGTAAAAAGCATTTTGGACATCCATCTGGTGAAATGACCAGTTTTGAGTAGTGGCAAGTGCTAGTAAGCATTGAATTGTGACTAGCTTGGCTACCAGAGCAAAAGTTTCCTTGTAATCCATCTTTTCAACTTATGTGTATCCTTTGGCAACCAACCGAGCCTTGTAACACTCAATTGGTCTATCAACATGATACTTGACCTCGTAAACGCACTTGCAACCATTGGGTTTCTTTCTTGGTGGTAGGTTTGTGTAACTCCAAGTTCCATTTTTTTCAAGTGCTTTAATTTCAACATCCATAGCTTCTCTCCATTTAGGATCGTGCTAAGCTTGTGAGTAAGTGATTGGCTTTAGGATGTTTGAAACTGAGGCTACAAAAGCTTTATGAAAATGTGAGAGATAGTCATATGAAATATATTTGGTCAAGGGATAGTAAGTACTTTTACATTTGCTTGACATTAACATCAAAGAAGAGTCTTGGTCAATAGGCAAAATAGTGGTTAAGGAACAATTGAGGTCACGGAGCCAGACAAAGGGTTGCTTCACTCGCTCAGATTGTCTAAGAACAAGTTGAGATAATTCTGTTAAAGGAGATGATAAGCTCGTTGGAATAATGATGAGTGAATTTGTGATGGTTTGAGATGAGGTTGGTAACATTTCAAAAGTAGGTTGATAAAACTGAAGTTAGAGTTTCAATAGGTAGAGAAGGATATGAAAAAGTAGATTCATGGAAAATAACATCTCTACTAGTGAAGAGTTGTTTAAACTCTAAATCATACACCTTATAGGCCTTTTGTCCAGAAGGAAATCCAACAAAAATGCATTTTCTAACCCGTTTTTCAAATTTGTGAATAGGTTGGATGTTTGCAGCCAAACATAAGCAACTAAAAACTTAGAGATGATCACAAGTGGGTGGCTTTTTGTAAAGCAATTCAAATGACGTTTTTTAGAAAGAAGAGATATAAGTGTTTGATTAATAAGATAGATTACATATTAGACACTTTCACCCCAGAATTTAAGTGGCAAATTTGCTTGAAAACGTAAAGCTCTAGCATTGTTCAGGATATTTCTATGCTTGCATTCTACAACTCCATTTTGTTGAGATGTTGAGATGCAACTGTGATCATATTGGACACTATTGGAATTTAAGAAATTCATCATAAAAGAAAATTCCTTTCCATTTTCAACTCTAATTCTTTTGATTTTGCTACTGAATTGTGTGTTTACAAAAGCAAAAAAATTGTTGAGCAAATTTTGTGTTTCAGATTCATGTCTCATTAAAAAAATCCATGTATAACGTGTAAAATCATCGATAATGGTGAGAAAATAAAATGCTCTCGTGAGGGATGATATTCGAAATGCATCACAAATATCAACGTGTATGAAATCAAATGATTGCTTAGTATTACTAGAACTAGAACAAAATGAAGTTGAGTCTGTTTTGCCAATGGACAAGCATCATAAACTATATTAAAATCATGACTAATGATAGAATTGGAATCAACTAAACATTTCATAGGTAAATTAGAGGGATGACTGAGTTATCAGTGCCAAAGATTAGGATGACTGGACATATTATTGACTGAAATGGTTGACTTTATTTGTTTTGGAACTTAAAAGAGATAAAGACCATTATATTGCCTCCTCAAACCAATTGTCATCTACGTTGCCAAGTCATGTAAAATGCAAAGATCAAGAAAGAAAGTAATAGAACTATTCAATTCTCTGCTAAAAGTAGATTGACTAAAAAGGAAGGAACACAAAAGCTCCTGGTAGACTTATTTTTGGATTAAGATTTAGTGTGACTACTACCTTGATGTTTGCCTTTTACCATTTGGTAATGAGACTAAAAAATAGGATGATTTGTGTATATTTTGTAGTAGGTTCGATGAAGAAACTACATGATTAGTGACCCTACCATCCAAGATCCATCGCGTTGGTTTTATGGATTGTAAATGAGGAGAAAGGTGTTGAGATATACAAAGCCTATCAAGTTTATTGCAAGTTGCTTATAACCAGCTTGAAAAAGAGCTATAAGTTGCCAATACTGCTCTTAGGTGAAACTGGGTGGTTGACTTTGTGATTGAACTTTCAGTTCATTATTATGTGTCGCTGGTACCTATTGCATGTTACCTTTGTCATTCCTTTTATGTCGTTTGTGTTGTGGAGGAAACCCATTCAGATAAAAACATCTATCTTTTATGTGGTTATCCCTCTTGCAATGATAATAGTGTAACTTTCCTCTACCCTTTTGTTGAAAATTCTTCATAGTTCTTCCTTTTCGTATATTAGTAGCCATGATCTCTCTCATTGTTAATAAATCACATTGCTTTTCTTCCCGTAAAATCATGGAATATGCATTTCCAATAGAGGGAAGAGGTTGCAAAAGTAAAGTTTATCCCCTTATATTACAGAATATGTGTCATTTAGGCCTATAAGAAATTGCATCACTCTACTTATTTGCTCTCTTTCTTCTGTTTTCTTTGTTGCTCCACATGTGCATATGGAAACATTATTATATGAAGAGAGCTCATCCCACAATCCCTTCAATTTTGAGTAGTATGTAGAAATTGACATATCACCTTATTTCAAAGATTTATGTCTCTTTCAATTTGGAACACCCTAGTGGTATTATTTTGTGAAAATCTTTCTTTGAGACCAGTTTAAACCTCAACTGCAGATTCAATATACAAAACACTATCAGAGAGACTTAAATCAATTGAGCTAAGAATCCAAGAAAGTACTATGTTGTTGCATCTATTCCGGGATGTAAACTTATCACTAGTATGTGATGGTTTCTCAATCAATCCATCATTAGAGCTAGTTTTATTTTTTGCACTTAAGGCAATGCTCATTGCTTTGCTCCACGTTGCATAATTATCCCCATTCAATTGTTTGGTGACCAAGGTAGAACCTGGATGATCAAATAAATAGAGATGATAGGGGTTTGTCAAATTTGTTGTTTGATTTGGTTGTGGAATTTGTTTGTGAATCTTTTGGTGGTTCAGATGCGATCCTACTATTGTTAAATCTTTAGAGTGGTGAGATTAAAAATTCAGATCAAATGCTTTGGTACCATGTAAAATTTGTGATAAGAAAGATTGAAAGAAACTTGTTTTCATTCAAGTTTACCTGTAAAACATACAAGGATATTTGTACAACAAAATCATAAAATACTGAACATAAAAAACAACATTCCTCATTGAATTATACTAACATAAAATCTACAGTATGAATTTAAATATTTTCCTATATAATAGGAGATATAATGTTCAAATTTCAAATCTCAACAAACTCTAAATCAATGTCTTTATCCCCCTCCTTCCCCTTCTTTTATTTAGAATCAAAGTCACCACTTAGAACAAGCCAGCCTTATGCATTGGTAGTATCAGTATTAGTTGCTAGTAGTATATCAACCTTCTTCTTAGTATGCCATTTCTTCTTGCTTGTTAATTTTGAATTGGACTTGACAAAGACTAAATTGTTTAATCGACTAGGAAGTAGTCTATTCATTTTTTTTTTTCCGTATGTATCTATATAAGAGTTCAAAATTAAAATTAAATAAATCAATAAATAATTAAAATTTAAAACATTAAAGATAAGTTATGAATATTGCACTTACCCCTTCAAAAGTGCTCTAATTTTTTTCACATTCGGATGATCAATTAGTGGTCAATGAAAGAATCATTTTTGCTATCTTTTGTAAATAGGCCGGGTTGGTTGAGGTGGGCCAAGTTGGCCGAGTTGGTTCAAGTACTTAGCTAACTCAGTCGAGTACCTACTTGGCCTGAGCAGGACCACTAATCTGGGGGTTCCTGAATCAGCAGGGTATTGATCTAGGAATACTTACCAAGAAGCCGATCTACTCAATCAAGTTCTAAAATACTACAACAATTCACTCTTTTCTCTCCTTGCTTGCCTTTCTTTCCTCTCACGTTTTCAACAACAAGAAATACATGTACACATATATGAATTTCACCAACTTAAGCTCTTGACAACCAGCTGCTGTACGTAAATAGTTGCTATCGCCTTTTTAATGAGTCAAAGCAGCTTTCTCTTCAAGCAGCTGCTGTCACTTTCAAAATTAAAGAGCTGAAGCAGCTCTCACATTTCTTTATTATTTACATACATATCCTCATCTGATACGCTGAGCTTTATCACCTTTTACGGGATTGTCATTGGCTAAAAAATAATGTAATTGGACTTAAATATCATAATATTGGTTGGGTTTTACATTTTTTTTACAAGGTGTTTGGTAGACTGTACTTTTGACAAACTAGAAAGAAAAAGAGTTTTTTGTTTTCAACAAGCCAAAATACAAATCACATATGTTACTTGTTGAGTTGGGTTGGGTTGAGTTAAGTTGATTGGTTGGTATTGACAATTTTCCAATGTATAAAATAATTATTAGAAACAAGTGTAAGTATGCACGATCCATAAGTAGTATATAATGAGTAAAATATCATTTCCATGGGGATTATACAAATCATATATATTAATTACTAAATCGATCAAGACCATACCTTGTCCGAACTATCAAAATAATAAATTGTGGAATTAAAATGACAATGAAAATGAAAATGAAAATGAATTGGCACGAAACAAATATGTAAATTTAATCACAACCTATAGAGAATAGACTCTAGAGTTATAACTTTACCCTACCCATTTACTCAACTTATATTTATTCTCATCTTGTGTTTGATCAATTACTAAATTATCCACAAGCCTCTTCCGAACGGTCAAGTGGAATTATCTAAATTAATTAACTGACTCTATTCCTACGACGATTAATTAACCTAAGTACATCAAGTGTTTAATAACTCATAAAGACCACACAAACTACATAAGTGTATTCCTATCACGTGCAATCAATGCCATCTTATTCAAGTCTAAAATCATGAATATCTTTTCTAAGTGCATTCAAGATTACCAAATCAACTAAACTAGTGATCAATTAATTTAGAAACATTAAGAGTAAAATAAAACAAAACACAATAATGAGAATTCTAATTAAAAATAATATCACATTGGTGAGTTTCATGGACTGGAGTTACATCATAACTCTAGATAATAAGTTTAGTTCATCATCAATGCAACATATACAAACCAATCGAACAAACAACCAAAAACATCATTAAATAATTAAAAATCAAAGCAAAGGATAAAAAATCTTATAATCGTATTGTGATTCCCTTGTCATCAAGAATCGACCACCATTCCGACAACGAAATATTCACTCCTCCCATGCCGTTTATGCACTAAATATGTGGGTGATGATGGGCTGCTGTTAATCTCCAAATAGATTGATGACGAGTTGGTTTTTGGCTCCAAAATCTCCTCTTCACAGGACTGTTTTAAGGCATTTTCAAGGGCTGTCTTCACCTGCTGTTAAGGGCTCTTATACACTGATTTTGTGGCCTAAATCCAGCCTTCTAACTCCACTTTGAAGCCTGCAAAAGTCATGCAAAAACAGGTCACGAAGCTGCATCAAATCTGGTTTTGAATCGGCTCGAAACAACACTAAAAATGCTACAAACTGAGGGCTGTCTTTCGCTGAATATGCACCCCAGGTCCAGCCTTCAAACTTCACATCCAAGACCTGCAAATATCATCTTCAAATTGGTACAGAACAGGTTCAAGGGCTGTTAGATGATCTGCAGAAAAACTGCAGCAATGGTGCGCTCAAAACCTCCCTTGAAACCATGTTCAAAAATCTCTCCTTTCTCTCCTCTTTGGTTATGTTGTGTGGCCCCTTCTAGAGCTACGTTTCTCTCCTTTAAATCATGTGTTTGTAGGGTGCATTTAGGGTAACAAATGAGGTGTTCCAAATCTGCATGCTACATGGGCTTCATTCTTGATTCATGGGCTGAATGACCACTTGGGCTTGAGCTAGACTTAAATGACTTGCAATTGGCATGGGCTGTGCATTCTTCTTTTGTTTCAAGAGCTAATTCTTGTCTTATTTCATGGGCTTGGACTAGATGCTTTGGGCTGACATATGTTTGCAAATTCGATGCATGAATTGGGCTTTGAGATTAAGTCTTGTGGGCTGCATAAATTGCTTTATGTAATCAAAACTTGGGCTGAAAATTATTTGTAAATTAAAAACAATAACAAAAATCTATTATTTCAACCCAATTAATTATTCCTTGAAACAAATTTAACCCATGCATGCTAATTGCCTTGAAAACCTCATCAATTTGCTAATTTATCCTTCTATGACTCACCTAAAATAATGAATAAAAACATATAGAAAAAATAAGGATATAACTAAGTTCTCATCACAAAATTGAGATTTAAAAACATAAAATCACAATATATTTTATTGTGATTAGGTGGCAATTCATTGAAATATAAAAAGTTCCTATAATCAACATGCCTAATATTACATATCACATGTAAATTCAAACATCATAAATAAAGATTCATAAAACAAGTATAAATAAAGACACAAAGTTCAATCCACCACAAAGACATCACAAACACAAGTTCAATCCACCAAATTAAAAACTCACTCACTGCTATAAACAAAAGTAAAAATTGAGAGGGTCTTGTATCATGTTCATGGAAGCCAATACATTGTCATTTCTATAAGTTTTCAATCACGATGTCAAATAAAGATTAAATTAATGAGGCACTAAAGATTCTGTAAATCTCAATGAACGCCATGTGCCAACAACCATCCTTTGTATAAAGGAAAATAGCCTGTTGAAATAAGAAAACAGCCCCAATATTTTATCAACAGTTTGAAACTTTTCAAACATATATAGGACACACAACAATCCATCAAAACCAAGTTGAGTTGAATTTTCATGAATTATTTGTTAAAATTGTCTGATTATTTTTCTATAATTATGTCCATTGCTGCCTTAATAATCTGAAAGTGCCATTTACAGGCTGATTATTGTCTATAATTATGTCTAGTTTCAAGTGTGTACACAAACAGGCTTCTAAATCTAAAGTCTCCAGCTCATGGAGTCCAAACAAATAAGATTAGTAAAGACTAGGATCTTAATGTTTTATTATTAAAAAAAACTATATTAGTGCTAGAATAATATCAAAACTAAAACGTCAAATTAGACTAGTTGAGACTGACCTCTTGGCCATCAAAATTCAAGCACAATATTAGAGTGACTGATTTTCAATGTACAAGAGTATCAATTCCTTCAATTCATTCAATACATAAGAATTCTTCCTAATCGTACTTATGAAAATAAAATGTGGGAAAAAGAAAGTGCACATGAAGCTTATGAAGCCACAGCTTGGCCTTAACGCTTGAAACAAAAACTAATTAATTACATTCAGCTTCCACTCCTCCTCTTGATCTTCATCTTTTTTGAATGCCTCCCAAAAATCATCAAAAACCATTTAACTTTTGTTTCGTAGAAGATGTGTCCGAGAACCACCCCAGTTATGAGCCCACTTGCGCACCCAATCGCAACTATTTTCCAGTCAATTAATTCAACGAGAGATGCTGAGCCTTGATGAATTTCTTCCTCCCTGGTTTCATCAGAAATTTCACATGCTCTCGAAAAAGGTTTTCCACACAATCCTGTGTTCCCATCAAATGAACCGTTCTCAAATGTGTTGAATTGTTTCCCTTGTGGAATGGATCCCGTTAAATGATTATTTGAAACATTTAGGAATGCAAGGAAAGTGAGTTCTGCTAGTTGTTGAGGAATCTTTCCTGAAAGCATGTTTTTGGAAAGGTCTAATGATTCTAGCACAGTTAACTCGCCCAAAGATGATGGGATGTGGCCTTGAAGATTGTTATTGGAAAGATTAAGCATACGCAGCCCCTTCAATTTGGCAATGGATGCTGGAATCTCCCCTGTGAACCTATTGTTAGAGAGGTTAATGCTTGTGAGCATATTCGAAACCTTCCCATATTTGATCTTTATGCCTTTGTTACTCATTGTTAATGAGTAAGCGTAGCTTGCCTTGTGATTAACAAAACTGCAAGATGTAAGAGCTATATTTTCCTGCATATATGTTATCTGGCTTTGATTGACAATATTCATGGCATTCCAACATTTGAAGTATTTTGATGGAAGCGCACCAGTAAACATATTATGAGAGAGGTCGATGATGCGCAAGCGGGGAAAGTTAAGAGCAGTCTGAGATTTGTGTATCTCACCGTGGAACTTATTTGACTGCAAAATGAGAACCCTTAGCTCAGTTAGACTTCCCAACCAAGAGGGGAAAACATCACTCATTTGGTTGTTTCCGAGATCAAGAAATTCTAGCATTGTACAATTGGCTAATGATCTTGGAATTTTTCCTTGAAAAAAATTGTTGCTCAAATCAATCATCTTCAAATTTGTTCCATTGATGAAAGTTGAAGGAATATTTCCATGGAATTTGTTGCTTTCTAGTTGTAATACAGATAAGTAAGGAAAACTGCCCAAACATTCCAGAAGCATGCTGCTAAAGTTATTATAAGATAGATCAAGGATAGAAAGGTTATTAGAGTTGCATATGGAGAGTGGAATATTCCCTGTCAGGTTGTTGTAGGAAATAATATAGGTAATTATGGACAATGGTGGAACTGGGAGTGGTCCCTGCAGTTGGTTTGAATTAAGGTCTAAAGTCAATAGTTGAGTCCATGGAAGAAAAATAGGATGTTGGTCAAAACTTGTCAAGAAATTGTGAGAAAGATTCAAGTAGGTTAAACTATTCACACTTACATTTAATAACCATCTGGGTATTTGGCCTGAGATGCTGTTGGAGGAGAGATCTAGCATAACTAATTGTTTTTGATTTTTCAGGAAATTTGGAAAGATACTAACATTGGATGAACGTAGTCCTAAACGTAAAAATTGTTGAGAATCAATAGTAACTGAGGTTTTGGCAAGTACCGATAAGTTGTTTGACGAAAGATCTAACACAACTAATTTTTTGAGTTTAAGAAGAAATGTGTCCAGTTCTATTATGCCAATTATATTATTCTTACAAAGTAAAAGATGTCTGAGGTTACCGAGTTCAAAGATTGAGTTGGGAATCATGCCTTCTAGTTGATTAGATCCAAGACTAAGAGAAGTCAGTCGGGTTAGGTTTCCAATTTCAGATGGGATTGGACCTCTCAATTGATTATACATCAACTCTAGAACTTCTACTTGATTTAAGTTCATGAGACAAGGTGGGATTAAACCGCTTAATTGGTTTACACCCAAATAAATTTCATGAACTTGAGTTAGGTTCATGAGCGAACAAGGAATTTCCCTAAATGAGTTCACACCACTAAGGCTCAAAGTATGGAGTTTGGTTAGCTTAGAAAACAAAGACAATGAAGAACTCTGGAAATCATTGAAGGAAAGGTCCAAAACGGTGAGCTGGGTGAGATTACTCAATGAAGATGGAAGTTGGCCGGACAAATTGGCGTTATGGAGATTCAAATATTTCAGATTAGGAGCAAGATTTCCAATTGAAGCAGGTAGCTCACCAGAAAAAACAATTGATGAAAGGTCTAAATTGACAAGCTTGGTAAGGTTACCAATTGAATGGGGAATCTTACCTTGGAATCCCGTATCTGCCAGATTCAATTCTGTAAGGGGACTGCTCTCCTGAAACTCGGGCAAATATCCTCTGAGCTCTTGATTGGAGGCCACATTGAGAAAGTAAAGGTTGGGTAATCTGAAAATCTCTATAGGGAATACGCCTTGCAATCCACAACTTTCAAGAGATAAATGAGTCAAAGAAGATAGATTTTCCATGACATGTGGTATGGAAGAAGAAATAAGGACACCCCTGAGGTCAAGAGACACCAATTGTGTAAGATTTAGGATGTCATCTGGTATCTTACCAACAAGGCCTGAAGAAGAAAGATTCAAATGTGATAACTTGGAAAGTTTGATGATTGTAGAAAGGATTTCAGATTGATTGAAGTCATTATCAGCAAGGCTAAGCCATTCGAGATGGACAAGGTCGAAGAGGCTGCTGTTAGAGTCGATGGAACCATAGAGGCAGCTACTAGTGAGGTCAAGCTTGATCACATGACCAGAGTCCTCATTGCACTCTATCCCGTCCCAAAAGCAGCAGTCATGGCCGTTGTCTTCCAGCTTCCATGACGACATCTTCGGATAAGCAGAAGAGTTACTAGAAGCTGAAGGCTCAATAGTAAGGCTTTCCTTGAATTGCAACAAGGTAAAACGCTCGTTGTCATGACAAAGTGGTTGCAAAGAACCAGCAATATGGTGAGGAACTGTAAGTTGAAGAAAAGACAGCCAAACAACACAGTGCATGAATGTGAAGAAAGACATCGATGACCCCTTGATGTCTTAACCCAAGACCACAAACACAAGAAGTTAGTTGAGATAAGAAAGGTTGGAGAATATCTGTTATCCTTTTATAGAGATACGGGAGTTGGCAACTTCTATAACTGTAAAATTATTTTGATAATGTTAGAACTGCACATGCATTTTCAAACGTCCTTATCATACCTATATTAGTAACTTTTCCTTGTCAAATATCTGAAGCTACGTTTTTGTTGAAGCAGAAATTATATTTATGATGCAAGAGAATAGATTTATGACGTCGGCAAAACAATCAAAGTCCTTTTTCGTTGAGGCGTATACGTCAATCATTATGCAAGCAACGTGATGCCAGGGCAATTGCTTTAGGTTAGAAAGTTCATACGGCGGAAAACGCTCTTGATCGATTGATTACCTGATCATGCAATAATTCAAAAGTCGATAGCACGAAAGACACGTTTAGGGATATGAGTTATTATTTTATTTTACTTGTTATATTTTGTAGGGAGAACTTCATCTGGATCCCTATGTTTTTGAAAAATTTCTCATTTTTAAATACGAATCCGTTTATAGCCTTCATGGTCCCTTACTTTTCAAAAACTCATCAAATTAGTCATTCTGTCATCATTTTTAATAAAAACATAGGGACCAAAATGAAGTTCTCTATTAAACATAAGGACCAAAATGAAGTTCTCTATATTAAACATAGGGACCAAAATGATGACAGAATGACCAATTTGATGAGTTTTTGAAAAGTAAGGGACCATAAAGGCTATAAACGGATTCGTATTTAAAAATGAGAAATTTTTTAAAAACATAGGGACCCAAATGAAGTTCTCCCTATTTTTTTTTGTAAAACCAAAACAATCTAGTGAAATGGGATTTGATTTGGCTAAATTGATCGAGGGAATATTTATATAGGCTCGGGTTTGTGTTTGACAGCTTCATGTTGGCTTTCTCTCCAATTTTTTCCATGCGTGTTAGCTTCTTCCATATAATAGGTAGCCTTATTACAACATAACTTTACAAAATCAACCATTCCTTTGATTCCTTAAATGCATTCATGTAAACATCTTTATCATCATCCAATTGAATTAAATAATGAATTTCTTATGTAACGTTAAATTGTAATTAAAATGCTAATACATCAAGTAGAACGGACTCCAGCTATGCATTTCTTGTCTAGGAAAATACCCAAAATAATATATTATTTTCCAACTTGGTCTGAATTTCTTCTCTTTTCTTATGTAGAGTCTATTGTTAATTGCGTGAACTTTCTCATGTTAATATTAGAAGGACGTGGACCCATTGGTCTCACATGTTTGATCTTATATTTTTCATAATTTATAGTGAAAGTAGCCAGTAACCTTTACTACAATATAAAGTTTACCAGATATTACCAACTCCTCATTTCCTACAGCACCCTGATTAGTCAAAAGTTAACTATCTCTCCAATTTTTTCCACGCATATTAACAACTCCCTCCATACCCCATATATTATTGCAATAAGGGATATTATGAAAAAAAACCTCTGAAATGTAAACTATTGGTGATTAAAATTCTCTTTCTTATTAGGTGAACTGTCTTTTACTGGTTAAAAATCAATTGGTGTTTAATTTGAAAGGTATAATAGTAATTAGATGAATAATTTATTTGTTTTAATAAAATTAAATAAAAAATTGAAAAAATTGAATAATTGAATAAAAATCATCAACATCAACCAGAAACATTCATAAAAAATAAAAGTTGTTCAGTAAAATTATAAATTACTAATGAAGTTTGTGTAACACATAAAAAGTAAAAGCAATCAGTACTTATATAGAAAGGAACATGTAACTGATTAAAAGAAAAACAAATTATAAACAAGAAAACATTAATTAGTTAGAAGTAGAAAAAATATTAGAAATAAGAATAGATTTAATGAAAGTAACAAAAAAGAAGGACATTAATTATATTAGAAACAGGAGGAGTAAATAATAGTGTTAAAAAATAGGGATATTTGTAAAAAACCCCATGAGAAGCAAAATAATAAGAAATTACCCCCAGTTTTTTTTTTATTAGGCAAACTACCCTCCACCGTTAAAATCCGTACAAACCGTTAGAGATTTCCATTCACAATTGTTAAAAGTCCAAAATGCTCTCAGTTTGGGGGGGGGGGGGGGTATTTTCCAATTATTTTGCTTTTCAGGGGGGTTTTTTCATAATATCTCTCTCATCAATTTATCAAAACTGAGGACATTTTGAACTTTTAACAATTGTGGATGGAAATCTCTAACGGTTTGTACGGATTTTAACGATGGGGGGTAGTTTGCCTAATAAAAAAAAAACTGGGGGTATTTTCTTATTATTTTGTTTCTCAAGAGGCTTTTTACAAATATCCCTAAAAAATAATAATAATAAACAATTAAAAAAAAGGGAAAGTACTAGGCATGAGACAAATTGCTGTTAAAACATAATATGAATAATAATAATAAACAATGATAATTAATAGGAGCTAGGAGGAGCAGCCTTTTCCTATGTGGTACAGTTCACAAAGGCAAAATCTCAATCACACATTTTGCCCCCCTTTGTGCACAGCTAATCGTTATTAATTTTTTTTTCTTTTTTGAGTACAATAATTGTATCTGAGACTGATCCAGGGAACAACCGGGACCAACCAAGATAGAACACTAGTGGCGCGGCCCAACGATCTACTCCCAATTGGGAGGAATCCACCCACATAGAGGTGGGGGAGAGACCCACATGAGGGTGGGGGGGGGGGGGGGGGAATCCACACGAAGATGAGAGGTCAACCCACACTGAATGGTGGGAGATAAGAGGTATATTTATAATATTATACTATTATTAATTAATTATTATTATTATTATATATATAGCATTTGGATACACCAGGTGTCGAACCCACGCCAACAGAAGGCGTGGGGGTTGCTGGTGCCAACGACGCTATCATCGTTATTAATTGAATACTTAATAGTCACACATACACACATACACGGAAGGTCAATAAATTCATGCTTTATTTTATTTTATTTTTTTCAGAGGGGCACATGATCCACCTAGTCTTATAATGGGCCTGCCCTTGAGTACAGGTAATAGGGAATTATTGAAGGACTTGAATACTTATACTCACCATGAAGAAAGTTTCAAGGTTGTCAAAACACATACACATACATGGAAGGTCAACAAATTCTTTTTTTTTTTTTTTTTTTTTTGTTACTTTTAAATTTCAAAGGGGCATGTGATCTACTTAGTCCTATAATGGGTCTACGCTTGAGTACAGGTAATAGGGAATTATTGAATGACTTGAATACTTGTACTCACCATGAAGAAAGTTTCAAGGTTGTCAAAACACATACACATACACGAAAGGTCAATAAATTCGTTTTTTTTTTTTTTTCTTTTTTACTTTTAAATTTTAGAGGGGCACGTGATCCACCTAGTCCTATAATGGGTTTGCCCTTGAGTACAGGTAATAGGGAATTATTGAAGGACTTGAATACTTATACTCACCATGAAGAAAGTTTCAAGGTTGTCAAAACACATACACATACATGGAAGGTCAACAAATTCTTTTTTTTTTTTTTTTGTTGTTACTTTTAAATTTCAAAAGAGCACGTGATCTACTTAGTCCTATAATGGGTCTACGCTTGAGTACAGGTAATAGGGAATTATTGAATGACTTGAATACTTATACTCACCATGAAGAAAGTTTCAAGGTTGTCAAAACACATACACATACACGGAAGGTCAATAAATTCGTTTGTGTTTTTTTTTTTTTTTTGTTACTTTTAAATTTCAGAGGGGCACGTGATCCACCTAGTCCTATAATGGGTCTGCCCTTGAGTACAGGTAATAGGGAATTATTGAAGGACTTGAATACTTATACTCACCATGAAGAAAGTTTCAAGGTTGTCAAAACACATACACATACATGGAAGGTCAACAAATTCTTTTTTTTTTTTTTGTTTTTGTTACTTTTAAATTTCAAAGGGGCACGTGATCTACTTAGTCCTATAATGGGTCTACGTCTACGCTTGAGTACAAGTAATAGGGAATTATTGAATGACTTGAATACTTATACTCACCATGAAGAAAGTTTCAAGGTTGTCAAAACACATGCACATACACGGAAGGTCAACAATTTTTTTTTTTTTTGTTACTTTTAAATTTTAGAGGGGCACGTGATCCGCCTAGTCCTATAATGGGTCTGCCCTTGAGTACAGGTAATAGGGAATTATTGAATGACTTGAATACTTGTACTCACCATGAAGAAAGTTTCAAGGTTGTCAAAACACATACACATACACGGAAGGTCAACAATTTTTTTTGTTTTTGTTACTTTTAAATTTCAGAGGGGCATGTGATCCACCTAGTCCTATAATGGGTCTGCCCTTGACCTTGAGTACATGTAATAGGGAATTATTGAAGGACTTGAATACTTATACTCACAATGAAGAAAGTTTCAAGGTTGTCTAAACACATACACACTCACCTTGAAGAAAGTTTCAAGGTTGTCAAAACACATACACATACACGGAAGGTCAACAAATTCTTTTTTTGTTTTTTTTGTTACTTTTAAATTTTAGAGGGGCACGTGATCCACCTAGTCCTATAATGGGTCTGCCCTTGAGTATAGGTAATAGGGAATTATTGAATGACTTGAATACTTATACTCACCATGAAGAAAGTTTCAAGGTTGTCAAAACAAGTAAGAAGTACATAACAAATGAAGATCACTACTCAATTGAGGTACAAAAATATTGTAAAACACTAAAACTTATCCATCGGTGCTATGAAGAAGACTCGATTCTTGCTTACAAGTTGATGCTAAATGACAGCCAAGATTCCGATTCATTGTGATATTACATAAGGATATAAATTCAAGTACATATTATGTTGGATTCAACTTTCATTGCTAATGTTGGGGATCATGAGTTAGCTAGACAATAATCTCCTTCCATACACAACAGAAGTGAAGATCATTAGTCCAATTATAATATCTAGTTAACCCACAATCCCCAAGTTTAGCTTTGAAATTTGAATCCAACATAATTTTGCTTAATTTTACATCCTTATGCAGCACAAAAAGATGCCCTTTTTACATGTAGTTATGGCAAATCTGAGGCCTAGGCGTGAACAATTCTGGATCTCACATCCCATATCAACAGGCCTTGATTTAAACAAATGGGAATCTAGACTACCATTAGGCTCATAAACAAGATTAATTAGTTTCTATTTATTACATCATTTGACATGCGGAATTAACTGATTTTTGATGCCTTAATCTACTAATGACCTTTATTTTTCTAGCATAGTTCTTACTTCGTTGTTTCCCCAAAATCAACAAAAGCTCGTCCAACGCAACAAAAGTATTCAAGTCTCTCATGAATCTTTTATAAAAAGCCCTATACACATCCAGTCCAAACTTCTTTTCCCCAAAATCAAAAGTTGCATTAGCTAATTCATGACAGGAAAAATTCTTAGGTCCCATTCCAGTTTCAAACTTCTTTAGAGGGGCCAAATGAAAACCAGACTAACAATAACAACAATGGTTCATCCTCTGCTTCATTTAGTTTCAACATAAGATAAGTCTATGTTGTTTTTATTTGTGGGATCAGAGAATGTGAATGAGAAATGAGTATAATTGTATATATTTATTTACTATAAATTAATTCGTAAAGAGAATGAAATTATGGATCTCATGCGACCATAAAAATTTAGGAATGTGGAATAGGATTGGCATCTCGGCACAACCCCGTGCATAGCATTCCCAATCTGATTACTCCTTAAAATTTAAAAAAGTCTTTTAAGAATTGTTAAAAGAAAGACTATTTTGACATAAACACTACGTCATCCAATGACTTATTATTATTGAAAAATAGTTTTATAAGCAAAATATCATTATAATAAAATGAATATTTCTTGATGACCAAAAAAAAAAACGTAATTTCTTTAAAAAAATATTTATGAAATACATAATTTTAATTAAAAATACTTTTATAACTTATAAACAATTTATTCATATTTCAAATCAAAGTAAACACTTCAATGAAAATATTATTAATTCCAAGTAAATAATTTACTTTGAGGTTGATACATCAATTTGATTATAGATTAATCGATTCTGGATCATTTTGATTTCAAACTATTTCAATTCTGTGATTTTAAATGCAGCATAAATTTGTTATACGGGGGAACACTAAATTCTTTTGTCATGAAAGACCGATGGGTGACGGTGAAAGAGTCCAAGTCTTGCCGAGCCAGAAAATAAACAAGAGGCCCCATACGCTTTGAGTTCCTTCTCCTTAACATGTAACAGAGAAAAGAAAAGCAAACGGATGGACCCATCCCCTTATCTTGACATACTCGTATCTTAACATAGAACAATAATCTCCTCTGATTTTCAGGGTGCGTATTTGTAATCGCAACCCATCTTTCAAGCCGTTGTTCACCGAAAAGAAGACTTGACTTTTGCAATAGAGAAAGTAGTTAAATGTCTTGCGCTAATTTGGGGTCAATGCTTTTCAAACAAATAATTTATTGTAATTTATTGAATGAGGAGAGGTGTGCGTGCACATGTTTTGAAAAAAGGATTAAAAAAAAAAAAAAAAAGACAAGAAAAGAGAGGTCCACATGAAATGAAGGAGAGATATACGTGCACATGATTTAAGAAATATTTCTTTTTCCTAAAAATATTACACTTTCTAAAAATTCGTTCAAAAATTTAATTCAAATTATACGATAAACTTATTTGTAGTTACCACATTAATTTTATAATGATGTATTAATGATATGATAATTACAGATAAGTTTGCTATATCAATTGGACAATAAATTTAGGTTAATTTTTAAATAATGTAGCAATACTTATTTTTCTAGATGTGTGTTTTTATATAAATCCTCCTTTGGTATTTGCTGCAAGCTTGCACATGGACAAGTTAAATTTCGGGAAAATCCTAAAAAACCACCTAACATATGAAACGATCTTATTTTATCATCTACCATTCCATTTTTATCCAAAATACTATTACAATTTAATAGAAAAGTTTGACAAAAGTTAAAAAGACATTTTTAGCTTTGAGATTTTGATTTAAAAAAATTAATAATCATAAAATAATATTTGAAAATAAAAATATAAATTAATAAAACCGATATCTGATTCGATTGAAAGGTTTCCGTAAAGCTAAACCGTTTTCCTTTACTGAAAACCTTTTTAGAAATCTCTTTTAATCGTGGAAACGTTTGGAAAATTTTTCCTTTTTATCCTATACTTATATAATAGATTAAATAAAAAATTGGACAGCATAACGACTGTTTTCTCGACTACACCACCCTACAACATGTTTAAGAAAATATACAGTTCTAAATTCAAATATTGTTACTCAAACTTCTGGGTCTCAAACTCTCAGTTTATCCATTCCCAAGCAACCACGAACATGTCATCCAATTTCAAAAATAATGTAAAACACAACCATAATTCCAAGTCATGCATATATATTTACTAATACATACTTAAAAATAAGGAAAAGTTACACATTCAATTATATAAATTTTGTTTTAAGAGTGTTCAAAATACATATATACAATCACAGCAGCACCCCGACTCGATCTGTCTAATCCTAAGATGGAGTCCCTGTTACTGACGTCCCTATACCTACATCTATCCCTGGGGAGGTTTTGTTTACAAAACATAAAATAATGTGAGATCCACGAGCTCAGTGAGTGTCATATGTTTTCATATCAAAATTTAATTTTATAAAATGGCCTCCATTTTTATTTTAAAACGTTTTATAAGACTTTAACTACTATAACAATTAAAATCAGTTGTCACTGGAAATCATATTTCACATAATTGCATGGAGAAACAATTTTCATAAATACCATTCAATTTCATTATAAAATTGAATAATAAAGCAAAATAATGCATGCTTTCTATTTTCTATTAAAAAGTATAGATAGTGGTGACACTTTGGTTTTTGAAACACTTTTGAATAAAACAAGTCAACCATTACGGTCCGTACCACATGGTATTCTAGGTATGAAGCGGAATTCTGTCTCGCTGCAACCTTCCCGGAATTTTCCCTCGTTCAGGCCATCTATTTGGTAGTACGTAGCGGAATTTTTTCCTTGCTCAGGTGGAATCTAGCTAATAATATACCCTACACGTGCATCGAGCGACACACTGAATTGAACCATTGACATGACACAATCCTCCCTTACGGGCTTCCTCCTACTATTAGTGACAGACACCCCTTACACTGTCAATACACGTTTTGGATACTTAACCTCAGCCGGAGATATTTGTGATACCTTCCAGGTATACCATAGGTTACAATTACATTTTCGAATCCATGTAATCCACGATTTATATAATAATAATTTCCAATCCATAAAAAAACATTTCATTATAAGCATATTTGTTTCAACCAAATTTTTAAACACATCAAACATATGATTTTTAATAATTTAATCAATTAAAAGACACTCATTTGGCTCAATATCTTGTTATAACACTCCCTATTTCTTCTTCAACTTCCTCATTCCGATTCCACTTATTATGTGCATTCTAACTGTTTTAGATTTCAATATCTAATTTTAACTTAAATTATTTCAAACATAACACAGTTTATGAAACATCATTATATATTATCCCCTAATTGGCAGAATCTTGCATGCATCATAGCTCAACTTATTCATTTCATTCTCACATGGATCTCATTATACATGCTGTCTTCTAGTTTCATGGAAACATCCAAAGCAATTTAATCACTTAATTTACATTATTTCTTACTCAAAATTTACACATATTCAAGCTCAACTTTTTCATTTCATTTCCACATAAAGTCACACTTATAACAGCCCCTAAACTGTTCAAAAACTTGACATATACTATCATGGACAACATGCACTCTTCTTGAGCTCTCTTGATCAAATACATTAAATCATGCATGCCGTCTTTTTATTTCACATTTCTAACACAATTTTTCACTTATAAGTTTCACAAAATTTATCAAAACACAAAAAAATCCATGAAACATCATCATCCTTCAATTTGACCGAACCTAGAAGCAATTCATCAAGCATTTTAGCTTCATCTAATTCTCATGCTTTCACTAATATAAAACAACCCATATTCTACACCAAATTAACCATATTTTCTTCATATCATCTCACCCTAACATAACCAATATGCATAGCAATATATATCTCTCAACATATCATCATACTTCTCATACACCTCAATCACAATCACAAAAAAAAAAAAAAAAAAAAATTCCAATAGCTTTCATCTTTACTAATCACCATCAAAACTCTTTCAAATCATAAATTTTTAACCAAACCACTTATCAAGTGTTCCTTGATGTCTTGTCTTACTTCTCCACTTGTTTTATGGTTCAAAACCTTGAATTAAACCATAGAAAATTGATTAAACTCACTTGCTGTCCTGAAAACTGTTTTTGATAGCTTTTACTCAAATTCTTCAATCTAAAACTCAATCTTACCTCTTCCTTTTGGGTTGATTTTTTCTTAAGAACCTTCCTTGACTTGTTTCTCAACCTTTGATGGCTTGATCAAGCTTCAAAAATAGTGGAAAACCAACCTAGATAAGCTACTGCTGGTGGTTTTGCACTCCCCTGATTTTGCCGTCTAACACCCCTTTGATTGTCTAGATTTTTCTCTCGTCTTCACATATATATATATATATATATATATATGCATATGCTTCAATGGCTTGTAAATTTACCCTTAAACTTTGGTACATAATTACATGCCATGCCCTCATCTTATCTTGACCAATTTGCCCTCCTTTATTGATATAATTTCATGCATGCCAAACTAGTTTTTATAAAATTTCACCTACCACACTATTTAAATTAATCCATTCACTTCAACTCTTTCTTGGAAGCCTTTGATCATAATTTTCATCTTATATCATACATAAATCATCATGTCACCTTTCAGATTCAAATTCGTTTTCAATCCATTCAGAAATTCTATTAAAATCCAATTACGCAATTTCAAAAAATTAATAACTTCATTAATTTTCAATTGAGGGCATTTTAGTGTACATTTATATATATATATATATATATTGTTTATACAAAATTTCCTCTACCGTAAAAAATTCAGAAGAGGGACATCACAAAGGGAGTTGAAAGTGAGAGAAGGTGTGTAAATGGAGGTTGTTGGCTCATTAGTTGAGCTTTTTTATTTATTTAATTTTTAAATAAAAATATCTTAATTTTTATGATTTTATATTTAATGTGATTTATTTGATTTTTTATATTTTAATTAATATTATTTTAATTAATTTTTCATAGTTTTTTCTTTTTTGCCTATGGAGTCAAACAGTTAACCATATCAATCTAATAGAATCCTTGACTGTTAAGGGCATTCTCATCTTTATATATGCCTTCGAGGGGTATTTTGACTACTTTTAGTAGTGTCAAGTGGTATTTTGGATACATATGAAACAATAGGTGGCAAAATCTACATATTTTCATATATTAGGACGTTTTTTTGGAATTTTCCCTTAAATTTTTCCTCAAATAATTTATTGAATAAGGAAAAATATGAATGTACATGATTTGAAAAAAGATTAAAAAAAGGGCTCGGGGAGGGGTAGGGGGAAGGAAGTTGTGTGGTCCACACGTAATAGAGGAGAAAAGCAAATGGTTAGGTCCATCATTCAATCTTTGCATGCTAGTAATCTCCCTTATTTTCTTTGTGTTGTGTGAGACTTTTGTTGAAAAAGACTTGACTTGGTAATGGAGAAAAGTTTACGATCTTACATTGGCTTAGGGGCGATGCTTAGCAAACTAAAATGTCATTTCCATTTTCATTAACTTCTGTTCATAGCATTGGCTTATGAGCTCCAATTGCTCCTTCGTACACACACAAGACACTTCTCAAGACTATGTAGATGCACATAACTCAGCTCGTGTTGCGATGGGCATTGGTCCTATAACTTGGAACGAAGCATTGACCAACTACGCTTAAAGCTAAGCTTATACGAGGATACAAGACCGCACTACTGTAATATACCCTTTTCGATCCTTGTACCATATATGTACTGTATAAAGTATGCCCTAAATTATGAGGTAATAAAATAATTTAAAGTAGTCGGATGTGTAATTGAGTTATAGTAAAATTTTCGGGTAGACCAAAGATGATTTCAAATACGAGATTGACATGATGATTAATTAAGGTTTAAAATACAATTAGTGCTAATGAAATTACCAAAAAAGGCATGATTATATTGAATTGTAAAAGACATGTACAAGAATATTTTAGGAAATTAAAAAATATGGAAGAATGCATGTGAGTAGCGTGACAAGTGGCAAAAAAAACATGAAAGAGCGACATGTGTGTGGCATGAAGTGGTGATAAGCATGTCGTAATGACAAGTGGAATTGAAAGATAAGGACTATATAAAGTGGAAGTCAATGGAAGAAATAGAAGCGAAATCATTTGAGAGTGAGAGAGTGTTTCAGCCAAGAGGAAAAACCAAAAGACAACAGCTGCACTTGGTGATTTTCAGAGCATTTTGAATGGTTTTCAAGACATACAAAGGGTGTATACAGGCCTAAGACTGAAATCCTTCAATTGTATGTTGATTTTAAGTGGTAAGATTCAAGTTTCCATGACTAGTTTATGTAAATCTTTAGATCTATGATCTCTAATGGATTATTTGTGATTTTTATGTATGGATCTAGAGATTTGAGACTTCAAATTTATGGGAAAACAATGCTTGTGGTTCAAGAGCAATTGGTAAGCTTACTAATGAAGTTGACCTTTTGATTTAAATTCAAGTTGATGTTGTTTAGGATACTAACTATCTTGCCATGAGATTTGATGTGATTTTAGTATAAATTCAAGTGTAAAACTTGAAAGAATGTTGGTGTTATGTTGGAGGTGATTCACGGCTAAGATGGGTTTCAATGGTCCAATTTGAGTGTAATTGATTTAAGTAATTTTTATTTATGTAAATGTGTTAAAATATCAAGTTAAAATGAGAAGAAAAAGTATAGAATATTTACTTGGTATGTTTCGACCATAGGGAATTTGACAAAACCTAATATGAATTCCCTCTAATAAAATCCGGCGATCCTGTCGAGCACTCTACGATATCCTTCTAGACTGTAGCCAACATCATTAAAAGGATTTCATTGAGTGAACCCTTAAAATTTCATTAATACTAAATATCAGATTAGTGAAAATTTTAAAACTCTCCACCCCCTCCTCCATTTTTTTTTTTTAAAATTTCGGCAGCATAACAGCTATTTATCGAGCTATGCTACCCTGTAATAAAAATATAACACTTCTAAAATTTCATACATGATCTCTACTTCTCATTTGGACCTCCGGTCCATCTCAATACACAACCTAGCCGCAATTATTCTCATTCAATAAAAATTCAATGCAAAATTTGAAAATACATTTTTATGCATACAACTAAAAATATTTATACATAGTTTAACCTTGAAGTTTACATCATACATTTGAGATAATTATCAAGCACTTCGTTTACTTTGATACAACCCATCATTATAAAAATGATAATTTTATAAAACTAGTTTACAATCAAAATATAAATACACACATGTTTGGCTTAAAGTAAAATATATGCATGACTATAATTTCACAGATGCATCAATCGTCTTCGGCTCACCTAATTTGAAGTAGAAGGACTGGCACCCTAATCCATTATCTCTACACCTGGGGAGGTTTTTGGGACAGAAAACCAACGAAAAATGAGCAAATGGAGCTCAATGTGTGGGTAGTGTTTTTTAACTAAACTATTTTTCTAAAAATTTACCTCTTAAAATGCTTTTAAGAAATTTATATTTCTAAAACATTCTCTTTTCTAAAATTATATATTTATAAATTTATTAAGTGATTTTAAAGAGCTTAAAAACGATACGTAAATTATAATAAAGTTTTATATGAAAATTTAATCATCAAACATTTAAAATATTCATAACTTTTAAGAATTAACTAAAACAAGATTTTTCAAAAATCCATATTTAGAAGTATACTTTTCTCTTCTAAAATTGTGCTAATGGAAACCTACAGGAGCATACATACATACACATGGCAATTGGTGCTACACAATGTGAGATCATAGTCACGTGGCGTAATTTGCTAACGGCGCGCATCGTGACAAACATAAGACATCTCACTACTACACAGTGGGGTTCAATGGGTTCAATCCCACATGAGGCATATATAGAGCAAGATAATACCTCACATGTGCAAAGAGCGACACAATTGACTCAACCCTCACACACACAAATGTTAGTAACATACAGACACACCTTTCTAACACTAGCCATACACGTGTAGGGTATTCCGGCCCAGTCTAAATACATACATACATACATATATATTTATAATTTGAATTCATAAGCTTGGGTAATTCATTAGTCTTTGAAAATTTTCTTTGCATATTTTTGAAAGTTGAACTTTCCACTACATAAACATAAGTTTATTGAAACATAATTCATACCATTTCATGAAACATAAAATCTAAAAATTTTATAACTTTTATACCTAAAATGCTTTCATTAAAAATCTATACATGAAGTACAAATAAATCAACGTATTTAATGAAAACAAATAAATCAACGCATTTAATAAAAACTAACAAATCAACGTATTTAATTAAAGCTAACAAAACATTTAGCATTCAAAAATGAAAGTGCACTCACTTGGTTTTTTACTCACTAAAATATTCTTCAAACTTCCGTCTTGAGTTCTTTGGCTTCCTTTTTCTCTTACAATACACATTCTAATTTCAGAATTCATTACTAATTCATTAAAAGCTCATATTAACTCATTCAATTGGCATGCAAGCCAACCTGCCCTTGATCTAGTCCCATCATGCTATCTTTTACACAAGTCTTATTCTTTTAGTGTCTCATGCATAAATCATCTTAAATTCACATCAACCTAATTCTAATTTATCCAAATAATAAAAATATAACATACACCCTTAAAATATCATGCTTGACCAAACCTAACATGCATCATTTTTCATTTCCATTCGTTCCGTTTTCACATTACAATTAACATGCATGCTGCCCTTACATTGCATTAAATCTTTAATGAAATTTACACATCCAATTCCCATCATTCTTTTGATCCAATATACACATGTTTAAGTTCAACCTTTTCACCTTACTTCCAAAATTTTTTTATGTCATTTGTTGCCCACTAAAATTGCCATAATGCATCATTAGTAAAAGTGGACAGCAAGCATTTATTTCCATCCTCTAATTTCATCCAAACACCTAACACAATTCACTTATCTAAATGACATTATTTCTTTACCAAACTTACACATATTCAAGCTTAATCTTTCTACTTCACTTTCATATAAATTTCATTACTTATACAGCCCCCTAAAGTATCCAAATTCTGTTATGAAATTTCTTGGACAACATGCATCCCATTGAAGCTATCTTAACCAAATTTGATACATCTCTACTTCTATGTTTTTATTTCTTATTTTTTACATTATAATAATTATTATAACATTAATTCTAACACACAAATTCATCAAAATCAATTAAAATCAAATTGGAACAATATGGAAAGTGGTGGCCGAATGCAAGCATTATTTCAAACACTTGAGCTTCATTTACATCTCTTGCTTAAACTCATCCATAACAGCCCCTATTCTATACCAATTCAACCATATTTCATTAACAACATTACACTATAACACAACCAAGATGCATAGCAATTATATCTCAAAACATCATCAAACTTCTTACACAAACTTTCACCACAATCACACTTCAATTAAATTCCAGCACACATTCGTCTTACTAATCACCATCAAAACTCATTCAAATCACAATATTTTTCAACCAAACCACTTACCACTTGTTCGTTAATGTCTTGACTTGCTTCTCCATTGGTTTTATGCCTCAAAACCTTGAATTAAACCATCAAAATCTTATCAATACCAGAACTGGTCGTGACAGCACCCTAATAGAATTTCCATCCTAGTTTCTCAACGAAAACTCCATCTTACCTATTCTTTTTGGAGTGATCTTACTTGGGACCCTTCCTAGACTTGTTGACAACCTTTTGGGGGCTTGAAATCTACTCAAAAATCACCTCAAAACCTCCAAATTAGCATGTTGTCTTCTGGTCTCTTTCTTTGGCCGAGCCTAACTCTTCTTCTCTCTCAATTTCCTTTCAATTTTTCTAACATCTCATGCACTCTTAACTTTATATAGGCCTTGATCAAGTTTAACAAGTGCCCTTGAACTAACCTCATATTTGCAAAATTGCCACTAGTTAGGAATGGAGACATTTGATTGGTTGAATTCCAACTATCCCTTCCATTCTAACTACATCCTAACTACTAGTTCTCTTATCTCAAATTTTATACTCATGTTATCTTTATCTCTACACTTTATGACTTTCCCATATTGCCCTTGGTATGCCACTTGATTTACCAATTTACCCTTTCTAGAGAATTCTTAACTTTCCCAAAATGCCCTTGACATCTCACTTTATTTACAACTTTGCCACTTTCTAGAAATTTCTTCAATTTCCATCCCACTTTTACATCTTCAACCTTAAGTGGGTGTGATGTGAATTTCCATAAAATATGTTTAGAAATTTTATCCACTATATACTTTTTTATTTAAACCTATTTCCTATTGTTCTTAAATTTTCCATAAAAATTTTATTACACCTCTATGCACTTTAAATCCCTTTAATATCACTTTATTATTCCATAAATAAATGCATATTAGTATAACATACGATACGGTACGTATACCTTACTAAATCGGAAGGGTGTATTATAGAACTTTAAAGTGTTAGACAATTTTTTTTGGATATTTTGGATGATTTTATAGCTTGTGTTGATGATGAAATTAACGTGAAATTGAAAAGAAATTCATTAGATGTCATAGGATACACCTCGTGGCCAAACTTTGTTTTATTGCTCAAAGTGTGTGTTTTATAAATTTGATTTGATTTGACACCATTTTACATGTGTTTGAGCATAATTATGATGATAAAATTAAATGAGATTGATGGTATAAAAGTGTGGTAAAGGTTTGGCCAAACATGAGTTAGGGTGATTCAAAAATAACTTCTTTTAATGTAATGATGTGAAATTAGACTTCATTTGAGGTATTCAACATACTTAGATGTTAAGAAATTGGAATGGAAAGTTTATGCGAATAATTAGGGTTGATATGGCTTGGAAAAATGGTATTTTAATATTCTCGTGTAGCCAGGCGTTTGTGTGTTGATGCATGTCAATAGAAGTGCATGTACAAATAAATTTGGTAGTGATGTTGCCTAAAAATAGAATGTGAAAATGTGTAGGTCAAGTAAAGTTGAGGGAACCCTTCCTTTGATCTTTGTGCTTTATCGTGAGTTCGAAAAAGGTGAGTGTTCTTTCAAAATACTTTGATACAATTATATTTCCATTCATAATGATTTTATATGTTAAATTTAAATTCATGCTTTGAAATATTGAAAATTGATTTTAAAGTACATGAATTCTATATGAAAATTTCCTATATGGATTCTGGAAATTTTGCATGAAATAAGTATTGTATGATGAAAAAACACCATGTTTAGAAACTAATTTGTAAGCCTATGGTATGCCTTATAGGTATCTCATATATTATCGGGTGAGTATCCTAAGCGTGCATGGTAGTATCGGGGGCGTCTGTCACTAATAGTGGGAGGGAATATTTGTTTAGTCTAATGTGTTGCCCATGCACGTATAGAGTATATATTATTAGCTAGCTTTACGAGAGATGGTAAATCCTACTACGTAGTAACTAGATTGAAGGTCTAAGCGATGGTAAATTCTGCTTGGAGCGATAGTCAATTTCGCTCTACCATATACCTAAGGTACCATGTGGTATGGACTATCAGTGATTGGCTTATTTCACTCAGAGGTTTTTCTGAAAGCTTTATTGCCACCACTGTTTATAATTTATAATAGAAAAATAAAATCATACGGAATTCTACTTTATATATTTCAGATTTGAAAAATATTTCAAAATAGATTTTTGAAATTAGAAATCTCGCTTTTCAATATGTTACTGAAATTCAATTTTACGATCTATGATTTATATTGATAATAAATGTTCATTCATGCATTATTTTAGATGAGGTTTTTAGAAAGCTCATTTAGTTTTGCAGTAATAAAACATTTATGAAATATTTTTAAAATTTTAAGGAGGCTTATTTTCAAATGTAAAGTTTGAATATAAATATATGACATTCAATGAGCTTGTTTAACTTACCCTTATTTGTGTGTTTTATAAACAAAACCTCTTCAGGTGCAGGTGCAGGTGTTTCAGTAGTAGGGACTCAGACTCAAGAGTAGACGGATTTAGTCGTGTGCTATTGTGTTTACAATACTTTTGAAAACCTATATAATAACTTTTGCATATAATTGGATGCAGTTTTTGAAAAACGTGCAAACGTATTTCTGCATGACATGTAAATATTTTGAGTGACCTTTTATATTACAAGTTTTCTATAAATTTTTGCAGGGTGGGATTTTTAGAAAAACAATTGTTGTGCTGTTGAAATTTCAATAACCCTATATTGTAGATATACACTAAAAAGAAAAAGTTTCCAACTATTTCCATTAGAAATGAGATTTCTAAAAAGTAATAAAAGATCTTCAGTAGAAATAACAGCTTAGTTTTATGGAAACCTTTCAACCGAAGTAGATCTCGACTGGAAGGCCACTATAGGGTTATCGGCGGGCTACCGAGGTCGTATAAGGACGGGGCCCCGTCAATTGTCAAGTACTCTAGTAGGCTTACGACGACAACCTTACTAATGTTAGCAGCGACAATATTTCAGGGACAAATATTATAAATAGAGAAAAATCTAAAAATCTCATGAAATAGTAAATAATCTTAGTTTATCCAAACTTTTCAAAATATTAGCCAAAAAAAACCCCCACTATAAGTCAAAAGCAATTTTCATCCAAATTTTTAGTGGTTTTGAAATAAAAAAAGTAAAAGACCAAAATACCCTTATTGTATTGAAAAAATAAAAAAAAAAAATAAATTAATCAATTACTAAACTACCATTTTATAACCAAAATAAAATAAATTAAAAAATAAATAAAAAATAAAATTTTTAGTGATTATTATTATTTGTTAAAATAAAATAAAATCAATTTATTATTATTATTAATTAATTATGAAAATTCTTTTATATAAATTTATCTTAATTGTCCAATGTGGACATCAATTTTTAAAATATTAATATTGATCCTACCAAATATAGTAAATTAAAAAAAAAAAGTTCAAACTAAATGAAAAATTTAGGTTTGAATCCAGATCTTCAACGTGATGATGAAGATCTAGGTTCAAACCCAGACCTACCAATACAATAAAAAATAAGAAATAAATGAAAAAAATACAAACTAAAAATACAAAAATACTAAGTTTCTAGATCTTTAAATCACGTTGAAGTTCTGGGTCACAATCAAAGTTTCTTAGCAAAAAAAAAAAAATATATATATATATATATAATTATAAAAAATTCCATCAATTTCTTTATAACCAAATACCAAAAAAATTCAAAAAGAAAAAGCAAACAAATCCATCTGGATCTCTCAATTTCTCCTTTTTGATTATGTTATGAGTATTTTTCAGATTCAACAAATGGACTAGTAAAAGCCTGATAGAAGCCCAATAATTAATCCAATGAAATGGCCCAACAGACAAGGCCTAGTTTATTAGCATTCAGCCCATGCGAGCTCTACAGCTCACACTAGCAAGCTCGCATCACAACATTATTACAGATCATTGTTAGTATTATACAGTTGGCACTATGCACAGCTCGTTACTCAGAACGAGGTCTAGCTTGAGATTATCTAATGTAGTTTACAGCTCGCTCAGTGATCAATTCAACAAGGAAATCTTCCAGAAAAGGTAGTAACCCAAATTGATCATGATTCTTTTACCAGAATTGGAAATAAATTCAAATTCAAAACTAGTAAGCATGATCCCTGATTTAGTGGAACAATTTCCTAATTCAGTGCTAACTAATTAGGAAATGTAGTTAATGTGAGATTCTTTTCCTATTTTATTTCAACTCAAATTATAACTGTTTCTCCCTATAAATAGAGGGTGAAATTCATTGTAACACAGGGACAGATATATAGACATATACATACAAGTAATAATACACTGTTTCTCTACAGAGTTATTAAGAGGAATAGTCGTGGACATAGGCACACTTGTTGAATCACGTTAAAAATCTTCTTTGTGTGTTGTTTTTCTTCTTTGCCAACCACTTTCCTCTTGCTTTTTGTTTTGTTTCACATTGATTGCAGGTATTGGGTTCTGAATTGTAGTCGACCCGAAATCAACGTCAACATTTTGGCACTAGAAGAAGGGCCCAGACTGCAATCTGTTTTACTGTAATTTCTTAATCTTCAAAAAGCATGGCGAGAATAAAAACAACTAGATATGTGGGCTCACAGGCTGACCAAGCAGAGAGTCAAACAAGTCAACACCAACGTGATGCGCAACCGGTGGAAGACGCACCCATGCCCACAGCAGACACGTCTCATGGTAAGCAGTTGGTGCAGTATCAGGCATGCCTTTTTTGGCCCCTCGCCAAATAGTACTATTTACCCCAATAGAGGGGCTACAAGCGTGGCATCAGAGGCATGAGGCATTGGAGTTTATGGTTCGACAACTTGTAGATGCAGTTAATGCGTTGGTACAGGCCCAAACGCAGAACGCGCCCAGAATAGAGGCTGTTGCTCCAAGGCAAGCATATCCGTTGCATGAAATACAGGTGCCAGAAAGGCCAGTAGGGGGGGTGTCGTGACCTACCGGTTCAGCTTGCTCTTCCAATTCGCGCTCTAAAGCTAGAGGTCGCCACTTCGTGAGGAAAGAGAAGTCACGTGTCCCGCAAGTTTGGTGATGAGGGCAAGCCAGGATGGAAGTCGTCGTGTGGAAGCTGGCCATGACAGAGTCTGAGCTGCATCTCGGCATGAGGAGGACGAGGTAGATAATCAGTGACATTCAAGGTCGCATCGAGTTGGCGGCTTATTCAGAGAGAACCAAAAATATGAGCCAGAACGCCGCTCCTTAAACCGTGATCACAGAAGGAGACACAGGCCCTAAGATCCACAAATAAAAGAACTCATTCAAATGGTCCAGTAGCTTGAAGCGTGACCTGGCGCCCTGGACCAACGTGAGCATTATGGAGAAAGGACTCCGTTTACTAGAGAGATCGAGACGCAACCTTTCCCTCCCAGATTCAAGGCCCCAAGTATCCCGCACTACAACAGGGACAGTGACCCCTATGACCACCTTGATGCATTCAATGTCTAGATGGATCTTCAGACGGACAATCTGCTGGTGAAGTGCCGCGTCTTCCCAGCCACTTTAGGGGACATTCCGCGGACTTGGTTTAAGAATCTTCCAGCTCGCAGCATAGGAAGTTGGGAAGATTGCCAGCAAAAGTTTGTTAGCCAGTACAGGGCTTTGAGAAGAGAGCTCGTACCATCCTACCATCTGGCCACTATCTTTCAAGGTCAAAATGAATCATTGAAGGATTACATTACCAGGTTCAGACGTGAGGTCTCTAATGTGGAGAGCATCAGACAAAAGTGTTTTGACTGTGATCTCAACCGAGCTTCGCAAGGATGAGAAATTGTATAAAAGCATTTACAAGTCTCCAGTGAAGGACTTGAGAGAATTCTATGAGCGAGTTGCGAAGGAGATCAGATAGGAGGAAACCTTCGGCCCAAAGAAGTCCAATCAGAAGAACGAAGCGGACAATTCCAGCTAGTCAAAAAAGAGAAATAATGGCAGAAATGAAGGTGAAAGTCGAGGTAGTGGTTCAAGCAACTAGATCGCTAAAAATGCTAGGAGAAAGCCTAAGAATGAGCGGCCTCAGCGTCAAGGTCACTGTGGCAACTACAACATCCTGTCAGATTCACAAGATAGGATCTTTACAGTAGAAAGGAACAGGGAAGATCTCGAAAAGTCCAATCCTTTGAGAGTCCCTATTGAGCATAGAGATAGGAGTAAGTTTTATGGTTATCATAATGAGATCGGGCACAATACTTCAAAGTGTTAGGCGTTGAAGGACGCCATCAAAATATTGATCAAAAGAGGTCGCTTGAGAGATTACATGGTGAGACTAGCAGACTCGCAACCTCCGCAACAACGACCTCAACAGCAACAACAGCCAGCACAACAGTAGCCCTACAGTAAGGATAATTTTTACTATTCATGGTGGCTCCCATATCACAAGTATATTAAACAAGTCACATGAAAGATATGTTCGAGAAGCAAATCATGCCTTGCAAGTCAGTGGGTCAGAGGGACCTACGAAGAAGGCGAGGATAACCTCGGATGATATTGTGTTCACCTAGGAAGATGCTAGAGGCATGATCTGGCCTTATAATGATGCATTTGTCATCCGAACCAAAATCAGTAATATGGAGGTGCAACGAATCAGATCGACACTAGGAGCTCAGTCAATATCATATATAGGAGTTGCTTCGACCAGATGAAGCTAGGAGCAGAACAATTGAAGCCCTTACTCAGAGCCTTTTTATGGCTTCACTAGAGTTGTCAGCACACTAGTGGGCCAGATTAAGTTGCCACTCACACTCGGAGAAGCAAGTCATCAGGCTATTGTGTTGGCGGATTTCTTGATTATTGATTGTCCATTAGCCTATAATATGGTCTTAGGAAGGCCTGCAATGAATGACCTGAACGTTGTCACTTCAACCAGCACTCTTACAATCAAATTTTCAACCCCCAACGACATAGGATATGTTCGGGGAGAGCAGCACTTAGCCAGACGCTGCTATGAAGATGCTGTGAAGATAAACGTCAAAGGAAAGAATGTGAACGTGGTTTCAGGGGGCGAGCCATGAGCTATGAGTGAAAAGAGGGTTAGTCATGATCTCGACCCTCGTGAGGTAGATGCAGACCGAGCCACTAGGCCAGTTGAAGAGTTGGAGGATGTTCAAGTCAATGATGTAGATCCTAAGAGGTGTTTGAAGTTGGGAAGAGGCTTAACTCTAGAAGTAAGAACCCAGCTTGCTGACTTTCTTAAGGCGAACTTGGATGTATTTGCTTGGAATCATGAAGATATAGTGGGGATAGACCCCAAGGTCATGTCGCACAGATTGAACATTGACCCCCACCACAGGCCAGTTCGCCAGAAGAGAAGATCGATGACAGGGGAATGCTACTTTGCATTGAAGAAAGAGGTAGACAAGCTATTGGCAAATAAGTTTATCCGCGAAGCTTACTACCCAACTTGGGTCGCCAACTCTATGCTAGTAAAGAAGAAGAATAGGAAGTAGAGAACTTGTATTGACTTCACAGATTTAAATAAGGCAAGCCCAAAGGATAGCTTCTTCTTGCTTAGAATAGACCAGCTCCTAGATGCAACAAATGGCCACTAACTTTTGAGCTTTATGGATGCATACTCGGGCTATACCCAAATTCTAATAATCTCGATGATGAAGAACATACCTTATTTTTAACCGATCACGGCCTATACTGTTACAAGGTAATGCCCTTCGGGTTGAAGAACGCAAGTGCGACCTATCAGCGCTTGGTGAACATGATGTTCGAAGAACAGATTGGAAAGACCATTGAGCTCTACATAGATAATATGTTGGTGAAATCCAAGTAGGTGGGTGATCATGTGCGTGACCTAGAGGAAATGTTCCAGATTCTGAGGAGCTACCGGATGAAACTGAACCGGCATAAATGTGCATTTGAGGTAGCCTCTGGGAAATTTCTTGGCTTTATGGTGAATAGTAGAGGCATCGAGGCCAATCCAGAGAAGATTAGAGCATTGATTGATATGAGGTCTCCTACTCAGGTTAAGAATGTGTAAAGCTTTAATGGCCAGGTCACAGCACTTAGCAGGTTCATCTCGAAGGCAACAGACAAGTGCATCCCGTTCTTTGGTGTTTTGAAGAAGGCAAAGAACTTCGAGTGGACTGAACAATGCAAGGTAGCTTTCCAGCAATTGAAGGAGTATATGAGACGAGCTCCACTCCTTTCCAAGCCTAAGGAAGGAGAGAAACTTATTCTATACTTGAGAGTATCTCAGCAGACTTTGAGTGCTGCTTTGGTAAGAGAGAAAGAAAAAATGCAGCTCCCTATGTATTATGTAAGTAAGAGGCTGCATAATGCTGAAACCAGATACTCACAGATGGAGAAGCTCGCCTATTGTTTGTAGTCGTATCGAGGAAGCTGCACCCTTATTTTCAAGCCCACACAATTGAAGTCCTCTCCCAGTATCCGTTGAAGCAGGTTCTTTAGAAAGTAGATACCTCAGGTCGCTTACTTAAATAGGTAGTAGAGATGGTGCAGTTTGATATTCAGTTTAAGTCGATGACGACCATTAAAGTCTAAGCCCTAGCAGATTTCATTACGGAATTTACGGGGCCTACAGATGAAGAGGTCGAGTCCTCTAAAGGTTCGACCTGGGAGTTATATGTTGATAGGTCATTTAGTGAGCAGAAGGCTGGAGTTGAAATTTTGTTAATCAGTCCAGAGGGCCACAAAATCCTTTGTACTTTAAGGTTTGGTTTCTAGGCCGCTAATAATGAAGCTGAGTACGAAGCACTGCTCCTAAGTCTGCTCCTAGCTAGAGAGATACAAGCTAAATGGTTAAGGGTTTTCAGTGATTCTCAACTTATGGTCTACTACATACGAGGAGAGTATCAAACTAGGAGACCCAAGATGGTTATGTACCTCCAGAAAGTCCATGAAATGCTAAGTACTTTTCAGAAGTACGAGTTCAAGCAGATCCTACGAGCTTAGAACTCACATGCAGCTGCGCTAGCTTACCTGGCAACCGCTCGAGATGCGGGCTTTCTAGGGGCAATCCCAGTGGAGTTCTTACCAGATCCAAGCACAGAAGAGAAAGATTCAATGATGGCCATAGCTGTACAGCCTAACTCCTAGATGAGCCCGATTTTGAGTTATTTGCAGGATGGAAAGCTGCCAAGTGATAGATTGGAAGGACGGCGCTTGCGAGCTAGGGCAGCCCGATATTGCATTTATGACGATGTGTTGTACAAGAAGGGGTTTTTAGCTCCACTTCTAAGATACATTGATGGCCAGGAGTGCGAGACTGTGATGAAGTAGATACACGAGGGACATTATGGAAATCATGCTGGGGTGCTATTTCTAGCTCACAAGGCATTATGGCAAGTATTCTACTAGCTCACTATGAAATAGGACACCATCAACCTAGCCAAGAAGTGTGACAAGTATCAAAGGTTCGCTCAGGTTCCACGAGCTCCACCAGTATATCTCCAACAAATGGTGAGCCCATGGCCCTTTGCGATCTGGGGAATGGATTTGATTGGGCCTCTACTAACAGCTCGCGGAAGATGCAAACATGTTATAGCTACTGTGGACTATTTCACTAAATGGGCAGAAGCTAAGGAGTTGGTAGAAATTTCCACCACGAAGATTGAAAAATTTGTGTGGAATAATATTATTTATAGGTTCGGATTCCTCAGCAGATCGTGACAGATAATGGGACCTAGTTCAGCAGCAATCAGTTTCTCAAATTCTGCAACGACCTCAAAATTGTCAAGAGCTTCTTAACAATTGATCATCCTCAAGTCAATGACTAGGTTGAAGCTATAAATAAGATAATAAAGCAGACTTTGAAGATGAAGCTGGAGGCGAAGAAATGAGCATGGGTGGACGAGCTACAAAAGGTGTTATGAGCTTACAGGACCATAACTCGCAGCATCACAGGCGAAACACCCTTTTCAATGGTGTACAGATTTGAGGCCATGATCCCAATGGAGCTAGAAGTAACCTCGCAATGAAGAACAACCTTTAATCTAGAAAACAATGACCAGCTACTTGCCATAAACTTAGACCTACTTAAAGAAGCCAGAGAAGCACCAAGATTGAGGGTAGCGGTCTTTCAGTAAAGGATTATGAGGTACTAAAACAGAAAGGCTTGAGTTCGAAGTTTCAATATAGGAGATCTAGTACTACGTCTTATTTTACATGGAACTCGCAAAACCAGTGATGGGTCTTTAGGCCCAAATTGGGAAGGTCCCTATATGATCAAAGAGAACTTAAGAAATTGAGCCTACCGTTTAGCAAATGTGAATGGAGTTGAAGTCCCTCAAGCTTGGAATGTTGAACATCTTCGTCCGTATTATCGGTAACCCTTTAAATACATGTGCTTAATTTGTAATCCAATTTTATCAAAGTTAATGAAAATTCCAAGTTCCTCACATCGATTGTGTTATTGGGTGATTGCTATAATAATTTGTTTGCATGCTCTCCAAATTTTATGAGTTATTAAGCTAGCAGGTTCCATCCTATTAGCTCGACGTCACACCCATAGCTCAAAAAATTATAGCTATGGCAGGCGAGATTACGATCTCTACGTAGCTCGCTAAAACATAGCTATGGCAGGCGAGGTTACGATCCCCTACATAGCTTTCAAAATTACAGCTATGGCAGGAGAGGTTACGACCCTTGCATAGCTCGTAAAAAATATTGCTATGGCATGCAAGGTTACGATCCTATACATAGCTTTCAAAATTACAGCTATGGTAGGCAAGGTTACGACCCCTGCATAGCTTGCAAAAATATTCTATGGCAGGTAAGGTTACAACCCCCTGCATAGCTTGTAAAAATATTGTCATGGCAGGCGAGGTTACGACCCCTTGTATAGTTCACGAAATTATCAACATGGAAGTCAAGGTTGCGACCCACTATCCAACTCGAGATTATTATATTCTACTAGTTCATTTTTGAGTAAATTGTTAATCGCAATTTTTATATTTCAGCTTATTAAAGTCAATAGCTTCACAATCTTGGGCTAGGTATTATCGCCATATGTTTAATTGGCTTACCTTTTCAGCTCGTTGGGAAGTTTCATAACTTGTAAAATGAAGATGAGAGAAATATATAACAGCAAAATAAAGAAATTCAATCACATCTAACATGTAAATTATAACAAAAAAAAATTTCATTAAGTCCAAAACCTCAAAGCTCGGAATAAATAGAGTACAAGGATAGAAATTGAATTGAAGGTAAGAAACAAGGTGAGCTACTAGTTACCTTGATTATGAAGAGCTGATCTCGAAAGAGAGTCATCGTTGGAAGATTTATTAGAAAGCTCGGTGACTTGAGCGAGCTCGGCTTGAGAGGTCGCACCGAGCAATTCCATTGCCAAGGGAAGCGCATCTAATATAACGGAGGATGAGACAATTTAAGCTTTGAATTTCTCCACTGCCTGGAGTTCCGCCTCCCCAAAGATAGAAAAATCTAGCTTGGGATGGGACTTCCACAAGGTGAAGAGGAAATCAATACCCGTTTCTATTTCGACCTCATCTCTGGCTTTAGCGACCTGCATTTCCACTTCTCTGGCAGATTTTTCTTTCATAACAGCAACCTCTAAACAAGCATTATTTGCACGGCGATTAGCAGCCTCAGCTCGTCGCAACGCAGCCTCAGCTCGTCGCAACGCAGCCTCTACTTGCTGCTCGGCCGCCTTAACTCGCTTTGCTACAACCTTTACTTACTATTCAGTTGCCTCAGCCTACTTCTTTGCAGATTCAACTCACTATTTAGATTGCTTCAACTCATCCTTTACCTTGCTCAATTCATTTTCATAGTTACGAAGTAAGGCAGTGAAATGCGACCTCAAAACTTCATAACAACCTTCTGCGCGAGTCAAGGCCTCCTCAGCTTCCTTTCTAGCTATGTTTGCATCCGTCAACTGAGCCTCATAAGCTTCATGATGCCTTTTGGCATTCAAAGCCTCCTCACTCAAGGACTTAATCTCTTCCTTCACTTTCTCTAGCTCATTCTCCAATCTCATTATTCGATCATCAGAGATTCTAGTTTCTTTCCTCTGCTTTATTGCCCCCAGAGCGACCTAAAACTCTACAAGTTAGTATTTAATAAAGTAAGGAAGTGAGAGGTTAAAGGAAAGTAAGTTACTAGCATCCCATGCCAACCTAGGTATTCGGCCAGGTCCAGACCATTAAGAGATTTATTTTCTAAGCTCCTCGTATGGGTCAGCATGATGTCTGACCAATTGTCAAGGAAGGACCTTAGATATCTTCCATCTGGTCCATTTTTAAGGTGCACCGAGGTTGGTGATTCAGTCCTCTGTGTCCTGTGCGACCTCCGGCCTCTTATCCTTGTCTACGCGACGTCGTACAGTCGTAGTAGGACCACACAGTGTCTTTCTCCTTCCACCCCCGTTGGCACCGGTTTGGGTTTTCTGAGGTGGGGCCTCGATTGAACTTTCCCTACCTCAGGCTGCGAGATGGGGGCTGAGACCTATGGAGGACTTGCTGCTGATACTGGAGGTGGCACCTCGCTGGGAGCAGCGATTAAAGGAATTTTGGTCTTAGCAGGTTGCTTAGAAGGAGCAGTTGCAGGAGCTTCAGGGTCAGTAGGTCGCTTCCAAGGATACTTCAAAAGAGAGAGCTTTCCTATATTTGGAGCTCGTTCAGGGGTGAAAGCTTAAGCTAGAGGAATAGGAGCTGGTTGAGCTGAATCCATGTGCGAAGAACAAGCTAGAGCTGGAATTTGATCTGTCTAAGCAGTTGAGGATGAATCCACTTGAGTGCAAGCTGAAGTTGGATCTGCTTGAGCAGATGAAGATGGAGATGCTGGAATTGAAGTTGTTTGAGCGAGAGTTGAAGATGGTTCTTCTTGAGCAGAAATTGATTGAGCTGCCTGAGCTAGGGCTGAAGCTGGAATTTCTAGGGGAGCGGAAGCAGGAGTTTAATCTGATGGTGAGGAGGGAGCAGACTCTTCCTCGCTTGTAGTTTCAAACACAAAAGGAATATCTCTCTCTCCCTTGCTTCCTATGTTCTTCTTATTGTCCAACAGCACGCAATCACGAGGAGGAGCCAGCCCATAAGTGCTAAGGAGGTCGTTATCAAGCGCATTACTGAGAATTGCCTTGTTTGAACCCGCAAGCGCCTTGAGGACTTTTTCCTCCTGATTGCTGAGGATGGGTTTGTCCCCTTTAATGTCTACGAAACAAAGAATGTCAATTCCAAAAAAAAAAAAAAAAAAAAAAAAACAGCTTGCAGTTGTTTTCCCTTCTAACTACCTAGACTTAAAATGAAAGAAAAATTGTTGAGATTTCTAAAGGAAGGGCAGGAAATGAAAAACCAGCTCGTCTTGTAGCCCTGCATTCAATTTGCCCTTTACCTCACCTCGGGGCAGAAGGTTTTTATAATCTGATTGACGAGCTGCAAGGTAGTAGATTCCCTCTCTCATTCCATCTATTAAGCCACCAGAACCTTTGATGCTGAAAAGGTGGCTAAGAAATTTTAAAGTTGGAGGAGGAAGATTATTTCTAAGGAAAACTAAGGCTAAGGACGTCAGCTACGAATACGAATTCGGAGTCAGCTAGAATGGGGAGAGCTTGATCTTGTTCAGAAATTCTATGAGGTAGACAGGAATTGGAAACTTGAACTCGTGCCTCATATGTTGGGTACGATAGCAATGTACCCCTTGGGAGGATAGCACGCATGGTCATCAACATCAGGGGACATCACGTAGCGACCTTTGGGAATGCGATATTGAAGAACGATTCCCCCCATCTTAGTATAGTCTATATTAGAGGAATGATGAATGAACACCTCGCAAGCTTGCCTCTCCTCACGAGCTCGCCGTTCTTTCTCAAGTCGTCAAGTTGTTTCCGGATTAGCCCGAGCTGTGAACCGCTTTAGGACTTCCTCGCTCTGAAAAGTTTCCTCACCAACATTACGGGCTCCGCCAGAAGCGAGCTCTTCCAAGCTGGATGATTCCTCACCCCCTATTCTGTGTGCTTGGCGATCGCGACCTGAAGTCATCTACATATAAAGGGGGTACAGTTAGGTCGCAACAAGTAGACCATTCCCTACTTTATAGATCTCAAACATCACATAGATCGCTAATATAATGGGGGACTTAACTTATGGAGGGATAACCTACGAGATATAGATATATAGGTACCTAATCCTACAGTTCACATGCATGGCAAGCCACAAACAGTAAATAGATCGCAAATAAACAAGCAACAAGATCAAACCAACAGAAAATGAAGAGTTGTGATTAATAAGAAATACAAGAGCATAACACTCAACATCGAGAATACGAAACGTTCAAACTCATTTTAAGCACAGAAAGTATAATGCAAGTTCAACACAACACAAATGCAATGAAAATAGACTAAAAACCAAAAGCTTGAAGTCAGAAATAGAACTTACTGTAAATCTTTGTCGAAAAGTAAGAAATCCGGTGACTGAGGATGAAGAAGCTTGGAAAAGTTGGTGTGAAAATGCAGCAAGAGAGACTTGGTGGCTGGAACAGAAAATGATAAGTAAAAAGAAAGAGAAAAGGCTCCATTTATTTATATAGGCGGCTGAGTTCGTGCCTTAGTCGTCCGATCTGGAAAGTGTGTAACCGTCCTGGATCTAACGGTGCAGCACAAGTTATGGCTTTTTAACCATGGAGCCGTAGGTTGAAAGATGTGTGCATTAAATGCGCGTGGCATGAGACATGTCAGTGCCAGTGCCAGTTGAGTTATCATCTAAATCGTTGCCACGTGTCATAGCTGATGGGATAGAATTTGAAAAAGGCGCGAAACAATTCGAGAACAAGTTAGCTTGTACCAGCGAGCTCGAGCTCCTAATTCGCAGAACGAACTAAGAGCTAGGGGGCTGATGTTATGGGTACTTCCCGGATTCAACAAATGGGCTGGTGAAAGTCTGATAGAAGCCTAACAAGTCAGCCCAATAAAATAGCTCGGCAGACAAGGCTCGGTTTATTAGCATCCAGCCTATGCGAGCTCTCTATAGCTCGTACCAGCAAGCTCCCATCATGACAATATTATAGATCGTTGTTAGTATTATATAGTTTGCACCATGCACAGCTTGTTACTCAGATCAAGGTGTAGCTCAAGATCGTCTAATTCAGTTTACAACTCGCCCAGTGATCAGTTCAACAAGGAAATCTTCCAGAAAAGGTAGTAACCCAAATTAACTATAATTCTTCTACCAGAATTGGAAATAAATTCAAATTCAAAATTAGTAAACGTGATCCCTGATTTGACGGAACAATTCAGTGCTAACTAATTAGAAAAGAGCAAATTACTGACAACCCTCTGAACATATCCTTTATTACAATCGGAAATCACTTTTGCCTTTTATAACAATGACCTCCCTTATACTGACGGTTTGACTATATTGATCATTTAAGATAACTGAAAAATGACAAAATAGAGTAAAAAGACGAGGATACCCCTAACTAATTAATTCATGGTCTTATTTTTATTGGAAAAAAAAGTTAAACTTTTAAAAAATCTCAACCGTTTATGTAAAAAAATAAACGGTTGAGATCTAATTAGAAAAACTTTTAAATTCTAAAAATAATTAAAATTAAAATTAATTTTTAAATTATAAAATAATTAAAATTTAAAAGAAAATAAAAAATGAGATCTGCACTGTCTATCATGTTGATGGACGATGGTGAATGATTTCCAAAAACCAAAATTAAAAAAAAAAATCTATAATATTTTAAAAAATAAAAAAATTAATGAAAAAATAGGTGGAGATCCAATCTCCAGATTGGATCTCCACCGTCCATCAGATGAAATGGATGGTAGAGATCCAATCTGGAGAGATTGGATCTCCATTTATAAAATCCAACACGATCCTTCTCGCTCACTCTCTCTCTCTTCTCCTTCTTCTCTTCTTTTTCTTCATCTTCTTCACCGGTCGACAGCCCTCTCTCTCTTTCTCTCTCTCTCTCTTCTCCTTCTTCTCATCTTTTTCTTCATCTTCATCTTCTCCTTCTCTTACCCAAATACCTAGATTGATGTCTGGGTATCGAGCGTTTAGGTTTCGATCTGGAAACCCAGACGCCTCCTAAGCACCGGACGTTTGGGTTTCCAGGTGGAAACCCAGACGTCGATCTGGGTTTCCAACCTAGACCGTTGCCCGCCTGCCGTCGATCGGAACCCTCATTTCGGCTTAGTTCGACGATGACGAGCTCTCATGTGGAGACGCAGTTGGTCTCCATCGGGGAGATCTAGACCCGTTTTGCAGACCCAGTTCCGGGTCTCTGCTGGTGGCACCATCAACAGACCACCCAGTATTTTTGTTAATGGATTTTTTAATTTTTGATAGATTTGTTTTTGTGATGGATTGAGTATGGTTAATTGATGATGAAGAATGGTGAGGTTGATGAAGAAGATGATGGATTGGGTAAGGTTGATGAAGGGTGAAGATTGATTTTTTTTTTTTCTTTTAATTTTTTGAAGATTGAAGATCCGGGCCTTCAACTTCATCAATAACCTGTTTTTTGTTTTTAATATTTTTTTCAATTGTTCAATTGTTTTTTGAAACCCAAGGAAAGGTTGATCTTCAATTGTTTTCTTGAATCTGGGTAAGGTTGATGAAGAAGGGTGATGAATTGTCCAAGACTTCATTTGATGATGATGATAGATGCTGTAAGGAAGATGAAGTAGATCTATTTAAAACAAAAAATTTATTTTTTATAGTTATTTTTTTTGAAGTTTTAAATTTATTTAATTTTTAAACCATTTTTTAGTTTTAAAAAGTTTACATGATTTTAAATGAAAATAAACTTTTAATTAATATAAATTTTAAAAGAAAATAAAAATTAGATAAATTGACCAAAACGCGCTTATTAAAGTTAACTCTAACGGTCAACTATAGTCAAACTATTAGTATAGGGGAGGTCATTGTTATAAAAAGTAAAAGTGATTTCCAATTGTAATAAAACATATGTTTGGAGGTTTTCCAATAATTTGCTCAATTAGAAAATATAGTTAATGCGAAATTCTTTTCTTATTTTATTACAACTCAAATTGTAACCGTTTTTCCCTATAAATAGAGGTTCAAATTCATTGTAACACAAGGACATTTACATAGACATATACATATAAACAATAATACACTGTTTCTCTGTAAAGTTATTAAGAGAAAGAGTCGTGGACATAGATATACTAGCTGAACCACGTTAAAAATATTCTTTGTGTGTTGTTTTTCTTCCCTGCCTTCCACTTTTCTCTTGCTTTTTGTTTTGTTTCACATTGATTGCAGGTATTAGGTTCTGAACTGTCATCGACCAGAAATCAACGTCGACAAGTTAGTGCCGATAAGGAGGCTATCGATTATCCTTACTGATGACAATTGATAATGTCCTTAAGAACAAGATCAAAGAGTACGAGTGGACCTCCTTCAACTTGCAGAAGCCATGCCGCCTCCATCTCTTCTTGTTCCAAACCAACTCGAGGCCTTATAGTCCATTGAGAGCACTACCAAGTTCAACGACTGGTTCTTGAAGGCTTTGAATGGTGCTACTCTCTTGAACAGAGGCTTTTCTGATGCCAGTGAAGTTGTAGCTAAGGTAGAAGAGAGAAAGATGGAAAGTTAAAGAGAGAAGAGGGATGATAATAGAGAAAGAAAAAGAAAAGAGAAGAAGTGAGTTAGGGTTTTATGTATTTGAAGCCCTGACAAATTTGCCTATTTACCTTTAGCCACTAATAGAATCATTATTTTTAACCCAAAATCACTATCTGATTTTAAACCATTAACAGTAGGATTTTTTTTTTTTTTGGGTATTATTGTTGAAACCAGTGGGTTTTTTTTTTCTCACTTTTCTCTCTCTCATTCTCTCCTTTGCACTCAACCTTCTCACTTTTTTTTTTTTTGTTCACACTTTAGTGTTTAGTCACTCTTTCTATTGGCCTTACTAGTATTTGAAATTTCAACCTCTTTTTGTCTCTTATTTTCTTTCTTTTGCTCACTCTCTCTTATCCTCACTTGATCTTCATACACCTGTCAAGATGTTAAAGGCCCAAGAATAATCATTTGCCCATTCATGGTAAAAGAATATCTATTCTTAAACCCATCATGTGTTATTCTCCTATCATATTATCATGGATGACCCAAAAGCAAGTGACCTACGTGTATAGGTACAACATCACATAACACCTTATCCTTGTACCCACCAATAGCAAACATTAATAGTACCTATCTTGTCATCTTAACTTCTCCACACTTATTCAACCATTGTAACTTGTATAGTTTAGGATGTTTGATCTTGGGAAACTTAGTTTCTCTACTAATTCAGTGCTAGCAATATTGGTGCAACTATCTTTATCAATGATCATACTACAAACCCTATTGTGAAAAATATTAGCACGTTGCACCTCATCACCTTCCTTCACTTGCATATTTAAAGCATGCCTGGCTACTAACAATCTCCTATTTGCATGATACGTAACCTTAACATCACTAACTTCTTCCAATGATGGCATCTTATCATCATCACTCTCACCTTTGGTTTTTATGTCTCCATCCTCTCTCAGAATCATAACTCTCTTATTAGGACATTGAGAAGAGACCTCTATCAAAGTATTTAAAGCATTTAATGTCTCTATTTCTCTTATGAGTTTCCTCAGTCTTACCCTTATTGTGACTACCATCACCCTTTTTAGGTTTAGTACTCTTACTCTTAGGCTTGAAAGGTATATTTTCATACTTTTTACCATAATTCAACTTTCACGTGAATGCAGAACCCGAATTACTACCATACTACAACATAGTACCCCTTCAGTTGAGTTGCCTTTCCACCTTTATAGCCATATAAACCATTTCCTCTATTTTGACATAATGTTGTAATTCCATAATATTGGCAATGTCCTTGTTCAACCCTTACAAGAATCAAGCCATAGTAGCCTTTATATATTTAACCATATTGGCTCCAACCATGGCTATCTCCACCTCCTTGTAATAGTCTTCTACACTCTTAGAACCCTATGTAAGGCTTGCTAATCACTTATATAGTTTCCTATAATATGAGCTAGAAACAAACCGTCTCCTCATAACATCTTTCATATCATCCCAAGTGTTTATAAGATGCTCTCGATTTCTCCTTCTATTCAACACTAACTGATCTTACCAAACCACAACATAATCCATAAACTCAGTTATTGTTAGCTTCACTTTCTTTTCCTCGACAAACTTATGACACTAAAAAACCAACTCTACTCATTTTTCTAACTAAGGTACATGTCGGGATCTATCTTTTTTTGAAAAGAGAGTATTTTCATCTTTATGCTACTAACATCCCTATCTTGTCTATCATTCCATCTTCCCCTTTCGTTCCCAATCTCATAATTTCTATTATGCCTATTACCATTACCTCTACATCCACGTCCAACTCTACCATCTCTCAAGCGGGCCCCTATTAGCATTGAAGGCATTATCTTCTAATTCTACCTCATTTCCATTTAACACCCCAAAATCATCCTCAATCTCATTGTACAACCACGCAGTTTTAGAGTCCTCGTTTGTTGTCCTCTTTACAAATTAGCTATGACCTCGTCTTGTCTCTCCATTCGATCTTTAATATCTCCAAACACCATGTTCATCCTCTTAGGTTGTTGTTACATTGCTTTGAGTGCAATTGACTCATCGATCTTTTCTCCTCCTTCAACATATCTTTAATTACTCGAAAACATGATTGAGGCCTACAAAGAATATTAGAAGGAAAATAATCTTATAACAATCCCCACATGTTTCCCTATAGTCCTTACGTGTTTCACTATAGTCCTCATGTGTTTATTACTTGTCACTGTTGTTTTCACTTAACACTCGTGGTTTAACTCAATGCTCTCCGTCAACACTAAAAGTTTTGTCTCTAAGTTCTTTATAGAACTAATCGATCACACCAAGGTCAACTTTAAAATAATCACCCCAACTAATCTCAATAAGGAAGAACACACATTTATGAAAGGAAATAATGGAACAACAAAGAAATTCACGAAATAATGAAAGAACAAAAAGGAATTACTTATAGTCAAAGTGAGAAATAAAAGAAAATAAGAGGACTTCAAGGAAATAAATTAGGAAGGAAATAAAGTTTATACTTTGATTTAAGCAAGAACAAAATAGGAAAGAAATAAATTTTATTCCTTTATTTAGGTAAGAACAAAATAGAGAGGAAATAAAATTTATTTTTTTAATTTAGGCTTTTCTTATGTGTAGGATGCCCAACTATGAAGGAAATAAAGTTTCTATCTCCTCCAATTAAGATATTTTTTTTCTTTCTTTTTTTAACTTTTTTCCCCTTTCTTTTTTTTTTTTCCTTCTTTCTTCTTCTTCTTCTTCTTCTCCCTCTCTCTCTCTCTATTTTTTTTTAATATCAAAAAACACACATAATAAAGAATATTCATAATTTACAAATCAAAATGAAAAAAAAAAAAAAATAGTGATGTAAACAATAAGGAAGAAAAGAAAAAGAAAATATGATAAAACAAACATGGTATTATGCTAACATAAGATGAACAAATCTGAATTTTTTTTTTTTCAACAAGTAAATCTTGAATTAATTAACCTAAGACTTTGATACCAAAATGATGCAAACCTTATATATAATGATACGAGACCCACAATTAATTAAATCAACAACTATAAGAAAATTTAATTCAAGAATAAGTAAAAGAAAACAAAAGAAAATACCTTGACCCAATGATTAATAAACCACGAACCAAGATAATAAAGATGTTACTCCTAAGAGCAAATGAAGAATGAGGGAGATAAAGTCAAGTTGATAAATTAAGAATTAAACCTTAATAAATTCTCAAAGTTCATCAAGAACAAAGAGAGAAAACTCAATTTTTCATATTAAAACTACCTTCGTTTTTAAGGTTTACAACTTCTAACCCTAGCATGGATGTCCTAGCCTTTTAATACAATCTACTTGGGCTTACATTAACTAAGTTTGGGTTTATAATAATTAAATTTGATACCCCAATACATAAACCAATAACCTAATATGAAATAAAACAAATTAAAGCCCAATGATATCAAAGTCTGACATTTAACTAACTAATTAAATAAACTAAGATAATTAAAATCAGCCCATAAAACAAATTAGACCCAAATAATACAAACAAATAAAAACAACTCATTTGCCTTCTAATAGCCACCCAAGCTTTTAATATTGGTGATCTTGGACTTGATTTTGAATAATGTTTTGAAGTTTTTGTGTCGTTCCCATATCGTCTAACCCTTGTTGCACAAGACTATTTGTCTAAATCTCTTAAATCAGCCCATTTAAAAGTTTTCTTCATTCTCTTAGCTCTAGTCCTTGTTATAAGTCCACCATTGATGCTCAAGAGATCATTAAGCAAGCTTCCTTGGTTCCCATCAGTAGGAGTGGTTCACTTAATAAAAAAAATCGGAGGTGAATCTTTATTAGTTTACTTTCCATGGAGGTTTTTCATAATATCACAAAAAAAAAAAAAAAAAAAAAGGAAACCTAAATCTTCAAGAGATATAGGTCTTCAATGCTTGAACATCTAGTTCTTCAATGTAGTAACCAGATCTTTATTAAAGGCAAGAAAAAAATCAAAATCTAACATGGTATAAGAAAAACAAGGACTTGGTGTAGTCCATAAGGCTTCTCTGCATCTGACCCACTTCCATACTCTCACTTTTGTTGCTCTTACTCCCTACACAACACATACACACACATCACTCCACTTTATAAGCCAAATGCCCCAACAACAACAAAAAAAGGCTTGTGGCTTGAATTTGCAGATCTTGTGGAATTATTGCACCATAATCAAATAAAAAGGTGCTAGTAGTATAGATAAATAAATGCTTACAAACCTTGAAAGTGATCTGATGAATTTAATGTTCAAAACACAAGAAAAAAGTATCCATGAAGTGAATGAGTACTCATCTTGCATCGATTCTAGGAGGGAATCTTAGGTTGGGTTAGACAAGATTCAGTTATACTTTGAAAATGTTCATTAATGAGTTGATATCACTAAGCAAGGCCTCGTAGATGTAGGGCAAAACCAAACCATATTAAAAACATGCTCGTATTATTTCTTTACTTTACTATCTTTATCTTCTATTATGTTGTAACATGTTCAATTAAATGTGTTACAATATTTTGGTTTTAAACATGTTACAACATTCTCAAGTTTTTGTGTTATAACATTTCTGCAAAAATTTGGTACTACACAGTGAATAAGTTATTTTAGGATAATTTTTATTGTAGGAATGGTTGAATACATCCCTTGATCCTAAGAGGTTAGGGTTCAAATTTTACATTGTGGTTCCTCCACAATACTTTTACTAAGAGGATTACTTTATTTTGTAGAACCTGCTCTTTGTGATCTAAGATCTGCACAGGTTCCTCTTCGTAAGTTAAGTTCCTCTTTAGCTCTACCGATTGCTCTTTAAGTATGTAGAAGGGATTTGGGATGTACTAGCGGAACATAGATAAATGAAACACATTGTGAATCTTACTTAATTAGGGTAGCAGCTCTAACCTGTATGTTACAGGTCTCATTCTTTCCACGATCTCGTATCACTCGATATAGTGCAAACTCAGCTTATCACATTTCCAAATCTAAGAACGCCTTTCCAAGGGGATATCTTGAGGAATACTCTATCATTAACTTCGAACTCGAGGTCTCTATGACGATTGTCCGCATAGCTCTTCTGTCTATCATTTGCTATTTTAAGTTGGTCCTTAATAATTTTGATCTTGTTTGTAGTTATTTGGACAAGCTAGGGACCTATCGATTTCCTCTCGCTTACCTCGTACCAATATACTAGAGTCCTACTGACAGGACCATTCCCAGACCTTATCTAAGCTCTTGTCTGGAGGATCCTGCCGGGCACTTCAACGGACTTATCGAAACCGACTTGTCGGATCGAAGAAATCCGAGAAGCGAACCCTAACTTTCTTCAACCGATTTACTCGTTTGGTCTCAAAAATTTAGTTTTCTTTTAAACTAGTTGGGAGTGATAAAATTTTTCTCGATTCTATTTCAAATATTTTTATAAAATTTTCGGCAGCATAACGGCTGCATTTTTGATAAACCAAAATTTACCTGTCAAGAAATTTACACTTCAACTAAAACCTCAATTCCTCCCAACTTCTTTATTCCCAAACATGCACAAATCATCATCATTTTTTTCATTTTTTTCATTTTTTTTTTTTTACAAACATGCAACATCAACATCTAATTCTCTTTTCATAAGTACGAACTCATGTAGAATATATCTAGATGCATCATATATATCAAATGCATGAATATTTACAAATATACAATTTCAAAATATGAATATTTGTTTCTCAATTACATATCCATCTCATCCATAAAGTTTTACATCATCACATATCATAGATCGACCACCTATATATATACAACAAAATGATGACAACCTGTCATCCGCGGTGGCACACAACGAAATATAAATAGCTACAAAATAAACAAATAAGTTAGTGCAACGAAGATATAATATCACATACACTAACATGACAATTTATCATTTGTTTTATGATTTCTTTCAAAACCCCCATGTATATCCTTTAAACATTCTAACCATCACGGGCGATTAAAACTAACGCCAACGTGAAGCTTACTGAGGTATCTCAACCACTACGTTACGGAATTTACTGCATCGTACGTAGGGCGCTAAATCTTATCGCTGAGCAACTACAATGCGGAATTTTCTGCATCGCAATTGTAGTGCTAAAACTCTGGGCAACTACGAGTGGAATTTACTGCATCGCTTCGTAGCGCTAACTGTTAATTAACCAACTACGTGCGGAATTTTCTGCATCGCAACGTAGCGCTTATATTTTCTAGGAAACTGAGCAACTACGGACGGAATTTTCTGTGTCGTCTCGTAGTGCTAATTTCTCTATATTCTAAGCGACTACGGACGGAATTTTCTGCGTCGTCACGTAGCGCTAACTCTCATAACCTCTTAAGGCATATACATGGGTTTTATAATCAATTTCTTCAAGTGCAAAAGCACAAAACTCACTAGTTTTACATCTTCTGAAAACTTTCTCATTTTACTCTTTCTATAACAACTTAGTATTAGTTTCTAGTACAATATAGATTCCATAGGAATCTATATGCTTAACTTGGACATTAACATTGAAAATCTTTTTCATTTTTATTTATTACTTAGTTACGATATCCATTACGAATAATCATAAATTGATATAGAATTTAAACACTCATAAGTGGCGAACCACTTACCTCGAAGCCGCGTCACTCCGTGTCAAGCGTCTCGACGAGGCTCGTCACCTACACAATATTTTCTCATCATTATTAATAACAAAACTCACAATTTTATTTAAAATGGACAGCCCTTGACAGAATAGACGATAACCTGCTGCTCGGGGCTCCGTTTTCCTTCGTTCTTTTTCCTATGGCTCACTTATATCCCATTCTAGTCACACGTCAAATTTCGTTGAGAAATATTATCGTTTGCTATGTCAAATCTAAGGAAAACGTCCGTTTTGGACACTTTCGGGCGCAATTTAATGCACGTTTTGCAAACTCTTGGTTTCGGGTTAGCGACGCTAGATTTTCTTCCATAACTAAACTTAATTTAACTAATAATGACTAACCAAACTCATTTCAAGCCATAAAAATTGCATTAAGCTAGCCGTTTCACTTCTCAGAGCTCTAACGGTACTATATTGTGCATAACTTGTACAATTTTTATCGGATTCGATCCGTTCCAAAACCTATGGTTTTCTATGGTTCTTAGGCATCATTTGAGGTGTAGAACACCCCCAAATAAGCCAAATACGGTCAGGTCTCCTCTAGCTCCAATTTGAGCTCGGGTTCACCAATATTGTCAAATTTTCCCCTTTTTGCAACTCTAAATCTCCTCTAACTTTTCCAACCTCTTTAAGGCTTGAAATTGGTTTCAAAACCATCTAATTTCAAGGTCTAACTACTGCCCTTCAAGTGTCTAATACATACATAAATCTAACTTAGTCATTAGAGTGCTCAAAATTCACTCAAAATTTTTCTCAATCACTTGGTGTGCATAAAACACCATTTTCGGTTTCTATTTTGAGGGAGGGTGTAACAGCCCATTTACATCAATTTAAGGCTGCTATTACACTCAAAACTCATCCTTGATGATTCTATAACAATCTCATGAGGTTCTAACAAGATTTAAAAGCAATCTAATCAACCAAATCAACAACACAACAACAACAACAAGAGCTGTCACTATTTCTGTTCTGTTTCAGCAGCAAATTGAAGAAAATAGATTGTAATCTCACTTAGAGCTTGCTTGGAGAGTTTAGATGACTTACTAGGGACCCTAAGAGGTGGATTGAGGAGATGGAAGGATGGTTGGGAGGTTCTTTCTTCCCTGGCCGACCAGCTCGTCGCGATTCTGCTCGCGGATGCGCTCGCGATTCAGCTCGCGTTCTGGTCCGTTTCTGTTCTGTTTCTGCTCGACCAGATCTGCACCTCTCCTTCTTCTGCTCGTCCTCTTCCTTTGCTGCCCAGATACTACAGTTTTACGGCCTCAGATCCCCCTCACGCGAGCTGTTCTGCTCACACTCGCGACCTATCCTTCGCGCGAGCTACTGGCGCTCTGGATCTGCTTCTGCTTCCACGTCTGGACTGTTTTGGTTCAGCTGCTGCCTTCTTGCTCGACCAGCAGCCCCTTACTTCTCTTCTCTTGGTTCTTCTCTCACGGTTCAAGGCTGAAACACTTGCTGGTGTCTCTCTCTCTCACGGTTCTTCTCGACTCTTCTCGGTTGGTGACTGTTGATGACTGAATGGGCTGTAATTTCTGCTGAAAAATCAGCTAAGTGTTGATATTTATAATCAACAACTTCTAATATTTGCATCTTGTCCCATTTTTTTTTTTAAATTTTCATTTAACTCATTGTCTTGTTCCCTTTCATAGCCACATCCCTTAATATTCTTCCGTATCTCTTCCGTTTCTATTTGATTTAATTTTCGTCTCGCTAGAATTTACCTTAAAACGCTAAGCTTATTTCATTTACCTTAACGCTCTCTTTTTAATCGAATTTTAATTCGATTAGCCTTTACTAAAATCTTGGATCTCCTAACTTGGATTTTCATTGGAACGTTATTAAACTTTTTAATACGACGAATTTCGTCGTATTCTAATTGAATAAATTTTGGAGGCTATGAAATTAAATCAATTAAACGTTGAGAGTTATATATTATCTCTCGAACTTAATTTCTAACGTTGGGACTTTAGCAGTCGGAGCTAGGAGTTTACACCTACACTTTCTTCCATAAAGGGCTTCATAAGGAGCCATACCTATACTGGCTTGATAACTATTATTGTATACGAACCCCACAAGTGGTAGGTGCGCAACCCAACTTCTCTTGAATTTCAAGACACACGCTTTAAGCATATCCTTGAGTGTTTGGATGGTTCTTTTTTATTGACCATCCGTCTGAGGATGAAAGGCCATGCTGAAGTTCAACCGAGTTCCTATGGCTTTCTGCAAGCTGAGCCAAAACTTGTAAGTAAATCTGAGATCGTGATCTAACACAATAGAAACCGATATACCATGGAGTCTGACTATCTGATCTAGGTAAAGCTATGCTAACTTACTTAAGGGGTAGTTACTCCTGATTGGCAAGAAATGAGCGGACTTCGTCAATCGATCTACTATCACCCATGTAACATTATGCCCCCTTTGACTGCATGGAAGCCCTACAACAAAGTCCATGGTAATATTTTTGCATTTCCATGCTAGCATAGAGAGAGGTTGTAATAATCCTGCCAATTTCTGATACTCTGATTTGACTTGTTGACAAGTGAAGCATCGAGATACGAACTTTGCGATCTCTTTCTTCATCCTCTTCTTCTAATAATGCTTTTTCAGGGTACGGTACATCTTCATGCTGCCCGGATGTATGGCATATACTGAAGAATGAGCTTCTTCCATGATGTCCCTTTTTAGATCACTTACATCCGGCACGCATAGACGTTGACTCATCATTATTGTACCATCTTCCCTGATTATGAAATCTGTTCTACGTCCTTCTTCAATTTCTTGTCTTAGCTTTACTAACTAGGGATCTTGCTATTGCTGCTCCCTTATCTGATCTACTAAAATAGGCGAACATGAAAAGTGGCTAACAATGCCCCTGAGTTTGTCACACCTAACCAGACTCCCAACGACCTCAATTCCACCAGAAGTGGAAGATATACTATCTTTAGATGAGCTAAAGAACTCTCAAGTCGCCTGTTCAAAGAATCTACCACTACATTTTTCTTTCCGAGATGGTATTCTATTGTACAATTGAAATCCTTGATCAACTCCAACCACCCCCTCTGCCTCATATTTTGCTCTTTTTGAGTGAACAGATACTGTCAGCTCTTATGATCTGTAAAGATCTGACAAGGGACACCATAGAGGTAATGCCTCCAAATTCGCTGTACAAATACTACTGTTGCGAGCTCAAAGTTGTGGGTAAGGTAGTTTTGCTCGTGCTTTTTCAACTGTTTGGAATCATATGCTACAACTCTATCATTCTACATTAGAACACACCCTAAACCCTGCTTTGAGGCATCACTGAATATGGCAAATCCATATTCTCCCATTGGTAAAGTCAACACAGGAACTAATATCAGTCTTCTTCTCAGCTCATTGAAACTCTGCTAGCAAGCAGTTGACCATTCAAACCTTTCTTCCTTTCTAGTCAATTTGGTCAGTGGGACTTCTATCTTGGAAAATCTCTCTACAAATTTCCTATAGTAACATGCTAATTCGAGGAAGCTTCGAACCTCGGTTATATTAGTAGGCAACCTTCAGTTCGTTATTGCTTCTATCTTCTAGGGATCCATACTGATTCCTTTAGCAGATATTACATAACCTAGGAAAGCAACACTATTTAGCCAGAATTGGCACTTGTTGAACTTTGCATATAGTTGATGCTCTCGTAGGGTCTGCAATACGATCCAAAGAAGTTCAATGTGCTCATCATAACTGCCTAAATATACCAAGATATCATCAACAAACATTATCACTAACTTACCTAAATATGACCTGAAGATCCTATTTATCAGGTCCATAAATGCTGCTGGGGCATTAGTCAGTTCGAATGGCATAACTAGAAACGTGAAATGCCCATATCTAGTCTTGAAGGCAATCTTCGAAATGGCTTATTCATGAATCTTTAGCTGATGATAACCTGACCTCAGATCAATATTCGAATATACTTTGGATCCTTATAGCTGATCAAATAAATCATCGATTTACAGGAGCAGAGACTAATTCCGTATTGTCACCTTGTTTAGCTGTCTATAATTTATGCATAACCTTAAGCTCATATTCTTCTTCTTGATGAATAGCATTGGAGCCCCCCATGGAGAATGGCTGGATCGTACGAACCCCTTATCCAGTAATTCTTTCATTTGTACTTTCAATTCTCTCAACTCAGCTGGAGCCATTCTGTACGGTGCGATAGAGATTGGATTAGTTCCCGGAACTAAATCTATCTCAAATTCCATTTCACAATCTAGAGAGAAACCTAGAAGATCCTCTGGGAACACATCTAGAAAGTGTCGGACCACTGGGATATCCTCCAATCTCGCTCCATCATACCTCTCTTCTACTGCATAGGCTAAATATCCTTGGCATGACTTCCTAAGCATCTTGCTAGCCTCCATTACTGATATGATACTGGAAGGAAGCGATTTCCATATTCTATGGAAAACAACATCAGGCTCCCTTAGTCTAGGAAATCTAACTTCTTTTCAAAAGCAATCCATCCAGGCGCAATGCATGGACAACTAATCCATTTCTAATATGATATCGAAGTCATGAATGTCTAATACAATCAAGTTTACGGGGAATTCTCTACCCTTTATAACTACTGTACTCCCCCAAAATACTCTTTTTGCTCGAAAAGAATTCCCCACAGGGATAGACACTATCATGCTATAATTTAGGGGTTCCGATTCAATACCAATAGTCTTAGCAAAGTTCCTAGACACAAAGGAATGGGTAGCCCCAAGGTCTATCAACACATAAGCATTACAATAAAAAATTGAGATAATACTTGTCACAACTTCAGAGATAGCGTCTGCCTCCTACTGGGTCACTGCGAATACTCTGGCATGAGCACGGGTTCTACCTGGCTGACCTCTAAATGGTACACCCCTACCTGATGCTCTACTAGGCTGGTCGAGATTGGTGGTCCCTCTAGCTTGGGAGCCCCTTTCATCTAATCCCCAGCCTCCATTAGTCTGCCTTGGTGTTGCGGGTCTAATATCCGATCTGGCGGCTCAAGCTACATTTAAGTTGTCTTTCATAAAGTGGCCCTCCTACTTGCATTTATAACATTCGGTGCTACCTTTGAAACATTCCCCCTGATGCGTCTTTCTGGAGCCTATTGATTACTTAATGGAGCCCTGACTAGATTGTGTCCCCTAGCTTGATCTCCGGCTACCTAATCCGGTGGAGCTCTCCCTACTCTTGGTGAACTTGTTGGGTCCTCCTGAAAAATTGCACATCTAACCACGTTTCTAGATTGTCTTCTTTGGCCTTGGTATAGCTTCGATACTCCTTTCTACTTTGATGGCTGCCTCCACTAACTCTCCGTACTGAGTATGGACAGTTGAAGCTACAGAGGCCTGGATTTTCGGATTTAGGTTTGCTACGAATCTCTTGGCCTTCTGCTCTTCATTGTTAGCTATGAATGACAGTACGTGAATCAGCTTTAAAAATCTCTTCTCATAGTCTGTTATTGATGAATTGCCTTACTCCAGCTTGAAAAATTCTTCAATCCTTGCATCTTGGTAGCTCCTCGGATAGAATTTATCTATGAATTCTCGCTTGAATAATGCCCAAGCCACTTAAGCTACATTTCGCCTCTGAATGGCTTTCCATCAGTCCTTGGTTCTATCTTTTAATAAGAAAGCAGAGAATGCCACCATCTGGTCCTCTGAACAACCCTTAACTTGAAAAATTTCTTCATTGGTCTCTAGCCAAAACAAGGCGCACTCCGGATCGCCGGTCCCATCATAAGGCCTAGTGCCCAATTTTCAAGCACGCTCAATGGAAACCTCTGTTTCCCGTGGCTAATGAAGTGCTGCTACCAAAACTTGAGCCAACTACTCTACATTCATATTTCCAACTGCTAGCTCTGCAAGTCGCGAAGGTCTTACTTGAGTTTGATGTATATGCAAGTTGACAGACTCGTCAACGTGTCCTCCCTTTTGTACGAGTACCTAATGTAAACCCCTAGTCTCGATTTATAACCTTCTAGTGTTAAAAGATAGATTAGAGAGTTAAAATAAATCTCGGCATTTAATTAATTGGACTTCATGGCCTTAGAGATTTATTAATTTAAGATTTACGACGAAATTCGTCAACCATAAAAATTTAAGTAGCATTTCAATAAAATCCAAATTAGGAATTTGAAAATAATGGTCAATAATAAGTTGAATGAAAATTTAACTAAAAGAGAGAGTCAATGGGTCAATAGGACAAGCTTAGCAATCTAAAATAATTTCTAACGAGGCGAATGATCAAAACAAATAGAAGCGAAATAGGTAAGGAAGAACCAAGAGGGGTGTTGCCGTGAGAAAGCACCAAGAAAATGGGTATGGAGTGAAATTAAAAGAAAATGGGGCATGAATGCAATTAAAGGAAGTGCCATTAGTATATATATAACACTTAGCTGAAATTTTTTCAGCAAACAAGAGGCATTCAGTCGAGAAACAAGTAGAAATCGTGAGAAATCAGAAGAAGTCATGAACCAAAGACAAAAAACAGCAGCTGCTGGTCGTGAATCAGAGCAGAACCGAAGAGGACCAAGAAGAGAGGAAGAAGGCACGAAAAGAAGAGCAATCAAAACAAAAACAAGAGTAGTTGCTGGTCGTGCACAAGAGGAAGCAACCAGCAGTAGCAGCAGAAGCAAAACCGAAGCAGAAACGTGAAGACAGCAGAGGTCTGGACGGCAGCAAGGAAAAGTGGAAGAAGAAGAGCCCATCCAGCCCTTCTAAACCTCTAACCTCTCTCTCTAAACCCTCTTCTAAGTCCTCCCACTCCTCTAAACCAAGGATCAAGTAAGATATCATATTATCCTCTCATTCTTTTGTTGAAAACTGCAGTAGTAAGCTGCTGAAATTGTGGTGCAGAATTTGGTTGTGTTGTGTTGGAAGTTTTGTACTAAAAATTGTGTCAAAACCTAAGTGATTGTGGTAGGATCTTAAATGACATATTGTGGTATGAGAATGGTAGCTTAGGGTTATATTTATGGGCTGCCAAAGACTTGATTCAAGTGAAAACAAAATCAGTTTTCACACCCTCCATCTAATTGATGAAAAGCTCGAATGAGTTGTGATGTTTGAATGACTAAGTTATGTTTATGTGTGTGTTAAGGGCTTGAAGAGCAGTAGATAGTCTTGAGTTTAGATGATTTTGAACTCAAAATTAAACATAAAAATGGTTAGGAAAGCATAAGGAAAGCAAGTAGAATGGTAGAAGTGCAATGGAGCTAGTTTTGACAATTTGGTGACCCGAGCTGAAATTTTGAGCTAGAGAAAACCTGACCAATTCTGACATATATGGGGGTGTTCTACACCTCAAATGATGCCTAGGAGTCATAGAAAACCATAGGTTTTGGAACGGATCGAATCCGATAAAAATTGCGCAAGTTATGCGCAAAATAGTGCCGTTAGAGCTCTGAGAAGTGAAATGACTATGTAGATACAATTTTTATTGCATGGATTGAGTTTAGTTGATCATAATTAGTTAAATGAAGCTTAGATATGGAAGAAAAACTAGCGTTGCTAATCCGAAACGAAAAAGTGCACAAAACGTGCACTAAAAGTGTCCGAAAAAGGGCAATTTTCTTATATTTGACCTAGCAAACGATAGAATTTTTTGACGAAATTTGACGTGTGACTAGAATGTGAGATAAGTGAACCGTAGGAAAAAGAACGAATGAAAACGGAGCCCCGAGCAGTGTGCTGTCACGCATTCTGTTATGGGCTGTCATTTGAGTTTAAAATTTTGATTTTTCGTCTCGGGCCTTTAACAACTATACAAACCACGTGGGGGTATCCCTAGGGGTCTAAAATTGAAACTTTTGCGAAGAAATCGAAGTTAGAGAGTCTCGGTTGAATTAAAAACGAGTTAGGAAATTATAGAGTAAAAGAGTTGTCATTAGAGAATGTTATTGTAAAGTAAAGTTGAGTTATGAAATTTTCATTAGTAATGATAAGAAAGTGTCATGTAGGTGACGAGCGCATGAGCGAAGTCCAAGAGACTCGTCGAGATGCGTGACGTGGATTGACGCGGCTTCGAGGTAAGTGGTTTGCCACTTATGATTGTTTCAAATTCTATGTCAATTCTTGGTTGTTTGTAATAAATATTGTATCTAAGTATTAAATGAGAATGAAAATGATTTCTCAACATTAAAGTTAAAGTTTGAGTATATGAGTTCCTATGGAATCTATATAGTGATTGAAATTAATACTAAGTTGTTTTAAAAGGAGTTGAAATGAGAGAATTTTTCAAAGTTCCAAAACTATTGAGTTTTGTGCTTTTGGCACTAAATAAGTTTAGTGGAAAAACCCATGTATATGTCTTAAGAGTTTATGAGATTTAGCGCTATGTGACGATGTAGAAAATTCCGCCCGTAGTCGCTCAGATTATAGTAAAGTATAGCACTACGTTGCGATGCAGACAATTCCGCGCGTAGTTGGTTATTTTATAGTTGGCACTACGTAGCGATGCAGAAAATTCCGCTCATAGTTGCCCAGAGTTTTAGCACTACAATTGTGATGCAGAAAATTCCGCTTTATAGTTGCTCAGTTATGAGATTTATCACCCTACGTGCGATGCAGTAAATTCCGTATCGTAATGGCTGAGATATAATATTAGTTTCACGTTGGCGTGAGTTATAATTGCCCTTGATGGTTAGAATGTTTTGAGGGTATACATGGGAGTTTTTGAAAGAAATTATAAAATTTGAATAAGTTGTAAATTGATACATAGTACATGTTATATTATTGCCTTGTGGTACTAACTTGTTCAATTGTTATGTAGCCTATTTACATTCCGTTGAGTGCTACCGCGGACGCGACGACGAAATTTTGTTTTGTATATATATATATATAGGTGGGTAACTCATGGAATGTGATGATGTAAAGATTTGTGTATGAGATGAATATATAATTGAGAAAAAGTATTCGTATTTTAAATTGCATATTTGTAAATATTCATGCATTCTATACTTGATATATATATACATATATACATTTTAGCATGAGTCCATGCTTGGTTTTGTGGAAGTTGTGATGAATATTGCATATTTGTGAATAAAAAAGTTGGGAGGAATTGAGATCATAGATGAAGTGTATATTTCTATGCAGGTAAAATTTTGGTTTTATAAAAAATGCAGCCGTTATGCTGCCAAAATTTTTATAAAAATACTTGAAACAAAATTGTGGAAAATTTTATCATTCCCAACTAGTTTAAAGAAAACTAAATTACTAAGTTTTAAACGAGGAAACCGGCTAAGAAAGTTAGGGTTCACTTCTCGGATTTCTTCAATCCAACGAGTCGGGTTCGATAAGTCCGTTGAAGTGCCTAGCAGAATCCTCCAGACAAGAGCCTAGATAAGATCTGAGAAGGGTCCTGTCATCTAAATGGCTGCTCTCCTAGTAGATGGGTGACCTCGACGACGCATTATTCTGCGAAATCCAATTATAAAATGCATAGAATGGATGTTAAATCATAATATCAAAACTTTTGGCAGTTTCTAAAAAATTCAGCTGAAAACGAATATTCAGAAAATCTTTTACTCAAAATCATCTAAAACTTTGGCTCCGATACCAAACTAATAGGACTCAACACAGATTCCCTCTAAAGAATCCAGCGGTCTTACCGGGTACCCCATGAAAGCCTTCTAAATTCTAACTAACAAGACCCAGAAGAATGCCGTGAAGCGAACTCGTAACTATTATGCTTTGCTAACATATGAATCATACGTTTTAAAATTCTCCTTCGGAATTTTTAAGTAGATTAAAATGTAAATTAGAGTATCATTCTCAACACCCAAATATCTAAAACATGCATGCATTCTTATAACATGAAAAAGTTTACAAAATTTGTTCATAATCAAAATTTCGCACAACCATATAATTGATATCCAAATCACAATGATGATAAGTGAAACTATGCAACGTCATCGATCATCTTGGCCCACCTGATTAGGACAAGGCAATCTAGTACCCTAGTCTTCTATTCCTGCGCTTGGGAGGTTTTTGTAACATAAAACCGAAAATGTTATGAGCTACAAAACTCAGTGAGTGTGTAAGTGTTTCTATTTAAATTTATCTTTTATAAAATTTACCTCCCGAAAAATATTTTCTTAAAAACATTTTCTTTAAAACATTTATTTTTAAGGGTTTTATAAATTCACTTTAAAGTTCCAAAAGCTTTCATAAAATGTTAAAATATTTTCGTAGTTTTTTAAAATGTTTCTAAAACATTTTTGTTTCTAAAATTCGCTTTCAATGGTATGCTTCTCTTTCTAAAAACTATACTAATGGGGAACCTAAAGAAAGCTACGACCACATGAGCGACCAGACCAGCTCCGCTCAGTGTGGAGAGTCATACAGCGTAAAAGCTATCATCGCACATCGTGACAAATCTACAAAGACATCCTGCTACTACGTGGCGGAACTACTATCGCACACCGTATAGTGAGATAATACCCCATAAGTGTCGAGAGTGACACGATGGACATGATAGACTCAATCCCCTCGCTATTAGTAGGACTAGCTCTCCCAACACTTGCCATATATTGCGAGATATACCGGTCGAGTCTAAAGCTATAAGGTCTATCTATCTATAAACTTGGGTCGTCCACTAGTCATTGAAAATCTTTTCTTTTTATAATTCAAATTAAATTCTTTTTCATAAAATGCGCTAATAATTTGCATACCAAATAAACTATTTTCTCATCATGCTATTGTATAAGTTTGTTGATAAGCTAAAATGAATGAGTAATAATAAAAAATATATCAAAAGCTTGCAAAATAAATTTAAAAATATTTCAAAAATATTTTCACGCTCACAGTTCGCTGCCCAATTCACCAATAGCTACTCCTTCAGTATCCTTCGTTAGCTCACTAGTCACATATATTTACATGCAATAATGACCTCTCTTAGAACATGCATCCATGGAACACATTTCAAGCCTTAATCCCTTTTATTATAACTACCACTTATTTATTTATCTCAACTATAACGGATTGCAGCACTATCCAATCCAGCTTAAGCAGTGAGCTCAGGCCAGCTTATGCTACGAGCTCCCACTAGCTCGTCCAACTCCCACTTTTCTACGAGATGTTACCTTCTTCCAACTCGATTTGTTCCTTAACACCTCTCAACTTGCCCTTACGAGCTGTTGCCTTAGGCCAGCTCGACCAAGCACCATAAGAGGTTGCGACTTCACTCAGCTCGCTCCTTGCGTGCTCGTGCTCCAATCTAACTCGACCAATGCTAAAAAAGGGTTACAGATATCTAGCAGCTCGCACTCAACAAGCTCCTGCCCTAAATTATGTGAGCTCACCTAACACTTCATTTCCAGGTTTTACACTCTTACAAGCATTAACACATTCCAACCTCACGAAATCTCACAAACACATAATCTAGGTTGCAACCATAACAGGTGGTGCGATGGAAATCGAACATTCTAAACCACAAACAACCTTCTTCAAATGAACTCATTTCTTTAGCTACTTCGCTTACCAAATTTCCTCCTTAGCCTTTTGTCGTGCTTTCCCCCTCATCTGCAGCTTCAAATCTCCAGATCTATTTATAAAAATCTTATTAGAACAGATGCAGTCTACTGACAGCTCTTGACATATTTCTTACTAAAATAGAATCATGAAAACTTACCCTTACCATTTAGTTCTTACTAGATCTGATTTGATAATACTTCTAGACTCGTTCTTCACCTTCCTACGACTTGATTTTCCTTTAAAATTGGTAAAAATTAGCTTGATGCAGTTGCAAATTTGCCTCTCTTGCTCTGCCGATAGCTCTCTCTCTCTCTCTCTTTCTAAATTTTTCTTCCGCTTTCTCTCTGACTTTCACGACAACACACCACACATCTATATTCATAGACATGGACCAAGTTCCACCCCTACCTTTAAACTTCCTTAAATTTATAATTTTACTAATTTATACAGAATTCTTTATTTTTCCCTTATGTCCTTATCCTTTTACTTTATTTACCATTCTGCCACTCTTTAGAAAAAATCTTTTATTTTCATCAATTGCCCCTCAACTTTTTACAATTTTAAATTTACTCCCAATCCTTCTGAAAATTCTATAAAATTTTAATTTCATCTTAGAATACTTTAAAATCCTTTTTATTATTTTATTAGATAGTGCACACCAATACAACGCATTATTCCATACATATGTACAGTAATAGAATCGGAAGAGGGTTTTATACACTAACACACTGTAAACCCCTAGTATCGATTTTTATTGATTTAGTGTTAGAAATTAGATTATGAAATTTAAATAATAAATCTAGTTAATAAATCTGATTAGTATTAATCTAAATCGAGTTATCGAAGAGCGAACGCTCATTCTAAAATTACACAACAATAAAATTTAGTAAGGAAAAAGTTAATGAAGGGTAAAATACCTTGTCCACAATCAAGTGATAGATTATAAGTGATGATACGTTTGAATCCAAAAATAAAAACTAGAAGAATTATTATTTAGAGTTAGTGGTCTATTGCTAGTGTAATTATAATAAAAGGTTGGTAATAGTCTAATACTCAAATAGGACAAGTTTGGCATTAAAAAAAAATATTAATGAGATGAATAAACAAATCACTTAGAAGGAAAAAGATTGAAGGAAACAAAGAAGATTTCAGCCGTGAAAAACAAAAATAAATTAGGGCAATTGGCGTGAAATCAAAATATTGAGGGCATGAGAGTAATTTTTGAAAGATTAAATCTATATATATTACACTTAGACCAATTTTTCAGCAAATGGAGAGTGTTGGCGTAAAACAAAGAAGATGAAAACAACAGCAAAACAGAAATAGGCGTGAAAGAGCATAGCAGAAACGTGTCAACCAGCTGAAATGAGAAAGAAGGAAGATAAACCCATTTTTAAGCCTCTAATCACCTATCTAAAGTGTCTCCAAGCAAGATAAAGGTAACCCACATAGTTTTCTTGAGTTTAGAGTTGTTTTGGATGAGTAAACACATGAGTTTGGACTGGTGTGAGCTAGTGAGAGTTGTGCTGATTCTATTGTGCTGTATTAAGTGTTCTACACTTCAAATAAGTGTAGAAGTCTAGCTAAATGATGTAGAGATTTGAATGATATATTGTTGTGTGTGAATAGTAGCTTAGGGTTGTATAAAAAAGGGTTGCCATGAACTTGATACAAGTAGAAACATGATTGATCTTCATGAACTCTATCTATTTGACAAAAGTTGTGAGTGAATTGTGAGTGTTTAAATAAAAAAGTAGTGTTCGTGTGTGTGTTAAGGGCATGAAGACTAGTAGAAAACCTCTAAGATTAGATGGTTTTGAACTCAAATTTAAGCATGAATCAGGTTAGAAAAACATATAGAAAGGATAGAGTTATCAAAGAGCTAGTTTTAAACAATTTTGAAATCCCGAGCTCAAACCATAGGCTAGAGACAACCTGTGCAAGTTTGACATATATGGGGTTGTTCTACACCTCAAATGATGCATAGGAGTCATAGAAAACCATAGGTTTTAGAACAGATCAATTCCGATAAAAATTACTCAAGTTACGGCCAAAATAGTACCGTTAGAGAGTCGATAGGTGAAATAGTTATGCAAATACAATTTTAATTGTATGGAATGAATTTAGTTTATCATAATTAGGTAAAAGAAGCTTAGATACGTAAGAAAAACTAATGTCGCTTGTCCAACACGGAAAAGTGCATAAAAAGTGCTCGAAACAGGGCATTTTTTCTTAGATTTGACATAGCAAACGATAGAATTTTTTGACTAAATTTTTTATGTGACTAGAATGTGAGATAAGTGAACCGTAGGAAAAAGAACGAAGAAAAACAGAGCCTTGAACAGGTTGCTGCACTACATTCTGTTATAGGGTGTCAAAAGAGGCTTAATTTTGTGATTTTTCGTTTCAGGCCTCTAAAAATTATACGGACTGCGTGAGGGTGTCCCTAGGGGTCCAAAACTGAAACTTTTACAAAGAAATCGGAATTAGGAAACCTCGGTTAAGTTAGAAGTGAGTAGAGAAAATTAGAGTAAAAAAGTGCATTGTATTGAATTTTAAAGTTTAAAAGCATTGTGTGTGTTGTTTATGAAGTGCATGATAGCGTATTTTAAATAAGAAAGTATTGTGTAGATGAAGAGCGAGCTACCGAGACACGTGAGACTCGTGGAGGCACTTGACACGGTCGTGTGCGGACTTAGGTAAGTGCTTGTCACTTGTAGTTACTTTAGATTATATTTCACTCTTTGACTATTATGTTAAATGGAAATAAAAATGGTTTTTAACCTTCAAAGTTCAAAGTTTGAGTATGTGGATTTTTTATGGAATCCATAAAGTGATTAAAATTAATATCAAGTTGTTCCTAAAAAGAGTTGAAACAAGAGAGTTTTTAAAAGTTCCAAAAATGGTTAGTTTTGTGCTTTTGCACTTAATGAATTTAGTTTTGAAAAACCAATGTATATACCTTAAGAGTTTATGAAATTTAGCGCTACGTGACGACGCAGAAAATTCCGTCCATAGTCATTCAGATTATAGAGAAGTTAGCACTACGCGACGACGCAGAAAATTCCGTCCGTAGTTGCTCAGTTCTACTAGAAAGTATAGCGCTACGTTGCAACGTAGAAAATTCCGCACGTGGTTAGTTATTTTACAGTTTGGCACTACGTAGCAATGCAGTATATTCCGCTCGTAGTCGCCTAGAGTTTTAGCACTACAATTGCGATATAGAAAATTCTGCGTTGTAGTTGCTCAGTTATGAGAATAATCACCCTACCCGCGACGTAGTAAATTCCGTATCGTAGTGGTTGAAACACCGCAGTAGCTTTACGTTGGCGTTAGTTAAAATTGTCCATGATGGATAGAGTACTTTGAGGGTATACATGGGGATTTTGAAAGAAGAGATGAAGATTTTGAGAGTTTTGAAAATAAATAAGATTTTAGTCTATTATATTGTTGCTTGTGGTATTATGTGATCTTGTTGCACTAACTTGTTTATTTATTGTGTAGCTCATTATCTTCCATTGTATGCTACCGTTGGACAGGACGACGACATTTTGTTTTACATACATATATATATATATATATATGTGGGAGAACCATGCAAGATGCTTGTGTAAATTTTGTATATAGATTGACTATATTACATTTGAAAACACCTTGCATTTGGATTGTATAGTTGTAAATATTTTTGATAATTAGTGATGGGTTTTCATGTAGATATATATACTTGTATATGGTATTTAAATTCCATGCTTGTTGATTTAGAAATTTGTGGTGATATTGCATGATTGTGGATAAAGAAGTTGGGATGAAATGAAATTATAGTTGAAGTGTTTGTTTATTCTCAGGTAAAAGTTTGGAATTGTCAAAATTGCAGTCGTTATGCTGCTAAAATTTTTATAAAATCGTTTTGAAATGAAATCGCAAAAAATTTTACCACTCCCAACTATTTTAAAGAAAACCAAATTCGTAAGTTTAAACGAGTAAACCAGTTAAGAAAGTTAGGGGTTTGTTTCTCGAGTTTCTTTAATCCGACGAGTCGGGTTCAGAAAGTCCGTTGAAGTGCCTGACAGGATCCTCCAGACGAGAGCCTAAATAAGGTCTGGTTTTGGTCCTGTCACACACTTTTCATTCGGTTCTCTCATCACTCAATCTTTTAGTTTTGAAGAAAGCTATCAAGAACCCAAGAAGCTAGCATCAAAGCAAGGTATTTCAAGCAAGAAATCAAGCAAAACAAGTAAAGCAAGTCAAAGATGAGTCATGGCTAGAAAGGGGGAAGTGAAGGTCGAACCACATACAAGGGTGGATGATGGTGTTCTTGAAGAAATGAGACACATTTAGGAAGGTGGAAGTCATTTAGAAGGTGTTTCCAATAATTTTGGAAGGTAAGTTTTAGTTTCCAAGAAACTTCGTTAAGTTTTCGGAAGGATTTTGTGAAAACATGTTTGAGTTTAGGATTTACAGCCTCATTAGTATAGAGGTTGATTTGTGGATGAATTTGATGTGGGATTGATTTCGAAAATTGATATGCATATGGGTATAGGTTCAGCCATGAAGGGGTGTTGTGTTTTAATTGGATTTTTAATTTTTTTGCTATATTTTGGATGTGTTTTGTATGAGTTGAATGCTTTAGAATGATGATTTTTAGGTGTTTATACATATTCGACCAAGGGGTATTTTGATCATTTAAAAATTATTTCAATTGGTTGATGTGATTTTAGGGAACTTTTGGATGTTAAAATTAGTATGAAAATCGAAAAAGAAATTGTTGAACATTAATCAGTCACTTCACAATTTAATGTATCATAATCGCTCTAAAAATGATATTTAGTAGTTGTAAAAGAGACTTGTGTTGATTCTTGATGGGTTCGAGTGTAAATTGATGTGAAAACGTGAAAAGAATTATGATAGGACCATGTGTTAAATTCGATCAAGCGAGGAAGTGTTGGTTTGAAATCTTTGTTTAAATTCATTTGCATGAATTTAGTCTTGAATTGAAATGTTTATAGCATTTAAATAATTAAAATTGCGAACGAATATTAAACACGAGTAATCGAAGTTAAAATAGATTAAAATGAAGTGTTTTGAAATATTAGATTGATTGAGTAATTCATCAGATTGATGCATGAATTTATTTACGTGTGAATTACATTAATCGAGGCATAGTTTGAAAAGAGAATGCGAAAATGTGTAGGTCATTCGGAAGCAAAAAGGAATATCCCGTTTATTAGAATTCAATAGCGAGCTAAGAATTCAAGTGAGTGTCATAACAAAAATATTTTGAATTGTTATTGTTTCTATTCATATTGGATTTGTATATTAATATATATATATATTTATGCTGTCGTGGATTAAAATTGATTTTTATACGATAAACGAGTTTTTTGTACGAGAACCAAATTGCATGAATTTTTAAAGTTTGAATGAAATGTGAGTTTATAAAATGAAAAGCAAGTGTTTGAAATGTTTTATAGCATATGACATGTCTCCTGTTATTTCCGGTATTGGTAGAGTACCTTAAGCGATGTAGGATTCTGCTTGGGAGACGATGTAGGATTCTGCTTCCCACAAGGTACATTATAAGCTAGCTTACTACCTGAGATGATGTAGGATTCCGCTCCGTAGCGATGTGGGATTCCACTACATAATACCGGACACGTATGGCTTGAAACGATGTAGGATTCCGCTCAGCCATACATTTATTTTAAAATATCATATGGATTGAAAATGATAGTAATTGGTTTGTTTTATGTAAAAACCTTTTGAAAATATAAATTGCCATTACTGAAGTGTTTCATAACTGAAAAGTAAATGAAAGCATGTAAATTATTGAGGTTACTCACATTTCATAATTGAAAAGCATTTGGAAGCGAATGTGATATTAGAATGATTACTTTTCAGTTTATTATTTCAAACACAGGGTATGATGTAAATATTGTTATAAACGATTACTCATGCTTTATATTATTTATGGTTCTCAAAATATTTATTAAATTGATATAGCATGATGTTAGTTATGAATTATGTTTATAAAAATGTTTTAAGGAGGAAACTTTTGAAATGGTTTGAATAGAGATACCTGACACTCACTGAGCTTATTTTGCTCACCCCTAGTCTTGGTGTTTTATAAATAAAAATATTCCAGAATCAAGTAGAAGTGCAGATGCTCCAACAACAGGGATTTCGCATTTGGAGTAGATAGGTTTCCATCGGGTGTAGCTGTGATTCCTTTAGTGATACATGTATGATGTTATGTTTTTAAATCATGCTAAATATTTTGTATGTAAATATATTCTACCTTGGAATTATGGATATATTCATGCATATCATGTTTTGGAACATGAAATTATTTTTAAAGTTGATGCATGTTTGTGGATGGTTGTGATTTGTGGAAAAAGGGTCTGAGGCCCAGTAGTTGAGAAATGATTGAATTAGAAGTGTGTAGATTTCTTTTAAATGTGATTTTACAAAGTGGAATTTTTAGAAAAACAACTGTTGTGCTATGAAAATTTTTATAAAATTCTATTAATAAATGAAAATTTTAAATTGAAAAAGTTTCTACCCATTTCCACTGGAAAATAAATTTTAAAAAGGGTTTTGAAAAAGAAATTTTCAGTAATTATAGTAAAAAGGCTTAGTTTCACGGAACCTTTTAGCCAGAGGGGATCCTAATTGGAAGGCTACCGTGGGGTTGTCGAGCGGGTCACCTTGAGAATAAAAGTCAGGGCCTATCAATGCTAGAGTGCATTGTAGTTGAAAATCCAATAAAAGTATCAACTTTTAACCTAATTAAACAATGGTCATGCTCAATCAAGTTATCATTCATCTAGGTCTATTAGTTGTAGTAAGTGGTCTCTTAAATACACTATAACATCCAATCATTCATTGTCAAGATTAAGAATAGAATTCGTCCTTAATATCCTTAACCAAAGTAATGAGTAAAATAATAAATTAATTGAAATGTATCAAATGATAATCAAAATACAAAGAACATTGTTTCCCTAACTAGAAATTTAGTTGCACAAAAATAAAAAATAAATAGGAAAGAATAAACCCTTAAACTCCATTGAATGGTCTTCCAATGATTCCCTTAAGCTTTTCTTAGTCAAGAACTCCTTGATTTCTTTCCTTCTTCACTTGAGAATGAACCAATTCAAATGAATTTGGATGAACATAATGGAAGAAAAAATGAATAAAGATTGATGTGTGTTCTTCTCTAGATGGTGGCTGCTAGAACTCTTCAAAAATTAGGTTTTTATAATGAAGAAACACTATGATGCAAATAGATCAAGTTGCCCTCAAAATATGTTAAATTAAAATAGAGGCAAGACAATTCGTTACATCAACCTCCTATGAAATCATAGCTAACCATTATAGCGAATTGAAATATAGATATCCACAAGCTTATTCACGAGCTAAATGTCACAAACAACTTACTAGTGTATTGCTCTTCTATAAACACCATTTCTCGATCGAATTCAGTCCAAAATGCACCCCTGAAAACTCAACCACCTAATAGCAAATAAAAACCACCCAAAACACTACACAAAATACATCAAAGCCAACAATTTCACTTGAGAATCAAGCTAAAAGAATAAGAATTAGGGGTCCAAAACACATACAAAAATATATTGATAAGGAGGTTGAAATAAGAGATGATGACCTTGATAAGAATGTGGAAGATGTTGAAACTCCTTTGTGTAGTAGTAGTACACAATACACCTAATTGTTTGTTCTTGTAGTTTTGTATAAACATAAAACTACATATGGTCATTCTAATAAGGGTTTTGATGAATTTCCCGATATCTATAAAGATATGTTGCTATAAGATAATGTTCTTCTTGAGTCATTATACTCCCCTTAAAATCTTTGATCTAAGATATAAGAAGATACATACATGCATTAATAATTGTTGTTTGTTTAGAAAAGATTTAGAGCATGTTGAGGAATGTCCAAACTATAGTGAATCTCGAAGTAAAGTAAACGAACATATTGAAAATATCTATTAAGGAGTGCCTACCAAAGTACTTCGATATTTTTCACTAATACCATGATTTAAAAGAAAGTTTAGATCACTTGAAATTGCCAAAGACTTGAGATGGCATTCTACCTATAAAATTCAAGACGAAAAAATGTGTCACCTTATTGATTCACCTACATGGGAGACTATAGATAACATGTGTACATGGTTTGCATAAAAACCAGGCAACTTGAGGCTTGGTTTAGTTGCAGATGGATTCAATCCTTTTAAAAACCTTAACTCAACATATAGTTATTGGCCTGTGGTATTAATAACATACAATCTTCCCTTTCAAAAATGCATGTCCAAAGAAAATGTGATACCAACATATTAATTCCAAGGAAAAGGCAACAGAGAATGACATTGATGTGTACTTGCAACCACTGGTAGAAGATTGAAAAGAATTATGGCAAAATGGAGTAAAAGTGTATGACAGATATGCTAATTCTACCTTTAACTTAAAATTCATTTTAATATGGACCATAAATGATTTTCTAGTCTATGGAAGCTTGTTAGGGTGTTGTGTGAATAGGTAAATATGTTTGCCTTGTATTTGGTTTGAAAACATGTTCTAAAAAATTGCATTATGGCAAGAAGAATGTGTATATGGGTCATCGATGATTCCATCTTATGGATCATACATTTCAAAGAGAGAAATTTTGGTTTGATGGAAAAGAATAAAAGAACCAAACAAGGATGCCCTTAAGAATATAGGTGAAGTACCTGTAATGGAAGAGTTTGTATTCTTGAAATTATAGGGAACATATCCATCAAAATGGTTGAATTGGGAGGTTGTAGTTGTTTTATATATAGCTTTTCAAAGAAGGTGAAAATAGAGAAAAAACATTGGTTGCTTTTAAAACAAAAAGCTCAAAGAGGGAAAGAAGGAATCAATTAGAAAGTTGTTGTTGCTACATTTTTGTTTATTGTTGTTGATGTTGGTAGTAGGAAATGGTTCTACTGATGGTGTGTAATGCATTTATTTATTTAGTTGGGTTTGGCTGAGTTTTCTTTAATGTAGTAGATGGAAAACTTATCAATTTGTGAATTCAGTTAATCAATGTTGTTCAATGTAAACTTCTCTTAAAGTACTTATGTAGAATATTACGGGTATTACTATGTTTGGTATATATATACTTATTGATGAATGTTGTGGTCACAGAATATTTACTTTACAAATGGTTTCTTACAAAACATTGCTTCTTGACATACTTGAAATTTTCTAAGAGTTTTTAGTTTGAGGATTTTATTTTTATTTGTTTGATTATCTGCCACTAGTTTTCAACTCAAATCTTTGCTCTGAGAAGTCAAGAGAGAGCTGGCCGCACAAATGACATGAATGAGAGTTAAATTTACCACTTGAGTTTTGGGCGGGTGGGATAAAACTTTACCACCAAACTATTTCACATTTCTCTCTTTAGTTTGAGAATTTGAAACTTTTGAATTATAATGAATTGATCGATCTAATATGTACAAACCACATGTCTACGAACTCTTTGAATATATGTGAAAATGCCCCCAACAGAACCAATGAACCATGCTAGCTAGATGAGGCTGGACACATAATTTGGTATACAAACAATATTGAGTGGTGATATTTGCACCCCTTTTAAAATAGTATGTATACCCGCAAACTTGCATTCTTTTAAATATCCAATATTATTCCTGAGTAAAATTTCTACAAGGGTAAATATTTTGCAAGTAAACCCACAAATTATTAATTAAAATATTGTTTATCTTTTCTTCTTAATGCTAATTGTAAACATCAAATTCTTTTTAACTAATACAATTTGATTGCAAAGTATAGAGAATGAAACAAAATCTTTAAATTAAATTAGTTGTAAAATGGTAAGTTTTAAATTAATTATTTGTTTTAGTGCTGAGAAGTTTGCTGTATATAAGTGTAAGCTTCTTATTATTAAAAAATTTATTCAAACAATTCATTGAATACGTGATTTGCATCTCAAATTGAAATTTTTAGTGTTGAGAAGTTGTTGCATATAAGTGCAGGCTTCTTGGTGTGAATAACTTCATTTAAACAATTTATCGAATACACAGAAGATATAAATCAAGTACTTAATAGATTTAAAATATATATATATATATATATTCAATATTACAAAAAGGCATAGTTGAACTTTTCAAAAAAAAGTCATAGTTGAACACAATCGTGGATCTCCCATAGCAATTGGTGGTTTGATTGAGTTTGGTCTTTGATCTGCAGTGGTAGATACATTTGGGTATAAAACAGAAATTGAAGTTCCTCTTTCAATCCAAAACAAAGGAGACACCTACATATAGAGGAGAAGATGAAGTTTTCTTAATGTTGAAAAAATATTGATATTATGAAATTAAATAAATAATAAAATAGGTGTAGATAAGGTATACCTATAAAAATAGAATATAATAAAATTAAACAAAAAGGATAATCTTGGTATTAAATGAAGTTTAAAAACAAATTAAAGAAATTTTAAATTTTTTATGAGGTGGACAAACAAAAGAGGTGTATATACAATTTTTGAGGGGTGGAAATATCGCCACTCAATGATATTAGGTTGTACCCTGTATATATATTGTTAAAGGATCATGTTACTATACTGGTTCACCATTGATACAAGATTGATAGATAGTATTAGATTATAATATGGTTTTAAACGAAGGGTTCGACAATTTAAAGAAACAATTTTAAAAAACAAAAAAAAAACAAAAGTTATCTTTTGTTACTGTCATGTAATTATACATAAATTATATTCACTGGTGGACCTGTATAGGGTCTAGGGAAGGCAAGTGTCTCCCCTCAAATTCTAGAAAAAATATATATATGTATGTGTGTGTATATATATTTTATTAAAATTTCAGAATTTTCCTTATACATAATTTTATTTTAGATGTTCTTTTACCAATTCTTGACTTTGCAATGTTTATTTTGTAACTAATTTTGTTGTTTTCTAATAACCAACGTTAAATTTGCTTTTTTCCATCGTCCTTTTTTTGCATAACCAACACTAATAATTTTTTTGTGTCAACAAAATCTTGGCAACTGTTCTCATGTTCTAAATTAGTAAGCATAACTTTATTTTAATTTAAATTAGTTCTTATTCTTTTTATTTTTTTATATTACAAATTTTAGTTTGATACATATCTCATCAATAAATCCTCAAATATCAAATTTTAATTTATTACGTTTAATTAGTAAACCCTAAACTCTCATTTCTTCTTCTTCTTTTTTTTTTAATATTTAATAGTTTTAGTTTTACTTACTTAATTGAATGAGGAATATATGGTTGAACGGTAACTTGTTTGCTTATGTGGAGACATATATTTTCAATAAAATTGATAAGTAGATAATAATAATTCAAAATAAGAAGTTTCGTTGAGGAAAATTATAACAATTTATAATTTACATTGTTTGTATTTTCTAAATACCTTGGTTAGAGCTTTTTGAGTATTAGGCTATTTGATTCATCTAGGTTATGTGCATTATTTGTTTTATCTTATTTGAATTTCATCATGTTATCGAATATTTATTTTTTTATAAAAAAGTCATATTTGTAGTGTTTTTTATTTTTTCATTATTGTTGTTATTATTTTGTATTAGTGCCCCTTCTCGTAAAAATTTCTAGGTCCACCACTAACTATTGTTCAAATATATTATTGTGAGAAAAATACAATTAATCACTTAAAACCATGAGAATTCATTTTTAACTATAAACAAAAATTCGTTAATTTTTAATCACTCTATACTTACATTACAAAAATATCCCAATACAAAAACCCCCCATCCACACAAGTTTTATCAATAGAAAACAATGCTTTAGAACTCATTACTCGCTACTTGACTAGCAAGATAGCAAGTTATTGGTAACTTGACGAGTATTTCGTTTGACTATCGATCAGAGGTCAAACTGTTGATCGATGGTCAAACTTGGTCAAATCTATAACAAAACTTAAAATTTTTTTCATTGAATCAAAATACAATTATATAACGACAAAACGTTATCAAATCTATATAATCTCAAAAGTCACTTTAACACAATCATATAATTATAATATACTAGATACCTTAAAAATTTCAGTAGTATAACTACTATTTTTCAACAATTTCACCCTATAATACACAAAAATATCAACACGTCAAAAGCATATCACATCTTAAATACTTAGGACTTTAGATCCTTCTTTCAATCTCCAACACAACCAACATTATATATAATATATAAATAATAACATGACAAGTACCAAATAGCAATCAAAAAGAAAAAGGTCAAGTAGCAACCAAAAAGTCCAAAGCCCAAACAACTAAATGGAATTAAGTAAACATGTAAAAGAAAATAAGTTAAGGCTCTAAACATTTGAAAGGCTAGGTTGCAACCACTCTTCATCTCGATAACAACCTTTCATAACTTGTTCATGATCAGACTTAAACTATAAATCAATGTTTTTCTCTCCTTTCTCTCTCCCCCCCCCCCCCTCCCCCTTTATCCTCTTCAGAATCAAAGTCATTTTGTCTCATTTGTTTGAGTTGGACCCTACTTCATCATCATCATCACTCAGAACAAGCCATCCTTATGCATTAATAATATCAGCATTAGTTGCTAATAGCACATCAATGTTCTTCTTAGCCTGCCATTTCTTCTTGCTTGTTAATTTTGAATTAAACTTGACAAAGACTAAATTATTTAATCAACTTGTAAGCAGTCTATTCATTTTCTTCGTATGTATTTACATAAGATTTCAAAATTAAAATTAAATAAATCAATAAATCATTAAAATTTAAAATATTAAAGATAAGTTATGAATTGCATTTACTCCTTCAAAAGTTCTCCAACTTTTTTCACATCCGGATGATTAAATAGTGGTCAATGAAAGAATCTTTTTTGCCAATTTTTATAAGTGGGCCGAGTTGGCTTAGGTACTCAACCAACTAGGTTGACTACTTACTTAGCCCAAGTAGGACCCCCAATTTAGGGGTTCTCGAATCGGTAGGGTGCCAATTCGGGAATACTCACTGAGAATTCGGCCTACTCGATTGAGTTCTAAAATATTACACTAGTTTACTCTTTCCTCTTCCTTGCTTGTCTTTCTTTCCTCTCATGTTTTCAGCAGCTTGCTTGCCTTTTTTACCTCTCATGTTTTCAATAGCAAGGAATACATATATACATATATGAATTTCTCTTGCTTCAAATCTTGACAGCCAATTGCTACAGGCAAGCAGTTGTTGTCACTATTTTAATAAGTTAAAGCAACTCTCTCTTCAAGCAGCTGTTGTTATGTTCAAAATTAAAGAGCTAAGCAGCTCTCATTTCTTTATTAAATACATGTATATCCTCATCTGATAGGCCAGGTTTCATCACCTTTTATGGGCTGTCATGGGCTAGAAAATAATGTAATTGAGCTTAAATATCATAATATTGATTAGGTTTTACAGTTTTTCTTTTTCTTTTTCTTTTTTAAGAAGGGTTTTTGGTAGGCTATATGTTTGACAAACTAGAAAGAAAAAGAGTTTTTTATTTTCAACAAGCCAAAATACAAAGAAGAAAGATATGTGTCTTTCTTCTTTATATAACCAAAAATAGAAAACTCACCTGTTATACAATTTTTTTTTCAAAAAAAAAAGAAAAAAAGAAAATCTAAAGTAAGTAATCATAGTTCTATATAATTGAGCATACTCACTTATTTTTTGGTATAAAGAGATATAAAGAAAGGTTAGATGATGAACAATCCATAGAAAATTAATACAGAAGGTAAAAGGTATGATATTTTATTTAGTTTTTGTTGTTTTTATTTTACTGTTAGTTTTGAAACTCACTTTTCTGTAAAGTTTTAATTTGATTAAAACAACCATTGTTTTTCCCTTCATCTCCAAATTAAAGGTGGACATTTTTAGGTTCAGGTTGGGTTGGATAGGAAATCCCCCAACTTAATGTCACCCAACCCAATAATTGTTGGGTTGGGTTGATTGGGTTGGCAATTCGTTGAAATACAAAAAGTTCCTATAATTAATATGCCTAATGTTAGATATCACATATAAATTCAAACATCATAAATAACGATTCATAAAACAAGTATAAATAAAGACACAACATTTAATCCACCACAAATACATATTACAAACACAAGTTCAATCCGCCAAATTAAAAGCATTCAGTCACTGCTATAAACAAAATTAAAATATTGAGATGATCTCGTATCATGTTCATGGAAGCCAATACATTATCATTTCTAAAAGTTTTCAGTCACAATGTCAAATAAAGATTAAATTAATGAGGCACTAAAGATTCTACAAATCTCAATGAACACCATGTGCCAACAACCATCCTTGTATTAAGGAAAATAGCCTGTTGAAATAAGAAAACAGCCCCAATATTTTATCAACAGTTTGAAACTTTTCAAACATATATAGGACACACAACAATCCATCATAACCAAGTTGAGTTGAATTTTCATGAATTATTTGTTAAAATTGTCTGATTATTTTTCTATAATTATGTCCATTGTTGCCTTACTAATTTGAAAGTGTCATTTACAGGCTGATTATTGTCTATAATTATGTCTACTTTCAAGTGTGTACATAAACAGGCTTCTAAATCTAGAGTCTCCACCACATGGAGTCCAAACAAATAAGAGTAATTAAGACTTGGATCTTAATGTTTTATTATTAAAAAAATATATATTAGTGCTAGAATAATATCAAAACTAAAACGTCAAAATAGACTTGTTGAGACTAACCTCTTGTCATCAAAATTCAAGCACAATATTAGAGTGACTGATTTTCAATATACAAGAGTATCAATTCCTTCAATTTATTCAATACATAAGAATTCTTCCTAATCGTACTTATGAAAATAAAATGTGAGAAAAATAAAGTGCACATGAAGCTTATGAAGCCACCGCTCGGCTTTAACGCTTGAAACAAAAACTAATTAATTACATTCAGCTTCCATTCCTCCTCTTGATCTTCATCTTTTTCGAATGCCTCCCAAAAATCATCAAAAACCATTCACCTTTTGTTTCGCAGAAAATGTGTCCGAGAACCACCCCAGTTATGAGTCCACTTGCACACCCATCCAGTCAATTAATTCAACGAGAGATGCTGAGCCTTGATGAATTTCTTCCTCCCTGGTTTCATCAGAAATTTCACATGCTCTTGAAAAAGGTTTTCCACAATCCTGTGTTTCCATCAAATGAACTGTTCTCAAATGTGTTGAATTGGTTCCCTTGTGGAATGGAACCTGTCAAATGATTATTTGAAACATTTAGGAATGCAAGGAAAGTGAGTTCTGCTAGTTGTTGAGGAATCTTTCCCGAAAGCATATTTTTGGAAAGGTCTAATGATTCTAGCACAGTTGACTCGCCCAAAGATGATGGGATGTGGCCTTGGAGATTGTTGTTGGAAAGATTGAGCACACGCAGCCCTTCAATTTGGCAATGGATGCTGGAATCTCGCCTGTGAACCTATTGTTAGAGAGGTTAATGCTTCTGAGCATATTTGAAACCTTCCCATATTTCATCTTTATGCCTTTGTTACTCATTGTTAATGTGTAAGCATAGCTTGCAACCTGGTCAACAGAAATGCAAGATCCAGTAGGAGTGTAGGACCTATATTTTCCTGCATATATGTTATCTGGCTTTGATTGACAATATACATGGCATTCAAACACTTGAAGTATTTTGATGGAAGTTCACTAGTAAACATGTTATGAGAGATGTCAATGATGTGCAACCTGGGAAAGTTAAGAGCAGTCTTAGGTTTGTGTATTGCACCGTGAAGCTTATTTGACTGCAAAATGAGAACCTTTAGCTCAGTTAGAGTTCCCAACCAAGAGGGGAAAACATCACTGATTTGGTTATTTCTGAGATCAAGAAATTCTAGTATTGTACAATTGGTTAATGATCTTGGAATTTTTCCTTGAAAAAAATTGTTGCTCAAATCAATCATCTTCAAATTTGTTCCATTGATTAAAGTTGAAGGAATGTTTCCATGGAATTTGTTGCTTTCTAGTTGTAGTATAGATAGGTAAGGAAAACTACCCAAATATTCCGGAAGCTTGCCACTAAAGTTATTATAAGATAGATCAAGAACATGAAGTTTAATCAAGTTATGTATGAAGAGTGGAATATTCCCTGTTAGGTGGTTGTTGGAAATAATATAGTTAATTACAGACAATGGTGGAATGAGTAGTGGTCCTTGCAGTTTGTTTGAATTGAGATCTAAAGTTAATAGCTGAGTCCATGTAAGAACAACAGGATATTGGTTAAAACTTGTCAAGAAATTATGAGAAAGATTCACGAAGGCTAAACTATTCACACTTACATTTAAAAACTATCTAGGTATTTAGCCCAAGATGCTATTCGAGGAGAGGTCTAGCATAACTAATTGTTCTTGATTTTGCAGGAAATTTGAAAGACACTAAAGTTGCATGAACGTAATCCTAAAAGCAAACATTGTTGAGAATCAATAGTAATAGTGGTTTTGGCAAGTATTCATAAGTTGTTTAATGAGAGATCTAACATAGTTAATTTTTTTAGCTTAAGAAGAAGTTTGTCCAATTCAATTGTGCCAATTAAATTATTTGAACAAAGTACAAGATGTGTGAGACTACCAGCTTCAAAGATTGAGCTGGAAATCATGCCTTCTAGTTGATTAGATCCAAGACAAAGAGAATTCAGTTGGGTTAGGTTTCCAATTTCAGATGGGATTGGACCTCTCAGCTGATTAAACATCAACTCTAGAACTTTTACTTGATTTAAGTTCATGAGCCAAGGTGGGATTAAACCGGTTAATTGGTTTACACACAAATAAATTTGATGAACTTGAGTTAGGTTCATAAGCGAAGAAGGAATTTCCCCAAATAAGTTCACACCACGAAGGCACAAAGTATGGAGTTTGGTTAGCTTAGAAAACCAAGACAATGAAGAAGAACTCTGGAAATCATTGTACGAAAGGTCCAAAAAGGTGAGCTGGATGAGATTATTCAATGAAGATGGAAGTTGGCCGGACAAATTGGCCTTATAGAGATTCAAATATTTCAGATTAGGAGCAAGATTTCCAATTGAAGTAGGTAGCTCACCAGAAAAAACAATTGATGAAAGGTCCAAATTGACAAGCTTGGTAAGGTTACCAATTGAATGGGGAATCTTACCTTGGAATCCCGTATCTGCCAGATTCAATTCTGTAAGGGGACTGCTCTCCTGAAACTCGGGCAAATATCCTCTGAGCTCTTGATTGGAGGCCACATTGAGAAAGTAAAGGTTGGCTAATCTGAAAATCTCTATTGGGAATACGCCTTGCAATTCACAAATTTCAAGAGATAAATGAGTCAAAGAAGATAGATTTGCCATGACATGTGGTATGGAAGAAGAAATAAGGACACCGCTGAGGTCAAGAGACACCAATTGTGTAAGATTTAGGATGTCTTGTGGTATCTGACCAACAATGCCAGAAGAAGAAAGATTCAATGTGATAACTTGGAAAGTTTGATGATTGTAGAAAGGATTTCAGATTGATTGAAGTTATTATCAGCAAGGCTAAGCCATTCGAGATGGACAAGGTCGAAGAGGCTGCTGTTGAAGTCGATGGAACCATAGAGGCAACTACTAGTGAGGTCAAGCTTGATCACATGACCAGAGTCCTCATTGCACTCTATCCCGTCCCAAAAGCAGCAGTCTTGGCCGTTGTCTTCCAGCTTCCATGACGACATCTTCGGATAAGCAGAAGGGTCATTGGAAACTAAAGGCTCAATAATAAGGCTCTCCTTGAATTGCAACAAGGCAGAACGCTCGTTGTCATGACAAAGTGGTTGCAAAGAACCAGCAATATGGTGAGGAACTGTAAGTTGAAGAAAAGACAGCCAAAAAACACAGTGCATGAATGTGAAGAAAAATATAGATGACCCCATGATGTCTTGACCCAAGAAGTTTGTTGAGATAAAATAGGTTGGAGAATTTCTCTTATCCTTTTATAGAGCTTAGGGAGTTGGCAACTTGTATAACTGTAAAATTATTTTATAAAGTTAGAACTGAACATGCATTTTCAAACGTCGTTGTCGTACACAGGGGCGGACCCACCATTGGACCTGGGAGGACACGTGCCCCCCCTAAAATTTTTAAAACATTAATTAAATAATTCAATGCCTCATTGCTTCACATCCGTTGATTGGTGCTGATGGTTGCTTACACGCCGGCCTTTCTCTCTCCTGTCACCCGGTTCGATTCCAAGCTATGCGTAGAATTTTCCGTTTTTTCTCTTTTCTAATCATTTATATATTATATAAATAAATTGCAAAAACCAAACGCAGCCACATGATGGCGTGGATGGTTGTGCTTGCCTTCTCTTTCCAAAAGGATCCGGGTTCAATTCCCTTTGGCACCATTAATGGGCTCTTTTTTTTTTAATTTTTATTTTTATTTATATATTATTATATAATTTAATTCTTTATTCACTCATTATAATGGCTTTGTTCCTTGTTTTTTTTTTTCTCTTTTTTCCCCATTATTACAAAATGATATTCAAATTTGAAATATTTTGACATAATAAATTATTATACTTATTTCAAATTATTTTTTATCGCAAACTATATCATGTTTACACGAATTAGAGAATAAAATATATTAAGTTATTTAGTCTTAATAAGTTTTAGTTTATTCATAATTATTGGTGTGACTTATTTTTCTGTTAAATAAACTATTTTATATGATAAAATTCATAAATAAAAATACTCATATGAATTATAATTGTTTTTATTTTTTATTTTTATTTTACTTTACTTTATTATAAATTATATACATTTATTAGATAAAAGACTATAAATGTAGCTTGATTAGTAACTTTAATAATAAATATATATAGTTTGATTACATACATTTATTTGTAATCTGAATAGCAACTATTATCATAAAGAAAACATATCCCTAAATTAAGTTTTTATTTTTTTATTTTTTTAGTAATATGAAATTTGAACTTCTTTCACTAATAAAAATGAAACTAGTATACAGTCAACTCACAATTAGTATGCTTTTATTTTTATACTTGTATTAAGAATATTATTTTCAGAAATTTTGCTTATAAATTTGTAAGGAGTAAAGTTACTGTCGACGTTGGAATTCAGTCGACGAGTAATCAATGCCCAATACCTGCAATCAATGTGAGAAAGCACAAATACCAAGGAAAGACAAAGACAGAAACAGAGGATCAAACTAGGAACACGGAGCTTTTACGTGGTTCGGCAATAATTGGCCTACGTCCACGACTGTCTGTCTCTTTAATTCTGCAGAGTGACAGTATATTATTAAATATTGTCCTTTTGTTACAATGATCTTGATCCCTATTTATAGGGAAAGAAGCGTTACAATTCTGATTGTAGCCAAATTAGGAAGAGAATCCTGAATTAATTACATTCCCTAAACAATTGGGAAAAATAAGGAAAAGAATTATAAATTAATTATGCTTCCTAATATTTTTAGATAATATTAGGAAATTACTATATTTATCTCAAGATAATGTTGACTTGATTTTGAATTTGAATTTATCTCCATATCTGACGAGGGAATCATGGTTTGATTGGACAATTGCCATATTTGGAGAGAGAATCACGTTTGAACTTGGTAACTGCCTGCTCTAGAAGATATGATGCTTATCACGTGTCTGAGCGAGCTGACGTGTCATGGTGATCCCAATCTCGAGCTCGCTGAGAGACGAGCTGCGCAGGCGGCGAGCTGCGACCTGGCTACACTTATGGGTCTGTTGATGCCAGCTGGAAATCTTGATGGTCTTTGAGTCAATACTGGGCCTCATCTGATGGGCTTTGACTACACTGACCTCATTGGGTCTTCTTATCGAGTCTTAAATGGGCCCAAATTGGACTTTTAGTTCCCGATATCTATAAAGATATGTTGCTATAAGATAATGTTCTTCTTGAGTCATTATACTCCCCTTAAAATCTTTGATCTAAGATATAAGAAGATACATACATGCATTAATAATTGTTGTTTGTTTAGAAAAGATTTAGAGCATGTTGAGGAATGTCCAAACTATAGTGAATCTCGAAGTAAAGTAAACGAACATATTGAAAATATCTATTAAGGAGTGCCTACCAAAGTACTTCGATATTTTTCACTAATACCATGATTTAAAAGAAAGTTTAGATCACTTGAAATTGCCAAAGACTTGAGATGGCATTCTACCTATAAAATTCAAGACGAAAAAATGTGTCACCTTATTGATTCACCTACATGGGAGACTATAGATAACATGTGTACATGGTTTGCATAAAAACCAGGCAACTTGAGGCTTGGTTTAGTTGCAGATGGATTCAATCCTTTTAAAAACCTTAACTCAACATATAGTTATTGGCCTGTGGTATTAATAACATACAATCTTCCCTTTCAAAAATGCATGTCCAAAGAAAATGTGATACCAACATATTAATTCCAAGGAAAAGGCAACAGAGAATGACATTGATGTGTACTTGCAACCACTGGTAGAAGATTGAAAAGAATTATGGCAAAATGGAGTAAAAGTGTATGACAGATATGCTAATTCTACCTTTAACTTAAAATTCATTTTAATATGGACCATAAATGATTTTCTAGTCTATGGAAGCTTGTTAGGGTGTTGTGTGAATAGGTAAATATGTTTGCCTTGTATTTGGTTTGAAAACATGTTCTAAAAAATTGCATTATGGCAAGAAGAATGTGTATATGGGTCATCGATGATTCCATCTTATGGATCATACATTTCAAAGAGAGAAATTTTGGTTTGATGGAAAAGAATAAAAGAACCAAACAAGGATGCCCTTAAGAATATAGGTGAAGTACCTATAATGGAAGAGTTTGTATTCTTGAAATTATAGGGAACATATCCATCAAAATGGTTGAATTGGGAGGTTGTAGTTGTTTTATATATAGCTTTTCAAAGAAGGTGAAAATAGAGAAAAAACATTGGTTGCTTTTAAAACAAAAAGCTCAAAGAGGGAAAGAAGGAATCAATTAGAAAGTTGTTGTTGCTACATTTTTGTTTATTGTTGTTGATGTTGGTAGTAGGAAATGGTTCTACTGATGGTGTGTAATGCATTTATTTATTTAGTTGGGTTTGGCTGAGTTTTCTTTAATGTAGTAGATGGAAAACTTATCAATTTGTGAATTCAGTTAATCAATGTTGTTCAATGTAAACTTCTCTTAAAGTACTTATGTAGAATATTACGGGTATTACTATGTTTGGTATATATATACTTATTGATGAATGTTGTGGTCACAGAATATTTACTTTACAAATGGTTTCTTACAAAACATTGCTTCTTGACATACTTGAAATTTTCTAAGAGTTTTTAGTTTGAGGATTTTATTTTTATTTGTTTGATTATCTGCCACTAGTTTTCAACTCAAATCTTTGCTCTGAGAAGTCAAGAGAGAGCTGGCCGCACAAATGACATGAATGAGAGTTAAATTTACCACTTGAGTTTTGGGCGGGTGGGATAAAACTTTACCACCAAACTATTTCACATTTCTCTCTTTAGTTTGAGAATTTGAAACTTTTGAATTATAATGAATTGATCGATCTAATATGTACAAACCACATGTCTACGAACTCTTTGAATATATGTGAAAATGCCCCCAACAGAACCAATGAACCATGCTAGCTAGATGAGGCTGGACACATAATTTGGTATACAAACAATATTGAGTGGTGATATTTGCACCCCTTTTAAAATAGTATGTATACCCGCAAACTTGCATTCTTTTAAATATCCAATATTATTCCTGAGTAAAATTTCTACAAGGGTAAATATTTTGCAAGTAAACCCACAAATTATTAATTAAAATATTGTTTATCTTTTCTTCTTAATGCTAATTGTAAACATCAAATTCTTTTTAACTAATACAATTTGATTGCAAAGTATAGAGAATGAAACAAAATCTTTAAATTAAATTAGTTGTAAAATGGTAAGTTTTAAATTAATTATTTGTTTTAGTGCTGAGAAGTTTGCTGTATATAAGTGTAAGCTTCTTATTATTAAAAAATTTATTCAAACAATTCATTGAATACGTGATTTGCATCTCAAAGTTGGAATTTTTAGTGTTGAGAAGTTGTTGCATATAAGTGCAGGCTTCTTGGTGTGAATAACTTCATTTAAACAATTTATCGAATACACAGAAGATATAAATCAAGTACTTAATAGATTTAAAATATATATATATATATATATTCAATATTACAAAAAGGCATAGTTGAACTTTTCAAAAAAAAGTCATAGTTGAACACAACTGTGGATCTCCCATAGCAATTGGTGGTTTGATTGAGTTTGGTCTTTGATCTACAGTGGTAGATACATTTGGGTATAAAACAGAAATTGAAGTTCCTCTTTCAATCCAAAACAAAGGAGACACCTACATATAGAGGAGAAGATGAAGTTTTCTTAATGTTGAAAAAATATTGATATTATGAAATTAAATAAATAATAAAATAGGTGTAGATAAGGTATACCTATAAAAATAGAATATAATAAAATTAAACAAAAAGGATAATCTTGGTATTAAATGAAGTTTAAAAACAAATTAAAGAAATTTTAAATTTTTTATGAGGTGGACAAACAAAAGAGGTGTATATACAATTTTTGAGGGGTGGAAATATCGCCACTCAATGATATTAGGTTGTACCCTGTATATATATTGTTAAAGGATCATGTTACTATACTGGTTCACCATTGATACAAGATTGATAGATAGTATTAGATTATAATATGGTTTTAAACGAAGGGTTCGACAATTTAAAGAAACAATTTTAAAAAACAAAAAAAAAACAAAAGTTATCTTTTGTTACTGTCATGTAATTATACATAAATTATATTCACTGGTGGACCTGTATAGGGTCTAGGGAAGGCAAGTGTCTCCCCTCAAATTCTAGAAAAAATATATATATGTATGTGTGTGTATATATATTTTATTAAAATTTCAGAATTTTCCTTATACATAATTTTATTTTAGATGTTCTTTTACCAATTCTTGACTTTGCAATGTTTATTTTGTAACTAATTTTGTTGTTTTCTAATAACCAACGTTAAATTTGCTTTTTTCCATCGTCCTTTTTTTGCATAACCAACACTAATAATTTTTTTGTGTCAACAAAATCTTGGCAACTGTTCTCATGTTCTAAATTAGTAAGCATAACTTTATTTTAATTTAAATTAGTTCTTATTCTTTTTATTTTTTTATATTACAAATTTTAGTTTGATACATATCTCATCAATAAATCCTCAAATATCAAATTTTAATTTATTACGTTTAATTAGTAAACCCTAAACTCTCATTTCTTCTTCTTCTTTTTTTTTTAATATTTAATAGTTTTAGTTTTACTTACTTAATTGAATGAGGAATATATGGTTGAACGGTAACTTGTTTGCTTATGTGGAGACATATATTTTCAATAAAATTGATAAGTAGATAATAATAATTCAAAATAAGAAGTTTCGTTGAGGAAAATTATAACAATTTATAATTTACATTGTTTGTATTTTCTAAATACCTTGGTTAGAGCTTTTTGAGTATTAGGCTATTTGATTCATCTAGGTTATGTGCATTATTTGTTTTATCTTATTTGAATTTCATCATGTTATCGAATATTTATTTTTTTATAAAAAAGTCATATTTGTAGTGTTTTTTATTTTTTCATTATTGTTGTTATTATTTTGTATTAGTGCCCCTTCTCGTAAAAATTTCTAGGTCCACCACTAACTATTGTTCAAATATATTATTGTGAGAAAAATACAATTAATCACTTAAAACCATGAGAATTCATTTTTAACTATAAACAAAAATTCGTTAATTTTTAATCACTCTATACTTACATTACAAAAATATCCCAATACAAAAACCCCCCATCCACACAAGTTTTATCAATAGAAAACAATGCTTTAGAACTCATTACTCGCTACTTGACTAGCAAGATAGCAAGTTATTGGTAACTTGACGAGTATTTCGTTTGACTATCGATCAGAGGTCAAACTGTTGATCGATGGTCAAACTTGGTCAAATCTATAACAAAACTTAAAATTTTTTTCATTGAATCAAAATACAATTATATAACGACAAAACGTTATCAAATCTATATAATCTCAAAAGTCACTTTAACACAATCATATAATTATAATATACTAGATACCTTAAAAATTTCAGTAGTATAACTACTATTTTTCAACAATTTCACCCTATAATACACAAAAATATCAACACGTCAAAAGCATATCACATCTTAAATACTTAGGACTTTAGATCCTTCTTTCAATCTCCAACACAACCAACATTATATATAATATATAAATAATAACATGACAAGTACCAAATAGCAATCAAAAAGAAAAAGGTCAAGTAGCAACCAAAAAGTCCAAAGCCCAAACAACTAAATGGAATTAAGTAAACATGTAAAAGAAAATAAGTTAAGGCTCTAAACATTTGAAAGGCTAGGTTGCAACCACTCTTCATCTCGATAACAACCTTTCATAACTTGTTCATGATCAGACTTAAACTATAAATCAATGTTTTTCTCTCTTTCTCCTCCCCCCCCCCCCCCCCCTCCCCCTTTATCCTCTTCAGAATCAAAGTCATTTTGTCTCATTTGTTTGAGTTGGACCCTACTTCATCATCATCATCACTCAGAACAAGCCATCCTTATGCATTAATAATATCAGCATTAGTTGCTAATAGCACATCAATGTTCTTCTTAGCCTGCCATTTCTTCTTGCTTGTTAATTTTGAATTAAACTTGACAAAGACTAAATTATTTAATCAACTTGTAAGCAGTCTATTCATTTTCTTCGTATGTATTTACATAAGATTTCAAAATTAAAATTAAATAAATCAATAAATCATTAAAATTTAAAATATTAAAGATAAGTTATGAATTGCATTTACTCCTTCAAAAGTTCTCCAACTTTTTTCACATCCGGATGATTAAATAGTGGTCAATGAAAGAATCTTTTTTGCCAATTTTTATAAGTGGGCCGAGTTGGCTTAGGTACTCAACCAACTAGGTTGACTACTTACTTAGCCCAAGTAGGACCCCCAATTTAGGGGTTCTCGAATCGGTAGGGTGCCAATTCGGGAATACTCACTGAGAATTCGGCCTACTCGATTGAGTTCTAAAATATTACACTAGTTTACTCTTTCCTCTTCCTTGCTTGTCTTTCTTTCCTCTCATGTTTTCAGCAGCTTGCTTGCCTTTTTTACCTCTCATGTTTTCAATAGCAAGGAATACATATATACATATATGAATTTCTCTTGCTTCAAATCTTGACAGCCAATTGCTACAGGCAAGCAGTTGTTGTCACTATTTTAATAAGTTAAAGCAACTCTCTCTTCAAGCAGCTGTTGTTATGTTCAAAATTAAAGAGCTAAGCAGCTCTCATTTCTTTATTAAATACATGTATATCCTCATCTGATAGGCCAGGTTTCATCACCTTTTATGGGCTGTCATGGGCTAGAAAATAATGTAATTGAGCTTAAATATCATAATATTGATTAGGTTTTACAGTTTTTCTTTTTCTTTTTCTTTTTTAAGAAGGGTTTTTGGTAGGCTATATGTTTGACAAACTAGAAAGAAAAAGAGTTTTTTATTTTCAACAAGCCAAAATACAAAGAAGAAAGATATGTGTCTTTCTTCTTTATATAACCAAAAATAGAAAACTCACCTGTTATACAATTTTTTTTTTCAAAAAAAAAAGAAAAAAAGAAAATCTAAAGTAAGTAATCATAGTTCTATATAATTGAGCATACTCACTTATTTTTTGGTATAAAGAGATATAAAGAAAGGTTAGATGATGAACAATCCATAGAAAATTAATACAGAAGGTAAAAGGTATGATATTTTATTTAGTTTTTGTTGTTTTTATTTTACTGTTAGTTTTGAAACTCACTTTTCTGTAAAGTTTTAATTTGATTAAAACAACCATTGTTTTTCCCTTCATCTCCAAATTAAAGGTGGACATTTTTAGGTTCAGGTTGGGTTGGATAGGAAATCCCCCAACTTAATGTCACCCAACCCAATAATTGTTGGGTTGGGTTGGATTGAGTTGATCGGTTGGCAATTCGTTGAAATACAAAAAGTTCCTATAATTAATATGCCTAATGTTAGATATCACATATAAATTCAAACATCATAAATAACGATTCATAAAACAAGTATAAATAAAGACACAACATTTAATCCACCACAAATACATATTACAAACACAAGTTCAATCCGCCAAATTAAAAGCATTCAGTCACTGCTATAAACAAAATTAAAATATTGAGATGATCTCGTATCATGTTCATGGAAGCCAATACATTATCATTTCTAAAAGTTTTCAGTCACAATGTCAAATAAAGATTAAATTAATGAGGCACTAAAGATTCTACAAATCTCAATGAACACCATGTGCCAACAACCATCCTTGTATTAAGGAAAATAGCCTGTTGAAATAAGAAAACAGCCCCAATATTTTATCAACAGTTTGAAACTTTTCAAACATATATAGGACACACAACAATCCATCATAACCAAGTTGAGTTGAATTTTCATGAATTATTTGTTAAAATTGTCTGATTATTTTTCTATAATTATGTCCATTGTTGCCTTACTAATTTGAAAGTGTCATTTACAGGCTGATTATTGTCTATAATTATGTCTACTTTCAAGTGTGTACATAAACAGGCTTCTAAATCTAGAGTCTCCACCACATGGAGTCCAAACAAATAAGAGTAATTAAGACTTGGATCTTAATGTTTTATTATTAAAAAAATATATATTAGTGCTAGAATAATATCAAAACTAAAACGTCAAAATAGACTTGTTGAGACTAACCTCTTGTCATCAAAATTCAAGCACAATATTAGAGTGACTGATTTTCAATATACAAGAGTATCAATTCCTTCAATTTATTCAATACATAAGAATTCTTCCTAATCGTACTTATGAAAATAAAATGTGAGAAAAATAAAGTGCACATGAAGCTTATGAAGCCACCGCTCGGCTTTAACGCTTGAAACAAAAACTAATTAATTACATTCAGCTTCCATTCCTCCTCTTGATCTTCATCTTTTTCGAATGCCTCCCAAAAATCATCAAAAACCATTCACCTTTTGTTTCGCAGAAAATGTGTCCGAGAACCACCCCAGTTATGAGTCCACTTGCACACCCATCCAGTCAATTAATTCAACGAGAGATGCTGAGCCTTGATGAATTTCTTCCTCCCTGGTTTCATCAGAAATTTCACATGCTCTTGAAAAAGGTTTTCCACAATCCTGTGTTTCCATCAAATGAACTGTTCTCAAATGTGTTGAATTGGTTCCCTTGTGGAATGGAACCTGTCAAATGATTATTTGAAACATTTAGGAATGCAAGGAAAGTGAGTTCTGCTAGTTGTTGAGGAATCTTTCCCGAAAGCATATTTTTGGAAAGGTCTAATGATTCTAGCACAGTTGACTCGCCCAAAGATGATGGGATGTGGCCTTGGAGATTGTTGTTGGAAAGATTGAGCACACGCAGCCCTTCAATTTGGCAATGGATGCTGGAATCTCGCCTGTGAACCTATTGTTAGAGAGGTTAATGCTTCTGAGCATATTTGAAACCTTCCCATATTTCATCTTTATGCCTTTGTTACTCATTGTTAATGTGTAAGCATAGCTTGCAACCTGGTCAACAGAAATGCAAGATCCAGTAGGAGTGTAGGACCTATATTTTCCTGCATATATGTTATCTGGCTTTGATTGACAATATACATGGCATTCAAACACTTGAAGTATTTTGATGGAAGTTCACTAGTAAACATGTTATGAGAGATGTCAATGATGTGCAACCTGGGAAAGTTAAGAGCAGTCTTAGGTTTGTGTATTGCACCGTGAAGCTTATTTGACTGCAAAATGAGAACCTTTAGCTCAGTTAGAGTTCCCAACCAAGAGGGGAAAACATCACTGATTTGGTTATTTCTGAGATCAAGAAATTCTAGTATTGTACAATTGGTTAATGATCTTGGAATTTTTCCTTGAAAAAAATTGTTGCTCAAATCAATCATCTTCAAATTTGTTCCATTGATTAAAGTTGAAGGAATGTTTCCATGGAATTTGTTGCTTTCTAGTTGTAGTATAGATAGGTAAGGAAAACTACCCAAATATTCCGGAAGCTTGCCACTAAAGTTATTATAAGATAGATCAAGAACATGAAGTTTAATCAAGTTATGTATGAAGAGTGGAATATTCCCTGTTAGGTGGTTGTTGGAAATAATATAGTTAATTACAGACAATGGTGGAATGAGTAGTGGTCCTTGCAGTTTGTTTGAATTGAGATCTAAAGTTAATAGCTGAGTCCATGTAAGAACAACAGGATGTTGGTTAAAACTTGTCAAGAAATTATGAGAAAGATTCACGAAGGCTAAACTATTCACACTTACATTTAAAAACTATCTAGGTATTTAGCCCAAGATGCTATTCGAGGAGAGGTCTAGCATAACTAATTGTTCTTGATTTTGCAGGAAATTTGAAAGACACTAAAGTTGCATGAACGTAATCCTAAAAGCAAACATTGTTGAGAATCAATAGTAATAGTGGTTTTGGCAAGTATTCATAAGTTGTTTAATGAGAGATCTAACATAGTTAATTTTTTTAGCTTAAGAAGAAGTTTGTCCAATTCAATTGTGCCAATTAAATTATTTGAACAAAGTACAAGATGTGTGAGACTACCAGCTTCAAAGATTGAGCTGGAAATCATGCCTTCTAGTTGATTAGATCCAAGACAAAGAGAATTCAGTTGGGTTAGGTTTCCAATTTCAGATGGGATTGGACCTCTCAGCTGATTAAACATCAACTCTAGAACTTTTACTTGATTTAAGTTCATGAGCCAAGGTGGGATTAAACCGGTTAATTGGTTTACACACAAATAAATTTGATGAACTTGAGTTAGGTTCATAAGCGAAGAAGGAATTTCCCCAAATAAGTTCACACCACGAAGGCACAAAGTATGGAGTTTGGTTAGCTTAGAAAACCAAGACAATGAAGAAGAACTCTGGAAATCATTGTACGAAAGGTCCAAAAAGGTGAGCTGGATGAGATTATTCAATGAAGATGGAAGTTGGCCGGACAAATTGGCCTTATAGAGATTCAAATATTTCAGATTAGGAGCAAGATTTCCAATTGAAGTAGGTAGCTCACCAGAAAAAACAATTGATGAAAGGTCCAAATTGACAAGCTTGGTAAGGTTACCAATTGAATGGGGAATCTTACCTTGGAATCCCGTATCTGCCAGATTCAATTCTGTAAGGGGACTGCTCTCCTGAAACTCGGGCAAATATCCTCTGAGCTCTTGATTGGAGGCCACATTGAGAAAGTAAAGGTTGGCTAATCTGAAAATCTCTATTGGGAATACGCCTTGCAATTCACAAATTTCAAGAGATAAATGAGTCAAAGAAGATAGATTTGCCATGACATGTGGTATGGAAGAAGAAATAAGGACACCGCTGAGGTCAAGAGACACCAATTGTGTAAGATTTAGGATGTCTTGTGGTATCTGACCAACAATGCCAGAAGAAGAAAGATTCAATGTGATAACTTGGAAAGTTTGATGATTGTAGAAAGGATTTCAGATTGATTGAAGTTATTATCAGCAAGGCTAAGCCATTCGAGATGGACAAGGTCGAAGAGGCTGCTGTTGAAGTCGATGGAACCATAGAGGCAACTACTAGTGAGGTCAAGCTTGATCACATGACCAGAGTCCTCATTGCACTCTATCCCGTCCCAAAAGCAGCAGTCTTGGCCGTTGTCTTCCAGCTTCCATGACGACATCTTCGGATAAGCAGAAGGGTCATTGGAAACTAAAGGCTCAATAATAAGGCTCTCCTTGAATTGCAACAAGGCAGAACGCTCGTTGTCATGACAAAGTGGTTGCAAAGAACCAGCAATATGGTGAGGAACTGTAAGTTGAAGAAAAGACAGCCAAAAAACACAGTGCATGAATGTGAAGAAAAATATAGATGACCCCATGATGTCTTGACCCAAGAAGTTTGTTGAGATAAAATAGGTTGGAGAATTTCTCTTATCCTTTTATAGAGCTTAGGGAGTTGGCAACTTGTATAACTGTAAAATTATTTTATAAAGTTAGAACTGAACATGCATTTTCAAACGTCGTTGTCACACATATATTCGTAACTTTTTCTTGCCAAATATCTTAAGCTACGTTTTTGTTGAAGCAGGATTAGGGAATTGGCAACTTCTATAACTGTCAAATTATTTTATAATATTAGAACTGTACGTGCATTTTCAAACGTCATTATCACACATATATTCGTAACTTTTTCTTGCCAAATATCTTAAGCTACGTTTTTGTTGAAGCAGAAAATAGATTTACGTACGTGGGACAAAAAGAATGGATTTATGATGTTGGCAATACAGTCAAAGTCTTTGTTTGTGGACGCGACGTGACGGTAGGGCAATTGCTTTAGGTTGGAAAGTTGATACCAGGGAAAACACGCTTGATTGACTGATTACATGATCATGTAATAATTCAAAAGTCAGATAACACGAAAGACACGTTTAGGGTCCCCTTCTGATCTGATTAATTATAACTGTCGATACATCGACCCCCTGGCAGCTTGTTGCAGCTTCATGATATCTTAAAGTATTCATATATCAGATATACATGTAATATTTGCATAATGATGCTATGGGTTACTAAATTTTGGGTCTTGCAAAATTCAGATTTTTATTTAAGAGTTGTGAGACGGCTAGTTAATTTGTTTAATCTTTCCATTAGATGTATATAGGGAGGAATATAATTATAAATGTATATATTTGGATTACAGTTACCAATATTACAAATTCGGAGATATATATACAGAGTTATGTGTATGGTAATTGGAATATTTTGTAAATATTTTATAAGAGACAGAGTCTTAATTTATGATGGATGTATTTATGGACTTGAGATATTGTAAGTGCAAGCTAAATATATTTTTGGGAAACTTTAAATATAGATGAAACTTTGCCGAATTTTTTGTAAAGATGGGTTTCATTAAAAATGTGAATTGTAAAGTAAAGAAATTTGGATTTTCCTACTTTTCCATTTCACTTTTAATATTTTATTTATGTACTTGGATTCCGAAGTGTGACAACTTTTTATTAAGTGGGTTTGGGAAATGTCACTAAATCAAAAGTTTGAGTTCATATGTCACTTATTTCTTTTTTTTTTTTTTTCATAAAATTACCCTCAAATAAAAGGAAAACAAAAACTCCACAACCAGCAAAGATTAAAGAGAGAGGGAAAGAGAGAAGAGAGAGAAGTAGAGCGAAAAAAAATAATAATAATGATCAGTAGATGGTGACAGTGGAAAGTGACAACAAAAGGGCAATTAATAGTGATGACAAAGAATCCATCCCAATTTGGGTTCATGAAATAGATTGATTGATTTGATTGATGAAATTGAGGTTATTATGTCTCTGTTTTCGAAATGGGTATGGTTCCAAAACAGTGGCCCATGATTTGGGACCTAGACAAATAGTTCATTTGTGTTGAACCCAATAAATAGGTCATTTATGTTGAATTGACAAATAAGACTAGAATTGTTTCAAATTCAAGACGTATTTTTTAAGAATTTTGGATCTATTTTACTAGATTTGGGACTAGTTTCCCAAATTCAGGATTCTTTTCTAAGAATTCAAGACCAATTTCCCAAAATTTGGAAGTATTGTTAATTCAAGATTCAGGACCTATTTTTTTAATTCGAGATCTATTTTTATTGTGAACATTCACTAAGGAAATAGGTCTCAAACCAAAAAAATAGGTCCTGAATATAGAAAATAGGTCCCAAACAAAGAGGAATGTCCTGAAAGAAAAAATAGGTCCTAAAAAATTGAAATTTTAAATCCAAAACAGAATTTCTTCTCTTTAATGCCATTCTTATCCTCCATTTTTATTAAATTTCAACAATTAAATTTCTTTAATGCAAATCCACATTATTTTACAAATTCAAAACTCAAGAAACTCATAGTTTCTTCAAACAAAATTTCAAAATCCTCAATAGTTTTCTCATATCGCTACACATGAAAAAAATAACAAAGAGAATGAGAATAATGGGAGAAGTAGAAGAAAGAGAGAAGGTGAAGAAAGAGAAAAGTTTCTAGAGAGAGTCAAACTAGTGAGCTGAAAAACTATGGTCATGTTGAACCAGAGGTGATGGTCAGTTTCTCCATCATGCAATAATAACCACACAACGCTATTGTACAACAGTTGTGAGATCGTCTCTCAAAGATGTTTTTCCTGAGATGATTGACTATACTAGATTCTAATGTGATTGTAACACCCTCTCCCGAGTTAGTACTGTACTTGTGTACGGAATGAGATGATTTTTATTTATAAAATAATAAAAAGGAATTTTAAGGTGTTTTATGATGAAATTAAATTTTTATAGAGTTTTCGAAAGGATCGGGAGTAAAATTAAATATTAAAAGTGGAGGGGTAAATTGGTAAAAATAAAAGATTTTATAAAGATGACAAAATTATAAATATGAGGAAAGGACAAGGATATTGGGGAAAAGTGAAGAATTCTCTAGAATCTGGTAAGGTCATAATTTTGAAAAAGTTTAAGGGTAAAAAACGAGCTTGACCCATGCCTATAAATATAGGTGTGTAGTGAGTAGTGTTGGCAGAAGAGAAAATTTTGAAGAAAGAGAGAAAGAAAAGAGAAAGCTGCCGGCAGAGGATAAGGAAGGCAGATCTGCAACGATGACCTAGTTGATTTCTGTCATTTTTTAGGAGAATCAAGCTGTTGGAAGGTAAGGAACCAAATCTGGTAAGGTTTAAGTGATAAAAATAAGTTTTATAATTTTGTGTTGGTGAAAAGCTATCGAAAATAGCTTCTGGGTCGTAAGTGATTAACAAGATTTTGGGTATGTAGATCTGGTGAGTTGAAACTTAAACGAGTGAGAAAGTAGGGCAAGCGCTGAGCAAGACTCTAGTAAGTGAAATAGGTGAAAATGATGCTGATTTGTGGTGATTTATTTATGATTTGAGATAACTTAGTTTTTGTCACTGAACCTAATGAGATCGCGACCTGAGAGTTTGGTGAAGAACTGATGATATGTTGATTAAGTGTATGTACGTGAAATAAGGTCGAGGTGTGTTAATGGTAATGTAAAATATAAAAGTCTTGAGAGGGAGTAATAAAAGTATATATATGCGTGAGTCAAGGCAGGACCTCACGAGATGTGAGCTAAAGGAGGCCCTTAACGCATTTCAACTAGTCAAGATGGTCGCCTGGAGAGCGAGCTGAGCTATGTCTGTTTCTCTCCATCTCGCCTGTCTGGACTGAACTGAAGTGTGAGCTCGCAAGAGGAGCTGAATGAGGTCAAGCCCATTAGGGGTGCCTAGCCAAGTTAGCCTAAAGTAGTAGCTAGCAAAGGCGAGCTGAGAGGGGTTGAGGAGCGACCTGAGCTAGTGGGAGGTGGTAGCTCACTGAGAGAGTGAACTTAGCGAGCTCGCTAAGATGAATGCCCTCAGTTCGGGCTGAGCTGTGCAAGGTAGGAGCTCGCTGAAGGCACGAGCTGAGGTGCAAGCTCGCAGCTCGAGTTGGATTGGCAGTGTTACAGTTCCCAGTAGTTCTTTTGAAATTAGAAGTTAAATAAAATAGCTCAGCTAGTTAAGTGAAGGTCTCATTTGTGATTAAATATAGGTGATCAAGCGAGTTGAGGAGGTCGCTACAGCAGTGTTGCAAGTGGATAGGACATCAAGTTATGAGTGTGAACTGTTTTAAATACTTTACAAGTTCATGTTGCAAAATCCTTATAAACTTTCATTCATTATTTCTTAGTTATTAATGATTTATTTTTTTAGCATGCAAAGATATAATTTTGTATGATATGATATACAAATATTATTAGCTTATTTTATGAAAAAAAAAAAAAATTAATTTGAGATTTACAAAAGAAAGAGTTTTCAAAGACTAATGAAACGACCCTTATAGATAGACAGACCTTCTAGCATTGGACCCGACCGGTACATCCCACAGTGTAGGGCAAGTGTTGGGAGGGTTAATCCTGCTAATATCGAGGGGATAAAGTTTGTCATGTCTATTGAGTCGCCCTCTATACTCGTGGGGTATTGTCTCGCTTGCGGTGTGTGATGATAGTTCCACCACGCATTAACGGGATGTCTTTGTAGCTTTGTCACGGTGTGCGATGATAGCTATTCGGCCACGTGACCCCCCACACTGAGTGGAGCTGGTCTACCCGTTTATGTAGTTATAGCTTTTGTTGGATTCCCAATTAGTACATATTTTAGAAAGAAACGCATACCTTGAAAAACAAATTTTAGAAAGAAAAGATTTTAGGAAGTATTTTAGAAAAAGCTTTCGAAATCCTAAAGATAATTTATAAAACCCAAGTTTTTCGAAAATAAAACATCTTAAAGAAAAATGTTTTCGGGAGATATTTTATATAACTTAGTTTAAATAAAACTCTCACACACTTACTAGGCCTTACAACTTACAAATGTTTGGTTTCATGTTACAAAACCCTCCCAGGTGCAGGAATAAGGAATTAGGGTACCAGTCTGCCGTGATCAGACTAGGTGACAGACCCCTCTCCTTACTAGACCTATCGACAGCCTCACGGTAGCTCTCCAGCGGATATCTGATCCAACTAGAAAGTTTTCGTAAAGCTACGCTATTTGCTTTTCAAAACTTTCTTTTAATACGGAAACACAGATAAATTTTTATTTTTCCTTTCTTTTTATTTCAAACATTTATAAAACGGATTTGTAAAAATTTGGGTAGTATAACGGCTATTTTCCGAACATGTCACCCTGCAAATTTCAAAATTTAACACTTCTATGGCAAACAGTTCTCCACTACTGGGCCTTAGACCCTCAAATCGTTTCCACAATCCAACCACAAATAGATTTATAAAATTAAATTCAACAAATTACAATTCATTTTCATTAAACACAAAAATATAATTTTCATTCACCTAAAAAGTTAATCTTATTAACACAAAATACTATATACAACCCAAAAGATAATTTACAATTATATTCATAAAAATTTGCATGTAATGCATGACATACACTTTCGAATATAAACCTATGCAGTGATTGTTTTGTGTCAGGCCAGCTACGCGTCCGATGGAGCATTTTCTGATTAACGGTTCGTTCCTGCACTTGGGGAGGATTTTTCAAAAACATATGAAAAGAATGGTGAGTATAAAACTCAGTGAGCGGATAACTTTTAACTAAAATTTTCTTTTAAAAAATATATATATGTCCTCTCGAAATAATTTATAAACTAATAATTTTCTTATAACTTTATTAAAATTATGAAACTAATTAATTCTTATAAACTTTTCTTTATTTCTCGAAACTGGAAATAAATTTCTAATTTAATAAACTTCACATCTACTGATGTGTTTTTCTCTTTAATCTCACCAAAGGCAACCCAAGAAACTTAACCCTATTGTGACGAAATTTCTCATTGTCACTAGAGCTTGGGAATGCTACCATGTGTAGTCCCAGATGTGGGAAACTCTTGGGGTCGCGATTCTCCTCCCAACATCAGACAGATCTACACTACCATATACGTGCAGAGGGCGACTCATAGACTCAGACTCAGACTCAACCCCCCAAGCTAGTAACTATCCCAACATTTTGTCATACACGCAATGGTACTACAGTTGGGTATATTGGGGATTAGGGTAAACCAAAGGCATCTAAAATTCTTCCATATACTTATAACTTTCATTTTTGAATATAAACTTTATAATCGAAAATACTTTCGAAACATCTTATCAATTTAATTCAATGCATGTATATATATCAAAAGCATAGTAATTTACTTTGCTTAAAAATAAATACAATACAATTACAATATAAATTCAAGAAATATACATACATAATAAACTTAAAATATGCTAAAATTTAATTAAACTTGATAGCTTGAAATAATGTCAATAACCTTTCATTAAACTAACTCAATAAAATAAAACCACTCACAATTTACTTTCAAACTACTCCACCACTCCTTCAAAACCTCCCTTTGATTCTTTTTGTTTCCAAGTCACCTAAAATCACATTCCACCATCAATTCATCACCTTGTTCATTTAATTTCAATGTCAATCTCATTTATTTTTCAAATTTGAACCTAAAGGATAATATACAATATAATGCCAATTCTTGATATAATCTTCCAAACCAACATTTTTCATTTAAAATCAATTCAACAAATCACTCAATTAAATCTTTAACGCCATAAAATGCCAATTAATCATTTAATCCATCTCAATATATATTTATTCAATAAATTCACCATTTCACCATATTTTGCACTAATAATCTTACAACCAACTCTATTAATTTCTTTAGCAACAAAACACTCAAACACCTTATAAACATCATCAAAACACATTAAAAAGATTGGATAACAAATTTACACTCATTCTTAACCTTAACCAATATAATCATCCAAACTTTCCAATTTCCATTTTTTTTACATCCTTTTAATTCCAATCAACTTAAATTCATCCCCAAACCTTATACAACTCCTTCAAACATTAAAATCAACTTAAACACATGTAAAAACACAATGATCCATACACTAGTACACACATCCAACAATTCAATCACTTGATTTTTCTTTCCAAATTTCATCTTAAATTACTTTACTATCACCTATAAATTCATCCAAACACTAAAATACATCCAATTACCTAATCTTTTCCAAATTCATCACATACTAGTATATGACAAACTTCATCCATATTATTCATTTCAAGCTAAAAAATCACACCCAAAAGGATCAACAATTCATCAATTTATCAACTAAAACCTTAAACTAAAAATCAATCAAATTTCATCAACTCAAGATATCAAACCCTAACCTTACCTTTCAAAAATCTTGATCCAAAGCTTCTTGATGTTTTCCTTCCCTTCCAAGATCAAATTGATGGTGATCTAACTCCCTTCAACCCATAAAATCCATTAAAGAACTCATTAAATCAACAATCCATAAAAACCCATCAGCTAGTTCATAAATCAACTCACTAACATTCAATCTCTTCACTTTGTTTTCTTGAAATATCTTGATAGACTAGAGAGAGAAGGATGGATGAGTACGTTGGAGACTTCCTCTTCTTCTTCTCTTTCTTCTTTCACGGTCATATTTCTTCTTCTTCCTCTCAGTTTCAGCTTGTCACAGGTCTGCTCTCTCTTCAGCTTGTCTCACGGTTTCACTTTGGTTCTCATGGTTTCTCTCTTCTTTCAAACGAATGCTTCACTTGGTCTAGCTCTCATGCACTTCAACTTTATATACTTGTCCCTTGAAAAGTCTAAATTGCCCTTGGAATGACTTTAAAATCACACAATTGTTTACATCATTTTAATTGGTTCAACCATGCATTCCAATTAATTCACCAATCAATTCCATCCAAATTAGTTTCAATTCAACTAATTACACTTCTTTTTTACTTAAATGTGTCAACACTTCATTGGTTTATTCTATTTCATAAGGATTGTGCTTCTTTAATGATTATCCTTTTATGTGTTTCTTTAATAATTCTTAAACTTAAAATTGAATCCTCATTTAACATTAATAAATTCCAAAAATATTTCATGATCATCCTATCATCAAATTGACCATGCAATACTCTAATTAGTTATCTTAACCTTCAATTCCATGCTGAATTGGTTTTGAACTTACTAATTTCACAATGTTTCCAACGAAGATATCTTTATCGATAAATATTTGGAACCCTTAAAATCCACTTAAACGGACTCATTTTTACTCCGTTTTAGTTTCTAATAACTCTAATTCCTATTTCGAGGCTTATAATGTACGGGGTCCATTTTTCTAAAATCACTATTCACCTAAAAATACTATCCACTCGAAAATACTATTGATCGAAAAAATTTTATCTCACGATACTTTAGGAAATTTTCTGTTTCTCGAAATTCACTATTCACTCAAAAATCACTATTCACATAAAATTACTATTCATCTAAAAATACTATTTCATCCGAAAATACTATTTATTTGGAAAACACTATTTCTCCTGGGGAAATGAAATTTTGGGTTCTACACTAGGTGGGTTAGACGACTGACGACGCTGCATTGTTCTTTTGTAAACATTGTGTTTTTAATATTATTATTAATTACTTTATTATGCGCACTTCAAATTTTGAACAAAATTTTATAGAACTTTTATGTAAACATGATGACATGTCGATTTTAGATAATGTTTTTAGTAATGTTTATGATGATGTTTTTAGATATATTTTGCTTAAAAATTGTAATGAAATTTTAAAGTAAATGGTTTTCTTGTTTAGCAAAGTTATTTATAGATACGTGTTTGCTCTATGACGTCCTTTGGATCTTATTAGTTAGACTTTAGAAGGGTCTCGTACAGTACTCGACAGGACTACCGGGTTCATTAAAGGGAATTCGGGTCAAGGCCTGTCATGAATAAATTGAGTATTGAAAATAAAACAAAGTTTGATTTTAAAAGAAAAATTGATTAAGAAAATTATGCCAAATTTTGAGAGAGAAAACAAATGGAATTAAATGTTAGGTCACCAATGCTTTGATTTAATCAAAGCCAATTAATTCAAATGAACCCTAACTCTTAATGGAGAGTCCTATCGATTCGGTCACCATATGAATGCTAAATTCAATCCCCAATTACTATATCTATTGTTCCTAGAGTGAATTGTCATTGAAAACCAAATAAGAGTATTGGCTTTTAGCCTAATTGAACAACGAACATGCTCAATCAAGTTATCATTCATCTAGGTCTATTAGATTGTACTAAGAAGCTACTAGTTTTTACCACTTATAACTTTATGGCGTTGAATTGCATATATTAAGTTGTTTTTATTATTATTATTTTTTTTGACGTGATCAAACCATTTAATACTATTAAAAATAATTGGGAAACAAAAAAGTTAAATTCTTAACTTTTAACTTAATTACGAATAGCTTAATAATATTTAAAATATTCTATTACAGGTCTATTTGCCTCGAAATAATATATTTTCAATTTTATCATAATGTTATATGCAAAATATTTTTTCCCTATTACTTATATGACATAATTTTTTTTCTAAAACCCTCTCATCCCAAAACTTTTTAAAATTAGACTAATTTATTTTAATTTACAATTTAAACATTTACTATTTTTAGTTGATTTTTAAATATAAGGTAAAGTCTATAGAATCCCCTGAAAAGGTAAATAACCTGATTTTACCTCAATTTTTCAAAATATTAGTCAAAAAACCCTCTATCGTCAGCCAAAAACAATTTTCATCAAGATTTTTAATGGTTTTGTGAAAAAAACAGTAAAGGACCACAATACCCTTAGTATATTGAAAAATTAAAAATAAGAAACAAAAAATTAATCAATTACCAAACTACTATTTCATAACCAAAATAAATAAATAAATAAATTTTAATCCTTTTAGCCCACTAGTTATTTAAAAATAAATAAATAAACCTTATTTCTTTTTTTTTAATAATAAAATATTAAATTAAAAATTAAATTTAAAAGTATACAAAACAAAAAATCATTTTATTATCACCATCCATCTCATGCAAAGGATGGTGATTTTTTTAGAATTAAATTAAAAAAATTAAATAGAAAATAAAAAAATAAAAATAAAAATGTGGAGATTTAGATCGGATCTCCACTGTCCATCCAGATCCGATCTAGATCTATACCAACCATCGATTCATCTTCGTTGATAAAGATGTTCCAGAAACTTTCAAACCTTCAAAATCGACTCTTTCTTAACCCTATCAACCAAATCGACCGATCCCTATATCTCCAACCGTATCAGCCAACCCCTTCATCTCTAACTCAGCTCTTTCAACACCAAATCAATCACCAGAACCCTCATTTCTAACAAAATCTGCATAAACACATGAACACAACAACATATGCATAAATAAAACAAAACCAACAATAATAAAAGGCTGGACAATGGAGCGGCTGATGGAGTTGATTCAGTCTTCCTTCTCCTTCTCGGCTTGGCAAGGAAGAACATGGTGAAGTGACACCACATTTGACGTCGACATCAAAAGCTCATCATTAGCGAACCTAGCAAACACGTTCCATTGCTTGAGCTTATCAAGTTTGTTGGAAGTGGGTCGAGCTACTATGTTTCAATTCGATTTGGAAGTGTAAGCGTAGGAGATGAACACCCCATTGAAGTCATCCTACAGGCGATAGTGCAGTTGTACTGATGGAGCTAATAGAGAAGGAGGAAGAGAAGAAGACGAGCTAGTGAAGGAATCATATCCGATAAATGATAACGACGATGATATTGAGGAGAGATGATAGAGAGAGATGGGGGTTAAGTGAGATGACAAAGATAGATGGTAAGGAGAGAGTGAAGACCAGCTAGTGGAGAAGCCATATTCGATGGGTGACAGTAGCGATCAAATTGGGGAGAGATGATAGAGAAAGGTGGTAGGGAGAGAGTGATTGGATGAGATTTCTGTGGTGTGTGTAGTTTTTTAGCATTACATATGTCCCTTTTTTATTTGTTGAATCATTGTTTTAATTTATTCAATATTTAAAAATATTATACAATCTTCTAGGAAGTCGATGGAATTTTTGGTTTAACCTTTAATGACAATTTTACTGTAAGCCTTTACCCAGATTTATTATTTTATGATATTAGAAATCTTCGAATTTAATTACGGTCGGATAGTATGCCTCCAGTGGTGTTATTTGAGGTTTATTATATTTTCGTATCGCAAGTCGGATGTCGTTTGGTTGACCCCGGTACGAATACAAAGTGATTAGGAGTGATTTATGTATTAATCAAGCGAGGTAAGCTCACGGAATAAAGTAAAAGATATTTTATTTCAACCAATAAGAAATGAGATAAGTGACTTTTAAAAGTAGTAGATATGGTTGTGTCACGTGTCATCTATTGATTGGTTGAAGAAATAAGTGGACTAAAGTGTGCCAAGTGGACCAATAGAATTGATATTTATCTATTTCTGGGCACTAGTACAATTATTGAAAGTTTGAGGTGATAAAGTGAGATTTTCTTGAGAGATATTTTAGCAATTGAGCATTAGTATATATATTAGTTGATTTTGTCTCATTTGCTTCATTTTTGGATGTGAGAAGCAAGAGAGAAAGAGAGAGTCGTGCAAGAGAGGAGTCGAGACCATGAGGGGAGAAAAAAAAAAAAAAAAACTACACGGGCAGTCATGAGAGAGGGAGGAAGAGAAGGTGATCCGGTCCGTATCTCACCGCGGTTTATTCACCAAAGTCAATCCTTATAATCTCCTCTAGCTAGCCAAACGAATTTGAAGTAAAGATATTGCCTATTGGATGAGTTATTTTAGTTCAAAGTTTGATGATTTATATGAAACTCATTTTATCTTTCGCCTCTTTTTCGAATCCGAGTTTAGGGATGATGAGAGGAAGATGTGAGGATGATTTCATGTGGTTTGTGAGTGGTTTAATGGAAGAAAAATAGATGAAATGAGAGAGGGAAGTACACGGCCAAAGGGGATTTTTTAGAATCTGATTTCGTTTTCAATTTTAAGGCATTAGATGGATATTTTAGAGGTTAGGAAATGATCCTACGAAGTTAGATTTCGAAAACGAAAAGTTTAGGATTGATTTCGGAGCTAAACAGATGAGTTGAAAAGCGTTTTTTGAAACCCTTCGAAACGCATTTGTTTAACGTTCGAAACCGTTTATTTAATCATGATTGAGTGTTAGAATACTAGAGGATTGATTATTGAAGTTATCGGATGTTCGAAGCAATTTATAAAGATAGTTACATTAAAATCAATTTATAGTTTTGTGTCAGTAAATTTATTGCTTCTAAATGAGTAATTGATGTTTTAGGGTAAAAGCGGAAAGTATTGGAGGATTTTGAAGGAGGTTCGCTTTCGATCGGAAGACGTTTTATGAGTAGAAATCTCACCTTACCAAGTATAGTTTGAATTACAGTTTATTTAATGGTTATTTATATTTATTATATTTTTGCAATTAAATTCCGTATTATTGTTATATTAAGATTCTATTATATGAGCTTTAAATTGAGTATGTGTTTATATAAAGAACCATTGAGAATTAACGTTTTTAGACTTTTTGTCTTAAAACCGAGTTTACTTGAGAATACCGAGAAAAAGTATTTTAATACGTCGATGGTTTACCCTAACCCCAGTTAAGTATCTAGTAGAATGCTCTATGCGTGCATGGTAGATGTAAAAGAGTTACTAACTAAGAGAGAGAGAGTCAGTTGAGCTACTCTCTGCACGTATAGGGTAGTGTAGTTCAAACCGATTGCGTAGGGATAATGCGTGTCCAGAGTCGCGCATTGATGACTATACATGGTAGATTCCCAAATTCCTAGTGGCTAGTTAGAGATTTATGCAGCCATGACAGAAGTAGTTTTCTTGGGTTTCCATCAAGGTGAGAAGTAAGAAAGTTTTCGAAAGAAATTCGAAGTGTATTTCAGAAACAGTTTTATTTGAAAAATTAAAAAGTATTTCAGAAAAATACTTTAGTTTATGAAACGGTGTAATGTTTATCTCACTGAGTTATACTCACCGTTTATTTCTATATGTTTCTTAAAAATGTTCCCTCAAGCGCAGAAGCGAGTCGTCCAGCAGATGAGGCTCAGACTGACGCACGGATAGATTGATGGACGACTACACCCTATTATATAGCTCATCTTTTGTCATGCATATGTTGTATGTAAATCATGATGAAAATGATGTAAATTTGTAAATAGAAATATCCGTTATTGGATGCACGTTTCATGAAAATGTTTTAAAAAGAAAATTTTCGATTTCCATCGATTTCACACATGTGATTATTTATGTTGTGACTGGGTTAGGATGAGGGCCAGAGGCCCCATGGTAGTGGAGAATTGTTTATCATAGAAGTGTATTTAATCTATTTTGAATTTGCAAGGTGGCATAGTCAAGTCAACAGTCGGCGTGCTGTTGGATTTTATCAGAAAAATGAAAAATTTTTATCCTCGCCACCTAACAAACGAGTTCAAAATAAGTTCGAATTAAGTAACGGTGCTCCGACGGGATTCCTTCGAGCTAAAGTTAGGCTTCGTTGGAGTTCTATCGGAGTGCTACGAGGTATTTCTCGGGTTCGGAGAAGAGATTTAAGAAGGGTCCCATCAATTTGGAATCAGAGCTTTTGGTTTAAAGTGTTTAGAAAATTTTTGAAAATTTGTGCATCCAAAAGTTATTTATGCATATTATTGCATTGAGTTATAAAATGTTGCATGACATTCATTGTTTTGACTGTAGTAGAGCTATGCGTCCAACTAGTCATCCTTGTACGCGCAGAGCCATCGCTGAGACTCTGCCTGTTCCTTCTACTCCACTAGAGGCTGATGAGCCTATTCATGAGTCAATAAATGAGCCTCAGCCTGGGGTGCAGCCAGAGCCACCAGTGGTAGGGCCAGCAGTAGATCCTATAGAGAGATTGGCCCAGATTATGCATGGCATGAGACCTCGTGCACCAAACGCCACCGTAGAGAGAGCACAAAAGTTAGGCGCCGAGGGTTTTGATGGATCAGGGGGTCCAGATGCAGCTTTAGAGTGGCTGGAGAGTACAGAGAGGATTCTAGAGCAGATGGAGTGCGAGGATCCGCAGAGAGTATCTATTGCTTCATTTCTCCTGCGAGCTTCCGCTAGAGATTGGTGGGATTCCGTGAGGAAGAGAGTGACCACTCCGCTTTCATGGGAGCAGTTTAAAGAGTATTTCAATGAGACGTTTCATCTTAAGGCTTACAGGGATGCAAAGATTGAGGAGTTCTACCGTTTGGTTCAGGGTAATATGACGGTGGAAGAGTATGAAAAGAAGTTTACAAAGTTGTCCTGAGTGGCGCCATTCATTGTCGACGATGAAGCCAACAAATGCCATAAGTTTCTGCAGAGCCTGAACTTCAGAATCAAGACATATGTAACTGCTACCGAGTATAGAGAATACGAGAGATTAGTAGAGGCAGCTTTAAGAGGGTTGAGAGGACTTTTCAGACCGAGAGGGGTCAGCAGCCGCAGAAGAGGGGACCGAGCCAGGGATGGCAGACTGGGGGACCTAGTAAAACCCCCAAGACTGGAAGTAAGTCTGGAGGACCTTCAGAGAGGCAGCAGAGTCAAGGAGTTACCTCTATTCAGGGTTCGGTGAGGTAGCCATCAGGTTCTCAAGGCCGAGGTAGCAGTTAGAGCAGGGTACCTCGCTGTGCGACATGTGGGAGATTTCATCAAGGAGAGTGTCATTTTGGTTGTATTGGGTGCTATTATTATGGTCAGGAGGGATACTTGAAGAGAGATTGCCTGCAGAGGACTACGGCAAAGAGTAGTGATTAGAGACCAGCGACTCCGATTTAGCCTAGTGGAGGGCAGTCGAGAGGTAGGGGAGGTCCACAGGGGAGAGGACCAGGGACTCATATACAGCCAGGTAGAGGTATAGGTCGAAGTACCTTAGCCAAAGGACAGCCAGGAAGACCTCCAGTACAGGCGATGGTGTTTGTTGTAACTCAATAGGAGGCAGAGGCTACTCTAGAGATGGTTACAGGTACTGTTTTGATTTCCGGATCAGATGCTCATGCTTTAGTAGACCCGGGGGCCACATATTCTTTCATCTCTGAGAGCTTCGTGAGTAGGGTAAAGTTGTCTTTAGAGCCCTTAGAGAGTGGGATGATAGTTGTTACTCATACTGGAGATACGTTGGTGGATGAGAGGGTATACAGAGGTGGTCAGGTTGTGGTTGAGGGTAGATCATCCTAATTAGTTTGATATTGCTAGATATTCATGATTTTAATGTGATACTGGGGATGGATTGGTTAGCTACTCATCGTGCCATAGTTGATTGCTTCCGAAAGGAAGTCAGACTCAGTACGCCATGGGAGCCAGATGTGGTGTTCAGGGGTGAGCGCAGGATGCTTCCTTCGTGTATGATATCGACTATGACAGTTAGGAAGATGTTGAGGAAGCAATGCATGGGTTATTTGGCTTATATGGTGGACACAACAGAGACCAAGGCCAGATCAGAGGATATTCCCATGGTTGGGGAGTTTCCAGATGTATTCCCGAATGACCTTCCTAAGTTGCCGCCAGACAGGGAGATTGAGTTTGAGATTAATTTGATTTTAGGGATAGCACCTATAGCCAGAGCACCCTACAGGATGGCACCTACTGAGTTGAGAGAGCTGAAGGTGCAGTTAGAGGAGTTAGTGGATAAGGGTTTTATCCGACCGAGTGTTTCTCCTTGGGGAGCACCAATGTTATTTGTGAAGAAAAAGGATGGCAGTATGCATTTGTGCATTGATTACTGGAAGTTAAATAAAGTAACAATATGGAACCAGTATCCACTTCCTTGCATTGAGGATTTGTTTGATCAGCTTCAGGGGGCTAGTATATTTTGGAAATTGATTTGAGATCGGGTTACCATCAGTTGAAGATTAAAGAAGAGGATGTGCCCAAGACTGCCTTCGGGATGCGTTATGGACACTATAAGTTTTTGGTGATGCCTTTTGGGCTAACCAATGCTCCTGCAGTGTTTATGGATTTGATGAATAGGGTGTTTCATAATTTTCTTGATAAGTTTGTGATAGTGTTCATTGACGACATCCTAGTGTATTCATGCAGTAGAGAGGCCCATGTCGAGCATTTGAGGTTGGTTTTGCAGACTTTGAGGGATCACCGACTGTATGCTAAGTTCAGTAAGTGTTAGTTTTGGTTGGACAAGGTCTCATTTTTAGGGCATGTGGTATCTGCAGATGGGATCAGTGTAGACCCTTAGAAAATTGAAGCAATTTTGAATTGGAAGCAGCCGACTTCCGTTACAAAGGTCAGGAGTTTCTTAGGATTGGCAGGGTATTATCGGAAGTTCGTGAAGGGATTCTCCAAAATAGCCATTCCTTTGACGAAACTGACTAGAAAATATGTAAAGTTTGAGTGGTCAAAAGCCTGTTAGAAGAGTTTTGATGACTTGAACGCTAGATTAACCATAGCTCCCGTTCTTACACTTCCTTCTAGGACAAAGGGCTTCGTGGTGTATAGTGATGCTTCCAGACAAGGTCTAAGGTGTGTTTTGATGCAGAATGGGAAAGTAATAGCATATGCATCTAGACAATTGAAGAAGCACGAGCAAAATCACCCTACTCATGATTTGAAGCTAACTGTTGTAGTATTTGCACTGCGGATCTGAAGACATTACTTGTATGGGGTTTCCTGCCAAATATTTACAAACCACAAGAGCCTCCAGTATCTACTCTCTCAGAAAGAACTAAACATGAGGCAGAGGAGGTGGTTAGAGGTAATTAAAGATTATGACAGCACTATTCAGTACCATCCAAGGAAGGCCAATGTGGTAGCTAACACCTTAAATAGACAGCCCTCTAGTTCAGTGGCTCATTTGAGGCAGGATACCTTCTGTTGTTGAGAGACCTGAGGTCCCTAAGAGTTCATTTGGGGATTATAAAGTCAGGTGCTCTACTAGCCACATTCCAAGTCCGACCAGTACTTACAGATCGGGTTCGAGAGTTACAGGGTCAAGATCCTCAGTTGATTAAGATTCGTCAGAAGGTTGAGTTGGGCAGAGGACAAGACTTCTCGGTGAGAGACGATGGTACTCTGATGATGGGTCAGAGATTATGTGTTCCAGACTTGGTAGATCTTAAGAAAGAGATTTTAGATGAAGCTCATTCTTCTGCATACGCGATGCATCCAGGGAGCACAAAGATGTACCATACCTTGAGAGATCACTATTGGTGGAAATGTATGAAGAGGAAGATAACTGAGTATGTATCCAAATGTTTGATATGCCAACAGGTTAAAGCAGAGCATCAGAGACCAGCAGGTTTATCTCAGCCTCTCTCTATCCCAGAGTGGAAATGAGAGCATATCACTATGGATTTTGTGGTCGGTTTCCCCTCCAGTCGGAATGGGCATAATAGTATTTAGGTAATAGTTGATAGGTTTATGAAGTCAGCTCATTTTTTACCTGTTCGCAGTACTTATTCCCTAGACAAGTTGGCCAGTCTATATGTTGACGAGATCGTCAAGCTACATGAAGCTCCAGTTTCAATTGTATATGATAGAGATCCCAGGTTTACATCTAGATTCTGGCCTAGTTTGTAGAGAGCATTGGGCACTCAGTTACACTTCAGTACAGCATTTCATCCTCAGACGAATAGACAATTCGAGCGTATCATTCAAACTCTAGAGGATATGCTGAGATCCTGTGTGATGGAGTTTGGAGGTAGTTGGGATTCTTATTTGCCTCTGATCAAGTTTGTCTATAATAATAGTTATCAAGTCAGTATCGACATGACACCTTATGAGGCTCTTTATGAGAGGTGGTGCAGAACGCCGGTATGTTGGGATGAAGTGGGCAAAAGGAAACTTCTAGCACCCGAATTAGTACAGATGACTACAGATAAAATTAAGATCATTCGGGATAGGTTAAAGATCGCCCAAAATCGTCAAAAAAGTTATACAGATAATAAAAGACGAGATCTGAAATTTCAAGTAGGGGATAAGGTCTTCTTGAAGATATCACCGTGGAAAGAGATCATCAGATTTGGTAGACGTGGAAAGCTTAGTCCAGCGATATATTGGTCCCTATGAGGTGACGTAGCTTATCGCTTGGAGCTTCCACCAGAATTGTCCAGGATTCATAATATATTCCATGTCTCGATGCTCCGCAAGTACATGTCAGATCCTTCACATGTATTGACCGAGCAGCCAGTGGAATTGAGAGAGAACCTGACTTATGAGGAGAGTCCAGTTCAGATCTTAGACAGGAGGGAGCAGGTTCTACGCAACAAAATAATTCCATTGGTAAAAGTTCTGTGGAGGAACCATTCTATTGAGGAGACTACGTGGGAGCCTGAAGAGCAAATGCGGAGACAGTACTCGTACATTTTTTATTCAGGTATGTTATTTAAATTTCGAGGACGAAATTTATTTTAAGAATGGGAGAAATTGTAAGCCCTCACCCAGATTTATTATTTTATGGTATTAGAAATCTTCGAATTTAGTTACAGTCGAATAATATGCCTCCAGTAGTGTTATTTGAGGTTTATTATATTTTCGTATCGCAAGTCGGATATCGTTTGGTTGACCTTGGTACGAATACAAAGTGATTAGGAGTGATTTATGTATTAATCAAGCGAGGTGAGCTCACGGAATAAAGTAAAAGATATTTTATTTCAACCAATAAGAAATTAAATAAGTGACTTTTAAAAGTAGTGGTTATGGTTGTGCCATATGTCATCTATTGATTGGTTGAAGAAATAAGTGGACTAAAGTATGCCAAGTGGACCAACAGAATTGATGTTTATCTATTTTTGGGTACTAGTACAATTATTGAAAGTTTGAGGTGATAAAGTGAGATTTTCTTAAGGACTTTTTAGCAATTGAGCATTAGTATATATATTAGTTGATTTTGTCTCATTTGCTTCATTTTTGGACGTGAGAAGCAATAGAGAAAGAGACAGTCGTGCAAGAGAGGAGTCGAGACCGTGAGGGGAGAAAAAAAAAAAAACTACGCGCGCAGTCGTGAGAGAGAGAGGAAGAGAAGGTGATTCGGTCCGTATCTCGCCGCGATTTATTCACCAAAATCGATCCTTATCATCTCCTCTAGCTAGCCAAATGAATTTGAAGCAGAGATATCGCCTATTGGGTGAGTTATTTCAGTTCAAAGTTTGATGATTTATATGAAACTCATTTTATCTTTCGCCTCTTTTTTGAATCCGAGTTTAAGGATGATGAGAGGAAGATGTGAGAATGATTTTAGTGTGGTTTGTGAGTGGTTTAATGGAAGAAAAATAGATGAAAAGAGAGAGGGAAGTACACGGCCAAAGGGGGTTTTTTAGGATCTAATTTCGTTTTCGATTTTAAGGCATTAGATGGATGTTTTAGAGGTTAGGAAATGATCCTACGAAGTTAGATTTCAAAAACGAAAAGTTTAGGATTGATTTCAAAGCTAAACGGATGAGTTAAAGGGCGTTTTTCGAAACCCTTCGAAAAGCGTTCGTTTAACATTCGAAACTGTTTATTTAATCATGATTGGGTGTTAGAACACTAGAGGATTGATTGTTGAAGTTATCGGATATTCGAAGCAATTTATAAAGATAGTTACATTAGAATCAATTTATAGCTTTGTGTTAGTAAATTTATTGATTCTAAATGAATAATTAATGTTTTAGGGTAAAAGCGGAAAGTATCGGAGGATTTCGAAGGAGGTTCACTTTCGATGGGAAGGCGCTTTGTGAGTAGAAATCTCACATTACCAAGTGTAGTTTGAATTAAAGTTTATTTAATTGTTATTTACATTTATTATATTTTTGCAATTAAATTGCATATTATTATTATATTAAGATTCTATTATATGAGTTTTAAATTGAGTATGCGTTTATGTAAAGAACAATTGAGAATTAACGTTTTTAGGCTTTTTGCCTTAAAAGCGAGTTTACTTGAGAATATCGAGAAAAAGTATTTTAATACACCGATGGTTTACCCTAGCCCCAGTTAAGTACCCAGTAGAATGCTCTATGCGTGCATGGTAGATGTGAGAGAGTTACTAACTAAGAGAGAGAGAGTCAGTTGAGCGACCCTCTGCACGTATAGGGTAATATAGTTCAAACCGATTGCGTAGGGGTAACGTGTACCCAGAGTCGCGCATCGGTGACTACACATGGTAGATTCCCAAATTCCTAGTGGCTAGCTAGAGATTTATGCGACCACAATAGGAGTAGTTTCCCTGGGTTACCATCAAGGCGAGAAGTAAGAAAGTTTTCGAAAGAAATTCGAAGTGAGTTTCAGAAACAGTTTTATTTGAAAGATTAAAAAGTATTTCAAAAAAATACTTTAGTTTATGAAACGGCTTAATGTTTATCTCACTGAGTTATACTCACCGTTTATTTTCTATGTGTTTTTTAAAAATGTTCCCTCAGGTGCAGGAGCGAGTCGTCCAGCAAATGAGGCTCAGACTACACCCTATTGTATAGCTCATCTTTTGTCATGCATATGTTGTATGTAAATCATGATGAAAATGATGTAAATTTGTAAATAGAAATATCTGTTATTGGATGCACGTTTCATGAAAATGTTTTGAAAAGAAAATTTCAGATTTCCATCGATTTCACACATGTGATTATTTATGTTGTGACTGGGTTTGGATGAGGGCCTCTAGTAGTGGAGAATTGTTTGCCATAGAAATGTATTTAAATCTATTTTAAATTTGCAGGATGGCATAGTCCAATAAACAGCAGGCATGCTGCCGGATTTTTATCAAAAAAATGAAAAAAATTTATCCTCACCACCTAACAAACGAGTTCAAAATAAGTTCGAATTAAGTAACGGTGCTCCGACGAGATTCTTTCGGGCTAAAGTTAGGGTTCGTTAGAGTTCTGTCGGAGTGCTACAGGGTCTTTCTCGAGTTCGGAGGAGAGATTTAGGAAGGGTCCCGTCATTTACTCTCCAAATTAACAGATCGATTAGGTTATTAACGGAATTACTATGTTATTTAACGGTTGGACTACTTTAGCTATTATTTTCAATACCAAAAGTGGTTTGATATTATTTTCAATTACAGGGGATAAAGTAATAATAACCCTAAATATAATTCAACCCATAGATAATTTCATTATTTTTATTCAAATATATAAATATAGTTAATTCTATTATACTTTTTAGTCATGTTTTAATTATAAATACATATTATAGATAATTATTTATTTAGTTTTTTTGTTTGTCATATAATAAATAAAATTTTATAACAATTAATAATAAAAAGGGTATTAGTTTTTAAATAATTTTAACTTTAAAAACCAAACAATTTTATAATATATTTAGAGGTGAGAAAACTAAATGAACATGTCATTTAAATTTTAGGATTTAACCACTATTTAGTCTTTAGTAAGTTTCAACACTGTTCAATCTTTAGATAAAAAAACAAATGACCCTTAAATGATCTCTTAAATACTCTCTAACATCCAATCGTTCATAATCAAGATTAAGAATAGAATTGGTCCTTCATATCCAAAACCAAAACAAAGAACATTGGCTTCCTAACTAGAAATTTTGTTGCACATCTCAAATTGAATACAACACACACACACACAAAGAAGCAAAAAAAAAAAAAAAAAAAAAAAAGCAAAGAATGAACCCTTAAACTCCATTGAATGGTTTTCCAATGATTTGATCTCCTGAGCTCTTCTTGGTGAAGGACTCCTTGATTTCTTTCCTTCTTCACTTAAGAATGAACCAATTGAGATGAGTTTGGATGAAGGAAATGAATGAAGATTCAGGTGTTTTCTTCTCTAGATGGTAGCTACTCCAAAAATTAGGTTTTATAATGAAGGAATTGTATACTACAATTAGATCAAACTACCCTCAAAATGTTTCAATTTAAAACAAAAGACATGACGATCCATTACATCAATCCCTTACAAAATCATAGCAAACCATCATAGTGGGTTGAAACAAAGGCATCCATTAGATTATTCCATGAGCTAAACGTCACAAAAAACTTGTCAGCAGATTGCTTTTTGGAAAACACCATTTCTCAATTGAATTAAGGCCAAAATGCAACCTTTAAAGCTCAACCACCTAATAGTGAATAAAAACCTTAAACACTACACAAAACACATCAAATCCATAAATTTCACTCGAGAATAAAGCAATAATAATAGAAATTAGGGGCTCCAGACACATACAAAAATATGCTGATCAAGAGGTTGAAATAAGAAATGGTGAATTTGATAAGAATGTGGAAGATGCTTGAAACTCCTTTGTGTAGAGGTAGTATAAAGTATACCAAATATTTTGCTGTTGCAGTTTTGTTTAAGCATAAAGCTACATATGGTCTCTCTTACAAAGGTTTCAATGAACTTCTCGGCACCTTTAAAGATATGTTGTTGCAAGATAATGTTGTTCTTAAGTCATTGTACTCACCTTAAAATGTTCAATTTAGGATATAAGAAAATATATGCATGCATCAATAATTGTTGTTTGTTTTAATAAGATTTGGAGCATGTTGAGGAATTTTCCTATTATGGTGAATCTCTTTTTTGATATAAGGTTATTGGTCAAAGCCAATATTTTATTAACAAAAGAAAAGAAACAAATAAAATAAAGCAAGATTGAATGCCAAAACAACACAAAATGCAATCTCTAAAGGATGAAAACCAAATCACGGGAAGAGAAAGACAACGGATGATTTAGTTGAAACCAAACCATTGCAATATAGTAGGCCTCATTAAAAACCTAACTGAAAAAATCCAATGGGAAAAACTCGGTATAGAAAAAGAGTATCCACCCCTCAAAGCCAAAATTTATGAAACTGATAGTGATGCTTGCCAAGTAGATCATGAGAAAGAAAAAAGCCTAGAAAACTCAGAGCTGTCCATCACCATGTAGAACAAACAAAAGAAGGAGAATGAGAACGAGAGGATAAAACATCCGTAAAGAGTTTCCTTCATAAGAAATACGAGTCACCTTGAAATTCATATCTTGCAAATAAGAAAGATATCTATCCCAAGTTGGTCGCTAGTGCTAAGAAACTCTAAAAGAGTGAGTAAGAAGAAGTGAAACCACATAAGCCGAATCTTTCTTCAACCAAAGTTTTGTTCAATGATAGTTACAAGAATACTGAATAGCATGAATAACAGCTGTCAACTCTATCTCCAAAGCAAAACCTATCCTTAAAGGAATAGCAAAGGCACTTTTGAAAAATCCATGACAAGAATGAAAAACTCTAGCACATCAGCTAAACTTGGAGCCCCAAAAATAAAATAGTCAGTATTAACCTTAATCTAATATAGAGAAAAGGAACCCAAATAACCTTTGTAATACGAGGAGACTTAGAAGGATGAGCAAGAACATGAAGTTTACATAAAGCCCAAAGATCATCCATTGAATTCTGTATAACCTCAGAACTAAAAGAATTTGTCTCTCAAATGAAATAATAAACAAAAAAGAGAGCCTTTTGAAAGGAAGGACACTTCCCATCGAAAATAGTCTTATTACGAGTAAGCTAAATAATCCAAAAACCTGCAATTATGTCAAGAAAAAAAATAGAGATTAAATAAAAATTAGAAGTACAATGTAAATAAAATATGGTAATGGTCTAGAAGAGTTATTATCATTTTTCTCCAATGATTGATGAATCATCATTTTTCCCCTTGATGATTTTAAAAATTCAAAAAAAAAAAAAAACCCTAAAATAGTTGTATTAATCATTAATAGGGAGTAAAATGATGTTTATTGAATCAATAGAGGGAGAAAATGAAGATTTATTAATTGTTGGGTGGAAAATGATAATAACTCCAGTTAAAGAACATTTATAGAAAAATACTAACTATGCATTTTTAATGTAATAAAAAAATATGAGGATAAAGGTATAAAATCTAATAATTTAAGGATGTGACAAAAATCGAAATTGAGGCAAAATTAAAAATTTTTAAAACTTTAGAGGAGCAGTGGATCTCTTTGGTCCTAATGTAAATCTATCCTTGCACAAATCCATATAATTGCCTGAAAGGATATCCATATAGTAATATCTCAATTTGTCTATGTTGTAGGCTCATGTGCTTCCTTTATAATTAAGCAACGAACTCTTATTCACTAATACTTGAATCCCAATATGATTTCATTACCCTTTCTTGAATTATTATATTTATCACTGTAATCTCTATGCTACTCCCCATCCACATAGACAATAATTTTTATGCAATATTTTCATCAGCATGGTCCAGTTTAATACAATGCTTATGCACTAATACGTGAATCCAAATGAAGACTACTATGATAATATATACACCATTATTCCAATAATCTAGAAGTTACAAGTGTTATAATCTCACTTTGTGGATTCATTGATTCATAACACAGCATAACACATAACACATAACACACTCTATCAAAGGTAACTCTTCTACATGCGGTTGTTTAATTTAAAGGTGCCCAACGGTTTTCAAATTGTGTCGCATTAGATGCCACTATATAGCCTGGCGGGACCATGGCTCCCTAGACCAATGAAAAATTTTAAATTTTAATAAATGTTTAATGGATTTTTTTAATAAGAAAACATAAAATATTGAAACATTGGAGTTTAATTCCCTAAATGTTAAACATTTTAATCTTATTATTATTGCATGTAATTTTTATGATGGAAGAAAGTAATTAATTTATTCTACAAGTTTCAAAACAGTAAAACATTAAATTAATTAATTTTTACTTTTTATTTTTGTTTTATCTTTTCCCATCATAATTAATTGGGTCTGCCTTAAACCCTTATTTATCTTTTTCATAGTCACAATTTCAACAAATAATAATTGGTTAACTCTCGATTGAAATCTCAGGTATATAGTTTAATAGGTTTCAAAGTTCTTTGACAAACTTATATTTAACTTTTCCTTTGATGAGTTTATACTTAAAAATTTGAACTTTCTTTAGTCAGGTTTTTTTTTTTTTTTTTTTTTTTTAATATTGTTTGAATAATTGAGTTGTTCATCAATAATTGCTTTTCTCTACATCAAACTCACAAATAAAAATTCAAGTTTGACCTTTTTGAGTTGTTAAATTTTACTAATCATTTTATATAGTTTTGAGTTTATATTGATTACCACATTTGAATTTTATGTTGATTTTTATAATTTTATTACTTAATCATTTTATTTTATTTTATTTAAGTGAATATTAAAACGTTGTTCCTCTTAGGCTTTAATTATTTTGTCAAAAATAAGTTTTGATCCAATTTCATATTTAATACAATTCAACATAATTAGAATTTATAAATTTAGTGTTAAAAATTGTAGAATGTAGAAATCAAAGAGAATTCAGTATAATTCAATTATAGATGACTTTTGAGATATAAAAGAGCAAAAAATTTCATTATATAATTAACATATATAGACTATTTTTGTTTCATTAACTTTCATTTATAGTTAAGACTAGATGATACTAGTTTATTATTATTATTATTAATTTTTACCTGATGTTGTTTTATTTATTAACACGTTGATTTCTTAAAACCCATCTAATCCCGCCTCACCCCACCAACCCACCACACCCCACCCCCACCCTCCCCCGCCTCTCCTCCCCCCCTGCCCCCCGTCGGGCCCCTGACCCCAAGATCAAAATCTTGGTTTCACCCATAATTAGATGAATATAAGATATTCAGTCTTAAGTCTCATGATTGTCATATTTTAATACAACAATTATTATTGGTAGCAAATCGAGGTATATATATCATACCAAGAGGTCCAAGTATTGCCATATTCTAGTTATGCTCATTTTTTAGTGACATATGCCAAAGAGTGATTGATAGAATTAAGTTAGAATTAATGGAAGATAAGTCGCATTTGACCATGTGTATGCTTGAATATTTCCATCTTGCATTCTTTGTTATTATGATTCATCTTACAATTCATTTAACAAGAGAAACTCGATTATGTGGACTAGTTCAATATCATTGGATGTACTTTTTGAAAGGTTATCCCTTTGTATTCTAGATATTTTTGTTTATTCTCTTTTATAAGCTTTGAATTAAGCTAGTATGCTAGTGAAAATGCATACTAGCATTAGTGAAAGCTTCTTGTACCAGTGCTAAATAATAATTGCCTTTTTCTATATCAAACTCACAAATCAGAATTCAAGTTTGACTTGTTTGAATTGTAAAATTTTACTAATAATTTTATATAGTTTTGTGTTTATATTGATTACTACATTTGAATTTTATGTTAATTTTTATAATTTATTACTCAATCATCTTATTTTATTTTAATTATATTTAAGTGAATATCAAACAATTGTTCCTCTTAGGCGTTAATTGTTTTGTTAAAAATAAGTTTTGATGCAATTTCATATTTAAAATTTATAAATTTAGTGTAAAAAATTGTAAAAGGTGGAAATCGCAAAGAAATTTAATATAATTTAATTATTGATGATTTTTGAGATTTAAAAGAGCAAAAAGTTTCATTTTACAATTTGCATATATAGATTATTTTTGTTTCATTAACATTCATTCATAGTTAACACAAGATGATACTAGTTTACTATTATTATTATTATTATTAACTTTTACCTATTGATGTTGTTACATTTATTCTACGTCGATATCTTTAAATTAGTTCAAATTTTGGCTCCCCCAAGACCAAACTCTAGTTTCACCCTTGATTAGATAAATGCAAAATAATTGGACTCAAGTCTCTTGATTATCATGTTTTATTGCAACAATTATTATTAGTAGCGATATAGGTATCATGCCAAAAGGTACAAGAATTGTCATATTCCATTTATGCATATTTTTTAATGACATATGCTAAGAAGTGATTGATAGAAGTAAGTTAGAATTAATGGAAGATGAAGTCGAATCAACCATGTGCATGCTCGAAAAATGTTTCCATCCTTCTTTCTTTGACATTATGATTCATCTCACAATTCATTAAACAAGAGAAACTTGATTATGTGGACTAATTCTATATCGTTAGATGTACTCTTTGGAAGGTTATCTCTTTGTATTTTAGATATTTTTGTTTATCCTCTTTGATATGCTTTGAATTAAGATAGTATGCTAGTGAAAATGCATACTAGCATTAGTGAAAGCTCTTGTACCGGTGCTAAATAATAATTGCTTTTTTCTACATTAAGCTCACAAATCAGAATTCAAGTTTGACTTGTTTGAATTGTAAAATTTTACTAATAATTTTATATAGTTTTGTGTTTATATTGATTACTACATTTGAATTTTATGTTAAGTTTTATAATTTTTTACTCAATCATTTTATTTTATTTTAATTATATTTAAGTGAATATCAAACATCGTTCCTCTTAGGCGTTAATTGTTTTGTCAAAAATAAGCTTTGATGCAATTTCATATTTAAAATTTATAAATTTAGTGTAAAAAATTGTAAAAGGTAGAAATCACAAAGAAATTTAATATAATTTAATTATAGATGATTTTTGAGATCTAAAAGAGCAAAAAGTTTCATTTTACAATTTGCATATATAGATTATTTTTGTTTCATTAACATTCATTTATAGTTAACACTAGATGATACTAGTTTACTATTATTATTATTGACTTTTACCTATTGATGTTGTTATATTTATTATACGTTGATATCTTTAAATTAGTTCAAGTTTTGGCCCCCCCAAAGACCAAACTCCTAGTTTCACCCCTAATTAGATAAATGCAAAATAGCTGGACTCAAGTCTCATGATTGTCATGTTTTAATGCAACAATTATTATTAGTAGCGATATGGGTATCATGCCAAAAGGTACAAGAATTGTCATATTCCATTTATGCTCATTTTTTACTGACATATGTCAAAGAGTGATTGATAGAAGTAAGTTAGAATTAATGGAAGATGAAGTCGAATTGACCATGTGCATGCTCGAAAGATGTTTCCATCCTTCTTTCTTTGACATTATGGTTCATCTCACAATTCATTTAATAAGAGAAACTTGATTATGTGGACTAGTTCAATATCGTTAGATGTACCCTTTGGAAGGTTATCCTTTTATATTTTAGATATTTTTGTTTATCCTCTTTGATAAACTTTGAATTAAGCTAGTATGCTAGTGACAATGCATACTAGCATTACTGAAAGCTCCTGTACCAATGCTAAATAATAATGAAACTAGAAATTTTTATCATATTAAGCTTAATTGATCAATGACAAGTTGGTCCTAGAAAATTATATGGTGTTATGTTGTTGTATATTGTGAAAACGTGTGTAAAAATTTTTTATTTATATATAAAAATTTGTAAATTATGTAGATTTTCATTCCATGTAATCTTTATGGCAAACTTAATGTTGTTTTTATAGTGGTAGAAGTGGTTATTTGGGTTTTAGAGTTGATTTTGTAGAAAGTTAACCTTTTTTATGAAGTTAAAAGATTTTTGTAGCTTGAATTGATTATTGCAGGCAAATGAAATTTCTGGCCAGCTTTAAATATAGAATAAACTTTGCTGAAATATTCTTATATCTTTTGCCAAGATAAAACCCTAGATAGAGGATTTACTAACAAGAGATGTGAAGGACAGATATACCATCTGAAAAATTAATTGACAAAATTTCTATCTACTTAAAATCCTTAGGTGGCTGATTCCAAAAGCTCTGCTTTTGAACTTGGACCAACCAAAATCAAAGAATATCTTTGTAGCCGACATCATATAAAATTAACTAAATATGTAATACGTGCTTGCTATTTATCTATTACTCCCATGCCAGATTCCATAATAGGACCTGCAATTGATTCAATAGCACAAACTTTCAGTAGACAACAATTTACACATAATACTTACTTTTAAAGATCCAAAGAAAACCTCTGCAATTCAAGCAAAAATTAGTCCTGATTGAAGAACCAACAACCAATTGTAGATCCTCCTCCATTGTTTCCAACGGAGAATCTTTGCACACATTCATAACGTCACAAAGCGTCTTCCCATTCTCCAACTAAATATTTTCAGCGGGATGTTCGTTTGAGCTACTAGCATGTATCTCAAACACATTAGGAGAGACAACCTAAATGATGGAAGATAAGCACTCAATTCTCGTCTCTTTGCTTGCTTTCTTTTTTAGAAGACAAGTGGACGTTTGCTGACCCTGTTTCGAATGCATTGTCAAGGCGTAGTTATTCAGCTCTTGATCTATAAGGCCTGAATCCTAATGAACTCTATAGGATTTTAAAACATAAATGATGTTTAAATGAATAAGTCAAAGAGAAAATGTATAAAATGACTCATTTGACAAAGTGGACTGCAAAACTAACCCTATGACTTTTGATGGTACAAAAAAAAGTGGGATTGGACAAAAATACCCTTAATGAAATAAAAGCTATAAGCTGAAATGCATCCTCTTTGATTCTTCGGCGACGACACAAAAAGGGCCAGCAAAAACTTCATCGTCCTCAAACTTCTGCCAAGCTTTGACAGACCAACACAACAACCAAACCAACACAGCAGAATCAGGCCACCAGAAAGAAGCCAGACCAACTGTAGGAGTGGAAAGGAACAGCAGCGTAGCAACATGGGCTTTGACAGAAACAACAGTGCACACGCAACACAGCTGAAGTGAAATGTAGTGGCAACAGCGTGGATAAGCAACAGCAGCAGCAGCGTGAAGCACCCAGCATGGATAAGGAGTAGCATCGAACACAAACGAAACGACACAACAGCAACGTCCCTTGGCAACGAGAATGATGGCAATGAGAGCAACAGTGAATGACGGTAACAAGTGCAGCAGCGACTGACAGCAATGAGGGCAACCTCGAAGGTGATCCTAGTTATGGTGTTGTCGTGTTTCCATTAGGCAACAACCATTTTTATAAAAATAAAAAATCAGAAATAATTCCAAATATTAGGTTGTTACTACATGGTGGTGATGTTGATTTTAATGACTTCGAGTAGGTTGGGATTCCCACCCTCCTGGTTTGAAATCCCAACCTAGGGGTTAAGAACCTACCTAACCTTTTTATTGAGATTCCCAACCTTTGGGCTGGGAATCCCAACTCTCTGGTTAGAAATCCTAACCACAAGGTTGGGTGGGAATGGTGGCAATTCCATTCCTAACTCGGAAGTTGGGAATCCCAACCCAGTGGTTGAGAATCGTACCTTGGAGTTTGGAAAGGTTCCCAACCTCTGGGTTGGGAATCCCAACCTTCGGGTTGGGAATCCTAACCCTTCGGTTGGAAATCACAACTACAAGGTTGGGTGGGAATGGTGGCAATTCCATTCCCAACTCAAAAGTTGGGATCCCAACTCAATGGTTGGGAATCGTACCCTGGAGTTTGGAAAGGTTCCTAACCTCTAGGTTAGGATTCCTAACCCTCTGGTTGAAAATCCTAACCATAAGGTTGGATGGGAATGGTGACAGTTCCATTCCCAACTCTAAAGTTAGGAATCCCAACCCAAGGATTGGGAATCGTATCTTGAGTTTGGAAAGGTTCCGAACCTCTGGGTTGGGAATCCTAACCCTTCGGTTGGAAATCCCAACCACAAGGTTGGGTGGGAATGGTGGCAATTCCATTCTCAACTCGGAAGTTGGGAATCCCAACCCAGTGGTTGGGAATCGTACCCTGGAGTTTGGAAAGATTCCCAACCTCTGGGTTGGGATTCTGAACCTCCTGGTTGAAAATCTCAACCATAAGGTTGGGTGGGAATGGCGACAGTTCCATTCCCAACTCTAAAGTTGGGAATCCCAACCTAAGGGTTGGGAATCGTATCTTGAGTTTGGAAAGGTTCCCAACCTCTGGGTTGGGAATCCCAACCTTTGGGTTGGGAATCTCAACCACAAGGTTGGGTGGCAATGGTGGCAATTCCATTCCCAACTTGGAAGTTGGGAATCCCAACCCAGGGATTGGGAATCGTATCCCAGAGTTTGGAAAGGTTCCCAGCCTTTGGGGTCGAATTCCCTACTCGGAGGTTGGGAATTGTGTACCTAGGTTTGGAATTTAGTACTCTTTTTTGTACTTTCAATAATTCTTGGATACTGGATATCAAAACACTTTCGGTTGAGAGCATCCAAGTTGGATAATGGAGGTTGGGGTCATCATTTTCCTCTTCCTTTTCTTTTTTTTTTTTTGTTTCATGTGCATATTTTCTTGAAGCATTATATGTAATTCCTTCTACCTAGTAGGTAAGGAATTTTTGTTTTAAATGTTTGCTCAGAGTGAAATTAATAAAAAACAAAAAAAAGAAAAATTATTTACAAGAAGATGATTTAGGCATATATTGAGTTGTCCCTACTGCATGACAGAGAATTTGAACAAAATGCAGATACACATTAAAAGCAAAAAAACCTTAAAAACACCATGTAACTTCTGCTATAATCATATGCATCCATTGAACTGACCACTCTCTATTAGAAGATTTAGAGGTCAAGGAAATTTAAAAAACAAAAAAAAAAAAGGTGGTAACATTGTTTCATTTTCTTAGAGCTTGTCAATCATTCCGTATAACTCAAATAGATGTCATCAGTTGATAAGAGTTGTTGCTTCCAGGAAAAGAAAAAACTAAGAGGTACATCAGAGTGCTCAGGTGATAAACCAAGGTTGTAACATTTTGAACAAGAAGTAGTCTTTTGTCTTATACACGACTTGTAAGAATAATACACATGAATGCATCTTTACGCGTATGACAACAACAAAGCTTTTTTGTGCAAGTCTTAAAAGTATTCTTCATAGCAATCACTCAGCCTTGATTGGTATATGGTTGCCACTGGTGACAATCTTGTACAGATAGAACCCCGTCATGAGAGCACTGCAAGAACACATATTGCAAACTTTTAGCTCCTAGAACTCAAACAAATAATTTAACTAGAAGGAAAACCAAATAACTATACTGCTATTAGGAACTCATAGTACATAATCAGGGTTTCTTTATGGGTTTTGTTATAGCTAGAGAGTTGTTTACAAATGTGTATGACAGCAAGTCACTAGAAAAAAAGACACTTGAAACATAATTGTCCTCGAAATCAAGTTGAGCTCACTCACAAATGTCAATGAACTAAAAATTCTATAAGGTGTGAATGCTTGTAGTTTATATTGTTAAAGGGACACTCTAACTGACTTAACAGTGTAGATCTTCAGAAAAATAGGGTATTTCTAAAAGGTTAGTGAGGACAGATAATACAAGGACGAATTAATAAGGCCAAATTTCTGGAGATACTATAAATACTGCATAGCTGTAAGGACTACCACAATCAACATCAATGTTGAATTACACACAGTTCTATGGAGGAAGGGGCAAGGAAGGGGATGGGGAGGATTTATGAAAAAATTATTAACAACTAATGTTCTGCCACTCCGATTATTTAAGCCTCCAACTTTTGAGTTTCAAAGTTATATCAAAGTTACATTGATATTTCAATATGCTATTACTTTTGTCCGCTGCCAATTTAAAGGTTCAAACTTGCACAGTCCATATATGAAATTCTAAGCTTCTTTGGACATTGAGCTCTAATTTGAAGAATACTTCCAAGCCCAACAACCTTGGAAGTCAAGCAACTCATGGTGATACAAATATCCTAGGTGATGACCAGGTAAATTTGAAGCCAAAATTATCTTACAAATATTACACTTCATAGCAGCATCAAATCATTACAACTATCATGGGACTACAATTTCATTGGAAAATGATAAATGACATGATGAAAGTAAAAGGCTAAAGGCATAAAACATTATCCAAAATATTAGGTAGCTTACACGAAGCTACTGGGCATTTACCAGGAGATGAGACGTGCAACTACAAGTCAAAGTCAATGAAGACTCAAGATGAGTGAAATATAAAATATACAAAACAGAATAATATTTGTAAAGCATTTACGTATCAAGATCTTTGGTCTGTCAATTTCAATTTGTAGCTATCTCATGTTTTCAAAAGGCATGAAATTGCCAGCCTACATAACTATATAACTCGAATATGAAACCAGACCACCATGGCAACAGCATAAACATATAAACACATAACAACTAATAAAATTCTTAACCGCCAACATTGTGAATACTATGTTAATAGATCCAAACATGGAAAAAAATTTGTACCATGTTTTGAGTAGACAAACAAAAAGGAATTCATTTTCCAGAAAACATTCAATCAAATATATGTATCCGAAAAACACAAAAAGAATTTTCCTTTGCCAAATGCATTATAGTCTTATAGATGCATCAAACACAATGAGGGAAAAATCAATTGCAGTAACAGTTAAGCTTAGAAAATGGCCGGATTGATCCTCTTGTTACTTGATCCCAGCAACAATGCCAGCAGGCATCATCTTAGATGTCTGCAAATAACGTTGTCCCATAACGACAGTCAGCAAGATCGCGATAACTACATCAAACACACAAAACTCAGTGCACATACAAACTCCAACACCAAATCAAAACAGATAAAAGAAAACAAAGTCAAGAACAAAAAAAATTCCCATTGCACATTAACTCCAAATGTTACAAATCCAAAAACAAAAAACATTTATTTGAATCCAAAGCAACTAACCATTCACACAACTACATCAAGTAACAATCTATTCACTTTCAACCCCCACCATTACATCACCAAACCCTCTTAACAATTTTCACAAAGAATCAACATCTATTGACAACCAATACATTCCAAATAGAAACAAAGACAACAAAAAGCATCTAAAACAAAGTCAGTTCTTTTTCTACAATATGATCAAGCCCTTACACAAAAAAATTATCTGATGAATAGAACTTACTTCGCCACGAATAAGGTCACTAATTTTCAAACTCCCTTCCTTTGAAACACGAAACTGATATGTGTAAGGGCTTCCCTTTGCCAACCCTTCTTGTACTCGTGCATCAGTTGCAGAGGCCCACTTCCTTATGTACATCAGAGGCAGCTACTTTAATTTGAAAATCTCATTCATCTTCTCAAGTTCCTTCCGAAAAATACTAAATCAGAAAGTGAGGGACACAATGAACGACGGTGGCAGCATTGAGTTTGCTTTGTTCAATGTTCTCGCGCAACCGCGGGTGGGTGGAGGAGCGACAGTGGTATGTGTAGGTGCGAGGGTGATGACGACCGAGGGTGTCGAGAGAGTTACAGGCAGTAGGTCTAGGTCAGGTGCTACGTCGGTGATGGGTTGACAAGCGACGCTCCGGGGCGATAGTTTCGTCTTCCGATGGTGGGTTGGGATTGCTGCGACATTGATGACGCCCCACAATCAACGAAAATTGTTCCACACTAAGGCAGTAACCGACAGTGTGTGAAGGGGATGTGCAACGGTGATGAGTCGACGTGCGACGGTGCCGGGCGACGGTTCGGACTTTCGCTGGTGGGTAGGGATTCTTAAACCGACATTCAACAAAAATGGTTGGGATTAGACACTGATCCGTTTGGTAAAGTAAAAAGGGTGGCACACTTGTAATTGATTGGCTAATAAAGGGTATTTTTGTCCAAAAATATACCAATCTCCACAGCCTTACAACTAAAAGGTTAATTCTCACTAGGGTTATCCTAAAAAGGTCATTTTTCAACAAAACTCTAAGTCAAAAGAGCTCAAAATTTAAAGAGAAAATTGAGAAAATGACTCCTTTAGAAAGTCAAGCCTCAAAACTAACCTTTTCTAATTAAAAGTAAAAAAAAAAAATGCATGAATGGACAAAAATACCTTAATGAGTCAATTTTTGAAATAAATCCCAACCTATAGGTTAGGAATCCCAACCCCGAGGTTGGGAATCCCAAATAGAAAAAAAAAAACATGAATGGACAAAAATGTCCATAATGAGTATTTTTTAAAATCAATCCCAACCTATACGTTGGGATTCTCAACTTTTAGGTTGGGATCCCAACCTGTAAGTTGAGATCCAAATCTAAAAGTTGAGAATCCTAACCTTAGATGTTTATTTATTAAGTTTGAGATTCCCAACCTCAAGGTTGGGATCCCAACCTTGAGGTTGAGAATATCAACCTGAATGTTCAATTAAATATATTTCGTAATTAAATAAATTTTTAGGGTTGTTTCGTAATTACAATATTTATCATAGAGGGCGCTTCTTGGGTTAGAAGCGCCCTTAAAGATACTTTTTAAAATTATAGAATTGCACTTTTAATTTTCTAAATTATCAAAACTGACCTTATTATTATTTTTTGAATAAAATTACCCCTCCCGTTTTTTTCAATATGAAAATCCATAATCTCAACCTCAAAGTTAGGATTCTCTACCAATCCTAGAAATCCCAACTTCGAGGTTGAGATTCCCAACCTTAATTGAAAATTTAGGGTGAAATTTATAATTAAATAAAATTTTAGGGTTATTTCATAATTATAATATTTATAATAGAGGGCGCTTCTTATCCAAGAAGCGCCCTTAAAAGTATTTTCAAAAATTACAAAATTATACTTTTAGTTTTCTGAATTATCAAAATGGACATTATTATTATTTTTTGAACAAAATTACCCCTCTCATTCATCCAATATCAAAATCCATAATCTCCCATTCATCAACCACAATTCATCAACATCATCAATACAATTCATCAACCACAATTCATCAACATCAACATTATAACATTTATAAACAAAAAAAAAAAAAATAGAAACTGGTTCTAGGTTCGCAACCCAGAACCAGATGGTTCTAATGGGTCGCGAAACCCAGAACCATCTGGTTCTGGGTTCGCGACGAGCCCAGAACCAGAAGGTTCTGGTCAGCGGGTTCGTCGCCGACCAGAATCGTCTGGTTCTGGGCTCGTCGCTGAGCCCAGAACCATCTGGTTCTGGGTTCGCGACGAGCCCAGAACCAGACAGTTCTAGTCGGCGGGTTCGTCGCCGACCAGAACCATCTGGTTCTGGGTCGCAAACCCAGAACCAGATCTGGTTCTGGGTCAAACCAAAACCAGATCTGGTTCTGGGTTCGCGACCCAGAACCAGAGGGTTTTAGGCTCGGCGATGAGCCCAGAACCGTCTGGTTCTGGTCGGCGACAAACCCGGGTTCGTCGCCAACCAGAACCCTCTGGTTCTGGGTTGCAAACCCGAGCCCAGAACCATATGGTTCTGGTTCGGTCCAACTCAGCAAAAAAAAAAAAAACGAAAGAAGAAGAAGAAGAGAGAGGGAGGAAGGATGAGAATGGGTTAGGGAATTTTAGAGAGAGAATGAGAGGGAAAAGTTTGAAAGGGAAAGGGTTAGTGAAAAGGGTAGGTCAGTGTAATTAGTTGCAATGTTAAGGGTATTTTTGTCCAACATTATATCATCTGAAAAGTCTCACAACTGAAGGGTTATTTCTCAACAGGGTCATTCAAAAAAGGTTAAATTTGGTTAAAACCCAAATTTAAATGGGTCGAATTTTTATGAGAGCCCAAATAAATGAATGAAACAAAAAAAATGAAAAGAGGTTCATGGGCCCAACAAGCCCAGCTTAAGTGGGCTGCTATCAAGCAAGCCGAATTCAATTTCGGCTATCAATATGCAAGCAAAAGCAATAAAAACACACAAAAGACGAAGGTTGGAAGTCAATGTAAACAAGAGACAATTTGGTGGTCTGGTAAGAGAAAGGTAAGTGGCAAATGTTTTTTAAGAGACAAATGTCTCGTTTTTAACCATGAAAAGCCATATAGAAAAGCGACAGAGGGCTAATCGAGGCGGTCACACAAACTTTGCACATAGATATTCATATTCAATTAGAAGAAAACACGCACAGAGTACAAAGATTTGAAATGAGTGGCGGAAGAAAAAAGCACAGAGTGAACCGAAGAAGACAAAACACCAGAAAAAATAATTGGGGTTTGATTTCATGATTGAATTGGTGTGCAATAAATTTAATTTCGGATTCAATTTTTTGGTTTGATTTCTATAAATTCTAAATGGATTTTTATATTATTTTTAGGTGTAGAAAAACCCAAGAAGAACATGGATACTGTTAGTTTGAAATAAAGTTTGAAATTTAATCCGTGAGTAGATCATTTATCTAAATTGAATTGATTATTTAGAATTATATACATATTCCAAATTTTATTATTTATGGTTCATGAGAAATAGACTATTTGATAGTTAATTAATTTCATGGATTGTTTATTTTAATTAAATTGATTTTTTAAAATTATTTAAATTTCAACTTTTATTTATTTACTTATTATTAGAAGGAAATAATTATTTAATTAGTCCATTGATTATATTAATTATGAATTATGAATTATAATTTGATTATAGAATATTTATTTATATTATGAGAAAGTGATTTATTGAGAATTATATTTATATATGAAATAGAATTATACAAATTTGTATATGAAAATGATTTAAGTTATAAAATGAATGAAATGAGATTTGAAGAACATTAAGTGTACGTTTGGTACAGCTTCTCTACTGGCCAAAAGTGTTTTTTTAATGCCAAAAAGTCTACTTGATTTTTTTTGCGTCGTTTGGTTGACATCCTAGTAGAGCTTTTGGGGAATTAAAAAAGCTGAAAAAAGTCTACTTGGAGAAGCTCAAATTTTAAGCTTCTCCAAGTAGACTTTTTTGAGCTTTTTTTAAAATATTAAAATGTCTAATGTATCTCTATTTTATTTTGTTAATTTCTTTAAGCTTTTATAACTCTATTACTCTTTCATTATAAATATAAACACATAGTCTCAACTTTTATTCACTTTTTATTTCATTAAAACTTTTGAGAACTCTTCTCTAACCGGTAAGTTTTCTATATTTTGTGTTTTTTTTTTCAATTGGTTTTGGTTGATATTGTAATTTTTTTATCTTATTTTCATAAATATTATATATCATATTTGTAATATATATATATATATATTGCAATTAGTTTTTTTATTGGTTTATTGAGATACACACACATATATATATACACTGCAATTTGCAATTGATTTTGTTATTGTGGTTCATTAACATATATATACTGCAATTGATTTTAATTGGTTTTATTATTATGATTCATTAATATATATATATACTGTAACTGAACACTGCAATATATACAGTATATATGTACTGTAATTGCAGTATATATATACTGCACTGCAATATACAGTAATTGCAATATATATATACTGCACTGCAGTATATATTTGTCCCTTAGGAAGCACCACGTGGGTTGTCCAGTGAGCGAAACTGTGCTTGACAGTTGGGGGAAGGAAATCAACTGTTGGGCCACATTTATCCCACCACTCGTAAAACCAGTGGGGCAGGTTGTCAAGTTGAAAATTTTTGTCAAAAAAGAAAAACCAGGATTTTGAATTTGAAAAATTTTGTTTGTAAAAAGTCCGATACCACGCGTCTATATAATCCCAGTATGTATAATCCTGAGGTATAAAGAGTTGTGATAAAGTTTTGGCAGTGTTGGGATTGCCCCATTGTTCTTGAGAAATAATTTTTCTAATCTTAACTTTTGAAAAAGCTATTTTGTCTTTGTTAATCTTGTCGGCAACAGGTTGAAGACCTATTGAATCTGAATCCACTAAAATAAATTCATAAAATTGTTGGGTTTTGTGGCCATTTTCAAAGAGACGAAAATGACGGTTTGAAAGATATTGGTCTGCTAATTTTTTAGGTTGATTCAAATTTTGGTCTGTTAACATTGATGGTTCAAGGGAAAAAATTCTCTCAAACCAAGGTTTATGAATATAAGTAAACTTGGGTTGATTGATTTGTGAGAATAACAGTCTATTGTCTGTGGTTGGTTGGCTTAAAGAAGTTGAGGCCACACTTTTGTAGGTATTTGTCAAGGAAGTTATTGGGCTAAAGCGGTTTGTCAGGTCCAGAGGAGTAATTAGTTTTTGGGGGATTGTTCCTAAAGATACTAGCTGACTCTGTGGAGATTGTCCTTTAGCAAGTTAGGAGGATTGTGTCATTGAATAATCTGATTTTTGGGAGTAAATGGGCTTGTCTTCTATCTTAGGGCTGATTGTTTGCTTTGAAACTGGAGCTTTGGATGGTAATGCTTTTGTCTCACCCGAAGATGCCGGGCTATTCTTGTCTTTTCCTTTGGAAGTTCGTGAGCGGAGGTTGACACTCATTTTCTTCCCTGCAGGAATTCTCTGGTCAGAAAATCAGGCAAAGAATTCTGATTTCCATTGATATGTTGGATATCAAAATCAAAGATTGATAAAAGAGCTTGCCACCTTGCAAAGATTTGTTTTGAAGCAAGGTTTTTGACATCTTTTTGTAAAATAAATTTTGCGGATTGACAATCAATTTTTAAAAGGAATTTTTGGTTGATTAAATCATCTTGAAATTTTTGAATAACTAAAACAATTGCTAAAATCTCTTTTTTGACAGTAGAATATTTGCTCTGGGTATCATTCCATGTGCCTGAAAAATATCGAACTAAGTGGGTTTGTCCTGAAATAGTTTGTTTGAGTATCCCTCCATATCCTAATTCAGAAGCATCTGTTTCAACAATTTTTTGGGCTGAAGGATGACATATTGTTAAGCAAGGGATCTTTTTGACCTGTTCTTTGATTTTTCTAACAACAGCTGTATGTCTATCTGTCCATTGTGGAGGATTGGTCTTAAGTCTATCAAATAATGGTTTGCACATTGGCCGTAGATTTTTGCAAAAATCTACAATGTAATTAAGGCATCCTAAGAACCTTTGTAATTGGGTTTTCTCTTTAATAACATCAGGGAATTTATCAGTAAATTCTAAACTTCTTTGGATTGGAATGATCGTTCCATTGTCAATGTTATGGCCTAAAAATCTTATCTTGGTTTGAAGGAGAACTATTTTTGGAGCAGAAACAACTAGTCCATTTTTCTTTACAATGTGAAGAAAAGTATGTAGGTGTTTCCAATGTTGTTCTATAGTTTGGGAAAAGATGAGGACATCATCTATGTAGACAATTATGAATGATAAGTAAGGGTTAAAAATATCATTCATAATAGATTGGAATTCTGATGGTGCATTTTTTAGACCAAATGGCATGACATTCCATTCATATTGTCCAAAAGGAACTGTAAATGCTGTTTTGTATCTATCTTGTTCAGCTATTTGTATTTGCCAAAATCCTGATTTCATGTCAAATTTTGACATGATAATAGTACTATGGAGTCTTTTAAGGAGGTCTGATTTGTTTGGAATTGGATATCTAATCCATTCTAAAGCATCATTAAGAGGTTTGTAGTTTATTACCAACCTAGGTACCCCCCTTTCTATTTCAGAGGCTTTTTGCACATAGAAGGCTGAACAGCTCCAGGGTGATTTAGATTTTCTGATTAAATTTTTGTCTAGTAAATCTTTTATTTCGTCTTGGCAGAATTGTAATAATTCATCATTCATCTGTATTGGTCTAGCCTTGGTAGGAATTTGTCTTTCATGGAAGTCTTTCCTATAAGGAATGGCTACAATATGTTTCTTTCTATTCCAAAATGCATTGGGAAAGGAAGCACAGACTTGTGATTCTAATTTTAGTTTAAAATTTTTTATTTGTTGTTGAACCAATGGTCCTTCTAGGAGTTTCTTTTGTCTTAGGTATCGAATGTCATTTTGGAGGTAATTTATTTGGTTTTGTTTTCTTTCTAAACATTGGATAGTTTGATTTATATAGATTGAATGTGTTTTTAAGAGGTCCAATTCTTTTGTTTGTTTTGGAACGGAGAATTTAAACAGAATTTCTTTGTCCATATAATTAGTTATTATTCCATCATCTGTTACTCTAAAGGAAGTAATTAATTCTAAGAATGGCGTACCTAGAATTGCTGTTTGGGATAATGTTTTGACTATTAAGAAAGGGGTTTTGTAACAGACACCTTGATTACAAATTTTTGCAGAAGGTAGTTTGTATTTGATATCTAGGGCTGTTTTATTAGCTCCATAAAGGGTTTCTGAAGTATATTTTAAGTATTTAGTAGGAACCAATCCTTCTTGGAGACAATTTAGGTCAGCTCCTGAATCTATCAAGGCATGTTGGATATTTAGAACAAAATTGTCTTTTATTCTAATTTGTAAGCTACAATACCATTTTCTTATTGTTATTCTTTGTGTAAGATTGATGAACATATCTTCCGTTAGTGATTGGTTTTGGATTGGTGAAATGTGGACAGGTTGGTTTATATCCGAATCAGAGGAGGATGAGTCTTGTGATTGAGAAGGATGTTTATCTTGTAGTATTTTGACAGTTAATTGTAACTCTTTCATTTCATTTTTTATTTGTTTTATTTCTTGCTGTAGATCATTAATGGTTATCTTTTTTGTTTTGAATTTTGATAGAACGTCTTTGTCAAAATCTACTGCTTTAAAAGGTTTTTTAAATGTGTTTGTAGGTTCTGGTTCCTTTTGAGTAACCATATCTTTAAGTTGGGCTAAGTGTTTGATTTTCTGGTTGGGATCTTGTATTTGGTCAACTAATTTTATCCAAGTGACTAAATCATTTTTTTCTAGAACACAAATTGTCTTATGACTAGTTTTGTCTTTATTATCACAGATACAAGGTTGTTTGCCTATTTCTGAAGAGTCACTATCAGTAGAAACAGATGATGATTCTCCTAGATTCCAAATATCATTGTCAGGGTTAGATTCTTCAGATTCTGAGGAAGTATTGTTTAGAATACTAAGAATTTTAATTTTGATGGAATCTTCTAAATCTAAAGCTTGAATTTTCTTCTTGAGTTCTGGACATTTATTAGAATAATGGCCAGGTTTTCCACATTTGTAACATTTATTAAGATTTTTATGGGTCCTATTAAATTTATTGGAAGGTCTTTTCTTTCTTCTATTTTGTTTCTGGTTGTAATAGTCATTGTCTTGATTTTTTAAATATCTTTGGTAGTTTCTTTTTCCCTTGTGTGGTCTGTAAGATTTATAGTTATGTTTTTTGTGTCTGGATGATTTTTTAAGTTTGTCAAAACCAAACTGGTCACACCATGATCCTAATTCTTTGTTAGTTGTTTTTCTATCCTTTTTAACTTGGTCTTGGATTCTAAGATCATTGCACAGTTGTAATCCCGTAATTTCTATAGCTTGTACTATTTCTCCGTAGGTCATGTTTTCTATATCTACTTCTAACCAATTGTCTTCTGATTGTAAGGTGACTATTTTGTCTCTGACCTTATTGGCAAATAATGTAGGTAATCCTGAAATAAATTTTTCCTTCCAGTAAGCTGCATTACTATCGTTTCTTTGCATAACTCTTGTCAAGAAAACATCTTTGTACCATTTAAAGTCTCCTAAAGTTTTGCACCTAAGGTTATGAAGCTTAGATAATTGTCTTTCTTCTAGGAAATTTGGGTTTCCTATGAAGTGTAATCCTATTGTTGCTATGAGGGTATTTAAAGCATCGGGTTCTCTTGGATTTCTGTCTTGTAGATTTAATCTTGTAGCCTCTAAAATCTCGTTTCTTTGATTATCACTAAGATGGTTATTCCACCATCCTACCAATTGTCCTTCAAATCCTAAAGTAATCATTTGGGCTGCTTCTTTTTGAGATAAATTTTGTTTTTCTATATAGATTCTTCCTACAGTGTACATTTGTTTAAGAACAGTCATAGTCTAATAATTGGCTAACCCATCTATGTTCCATTGATAACAAGCATTGCCTGTGTAGGCTCGGTAGGGTGTTGGTTCTTCATATTGAAGGTCAGGTGGTGATGGTTTAGGATAATAGTTTTTATTTTGTCGTTCAGGTTGGTATAACTTTTGGATAAATAGTTCGGCTTCAGAAATTGGTATTTCTTCTTGATTATCTGAACTACTGTTTTGGCTAACTGTTTCATCTAAAGTAAGAATATTATTACTGGTACTTGGTTCTTGTTTAAGATCTGCTATTTTGCTATCTATAATTTTGATAATATCTTGGTCGTTAAAGCATTTGCCTATTCCTATTGGATCTGGGAATAATGGTTGTGAGGTTATTCGGACTTGTTTGTCTTTTTTCTTTTTGGTTGTATGTGTAGGATTTGAAATTTCTAATTTTTCTAGTTGTCTTCTTATATGATTATTGTCAGTTCTATGTTCACATTCTAATCTATCTAACTGTTCTCCTATGGTCGTAAGGTATTCATTAGCAAAATTATTTTGTTTTATAATAATTCCAGATTGGTTTTGGGTTGATGGTTCTGTTTTAGATAATTCTTCTGGAATGGTAGCAAAAGGTGTGCAAGGTACAGGAATTTGTGATTCTGTTAGGGTCTCGAATTTTTCTCTTGGTGGGTGGCTTGCCATATGGGTTCCTTTGCTTGTCTTATAAGTTTTGGAAGGAGTGCTACCTATGGTGTTGCATTGGCGTTCATAAGTATGACGACGTCTATACCATACGAAGAAAGGGATAGTTTCTTGAAGAGTTTGGATAGTTTCTAACCATCTAATTCTAAATTGAGCTTTTTTATTCTCCGTATATTTATTTTCATATTTATCTCTACATTCTTTGTTCATAGAGAAATCGTATTCTCGTAAGAGATACTCTAAATTAATATTATCAGAGGTAATAACATTGATTTCTGCACAATGGTCAGTTTGGATTTGAGATTGAGTTGGGGAGAAATGTTGTTCCTCTTCTTCTCGTCTAGTATTATGATCATGTATGGGCCTAGCTATTTGTTCTTCGGTTCTATAAATTCTATTGGTCAAGTTGTCATAATTTCTAGGCAATGTTGGCATAGACTGCCTACTAGAGTGACTTCTTAAAAGCGATCTAGCTGTTTGAAAAGCTGTGGAGGCTGGACTATTTGGTCTGGAGATATTATAATTAGAAACAGAATGTCTATGGCCGAAGGAGATTCCTAAAGATCCATCGTCATAGTTTCTATGAGAAGTTAAAGGTCTCTCTGGGGGAAGGTGAGTGTTTGGGGCTTGGTTCTTTTTTATCCATTCATCTGGAAACTTAATTTGATTCCATCCTAACGGCTTTGGTACTAAAGGCTGGATCTGTTTGGAGGCTACAAAGGCCATTATTTGATTCTTTGGGATACTTGGTTTAATAAAATTGGAAACTATTCCGGTGTTCATGACTCTATAATTGACATTGTAAATGAGTTTGTAAGGACAAGATCCTTTTATAAAATTATAATTATGGACTTGTATATCTACTTTTAAACATATTTCTTTGTGTTCGTCAGCTTTTAAGGCTATACTAAAATCTGGAAAGCATACAAAGTAAACTGGTCCATAGGTCAAAGTTGTTTCTAGGGCTCCATGGATTGATTCCATGTAGTCTTCGATTCTAGCGTCTCTTAAGACTATTAACATTGAATTATTGAGTCCTAATTTTGACATTGGTTTGACAGCTAATTGTACACCTCCTATATGAAGATCAGTATACCCTAATTTGGCATAATAATTGAGACTATTTTTATTTAGTAAATTTGTGGAAAAAGTATCATAAATGAATTTGACATTTATTTCCTTCAATTTATTCCCTAAAAGACTTTTAAAGTTGAACATTTTGGAAAGTTTGTATATTGTCTTAAGGTCTAGCTTGGGTAATTTCCAATTACTAAGTTCTTGGTCATTCCAATTGGTTTCATAATTTATTACTGACTGAGCTTCTTCACTATTTTCATGATCTGGATCTACTCCTCGATGGATTGGAGTTTCTGACATGGTTGTGTTTCTAGATTGAATTACTATTGCTATAATTAAAACCTATGGCTCCCAGTACGAGGAATTACGCAACACACACCTCTCTTGGGCTTTACAGGTCTCTCTACCTCCTTAAGGCTTCACCTAGTATTCTAAGAGTCACAATATTAATTCTTTCTCTCCACACAAACATTGTCACAGGCTCTGATACCAGTATAGCAGTAAATATATATATACTGCACTGCAGTATATATATACTGTATTTATATACTATATATACTGTAAGTATATATATACTTACAGTATATATAGTATATAAATACAGTATATATATACTGCAGTGCAGTATATATATATACTGAACTACAATATATATATACTGCAATTGCAATATATAATTGTAATTGCAGTATATATATATATATTACAATTTGTTGTAATTGGTTTTTATGTTTTACAAATAGTTTTAATTTGAAGTGCACCTATTTTAATAATAGATTTCTTAGTTTAGATATGACTTTAATTATAGCAATTTTACATTTATTTTATTGAAAAACTATGAAACACTTCTCTTTAAAAAAAAAAAAAAAAAAAAAAAAAAGAGAGAAACAAAATAATTTTACATTTATTTTATTGAAAATCTATGTTTTGAAAATATATTTACATCAAATAATTATTAGTTGTTTGATTGATTAATTTTTTATGGTTAAGGTTCAAGCAATTACATTTTTAGAATGAACATATTACTCCTCTCTTTTATATCTTTTTTGGTAAATTAATAATCTAAAAGTGCTTTAAAAATAATTTAACCAAACACTCTACAATTTAAAAGATCTTTTTTAATTGACAACCAAACAACCAATAACTTTTTTCTAAAAGATCTATTTCCAAAAGATCTATTTATAAAAGATTTACTTCTAATAGATCTATTTAGAGAAGCTGTACCAAACGAAGCCTAAGACTGTACCCACCTCTCTAATGATCATCAAACAACATGTCTGTAAGTCCTAGAGAGTCACTCAATACGTGTATGACAAATATTTGAGAGTTATTAAGTCACCCGACATATATATGATAGATATTATACCTTCCTCTGCGTGTGTGTTGGGTATCTTCATCACATATAATAGATTTCCCTGAATATTATATTGATGTAGATTGAGTTTTTATTTGCAGATAGAAATTATCTATACAGATATTTAAAATTTATTGTGATATAAGATATGATTTCAGTATTATTTTCAAATACGATTGAATATGAATCATCGATATTTATTTATATTAACGGTTTTATATTATATTAATTATTATTAAAAATAAATAATTATTTAATTTTCAAAAATTATATCCACTCACAAGCCCAACTCAAGTGGGCCGAATTCAATTTCAGCTATCGATAGCAAGCAAATGCAATAAAAACACACGAAAGAGGAAGGTTGGAGGTCAATGTAAACAAGAGACAATTTGGTGGTCTGGTAAGAGAAAGGTGAGTGGCAAATGTTTTTTAAGAGACAAGTCTCATTTTTAACCATGAAAAGCCATATAGAAAAATGACAGACGGTTAATTGAGGCGGTCACACAAACTTTGCACGTAGATATTCATATTCAATTAGATGAAAACACACAAGTACAAAGATTTTAAAATAGTGGCAGAAGAAAAAAGTATACAGTGAACCGAAGAAGACAAAGCGAGAGAAAATAATTGGGGGTTGATTTCATGATTGAATTAGTGTGCAATAAATTTAGTTTCAGATTCAATTTTTTTATTTGATTTCTATAAATTCTAAATAGATTCTTGTGTTATTTTTAGATGTAGAAAAACCCAAGGAGAACATGGGTACTATTAATTCGAAATAAAGTTTGAAATTTAATCCGTGGGTGGATCGTTTATCTAAATTGAATTGATTATTTACGATTATTTATGTATATTCCAAATTTTATTATTTATGGTTCATTAGAAATGGACTATCTGCTAGTTAATTAATTTCATGGATTGTTTATTTTAATTAAATTAATTTGTTTCAAATTATTTAAATTTCAAGAAATAATCATTTAATTGGTCCAATGATTATATTGATTATGAATTATGAGTTATAAATTGATTATAGAATATTTATTTATATTATGAGAAAGTGATTTATTATGAATTATATTTATATACGAAATTGAACTATACAAATTTACATATGAAAATTATTTGAGTTATAAAATGGATGAAATAAAATTTTAAAAATACTAAGACAGTACTCTCCCCTCTAACGATCATCAGACAACATGTCTATAAGTCTTAAAGAGTTATTCAATATGTATATAACAAATATTTGAGAGTCATTGAGTTATCCAACACGTGTATGATAGATATTATATCTCGCTTTGTATGTATGTTGAGTATCTCTATCATATATAACAAATTCTAGATACTCAATTGGTGTAGATTGAATTTTATTTGGAGATAGAAATTATCTGTATAGATATTTATAATTTATTGTGATATGATATGTGATTTCAATATTATTTTCAGATATAATTGAATATAGATCATTGACATTTATTTTTATTACCAGCTTTATGTTATGTTAATTATTATCGAAAATAAATGATTTATTTAGTTTTCAAAAGTTATATCCACTCACAAGGCATTAGTGTTCACCCTTTTATATTTTTTTAAAACCATTTTTCAAGTAACCGTTAGGCCTAAAAAAAAATCTCTAGACAAGAAAAAGTGGGCCACTCGATCATATAATGCAAAAAATTGATATTCTGATTTTGTGTATGTGTATATATATATTGTATATTACGTGACATTTAGGCTTACATGTGTATACTTATCACTTTAATATTGTAAAATATTTAATTTCTCTTTAGTTTTGCTTATGTTTTGATTTCCAAGTTTGAAAATGATATCAACATATATTATAGTTATGTTTTTATATGAAAACAAGTTTGTTTTATATGTTCTATGTAATATTGCTTATATTTGAAAAATGATTTGGTAAACGGATCAGAGGTTTTAAGTAGCTAAGATTCGAAATATTTTAGAAGAGTTTATTTCGCTTATTACATGGGTGGAATTATTTGATGAATAGTAATTGTATTGCTGAAATTTATATTAAACCACCTTATATATTGTCAGATTTCCAATGATTTTCTATAATAAATTCAAGTATCATATACAGTTTCCTAGAGTATCACAGGGTCTTCTTAGATTTAAGATAGGTATTTGAGAGGGTTCTGTGAAGGTTTTGCAACAGCTCCATATACTGAGACGACAACTGATTCAAATGTTGAAACTCCTGGTTTCTACTGTCATACTCCTTTTGCCATTCTTCTTGTTTTGCTACTGCACGTTTGAGGATGGAGTTCTTTTGCGTCAATAACTCTATTTGTTCCTCCAGTGTCATATTTTCCTTACAAATGAAAAGCCAATATTCTTAAACAAACCATGAATTTGGAATTTCAAACCCATATTATATACATTGCAGCATTCTATGAAATATGCCAAAACTAGTTGAAAAAACAATGCCCCAACAATAAAATAACACTCTACCATCTATCCAACGGCGGACCCACTCTAGGGCTAGGGGGGACATGTACCCCCCTGAATTTGGAAAAAAAATTAATTAAATAATTCCAATGTCATAATGCTTCACATCAATCGATTGGTGCTAATGGTTGTATTCGTGTCTTTGTTTTCCCTGTCATTCGAGCTCTATTCTTAGCAACAGTCACTATAACAAAACAAGTCAACCATATCGGATAAAGATGAATATCCATGCCGGGTAACCCGTCCGGCGTGATTGCCACCGGTATGGATAATAAATATTCATACTAGGCAAGACCCAGTATAGATATATTAATGTGATGAGTCGACCCATGGATTGACTTGTGACTTTTTCAATATTTATACCGGGCAGGTGCCTGGTATAGATATTTATTATCCATACCGAGCAGGTGCCCAGTATGGAAAATATTTTAATTTAAAAAAAATAAATTAAAAACTTTGTAATTTAATATTATAATAAAACTATCAACATACATAAATGTTTAAAATATATATATTTAATATATTAACAACATTTAAATTACATACTCTAAAATTCAATATACAACATTTAAATTACATACTCTAAAATTGAATATACAACATTTAAATTACATACTCTAAAATTAAATATACAACATTTAAATTACATACTCTAAAATTAAATTACATACCCTAAAATTAAATAAACAATATTTAAATTACATACTCTAAAATTAAATTACATTTAAATTACATACTCTAAAATTAAATATACAACATTTAAATTACATACTCTAAAATCAAATTACATTTAAATTACATACTCTAATTTGGACCAAGTTCAAGGTGATGAACTTTAGCATAGGAGTCTTTTGAGTCAATTTCTGCTTCCACCACCACTATTCCTCTACCCATCCAATCTAATAATTTGCAGTGGTTGCTATTTGATCCACCAACTTGGCTTGAAGAACCCCAAAATATAGACTGTATGCACAAAAATTTAAATATTTACTCCTATCAACAAATTTAAATAATTATATTTATATAATATATATAAAATTAAATTGAAACAATAAAGTCAATCAATTTTATGAAAAATTTGATGGAGTTTTCTCTATTTCTCAACCTTACCAAAAATTTAGTTCACCTGTAATGTAAATAACAAAGTAATTTCACAACATATCCAACCACTTCAAAGACTCTGTCTCCCCACAAATATAAATATAAACAATATATATACACACATATTGTAAAAAATATGAAAATATGATTATATCAAAATCATAAAATTCATACTTTATTGACGGATAAAACAACGGAAGATGAGTAAATTGGTAAATATAACACTCTCAGATGATGAAAGAGCACTAAATCGACGAATACGATAGATCCAGACAGTGCCAATTTTTAGCATAGCTAAAAAAAAAAAAAAGAAATTAAGTAAAAAAATAAGGAAAAAAAAAAAGACGACCAGACTACCGCATTGGTGGTCTGACTACAGTTCGGTCGTCCTATGGATGGAAGAAGAACAAGATGAAGAAGAAGATGATGATGACGAAGAAGAAGAATAAGAAGGAGAAGAATAAGAACAAGAAAAAGAAGAAGAAAGGTAGAAGAAGAAGACATTGAAGAAGAAGAAGAAAATGAGAAGAAGAAGAAAAAATGATGACTCACCGGAGCAACGATAGTGATGAGTGGCAACGGCTAAGGTTTCTAGAGAGAGAAGATGTGTGAAAGAGATAGAAAGGGAAGGAAAATAGAGAAAATAACAGAGGGAAGTCGGGTATAATATATCTAGGTTATCCATACCGGGCACTGACCCGCCCAATATGAACAATCCATTTTTATTTTTATTTTTTAAATCCAAATTATCCATACCGGATACCCGACCGTCCGGTATAGATAATTGGTTATCCATACCAAACGTCCTACACGTCTGGTATGGATAATCAATGATTTAAAAAATTAAATATTTGAATTATCCATACTAGGTATGGATAATTATTTATTTAAAAATAATAAAAAATTAGATTATCCATACCAGGTGCCCCACCTGCTCGGTATGTATAATCCAATTTTATTATTAAAAAATTAAAAAGCAATTATTCATGCCGAACAAGACCTGCCCGATATGGATAATCTAATTTTATTATTAAAAAATTAAAAAAACAACTTATTCATTCTGGGCAAGACCTACCCGGTATGGATAGTTATATATTTTTTATTTTTAACAGAATTTTTTAATTATCTATATCGACTCAATGGGTGCCCGGTATGAATAATTGGATTATCCATACCGGGCCGGTCAAGCATCTGGTATGGATAATTATTGATTTAAAAGTAATAAAAAAAATTGAATTATCTATATCGGGCACTCATTGACCCGGTATAGATAGCTAAAAAATTATTTTAAAAATAAAAAATATATAACTATCCATACCGGATCGATTTTGCTCGGCATGGATAAGTTGTTTTTTAATTTTTTAATAGTAAAATTAAATTATCTATACCGGGCCTTTAATATCTGGTATGGATAGTTTGGTATTGATAACATGTTTTCTTGTGGTGGGAGTACTACTGTAAGAGCACAATTTAGATTCTTTGTAGCTCAAGTGAAGTCTCTTCAGCAAATTATGTTTATATGATTGATTTATGCAATTCAAAACCGAATTTTTAACTTATTCCCAATATCTCTTCAGCAAAGCATGACAAAGATGAGATTGGTCTAGTGTAATGCCCGCCATATTTAACCTTAAAGGGTTGTGAGTTAAAATTATCTCGCTTTCTCCCAAACTTCGAATTTTCTGTAATAGTTAAAAACAAAGGCCAATGGCAGCTAAATTGTTCAGACTAGTGGCTTTCTGTTTCATTTGGTGAATTGGAAGTTTTGTAATAAGTTGAGTAAAATGCTGGTGAGAGATCAAAGCAAGTAGCATGGTAGATGCCTGATTAATAGCTATTCAATTTTCACCATCACATGCTAACAGGGACAAACAGCTGAGTTCTAGTTACTTCCGTGGGATACGACTGATGACACGGATTTGGCTGATATGGATGCAACGGGACTAATAACATCTCGATCTACACTTCCAAAGTTGGCTTTCCCAAGTAACATCTTTATTGCTATCTGAGCAACTTCGGCAAACCAATCATCCTCTTGCATTACACTACCAAAAGAAGCATTATCATGCTTTATTGAGCCACAATAGATACTTCCTAATCATTATATATATAAGGACATCTATGCATATAAGAGCTAGTAAAATAAGCATGAAGCTTCAAATTTTATGTTTTATATTTATGTAGTCTATAATGCAAATTGAATTTACCTGTAAGGGTCGATTCCACCAGCAGTTACAACATCGATAGCTCTCTCTATAATGTTTTTAATAACTTGTTGCAAGTTGCGAGATAAATAGCGTCCTTCGGATGAAAAAAGCATCACAAATTCCATATCCAAATAAAACTGAAGGAAACCAAATAATTAGACAAAAGTTCAATAATTTATGGTAGACCAGTTAGAATAAAGATATCTCAAAATGCACCTGTTGTAGTCCAAGAGGACCTAAAGGCTTTGGCCCTTCCTCTATCTCAGCCCAAAAGGTTTGATCTTCAGAAAGCCACAGAATCACGGTCTCAATCATTCTCATTAATAGAATGGTTACGAACCTCTCACCTCTCACAAACATATCGGTCACAATGCTTGTAGTTTTAGTCAATTTGTAAAAAGCTCCTGATACAGTTAAGACAGTGATTAATAATTGGATTTCTATAATTACAAGATTTCACAATAAAGCATGTGTAGTGAAAAGCATCAGATAAATTAGAACAGAGTGACATCATATAGCTAGTTACGAAGGCACAAGTTTACAATGAGCTGATGATGCAAAGCTCACAATAGAACTAAGATGCTATAATCATCATATGTGTTTATGTTAGACATTATACGAACACCTTCTTTAAGATAAACAAAAGTGAAACTTGCCAATTAAACTACCTTACTTGAAAAATTGGAGATGGAAACCATTCAGGCTCTTCTGAACTATCATCCATAATTGTATATATCTGTGCATTGAGACGAATATCGCCTTTTTATGTGACGATGAGATCAAGGGCACTTTGTCTGCAAAAGCTATCCCTCAACCAACCAACCAACCGTTGCAACTTCCTCTTCCATTCCCTTTGCTCTGGCAAAAGGTTTTGCCTCTCTGAAGCTCTTCTTGGAGTCATTTCAAATCTATTTGCCTGGCTTAACGGCAAAAGCTTCAATGCAGCACGTGGTAGTAGCTCATTTGCTAAAAGTGATGCATTAGCTGGCAGAGCTAATTGTTGAGTTTCAGTCACTGCCATGCTTACAATCTTATGAATGTTTTCTTCACTCTCTGTTGAACCTTACAGTGCGTTTATCAACAAATCGACGTAAGAGTATAATGCTTTTGAAACACCTTCTAATGTTAGATCATCCAATTGCAGGCTTTCAAGGGATGCAATATCCTCGAGCAATTCCTAATCCAAGCATATCCAAACATTAAATAAAGAAATCAAATAAGCTTATAAATCCAACATATCCTGCACACCCTACTTCTAAATTAAGAAAAAACAATCAAATAACATCTCTAAATAGAAAAAAATAATAATAATATAAGGAAAAATGTAATGAGACCATCAATGTGGTGAAGAACTAAATTGGACAAAACATAATTACTTGAACCATTAAATTAAATCTATGAGCACTGATTGAAAGCTTAGGCTGTGAAGCAATTGAACCACTAAGCGATCTTGTAGAAGATAAACAATGTCCATCATCCGGTGAATAAGAGAGCAACCAATCCTTTACAACAACCAATGCAGCACTGCTTTGTTCAATTCTTTTTATGTAAGTATTTAGTACCTGCTCAACACAAGGCTTAAAGAGTCTCAACAAGACCGGAGAAAGGGCCAATCCACTGGCCTCTAGCAAGGAACTATGGCCTAAACATATCTGAATGCAATCCGTGACTACTCTCAGACCCCCTGCAGCTGCTGCCGAGGCAAGTATAAGCCTCTTGAGGAAAAGGGCAAATGCCTCTATCTCTTTCACAGCCCAAGTTACAAACTCAAATGTAAATGCAGGCTCTTCCCGAAAACTGCTAAGGAATCGCTTGCACCTTGTCCAATGGCTGAGAAAACAAGCTGTGAAAGAGAAGCAGTAAATGCTCCTCCAGTGGCAGTGCTTGACGAGCGAAGACTTTGTATGTTCTTCTGCAGTCTCTTATGGTGTGAACTAAGTAACAATGTATGTGCTTGTGTGCCATCTCCAAGTACTTTCATAGCTGAAGCAGCTGACCGAAGCTCAACTCCACGAGTAGAAGGTTGGCCTGTATTTTCTACTAGCTGATCAACAAGTTTCTATCTCTGTTCTGAGATGGCATGCTACAGTGAAAAGAGTGCTGTTGGGGTGAGACTGCCTCTAGCTTCTTTGACCATACTAGTTCCTTGATCTAGTGTAGCTAAAGCTTTATCTACTCTCTTTTCTACCAACAAAACTTCAAGATTGTCCAAAAAATCTGATAACCAACTTCTTGTAATTGAAAGTTCCTCATTTTCTATAGATGTGTCCTCATCCATAGATTCTTCATAATTAGCAGAGAAGTAATCGTTTCGAACACCTTCGGCTAGACGATGCACTAGAGTTGACTGATTTGATAAAAGATTTCACATGGAAAGGAGCTGACTCTCAAGAACTAAAATCTCCTTGGATCTACTACACATGATCACCATTAATATGCCATGAACATGTTTTATAATCATGAAAATTTATGACATAGCAATCTTGTTATTCTCTAGTATAAAACATACTCAAAATTTGTAACTATTCCATTAATTTTATCTTTTAGCAAACCGAACCACTAACATTAACCATTAAATAAATTTTTTCTTCAAGTGAATTGAATTATTAATATTAACAATATTAAAAGTTCACAAATTAATTGATTTGCTTACCGTATAAAAGCAGAATAATTAGCATAAACACTTTTACGCATTTCCTCAACTGAGGCTTTCTTCAATTCAATTAAATGAGAGCACAAAAGCCTTATCTCCTGTGTCAACAGCCCACCAAATGATAAAAACATCATATCTCTCTCTCACTGTCTAACACTCGATAATCTAATAATAACCCTTTATGCATACACATGAAAATAACAAGTTGTGGGTTGTAAGAGAAGGAGTGCATGAAATCAAACGCATCAAAGGGGGTTTCTTTTTTTTTTTTTTTAATGCAATCATCAAACACACATGCAGGTCATCAACTAGGTGTATATACGTGTGTGTGTGTGTATATATTATATAGAGAGAGAGATGTAAAGAGAGAGACCTTTTCGTTCATATGCTGGATTTTGGAGTTGATGTAGGCATCAGGGTCGAAATGGGAATTTTTGAAAGCCTTCAAGCGATCGTTGAGAGTGAGATTGCCTTCCAATTCAAAGGAGTCTCCTATACTTGATGAAAATGACCCTCTCATCAAAGGCTCCATTGTTGACCGTACTAGTTGACCAGAATGTCCTTCTCTTCACGGATTGGACGTGAACAAGAGTGGAAAAAGAAAGCAAATTAATGGGAAATAAAAATTGTTTTTTAGTTTTATTTGCAGGTGAAGAGAGAGGAAGAAGAAGAAGAAGAAGAAGGAGCTCGCAGGACTCGCAAGGTTTGTTTTGGGTTGCTTTGATTTGTAACAGTCAAATCATCAGAGGCCACTTGGTCTTGAGTTTTGAATCACCGCTTCTGATATCTTGCCACGTAAATGTGAAATTCCGACCGGGTCAATGCATGTGGGGATTTCCACCTCTTTTTTAATCATCACTTAATTTTGAAGTAAATTCAATTTACACACTTGGATATTAAAATTTTTACATGAAAGAAATACAAAATTTTATATGTGTACAGAAAAGTGCTGTATTTTTTTTTTCCTATTTTGGTGTTTGGGGAAATATTTGAACCCAAACAAAAATCATTATAAAAACAATATTGAAAATTTATGATGATCTTGTAATGATCTTTATAGAAAGGTGTATGTATAAAATCAAGGCTAAATAATTACAAGGAAAGTTTTTTATGCTATCTTTTAGCTTTTTCTATTTTCTTTCTTAATTAAAATTTTAGTTGACTGATTTTTGTTGTTTTGAACTGTTAAATCCCCTCTGATATTTTTGGATTTGATGCTAAATAGATATATGGGGGAAAATCTAGATTAAAAAAACAAAAAACTCATTTCCATATTTTGATACTAATTTTCAAATCTAACATGCTAAAAAAACTCAAATAAATCATGCTTGCTTCATGGAATTTCCAAGTGGTTGACACAACACAAATTGGGAATGCTATTTGTATCATTTTTTTTTGTTCATATATGCTAAACAAAAGTCATGCTAAAAAATCACCTTAACATCCTTCCCTCATTTAATTTCACCCTGTTTTTACCAAATAAATATCACTTAAAGGATCCACATTGTAAAAATTTCATTGCGTAAATTTTATAGGAAGCACAAATGGAATGAGAAAAAATAATATATTTCATTCCATTCCTCAGTGATTCAATGCTTAAACTAGAAAACTTCACCTAAAAGTCAATTTATATATGCTATTAATACATCACTAACAATCATTCAACTGAATTCAATATATATAACAAAAGTTAAGATAATAAATCCTACGTGATTTCACATTGAGATTGTGAACATATTATTTTTCTTAAATCTTAAGTTTGTTCTTATTAGCTATATTAAAAATTAATATTGCTCACATAATACAAATGTAGGACACTACAACAAAACAGATCAACCATACTAGACAATGCCCGGTACGGTTGACTATTCATAACGAACAACTTGGCCGGCATGGTCGGCTCCGGTATGGATACTTTAGTATCCATACCGGACAGGTGCCTAGTATAGATAATAAATATCCATACTGGGCACGCGCCCGATATAGATATTGAAAAAGTCATGGGGGTCAACCCATGGGTTGGCCCATCACATTAATATATCTATTAATATACCCATCACGGAATGGATATATTAATGTGATGGGTCAACCCATGGGTTGACCCGTGACTTTTTCAATATCCATATCGGGCGCGTGCCCAGTATAGATATTTATTATCCATATCGGGCACCTGCCCGGTACGGAAAACATTTTAATTTAAAAAAAAATTAAATAAAAAACTTTGTAATTTAATATTATAATAAAACTACCAACATATATAAATGTTAAAACTATATATTATTTAATATATTAACAACATTTAAATTACTTACTCTAAAATTAAATATACAACATTTAAATTACATATTCTAAAATTAAATATACAATATTTAAATTACATACTCTAATTTGGACCAAGTTCAAGGTAATGAACTTTAGCATATGAGTCCTTTGAGTCAATTTCTGCTTCTGCCACCACTATTCCTTTACCCATCCAATCTAATAATTTGTAGTGGTTACTATTTCATCCACGAACTTGGTTTGAGGAACCCCAAGATATAGATTGTATGCACAAAAATTTAAATATTTACTCCTATCAACAAATTTAAATAATTATATTTATACAATACATATAAAATTAAATTGAAACAATAAAGTCAATCAATTTTATGAAAATTTTGACGAAGTTTCCCCTATTTTTCAATCTTATCAAAAATTTAGTTCACCTATAATGTAAATAACAAAGTAATTTTACAACATATCCAACCACTTCAGAGACTCTGTCTCCCTATAAACATAAATACAAACAATATATATACACATATATTGCAAAAAATATGAAAATATGATTATACCAAAATCATAAAATTCATACCTTATTGACATATAAAGCAATGTAAGAGGAGTAAATTGGTGAATATAATGCTCTTAGATGATGAAAGAGCACTAGATCAATAAATACGATGAATCCAGACAATGTCAATTCTTAGCATAGCTGAAAAAAAAAAAGAAATTAAGTAAAAAAAAAAAAAAAAAGACAACCAGATTACCTTTAATATATGGTATGGGTAGTTCGGTATTGATAACCTGTTTTCTTGTAACTAGTTAAAAGCTTTGGCTTTTTCTCCCTTTTGCTCAAGTAGAATATTATATATATGAAATGCCAAAATAGAGCACAGCCACACACTAGCTTTGATGGTTGTCCTCACCATCCTTCTTATGAAGAACCCAGGTTCAATTTGCATTTGCCTTAATGATGAATTTTTTTTTTTTAATTCACTAATAATAATTGCTTTGCCCGCCTTTTTTTTTTTTTTTTATTTCTCCATTATTACAAACTAATATTCAAATTTGAAATATTTTAACTTTACAAATTATTATATTCATTTCAAATTATTCTTTTATCCAAACTATATCATGTTTACATGAATTAGAGAACAAAATATGTTATGTTATTTAATTTTAATAAGTTTTAGTTTGCCATGATTATTAGTGTGACTTATTTTTCTTTTATATAAACTATTTTATATGATAAAATTTATAAATAAAAATACTTTTATAAATTATAATTATTTTTACTTTTATTTTTATTTTACTTTACTTTATTATAAATCATATATATTTATTGGATAAAAGACTATAAATGTAGCTGATTAGTGACTTTAATAATAAACATATGTAGTTTAATTACATACATTTATTTCCAATCTAAATAACAACTATCATCATAAAGACGACATATCTCTAAATTAAGTTTCTATTTATTTTTTCAAGTAATATGAAATTTGAACTTCTCTTACTAAGAAAAATAGGGCTAGTACACAATCAACTCATAATTAGTGTGCTTCTATTTTTATACTTGTATTAAAAATATTATTTTAATAAATTTTTCTTATAATTTTGTAAGGAGTAAAACTACACACTCTTTATTGGTTATGTATTTTAACTATGTTTATTCCATATAATGCTCTTCTCGCAATTTAAAGAAATATTACAAAGAAAATTTTATATATAAAAGTATCCCCCTCATATAGATTTCTGGGTCTGAAACTGCATCTATCACTCTATAGTTACCTATACCTAAACCTGAAATGTGCACCAGCTCTTGGGTAATGATCGGCAAGAACTCCATGAAACCGAAAAAAGAGATGTCCTGTCACGCAGCTAAACTTGTATTTGATTCCCTCAAGTCTATGTTTGCCAATATTGTAAAATCTTAGGTCCTTCTTCAGCCATTAAAGCAAACTAAGGATGTAATTTAGCTATGTATCAAGGTGAAGATCATCCAATCCAGGAGGAGATTGCGGTGGGATTGCTGAGGTGTAAGTGGTATCATCTAACTCCAAGACCCTTCTTGCAGTTGCCTGAGATTTACTGTTGTCACCAATCTTTCTTGAAGAAATTATTCCAGTGTCTTGTGCCCTGGTAGAGTTACTACTTTCAATTGACGACAAAAAGTTGTCCTTTGAGAGGGTTGTCGTCTCTGCAGACGCTATTACTGAGCTGAAAACCCCGATTCTCCAAGTCCTTGGAAACTGACTTTGGCAGTTCAAATTTTTATATTAGTAAAATTATTAGCTTGATAGAAAAATATTCCAAAACAAACACAAACTAGTATATTTTTTCTCTCTCCCACTCTCCCTTAAAAAGATTTTCAGGAAAACCGTCTGATTTACTAGTATCCTTGAAATGTTTTCCTGGCTGTGCTTCAAAATCTTTAATATCAAAGGAGAAAACCTCCCACAATTAGCACAAATCATGCAAGTATTATCACTCTTGTCGTTGGCAGAAGTTGTTAGTTGCTCAACTTCAATTATAATAAAAAAAAAACAGTGAACCACTTGGTCTTTTCTATCCGAGTTAGAAGCCAACCAATTCAGGATTAATTCCCCTAGTTTGATCGTAGAAATATTTTTCCATGGGTCGCTAAATGGCTATAAACATGACTCTCTAATTTATACACATTAAACACTTGGTCAGAGCACAGGAACACCACACCTCCTTTGGTCATATTATTTGCCTCAGGCTCAGGTGTAAGCATTGGCACTCAGTCAAGTTCTTCTCTTGTCCTAATTGGCCTTTGAATTGAGTTTGTTCTTCTTCTCTTCTCACTTGGGAATGTCTAAGCCTTCTCGTTGGTCTGTCGAAGATGAGTTGTTGTTTGTTTTTGATTGTCTCCATGAAAGATGCCTAGTGTAGTCAAGATTAGAGTGAGTAGGGTTATAATCTCTTAACTCAGGCTGCTCTACATAGACCACTCTTTGGTTTCTAATCCTCATTTCATATGCCAATTTTCAATCAATCTCCTTGAATAACTGCAATTTTTTGTTTTTCATTGATTATGTACCCTCTTCCCTCAATTAGAAATTTATCTGATCAAACTCTTATTTACTAGGTTTTATATATTATGACACAACAAAATTAAGGAATCACATTTTTTGTTAGCATAATTGCCACAACAGAAATAGAAAAGTGAATGATCTAGCATAATATGCCAAGATGATAAAAATAAAATGCATATGGTACATATATCCTCATAAAAGATACAACTCCAATGGAAATGATAAAGCTCATACCTGATTTTGCTACCATCTGATATGTTGTTGATCTGATTTTTTCATACTACTTTCACTGCAATAAATTTTGAGAATGTTTTGTTCTCTCCTCTTAATAATAGAGTGTCATATTGTTTCATGTTATATATATTAAACTTAAGGTAAACATTAGACTCGGAAAGAAGAAGAAGAAGATGGCATTGCTCTAAAGGTGAGAAGAAAATTTTGTGATCAGAAATGAGTGACAATGAGCTTATAGTCTTATTAAGTTTAACGGTAAGATGAGATTGTTTTTTTATTGGAAATGGGTGACAACGAGCTTACATTTATATCAAGATTAAAAGTAATCCTACCATTGTATTTTCTTAGTGGTCGTTTGTTTTTTCGTCTGAAGATTGAACGGTGCTACTAAAGACTAAAGACTGAATAGTGACTGAAATCTGAAATTTGATAAACACATTTGTTTTTTTTTTTTCTTACATCTGAATGTATAATAATCTTATTTGTTTTTTAAAGTTAAAATTGTCTTAATACTAACAATTTGACATTTATATCCTTTTATTATTAATTGTTAAGTAATTTTATATAATATAATACAAACAATTATAATAAATTATTTAATAATTATTAAAACATTTATATATATAATATTTTGATTCATTATTAAAATAAGATGAATTATTATAGTAGAGACAATTAAATTTATATATTCAATTAAAAATAAATAAAATGGTCTTAAATTGAATTACTATTATAACAAAAATTGAAATTGTAAAGTAATATATATTGATAACATATTCGATAACAAAAAAAAAAACTTTGAGGTTCTATTATACATCAATACTAAATTCGATAAAAACTTTGAGATAAAAGAACCAAAAGGAGAAATAAGATGAGAAACTTTAAGGTTCTGTTATACATAAACAAATTTTCATCAATATTCATAAACCAAAAACACTAATAACACAGTGAAACTTTAACAAATAAATACAATATGAGTTACTCCACAAGTAGATTAATAAAGAAAATCAATAAAGATTCTTACTGAAATTTGATTGGAGAAATATAGTAATCCAGTTATAAAAAAATTTGATGTTAAGATGTTTAGAGTTTTTATTTTTCAATATTGTTTATTAAAGCATTAAAAGAAATTTATATAATGTAAAACTAGGATAAATTTGGAAATATATTATTTTAGGAAGGATAAATTTGGAATAATATATTTATAAAATCATTAAGTGATTTTGTATTAAGTGAAAAATAAAAAAATATAACTTTTTTTTTAAGTGGTTTTTGGGTTCTTTTAAGTGGTTTGACCACTTATAAAAACAAACAAAAATCTCTTAATTGATCTAATTAAGTACCATTAAGTGTTAAGTGTAAAAAACAAACAAACCCTTAGTTTGATTGTATGAATGACATGAAGAGGACACTCCATATTAAGTTCATTAATTTACAGTTGGCGTGAAATGATGAGTTTTCCTAAATTGACTGAGTCATATGATTGGGTATGTAATCCACAGTTCACAAATAAGTTGACTATATATACCTTTTTTATTATTACATTTTTTTTTAATAATTAATATCAGTGTCTAGATATCATTTTAATGTTAGTCATAAATATAATAAATACATTTACATATTCAAATAAAACCTAAATTTAATGAAATATTGCAATAAATGGTAAGGAAAACATCAATTACGTGCCATAAGTTATATATTACCTATTAACAACTTGAGAGATACCTACAAAATTTAAAAGTTATTTCTACTTTCATTAAATTTTCAATTACAATGAACATAAAATTCTTATTTCTTAACAATAGATGCATATTAAGTTAACTTCCATATTTAATTAAATTCATTTGTAATCTCTAGATATTTTAAAATCTTAATACTAAATGCATATTAAATTGATTTCCATATATGCTAAATTTACTTTCAATATTTGGATTTTTTGTAATCTCATGAGTATTGCATATTAAATTAACTTCCATGTTACGTAGTATTTCTGTAATTTGGATAAGTTTGTAATGTCACCCTCTCTTTTAACGATTTGGCTATGACATTTTATAACCTATTATTTTGATGAGCACTAACAATTGATTATGAACTAATTGTGTCTAAATAAGAAGATAACAATTGTTGTATGTATTTTCTAGAATCATTAAATGGGCTGATAAAAGTCTGATTAAGGCCCAACAAAGTCCACCCAATAAAAAGGCTCAGTTATTAACTTCAAGACCAGCAAGCTCCATAACTCACACCGTGAGCTTGTTTCACAACCAACGTCAGATCATTCTACAATTCGCATTAGGCATAGCTCATTGTTTAGCAAGGTACAGTTCGAGATCGCTCAAAGCAGTAAGCAGCTCGTTCAGTAGCCAGTTAGACCAAAAAATCTTCTAGAAATGGCAGTTACCTGATTTGATCATGATATTCTCACTAGAAACGGAAGTTAATTCAAATTTGAACTCAGTCAACATGATCTCGAGATATACGAAACAGTTTCTTGATTTTGTTCTAATTGATTAGGAAATGTAATTAATTCGTGATTCTCTTCCTATGTTATTGTTACTCGATTTGTTATATCTCTTTCCCTATAAATAAAGGCTGAAACCTTTGAAAACATATATACAAGTAATAATATATTGTCACTCTGCCAGATTATTGAAAAACAGTCGTGGACGTAGGCGCACTCGCTGAACCACGTAAAATTTGCATGCTATTTCTATTCTTGACTTTCTTTCTTTCGTTTTGTTTTTGGTTTTTGTGTCGTTCCATATTGATTGCAAATATTGGGTATTAAATTCTCGTTGACTGAATTTCAACGTCGATAACAATTAAAAAAGCAAATGGTTTCATAGATCTCCTTCATAGTTAAATGAAACCACAATTGGATAGTCATTTCTAATTATTTAATATAAGAACTTAGATAATTTATAATACTAGAATTATCTAATAAGTAGAAAAATCACAAATTTGACTATATCTATTTATTAAAGATATATATAATCTTATACTATTTATTTTGTGGGTTCATAGATTCGGGAGAAAGTGTACTTTTTGCATCTGGTCTACACAAACTCAATCATATCAAGGTTTCAATTAATTTTGCTGACCTTCAACAATTAAAGCTTATACCATTGTATATCCATTCGTTAGCTATATGTTTTTCTAGTACAATGAGTGACATTAATGTGGCCTTTTGTTATAATATAAAGGGGGAGTTTTTCACTTCCACCCAAAACCAAAAGACAAAAATTTGTTTTTATACCAAGTTTACCAAAATACCCTCAATTCAAAAAAAAAAAAAAAAAAAACAATTTTTAAGTTTATTTAAAAATCAATGACTTAAAAATCGGTATTGGTTTTTAAATTTGTTTAAAAATCAATACTATCTAGTCGTTGTCTTCTTGTTGTATCTCTCTGAAAATCTTCATTTTCAAACCAAATCCAATCAAATTTAACCCTAAACATCAATGCCCAACATAATAAAAAAATAAAAATAAAAAAAATAAAAAAAAAAAAACACAAACAATCAACAGAAGAAGCCAAAGATCTCATACTATGAGCAATAAAGAAGGAGAATAAGGTATTCAGAGGCAATTTGGATAATTTTAGTATAGGCTATAATTAACTTGTTTGAGGGGTTCAAAACAAATTTTTTTAAAAAAATGGGTGAAAATGAAATTTTTTTCTAGAATGGCCATTTTTTAGAACTCTAAATAAGGGATGAGTGGCTTCGCAAATTGATTTCTTGGCTTCCACTCCTTATGTCTTTTGAAATTTCTAGTTGTTTTTAGCAAAAGAGTGTTAAGATATTCTTATCCTTACCTTAAGCTATTGTGCATTAGTGGATGTATGAAGTTGGTTTTGTTATAAGTATACATTTGGCTCTAACTTTATTTCACAATTTTTCTTTTCTTTTTGAAGATAAAAGATCATTTCTAGAAAAATAAGGGAAATACTATCTTTCCCACTATCTAGTGTCAAGCATTTGTGTAATAGTGTTAAGGAAATATGTAATACTACAAATCTTATGGATGAGTTGCTTTGAATTTCACCTCATAAAAAGACTATATTAATAGGACATAATTATTGTAATAAGTCTTTTGTTGAAATAGTCTAAATTTTTTAAAGTTCAGGTTTACACACAATAAATTATTTAAAAAATTAATTATTAGAAACCACATTAACTTAATGATGAATGAAGTTTAGTTAATGTTTGTGACTGTTTGTGCACGTACTTATATGTAGTTGATGAGTAGTGGATTTGTAGATAGTAAGAAAGAAGAATAGAAAGAAGTTAAAAACAACATAATCCAATAAAATTTTAATTGTTCATCTGTCCATTTTTATAATAATAATATTAGGTTGAATGGACGTTTGCTACCAATTGCCATTAAGGCACATCGGGCGATGCTATATATTACTAAAGAAAGTTAGAACTTTGGAAATACTAGTGTAATAATTAGCTCACAAACAAAACTAGTTCAATTTCTCTAAATCTCCCTTAAATTTATATCTTACATTAGATTGTATCAAAATCCAATTACTATACTTATTAGCTTAATAAAATAATATTCCTAAACAAACAAAACTAGTACAATTTCTCTCTCTCTCTCTCTCTGTTTTCCTCACTATTGCAAAAACTTAGAGAGTAGATCCAACTACTAGTTAAGAACTTAGTCAGCAAGGTTTTGCCAACCCAAAAACCCCCCAAATCGAGGGTTCTACTCATTTGAGGTAAGTAGTTATCGAGTTAGATAAAGTATTTAGCCTAACTCAGTCAACCTAAACTCTATGACTGGGCAAGAGAAGCCCTTTAATTTTTGTTTTTAAACTTGAGAAACCAAAACGACATTTTTTTGTGTCCTAAAAACCACATCATTTTGGCGACATGAAAATGATGTTATTTTGATGTCTAGAAACTTAAAAAAACATAGGGTTGCAACAACAATCCTTTTTCACCTAGATGTCCATTTGCAGGCACCAAATAGCAACCCTCTTTTGCAACCCTAAACTATTGCCACCTTCATCAGTTTGCTTCTACCATTGTGCCATCACCATCGCCATGCTAGTAATTTTTTTTTTTTTTTGCTTTATATTAATTATTAACTTGTTAATCACTTATATATTTATTATTTTCTTTATGTATTATCTAACATATTATGTTAATTGTGTGTTATTTTTGCTTTGTTATTTTTATTATGTTAATTATTTGTTATTATTACTATTTTTTTGTTACATGACTTGCAATCATATGCACATTATTTTTTCTTGTTATTTTTCATTTGTTAATTGCATTAGATATTAAAGCTAATAATTGTTCTTCAAAGTTTAAAAAAAAAAAAAAAAAGGGAGATAAATAGAGACATAAGCTAATAGTGTACAACAGTTTGTAGGGGCTATCCAGTTATTATTGTTGTTTATCTTGGTTTGTAGGGGAGATAATATATATTTTATTTTATTTTACTTTTTTTTCATAGATTTGATCGTCAGTCTACAGGTTAACCTTTGACTAACTGTCAAACCGAGTATTCGTTGAGTAGTCAAGTACTTGCTACTCACTAGATCAGTGACCGACTCGCAACTAACAAGTTTTGAAATTTTGATTTTAATGTTTTAAAATTATAGAAGTGTGTTTTTGATCAAAGTTAACCTTTGACTGACAGTCAAACTAAGTACTCATTAAATAGTAAAGTACTCGCTACTCACCAGATAATTGACCGACTCGCAACTAACGAGTTTTGAAATATTGATTTTAATGTTTTAAAATCATAGAAGTGTGTTTTTGATAAAATATCTTAGTAATTAAACGTTTGCATTCTTATATTTGGCTGATGCATTTTAAAAACAATATTGTAATCTTTTTATATTAATCAGTTATATCATAGTATTTATTTTAACTCTCTCAAATGATATTTTAATTATAGAAATCAGTAAACTAAAAAATGAATTAAATATATGATTGACAATAAATAAGTAAAAGATTGGGAAGGATAAAAAATAAATCTTTGAATAAGGGAAAAAGTTTAGTTATGTGATTTTATGAAAAAGATTAATATTAAATAAAACTTAGAAGTACAATGTAAATAAAATATGGCAATTGTTTAGAATTAAAGAAAATTTATAGCAAAATACTAACTATTTATTTTTTATATAATTAAAAAATATGCGGATAAAAGTATGAAATCTAAAAATTTAAGGATGTGACAAAAATTGAAATTGAGGCAAAATTTATAATTTTTAAAACTCTAGAGGGGCAGTGGATCCCTTTGGTCCTAATGTAATAATTAAGTGACGAACTCACCGACCTATTGAAATACCAACCATTTATATTCACTGATTAGTAAATCATATGAGTCAATTACTCTGTGATTTCATTACCCCTTTTTGAATTAAGATCACTATAGCAATAATCTCTATGCTTACAAATTCACTTTTATCCCAAAAAAAAAAAAAAAGAAGAAAAAAAAATCATTGCAGCCACTTTCTTATAAAAATTTATTTTTAGCCCCTCAAATAAACTATTTTCATTTTATAAATAAGTTTATTAAACTACCTTTAACTCAAATGTAAAATGCAGTATTTAAAATCGATATCAACTAAGTTTTTAGTGCACTAAAAAATCGATCGTTGTCTTCAACGTAACATCTCATCAGAAATCTCCACTTTCAATTCGAATTCAATCAAATCCAATCACATCTAACTAAATCTAACTTTAAACTTCAATACCCAACATCTAAAATACAAAAGACTAAAAAAATCCTAACAACACTCAAACAATCAATAAACAAAGTCAAAGATCGTATACCATAAGCAATGGAGAGGAGAATAAGGTAGATAGTGATAATTTGGGACGATTTGTTTGAGGGACTGAAAATGAATATTTTTAAAATGTGGCTAAAAACGAATTTTGATATTGTTGTATTGGCATTTATTTTTTGTATTTTTCACTAATTTTTATGCAATATTCTCACAGGTACGGTCCAGTTTAATGCATTGCTTATGCACTAATACTTGAATCCCAAAAGAAGACTACTATAATATATGCACCATTATTTAAGTAATCTAGAAGTTACAAATGTTATAACCTCGCTTTTTTGATTGGTTGATTTGTAACGGTTGGAACTAAACATTTGTTTATCGTAAAGAAATTTCCATATATGTCAATCAACATGTATTTACCCCAACTTGTATAGTCGATACCATGTATGACAAACAATATTGATACTCATCAAATAAACATTGCTACACTACTATTAATAATAAATATACTAAACATTTCTAATAAATGACAAATATTTATTGAACATTCTTATGTAGGGCACATTCACTGGATATGTTCTTTATCAATTGTAATACCATCATGAAAGGATTACTTTGTCTACTGCTTGTTTAGGAAATTCTTGAACCAGGTGGCTGATTGTTTAGGATATCGTTTCAAGCCATCTTCATAGTCAATGAAGTTGATGCCAAACCTCACTGTGTAACCATCGGACCATTCAAAGTTGTCTAGAAGTGACCAGGCAAAATAACCTTTAACATTCACACCCTCCCTACGATGCCAACAAAAAATGGTCAATTATCATGAATTAGTAATGAATAATAAGATATAATTACTTTCATTATGTACTTACTCAATGGCTTTGTGGAGGAACCAAAGATGGCGACGATGGTATTCTATTCTTACGGGATCTTTTAAGGATTCTTCAAGAGGTAATGTACTATTATTGAACTCATCCACCCCTAAAAAGCAGTACATTTTCGTTGAGTTCTTATGAACCACGAATTAACCGATTTATTAAAAAAAAAAAAATTCTTACCATTTTCAGTAATGTAAATTGTAGGATTCTTGTAATATTCTTTTACGTAAATGAGAAGATCTCTCAAACCCTTTGGGTAGATATGGAGCCAACTTGAAGCTGCCTGTAAATTAATTTAATTCTTTCATCATTAGTAGAAAGAAACTAATTAATGAATCTTTTGGTTGTAAATTAATCTGATTAATTGAATACATTATTTATTATTTATGAATTTATTTTCTAATTATATATGTACTAGTAACCTTTAATTACTTGTTTTAAAATTAAATTTTGTATATTTACCTGTGGACCAATAAGGAGACCATCACGATCAGCTGCAAAACAGGAAAAAATAAATAAATAAATGCCTATATATTTTCTATTATTTATCAATATCATTAGGTTGTTTTTTTATAAGAAGGATTAATCTCTTATTTAATTTTGTTCACTTGTCTTTTAAAACTTACCGGTCAAATCACTAAGAGAATCTGTAGAGTAGCTGATGTTGACGGAATTTGCAACTGGAACATTAGCTGCATAATATGAAGTATAGTAATTTAATCCAAGAAAGTCAAAAGCTCCTTTGACCATAATAGATTGCTCTTGTGTGAATTTTGGCAATCTTTCTCCGAGAAGGACACGCATACTAATAGGATAGTCACCATAAGTCAACGGGTCCATAAACCTATAAGCAATGATTGAAACCAAAGAAAATATAAGTAAGGTTTTCTTAAATTATTATACATTAACAACCTACTTCAAAAAAAAAAAAAAAAAAAAAACACATTAACAACCATTGATTACATTATTTAAGATATTGTAATTTAGCAGTTGCTAATAAGTTAAAAAAAAGAGTTTTTCTCTAACAAATCAACTTTTTTTTTTCTTTTCCCATAGCTTTTAATGATGCTTCCATTTTAAATAATTAAATTTGTAAAATTTATAAAGATACTTCATTTTGTTCAAAATTATCTGTCTTATTTTCATCTTTTCTATGAACATTTCATTTTAAAAGAATAGATTAGGAGGAGGCTGGTTTAAAAACCCTTATTTTTTTAATTCTTTGCTTTTTAATACCCCATCAATGATATTACCAAGAGTCATAAATACTTAAAAAATTACTTTTAGATATCATTTTTAGTCATTTTACACTTATGTTTTTCCAAAGACACTTAAAAGTTAAAAAAAAAAAAAAAAAAAAAGGTTAAAATAATGTAGTTTTAAAACTAATAAAAAATTTTCTTCTTAGTTAATGTACTTTTCCTAGTGGCAGAATAATGTTCATTATCATTTCATAATCAAGTACAATATTAAAAAAATATGCTAAAAGAAAAAAGGTGATAAAAGAAGGTATTTATTACGTATTCTAAATTTTTAGCAGATGTGTGAGAAAGAAAGGGTTTTTGAGTCTTTTAAAATTTTTTGTTTAATAACCTTAATTAAGATTAAAATTGTCACTAAAAGAGACTAGTAAAATGGAGTGCAAAAATATATTTAATAGATTTTCAATAACACCAGTACCATAAAATAATTTACTCACCACTCTTAAAATAAATAAATAAATAAATAATTTACTCACCATCCGAACATGAAATCAAGGGCTCTTAAGGCTGCCTCAGCATCAGGTTTTGTTTCGGAGTAGGGTACAATCCAGTGAGATACTAGTGTTATCCCAATCTTGCCCTTTTGAATTGCCTATATGTTCATGTTTTTATTGACATAAGTTCAAAAAAGACACGTATCTTTTACTTAAATTCAGTAATTTTTGTCCAATACATATAGCTGAGATAATTAATATCTGAATAGAATAAAAATTAATATATATAATATATTTTAAACTTTGATTTAGTTTAGTAGTAGAGAGTGCTCATTCAGTCTACATATATATATATATCCACAATAAAAGAATTAATGTGGACCATCCGCTTGATCGTAGTGTAAATGTCTGCACTAGTTAGAGCATATTTATTTTTACTTATACATTTTGATAGAGTATTGATTCTCACTTGGTACTTTTGCTTATATACTTCTACAGCCGCAGCATGAGACAGAAGCATGTTGTGGCTAACAAGATAAGGCTCAATCGAGGAATCTCCGGCTTGGCAGGCCTCGTTTACCCATTTCGAACACCGACCCGGTGCAAAGATGCCTTCATCATAACCCCTACTACTATATGTCCATGGCTCATTTATAGTGATCCAATATTTCACACGATCACCAAATTCTTGGAAGCAAAGTTCTGCAAAGTCTCGAAAATCATTCCTGCATTGATAATTCAAATTAAACGTTACTTTAATTTATTATATACAAAAAAAAAAAAAAAAAAAAAAAAAAAAGAGAATAAAGTTGGAAACTAACGCATACAGTTACTTACACAATATGAGGACTTAAAAAGCCACCATATTCTTCTTCTAGTGATTGGGGAAGATCCCAGTGAAAGATAGTCACATAGGGTTGCAAACCTAAACAATGATTGCATGAAAAATTAAACACTGTTTATTCAAGATATTTAACCACAATTTATGCAACCTAATTAGTATAATATTATATATAATACTTGTTTGGGAAAACAATGTATACAGTGCAAATGGTATCCTTTCAATGGTTGAGAGAAGATTAATTTGTTATTATTTAATTGAAAATAAAAATACGTATATATATTAATGGAGTTGTAGGTACAAAACAGCTATATATATTGTATCATGCTGTTATGTCTCCATTAATTTCAAGTGGGTGGGTATAGGGCATAATTATTACTACATATAATTTAAAGAAAATGTTGTTTGAAGGTAAAAGACTGAACATATACAAAATGAATGAAAATGTGACATAATTATTACCGTTGGATAGAAGCTCATTGATGAGATTGTTGTAGAAATCAATGCCTTCCTTATTCACTCCCCCACTTAGCTTTCCACCTATAAATAATAATAATAATAATTAGTATTATTAAATTTGATTTAATGACAAAATAATGTATATGAAATGTAGACATATGGAGCACCGGAATAATTAATAGGATACTTCAAAAATAATATTCGACCAAATAATATAAATTTGTAATATGCTTTTTCACTTATCCTATCATAACATTAAGAATTTGATTTCATTTACTTTTATTTTTTACTTTAACTTCTATATTTCAACGTGCAGGTGTGCTATAAAAAATGATTTGCTAGGACATAATCTGCCGTTGTCTTTAAATTATGATCTTACGAGGTAATAATCTTGACCAAGAAATCGAGAATCTGAAAGCATCCAAGTTCATGTCCTTCATTATCTGCACATCTTCCTATCAAAATTCAACCATCATCATAATCAGGTCGAAAGAAGTACGTTTCAACAATTGAATATGTTGTTTTAAGGTCAAAGGATTAAAAAAAAAAGAAAAAAATGAATTTGTAAAATTGTGATAGAATTACGAAAAAGAATTTATAATTAGTACTAATTTTCCAACCTTATAACGGTGGTAAAAATCAATTGCTACATCTCCATGGCTGCTATCTACTATTCTATCTGCAACATTTACAAGAAAGATTAAAAAATATATGTACAGAAGTCAATATATTTATATAATAGTTTTGATCATTTTTGTTTTCACTTCTCATGCCAATGTCCTCTCTCTCTCTCTCTCTCTCTCTCTCTCTCTCTCTCTCTCTTTCTATAATATATATATATATATTTGTTGGTTTAATAAGGTTTATATATTTCCCCTCAAACAAAACAGAATCAAAACAAAAAATAAAAGTAAAAGAAGTTGAAAGGAGAGTCAATATATCTATATCTATATATATATATATATATATATATGTTGGCTTAATAAGGTTTATATGTTTGGGATTTACGCTTGTATACCAGTTCAATAATTATACGCACATGTTATAAGGGAGATATTATCTCTTCTCAATTTTTTTTTTTTTATTATTAAAAGTCCTCATATATATTTGAATTTTTAAATTGTAATTTAATGGAGCTCATAACTCTATATAGAAATATAGTTTTGTTTAATATGAAAGAAATATCTGCTGAACCATTCGGCCCCTCTTAGCAATTGCTGGTGTGAAAGACTTCAAAAGTCTTACCAAATTATATTTATTCAAAAAGTCAATTCTCTAAGGTACATGTTAATATGAACCTATTTGAATTTAGATATTTAAATTTTAATTGTCTAACATATCTATAATAATGGGCCGAATGTACATTTAATTATTTTGTTACAAAATGATCAAGCATAATGATATTAACTTGAAATTTAGGGTTGGTGAGAAACCTGAGAAATTGTGGGTGAAGACATCCCATATGGAAGGGCCCCTGCCATCGTCATTTGCAGCACCTTCATACTGAAAATCATACAATTAGCACTTATAATTAACAATCATATGAAACAATAGATTAATTTTCTTGGAACTTCTTGCACTAGTTTAGGCACACTTATATATACCTGGTAAGAAGAGGAGGCTGTCCCGAAGATGAATTCTTTTGGAAAACTGCTACGATTGAAGTTAGACAAGATATGAGGATCAGGATCAGTACTTGCATTGATCAAATGGGTTTGAGCAAGTAAAATTGAGATTATAACTACAATAGCATTGTGCATAGTCGCCATAATTATAAGGGACTTCAATTTGAATATGTAATTCAACTATGAAGTAATCCGATGTATAGCTCCATATATATAGGTTTATGGTGCAACATTATAGGGCGCATAATAGTCATATATGACAATTCTATACTTATCTAATAAATTTTTTTATTAATTTATCTAAAATGGAATGGCAATCTGCTAGCCTTCTGAAAATAATTAAAATTCAACGGACAATAGCCATACATATTAATTTTTTATTATATGATGAGGAATGTGGATTTTATATGATCTCCTTTTGACACACCAATATGAATGTAATTCACACCAATATGTATTATAGTTATGTTAATTAAAAAGGCTTTATATTTTTTCAAGTTAAGAAAATACATGCATGCGTGACGTTTTATATTTTAGGCTAAAACTGGATAGTTAAGATTTGTTTTGTTTGATTCTTTTAGTAATGTAGCTTAAGTACTACTTCCCGTACGTTCAATATTTTAAATATAAAAATATAGTTGCGTGGGAGTTGGTAAAGCATGCATGTACTTAGAAAATTTCTATTAAAACGTGCGTATATATATATATATATATATATATATATATATATATAGTTTAATGTAAAACGTGCATGTAGTTAAACATCCATGTACTTCGAAAATTTCTATTAAAAGTGCATGTAGTTAAACGTGCACGTAGTTAGGAAATTTCTTTTAAATTTTGGTCAAAGCCCAAGATTTAATAACAATGTTCCCAATTGGATTGGACTTACACATCATCATCGATCGATGACCAATTGCCTTATCTGCTTGCAGATCAATATAGGAAAAATCTTGACCAAGTAGCTTGAGTGGATTAAGATGTCTTTTGCATAAAATATTTGTGGTTATAATAAGTCAATGGGGATATATATTATCTTTTTTTTTATATACAAATATATATTATCTTTAAAATGTCAAAAGAAACCAACCACTCTTCTGTTAATATAGACACGTGGAGCCAGCTCAATGGAATTTCTCATATCACTAAAGAGTAAAAATTTTAGATAAAGTGGAACAGTAGGTTTGTTATGGCCGACGGTTTTGAAAAGTCCATATATATAAATATATATATATATATAATTTGTTTAGTACCGTATTAGTCGTTCACTTTTCATAAATGACCAAGTTGATCCGCAGTCAAAATTATCTGCACCCTAAAGATTAATATGAAATCTGTACTTCTATAAAAGTTTAAAAATATATATATACATGGACTCTATAAAAATTGTCAATTTTTAATAAAAGAACGTAATGAAGAGTTTAATCAATACCTTAATTAATTCAATTATAGACGGCCACTGAAACAAAAAACTGAGTGAAGCACAAACATTCAAAATCTCATTTCACAATTAAGTGGAGGCTTTAGTCATGGTAATGGCAGTTGCTTCTTTTCCCATACAGAAAATAAAGATAGATTTAGGGTTTAAAGTAAAAAAGGAAAAAAAAAAAAAAAAACAAAGATGAAGATTATAAAAGCAATAATATCAATTGTATACTGTTATTTTTGTTATCCCTAAAAAGCTCCTGAAATGTAAAATATTGTCAAATCACCAATGGTTTCAAAAATCCCTTCCAGTTGGTTGTTTAAAATCAGCTAGTGATTTAGGGTTAAAAATCACAATTTCGTTAGTGGTTAAGGGTAAACAAGTAAATGTATTGATGCTTTAAATAGACAAAACCCTAATTCCAATGTCTTACTTTTTTACTATCATCTCTCTCTTCCTTCTTAACTCTCAACCTCTCTCTCTCTCTTCTTTTCTCCCTCTATTCTCTCTAACCATGTTTACGTTTCACTAAATGGTCATTGCACCTTGGGGGGTTTTTAACCATAACCGCCCTCTCCATACGACTGTTACACGCTTCATATCTTTCACTTTCTTCCAATGTTGACCTATAGGGCTTTTAAACCCTAGCCGCTTTATATGGCTGCTACACCATTCACATCCTTCACTCTCTTCTAGACGGAGACCTAGATATGGGTCTTCATCCATTTCAAAAATGGAGATCTTAAATGAGATCTCTGCTGTCCATCAAAGATCATGACTAATAGAGATCCTATATGAGATCTTCATCTTTTTTTTTTTTTTTTTTTTTTTCAATCTTTTGGATCTTTTTGTATGGTGGTGATGAAGGGTAAATGGGGATGATAGGGGTGTATTGTGATGGAGGTGTGATGGATAGTGGTGATGGAGGGTTGTAATGGACAATTGTGATAAAGGTTTGTTGTGATGGAGTTGAGATAGACAATTATGATGAACGTGTGTTGTGATTGACGGTTATGATGTAGGTGTGATGAATGGTTGTGATAGATGATGATCTGATGAAAACAATGGTTATTATTAATTATTATTATTTTAATTATTTGAGTTGTAATTTATTTTTGTAAAAAATTATCTCCCCTGTCCATGAAGATTGATGGACGATGGAGATTGATTTATTTAATTTTATTATAAGGGTAGTTTGATAATTGATTAATCTCGTTGTTTTTTTTTTTAATTTTTAATTTATGATATATTGTAATGTGATTTTTAACATGTAAGAGCATTTTTTTTTTTTTATTTTCTATATTTGTGTCTAAAACCACGTATCTTTTGGATGAAACTACCATCCCACTGATGGTAGGGGATTTTTTGGGTAATATTTGTAAACCGGGGGTAGTTTAATATTATTTTTCATTCTAGGAGAGGGTTTGATATTTTCTCTATTATTTATTAGGGTGCTTATAGTTTTCTTTGAATTATTTAAAATTTAATTATGGGTGTAGCAATAATTTGGGTGTAAAAATTATATTTACGGGTAGCAATATTGCACCCTAATCTTTATGTAGTGAGAAATTGACCTTTTCTTAACTATACAATGTATCTCTAACACTCTAAGAAGTGATACATAATATTTCCTAATTGAGTTCTATTTCACAAATCTAATAGATGTTGCTAATTTTTCTTTTGAAAACCATTTCTTTTCGGCCTTGGTTTGTGCAAAATTATGGTTCTTTTGTCTATGTTTTCTTTTTTATTTTTCCTTTTTGAAAATATTTGTCTATGTTTTCCTGTATAACACTTTGCAAGTATAATTCATTTAGCGCTGCTTTGTAGTGCTACAACGAATATGAATGAGGTGCTGTTGAAACAATTTGCCAACATAATGTAAATATTGTTCCTAGTTAAGGATATCAACATATCACTTTGGGGATATACGTGGGTCCCGTAATGTGACTACTGAAGGAGTGGTTTGGTAATTAACTTAATCTAACTTGTTTAATTTTTAACTTTATAATAATTTATTATAAATTATTTTTTTATGCGGAATTGTGTTTTCATATTTCAAATATTTTGATCAAATAAATCATCTTTCCACTAATGGATTTTTTGGATAATGTTTTGAAAACATGAGGAAGTTTGATACTATTTTTCATTTTCTGGGCCATTTTGATCATTTTCTTATTTTTAATTTGGAATTACAACATACCTCACATTCGCAAGGAATGTAACATGTCATTTAAATGTTCTGCAAAACCACAGTTCCCATGCAATTAATTCAAATACTTCCTATATTATGCATTCAAGTGAAATATTCGAAAGGAAGACCAAAAATAGAAATAATTTCCCTATTTTGATTTGGAATTACAACACACCTCACATTGGCAAGGAATGTAAACATGTCATTTAAACACAGTTCCCATGCTATTCAAATACTTCCTATATTATGCATTCAATTGAAATAAAAGAAAGACAAAAAATAGCAATAAAAGTGAAAACCTTGTAAATGGTTATTTGTTTGCTCCTGCTAGATAACTTTTCGAAGTTCTTCTTTTGACATTCGACGCTGTTACAGCGAAAGAAATATATGTAAAAGTTAAACGAATTGAACTTACAAAATCTCTCATTGCAGCTCAAACAATCATGCAAATGCAAAAAAGAAACAGAATTAGCTATTGCATTATAACTCGATTGTTTCCACATTCAAACCTTTATTCTTCAATGGTTTTAGTACTCAGAAATCTGTAAATTAATGTGTAGTCTCTTCTTATTTCATCTCTCCAAATAATAAGAATTTTTCGATAGTATTTGGTCCACATATAATAATTCCCCATCATTTCTCAACTACGAGCATAGAATCAATTCACTGTAGCAAGCTTCAATCCTTGTGAGAGTTTCAACCAACAGTTCATGGGGTTTAGCGGACACTTTTCAAATTCCATTCAAACACAAATCTAAAATGTGTAAGGATAGAAGATCAAGATCAGTCTTAGTCCTCAGCAGCTCACTCAGCTCACATCACAGTTTCAGCTCCTCACTCTTCTATTTCAGCTCAAGACAAAGCTAAGTCTACTCAACAGTCTAATCAGCAGCTAAAACCAATGATTAGCTTGGCTTACTTAAGTACAAAAGAGAAGTGACCTTCTTGAACTTACATTGATGAAGCTGAATGCTTCAAGCAGACTTGTTTGTGGCTGACGTGTAGCACAAGCAATCATTAGTGTTGTGAGTTAGTTATTAATCTAAGGTTGTGATTAGTTCAGTTATGCTTCAATGGCTGAGATTAAGTTTTGTAATTACTATATAAACATTTACACATATTTCTTCATTGTTCTCTCCAACCATACACCTTTGATTTCCTCCATTGAAGCAGAGCTTTGACTCTGATTTTGTTAGTCATGGTATGTCTCTAATTTTTCATGGTATCAAAGTTGCAAGTAGACTAATGTCGCTATGTCTTCAGAGTCACAATCATCCTCAATGCATCAAGTTGGTCAAGAGCAATCTTTGATCTCGTCCATGGATTTTCAGTCATTGGCAAAAACACTAAATTTCAACTTGCCAATCAAACTCAACAAATTCAATTGTGTTAATTGGAAGGATCAAGTTATGGCTACATCAGAGAATTAGAGCTTGAAGTTTTGTTTCTGGAAACAAATCAATCCCTAGTCAATTCACTGAAGAACTTGATGAGAATAGAGTTGTCAACACTGCTCAAATTAACCCTGAATTTCATGCCTGAAAGCAAGCAGATCAGTTACTACTATGCTAACTGCTTTCAACGATTGGAGAGGAAGTTATTGGTCAGGCAAATCACTCACAATCATCTCTTGAAGCATGGTAGATTCTTGAAAAATTATATGCTCAGTAGTCTATAGTTAAGAGTTTTACAACTTAAAGAACAACTATAAACAACAAAGAGTCTATGTCAATTAGTGTACATGTTGAAGCTGAAAACTATATGTGATGCCTTGGTTACTTCTAGTAATCCTGTGTCTGAGCATGAGATGATCTTGAGTGCTTAATAGATTAGGGCATAAGTATAGCCCAGTAGTTGTTTTAGTGTCATCTCAAATCAAAACAATAAATTTGCAAGATGTTCAATATTTGCTTATGATGCCTAAGCAGAGTATTGAACAACTTAATTCAGTTTCACAAGTCCATTTGTCCTCTGCAAATGTTAATTTTGCTTCAAGCTTTGATAGCAACAAAGGATAGAGAGAACGTTTTTAGGGAAATATGAACTATAATCGTGGAAGAGGCAGAGGATGAAATGGTAGAGGAAGGTGGAATAACCAAAAGGTCTGTTGTCAGCTATGTCAAAAACCTAGACATGCTGCTTTGCAATGCTTCAAGAGATTTGATTAGACCTGGTTTGGAAGTCAAAGAACAAATACCCAATAGAACGAGCGAGATGTTAATGCTAACAAGGCACAAGTCAATCTTGCACAAAGCTCAGCAGTTTATGCTACACCTGAGGTAGTGAATGACCCCTTTTTGTATGTAGACATTGGTGCTACTAACCACATTACAATAGATCTTGCAAATCTGGCCATCCACTCAAAGTATAAAGGAAAAGAGAAACTTGCGATTGGTAATGGTAACAAGCTCTCAATCCTTCATACTAGAAATGTTGCTATAAATACTTTTTCTAAACCTGCAAGAACCTTATTTCTTAATCAAGTTTTATTTGTTCCTGGAATTACAAAAATTGTGCTAAGTATTTTTAGGCTAACTAAAGATAACAATGTTACAGCTGAGTTTAATATGTGTGTTTAAGGACAAGAGAACAGGGAAAATTTTGCTCAAGAGCGATCTCAAGGATGGACTTTAAAGTCTCAACTTACAAATCACTCCTCAGCAAAGCAAGACAGTCATAGCAACATCAAAGTATGTAGCAACAATTCTAGAAACTCCTTCAACTTCTTCAAGACACCACTCTGTGACTTTTTCAAGTAATCATCTTGTGATCTCTCAATCTGCAGCTATGATTTCTTCTAAAGATGCAATCGATAACTCTAGTAGTTCTAGTTGTTTGGAAGATAACTCATCAAACATTACTGGTACAAATGGATATAAGTTTGATGCTCAGTTGGCTACCAAGGTTAATTCTAACTTGTGGCATGCCAAGCTTGGTCATCTTGCCTTACCTATTCTTCAAAAGGTCTTAAGGTCCTTAAGGTTCAATATAAATGTTAAAGGTGTGTCCTTTTGTGACACTTGCAAGATGGGAAAACTGCATAAGAAGCCCTTTATAAAGCATGAGATTTTTGTTAAACAGCCTTTTAAAATCATTTACACTGATCTCTGGGGTCTTGCACCTTATACAGCAAATGATGGATCCAAATATTATGTTGTTTTCATTGATGTTTGGAATAAGTTCACTTAGCCTTACCCTATTAAACTAAAGTTAGATACCTTGCAAAACTTTATACATTTCAAAATGGCAGTGGAACTGCAATTTGATAAGAAATTCAAGACTTTACATTCTGACGTGGGAGGAGAATTTATAGCTTTAATGTCTTACTTGAAAGATCAAGGTATACAAACCAAATTCTCCTATCCACATACTCATCAGCAAAATAGTGTAGCTGAGAGGAAGCATCGCCATATATTGGAAACTGGTCTTACCGTCTTGGCACATGCAAAGATACCTCTACAATTATGGGTAGAAGCATTTAGTACTGTTGTGTTCATCACCTTATAAGAAGCTTTTTCATAACGGACCAAATTATGTCTTCATGAGAACATTTGGCTGCAGTTGTTTTCCTTGAGGTATTACTCTAAATACAAGCTAGATTATCATACTACTAAATGTGTTTTTATTGGTTACAGTCCTTTGCATAGAGGATACAAATGCTTGCACCCTTTAGGCAAAGTTTATATTTTAAAACATGCAGAGTCCAGTGAGCTGGAGTTTCCCTACCACAGCTTTTTCCTACTCACTCATCTAGTTCACAAGTCAATAACTCATCCAGTCTGCCTTTGTCTATGCTGCAAGCAGCTTCTTTACAACATAACAAGGTTTCCAGCTCTATAACTGCAGTATCTTCCACTCTTGCATCCAATGTCAGTAGATCAACTAATTTTCCTGATGTATTACATGATGAAAGATCAGATTCTTGAGTCAGTAAAACCTCTGCATTGTTTGTTGATCTTAGAAGTCAAAAGACTATAAGACCTTCTAATTTGGATATAATTTAAAGGGTGTCTAGCACAGTCCCACAATCTACTCATCACATGATGGCTTGGTCCAAAACTCATGCTTTGCAACATAGGGCATTAGTTTCACAACTTAGTTCCAATTCTGTTGAACCAACCTCAATAAACGTGGCACTAAATGATCCTAAGTTGTTTCAAGCAATGGAAGAAGAGTACACTGCCTTAATGAGGAATAATACATGGACTCTTATTCCTTTCTCTCCACAAATGAATATTTTAGGCAACAAATGGATGTTTAGAACCAAATATAATTCAGATGGGAGTATTGTAAAGCACCAGGCTAGATTAGTGGCTAAGGGGTCCCGTCAAGCTTTTGGCCTTGATTTCTTTGACACCTATAGCCCGAGCATAAAGGCATCAACCATTAGAGTCATTTTTACACTTGCTGTCTCCAAAGGTTAAGACATTTAACAAGTAGATATCAACAGTGCTTTCTTGAATGGAGACCTTCAAGAGTAGGTTTTTATGCAGCAACCACAAGGTTTTATTGATTCAACTAGACCTCATAAGGTGTGTCTGTTAGGGTTATATGCCCTAAGAGCTTGTAATTTATAAATATTTAAATTAAATAATAAATAAAATATATTTATTTTTATATGCATTTATGAAATGTTTGCTTCATACAAATATCATGTAACATCCATGATTACTTATGTAATCTCAAACTAAGTATGTAAGTGTTATATACAAGAAGATTTAGTTTGAGATCAGTAATCTAAAGAGTCCGTAGAAAGCAAACAAAGCTGGGTACTTTGCTTGTGGTAAATCTACAGCTGCGGTCCATTTTGTATTTGATGCGATGATCTTATCCGAGATCGTTCATGTGGCGACATGAAAATGGAGGCACCTTATATAATAAAGATTATATAGGACTGGACCACAATAAAATGAATTTCTTATTAATATCCGTTAAAATAAAAAAATTTATATTTGTCAATTAAATGATCATATATGGATTGATCTCAATCCTGAGTGTTTTATGGACTCCTATTTGTTGAGTCATATCTTTTGATTTACATAGGTGAGACTGTTATAGATTTACGGTCAATAAGCTTCGTAATTTGGAGATCTGATTTAATAAATGGCTGGGAATATTCTACACAATAGTGGAATCCACTCCTTCTTGCGAGAAGTAGATGAGTAGTTTCCTTAAAGTGTTGATTCGGGTCTTCAACAATAAGAGTGCTCATTTTCTGTTTATGAGTAAACAGAAAGATAAATTCATAAGTTGTTATGAATATATTGTTAATTAGAGAATCAATGGTACTTATTGAAATAAGATATAATTAGAGAGGTATAACGGACTTTAATGACCTAACTCTAATTATGAACTATTTGTGGAGGATCAAACCATATGAAATGATTAAATCAATGGACACTGAAAATTCAGATTGTGTAAAACATCTACAATTTTGAGAGTGCAACCTTGGGTTTTTAGTGGAGTAACTTTAAGGTTAACAATAGTAAATTATTCAATTAAAGAGTTTAATTAATAATTCCGATATTATTGAAGCTCAAATTATAGATCCATTTGGTCCCCTTACTAACTCACAATCACATAAAGAAATAAATAAAAGAATATAATTGAATTGTTCAATTATTAATATCATATGGACATGTTCACGAATTATTTAAATAATTTGATTATTTAAATATATGTAATTATTTAATTAAGTGTTAATTATTTAATTATCTGTAGAGATTATGGGTTCAATTTTTAATGGTGTCATTAAATTATTTATGATTTAGAATCATTTAATTTAATGAAAAATCTTTTAATTAATGGAAATAGTAATTTAATTTAATTGGAATAAGATTCTATATTAAATTGAATTAAAGAAGTTTTAATAGGAATTAGATTCCATATTAAATTAAAAGTAAAGAGTTTTTGACTAATACGGAATTTGATTCCATATTGAATATGAACTATGTTTTCTAATTTAAATAGAAAATTGTATTCCTTGTTAAATTGAAAAACTCTAACTTACCGTTATAAAAGGGTGTTTTATGTTGGTAACAAAGTGTGAGAATTTTTGGCTACTTAAACCAAAAACTTCCATTAATTAAAAACACAAAAATTACTCCATCTCACATAAAAGATTTCGTGATTTGATTCTTCGAGATTGTGCCTACACACAGTTTCTTTTGTGAAAAGTCATAGCAAGAAAGATCGAGTGATGAAGAATTTGCGAATCAAAAGGGATCAATTCAATATTCATGTAAGGTAAGATTCGATCTTATTAATGTAATTATTGAATTGTTATTACTAGCATCGATCGGGTATGTTTTGTTTGAAAAAATTTTAAAATCCAAGTTTCCGCATTAAATTCAAAATCAATTTTTCCCTTCAGTGTCAACTAAACAAGGCCTTGTATGGACTCAAACAAGCTCCTAGAGCCTGGTTCAATAAGCTTAGGACTGCCCTTTTTGCAATTTGGATTCACAAATTCGAGGTCTAATGTCTTTCTGTTCTATGAGCATCAAGATACTCATGTATTCCTACTCTTGGTGCATGTAAATGATATATAAGCGACTGGAGATGATGCTGCTCGCATACAAAAAGTTATAGTTGATCTTAACAACACTTTTGCTCTGAAAACTTTAGGAGCAGTGAATTATTTTCTTGGTTTTGAGGCTTTCAGGAATGATCAAGGTTTGTGTCTTACTCAAACCAAGTACATTCTTGATTTGTTGGCCAAAACAGATATGGTATCTTGTAAGCCCTGCAGCTCACCTGCCAGTATTTGCTCAAAATTGTCATTACATGATGGAGAACCCTTCTCAAATCAAATTCTTTATAGGAGTGTGATTAGAGCATTGCAGTACCTTACACACACAAGGCCTGACACTGGCTTTATTGTTAACAAGTTAAGCCAATTCCTAGTTTCTCCTACCATGTTACATTGGCAAGCATGTAAAGGGTTCTTCGGTATCTCAAGGAAACAGCAGGCTATGATATTATTTTCACCAGCATCACAACTTCAACCTCAAGCCTTCTGTGATGCTAATTAGGCCAGCTCTGTGGATGATAAAAAAATCCACTAGTGGATGTCATGTATTTCTGGGTGATAACTTGGTCACTTGGAGCTCTAAAAAGCAAACGATTGTTGCTAATTTTAGTACAGAAGCTGAGTAGAGGTCTCTTTCTCAAGCATCAACTGAACTCACTTGGTTGCGCTCCTTGCTTAATGAACCTGGTTTTCAGCTTCCTCATTGTCCCATTCTGTGGTGTGGCAATACTGGTGCAAATGCATTGGCTCAAAATCCTGTTTTTCATGCACGAACAGAACAAAAAGAAGTTGATGTGCATTTTGCTCATGAGAGGATTGCTGCTGGCCAGTTGGAGGTTAGGTATATTTCAACTACTGATCATATTGTTGATGTGCTTACTAAGACACTCTCCACTAATCGTTTTTCAGCTTTATATGCCAAACTGAATCTGGTCCAGGCACCCCAGTTCAGTTTGAGGAGGGACGTAAGGATGGAAGATCAATATCAGTCTCAGTCCTCATCGGCTCACTCAGCTCACATCACAGTTTGAGCTCCTCACTCGTCTGTTTCAGCTCAAGACAAAGCAAAGTCTACTCAACAGTCTAATCAGCAGTAAAGCCAATGATTAGCTTGGCTTACTTAAATGTAAAAGAGGAGTGGCCTTCCTCTGAACTTACATTGATGAACCTGAATGCTTCAAGCAGACTTGTTTGTAGCTGACATGCAGCACAAACAATCATTAGTGTTGTGAGTTAGTTATTAATCTAAGGCTATGATTAGTTCAATTATGCTTCAGTGGCTGAGATTAAGTTTTGTAATTAGTATATAATCATGGACAGTGTATGCAGTTAATCAATGAAGAAGATTTTCACATATTTCTTGATTGTTCTATCAAACCATACACCTTTGATTTCCTCCACTGAGGCAGAGCTTTGACTCTGATTTTGTCACATCAAAATTGACTTGTATCTTCTTCAATCTCTCTAATTTTTCAAAATGGACACCCAACCGTAGCCAAAAATTAAAAAAAAATTATTAAGAAATCGAAAGCTGCAACCATCTTTATCATTTAGAAAGCAAACAAATATGAACTAATTATTGCTCTTTTATATAAATGCGTCCATCAAGAGTACAACAAAGCAATATGATCAAGGTTTAGTCATGAATCGACTGACAATATTATCAGCAAGGTTCATGCAGAAAATTGAAGGATTGGAAACCATCATTTAATGAAAACAAAGGGACTACTTCACTGATTTAGAAACATACAAATATAGTAGATATATGCATACTCAATGAAGACTCAATACTTTTAATTTCTTTCTTTTCTCTCGTTGAAAGAACAAGCAAATGACAAATAGAGTTTATTCAGTAAATCATGAGCCACAAAATTTGAAATTTAACTTTTATCATCAAATCTTCAAAACTATAAACTAGAAAAGAGTTTCAATATACGATAATCCAATAATCATGCTTTATAACTGAATAGTTAGTTCCAACCCGAAAATTTATAGATAATTTGAATATTTCTCTTAATGACTACAAATATTAACAAATCTTATTAATCAAATCTATAAAATTTCTCGCCAAATTAATAGATTGAGGTAGAATACCAACAATATAAGCTATATTATTAAAAACCTTTTCAAATATCATCGTAACAACTAACATTTGATTTCAACACAATCACACCACACGCAGAAATATAATGATAGTCAATAATGAACTGCAAAAAAAAAAAAAGGTTAATAAAATGGATAATGTATACAGCCCTATAAATGTAAATGCATGTATAAATTGAATCATCAGCTCAAGTGAAATTAAAAGGAGCAAGTGACGATTTCCATTTGAGTTGTGTCTGAATATGAAAGCAAGTCATACATTTGAAAAAAATGTGGAAGATGAAAAATTAATCAAATTTATTGAAGACAAAAAAAAAAAAAAAAAAAAGTCTTAAGATAAGTCATCATTCAATAAGTAATTAAATACATAAGAAGGTTCAAGTTTGCAAAATTGGGTAAGGAAATTCTTTGTGAGTTCATGTTTACCCAATAAATTATAAAAAACCACGTTAACTTAATGATGAATGAAGTTCAGCTAATGTTTTTGTCTGTGTACACATGCATATGTATGTGCATTGGATGAGTGAGTATATTTGTAGGAAGCAAGAAAGAAAAATAGAAAGAAGTTAGAAACAACATTGTCCAATAAAAATTTCACTGTTCGTTTGTCCATCTCTATAAGAACATTATCAGATTGAACAAATATTTGCTACCAATTACAATTAAGGTACATTAGGCGATGCAATAATGAAGGACAATTAGAACTTCGGAAACAATAGTATTATAATCAGCCCACAAACAAAACTATTAAAATTTCTCTCTGTCTCCCTTAAAGTTATATCATACTCAAGATTGTATCAAAATTCAATTACTAGACTTATTAGCTTAATAAAATAATGTTCTTAGACAAACAAAACTAGTACAATCTCTCTCTCTCTCCCTTATAAACATTTTCAAGACAACGGTAAATATTTTTGCTCAGGTGTAAGTGTCAGCATTGGAACAAGTTTTTCTTTGGTCTTAATTGGCCTATAAACATGTTTGTTCTTATTCTTTTTCTTCTTCTCACTTTGGGACAACTGAATCATATCCTTGTAATATATACAATATTTTTGCTAGAACTTTCACTACCATTTTGCAGCATTTGGTTGCAGATATGAGTTCATGTTGATGTTTATTTATGACTCGCTCCATGAACGAGGCCTGGTGTAGGCAAGATCAAAGTGAGTATAGTCATGAACACTTACCTCCTCTAACGAGCCTGAAAAGTCAGGCTACTCTACATATATATACATGTATATATATATATATATATATATATATGGGGGGGAAATCTAAAAAGCGCCTAAAATAATAAATCATTTTAATTTACCTCAACTTTTCCAAATATTAATCAAAAAAACTCATACAGTCAATCAAAAGCGGTTTCTTTCCAACGTTTTAGTAGTTTTGTGACAAAAAAAAAAAAGTTAAAAAATCAAAATGCCCTTACTATATTAAATATTAAAAAGTAAAAAAAAATATTCAAAAAAAAAAAAAAAAAAAATAAAAATAAAAAATAAAAATAAAATAAAAACTTTTAGAATTTACAATAAAATTTTTATAAAAATAAATAAATAGATTCCAAATTAAAATCCAAAATTAAAAAACAATCAAAATCCAAAAATACTAAAAATTAAAAAAAAAAAATTGACAAATCTAAAAGAAAAATTAAAAAACAAACATAGGCACTTAGACGAACGCAGGCACCAGTCATAACAAACCAACATCACACAATCCATAGTCAAACCAGACATCCAGACAAAAAGTATCCCTAAATCAACAAAAACAATATGAGTAATATTAATCCAGCAACACCAAAGTCAATAAAATAATCAAATAGACAAACACAAACCTGACACAAACTTGAATTTTTTTTTTTTTTTCTCACACAGAATTCATCAAACACATAATCTTCAACAAACAAGTCATAATCACCTTTTTTTGTTTTTATCTAACAAGCCCTTCTCCCTACTTGGCCTACCTGCCACCTCATAGTAGTCCTCCAACGGATATCTGATCCAACTGAAAAGTTTTCGTGAAACTACGCTGTCTATTTTTCAAAACTTTTCTAAAACTTTCTTTTAATGTTGAAAATGTGAGGAAAATTTTCTTCTTCTTTTCTTCTTATTTTAAACATTTACAAAATTGATTTATAAAAATTTGGATAGCATAATGACTGTTTTCCGAGCATGCCACCCTGCAAATTTGAAAATTTAACACTTCTATATCAATCAAATCTCCACTATTGGGCCTCAGGCCCTCAACCCAATTTCCGCAATTCATCCACAAACAATTTCTAAATTTAAAATCAATAAATTTCAATTTATTTTTATTTAACATAAAAGTATAATTTAAACACAAAAACTTAAACTTTATTAACACCAAAGACTATATACAACTCAAAATATTATTTACAAACATATTCACCAAAAAGGTGCATGCAATGCATGACATACAATTTCAAATTTAAACTTGTGCAGTGATCTCATTGCATCAGCCTACCTACATGTCAGACGGAGCCTCTTCTGATTAACGGCTCGTACCTACACTTGGGAGGATGTTTCAAAAACATATGAAAAGAATGGTGAGTATAAAATTCAGTGAGTGGATAACTTTTAAACTAAAATATCATTTTCTAAAATATATATATCCTCCCACAAATAATCTATAAAACTAGTGATTTCTTATCATTCTTATTAAAACTACAAAACTAAATAAAGCTTACAAACATTTCTTTGTTTCTCGAACTTGTAATAAATTTCTCATTTAATAATCTTCACTTCTAATAACGTGTTTTTCTTTTGTAAACTTGCCAAAGGCAACTCAGGGAAACTTAACTCTATTGTAATGGAATTTCTTATCACCACTAGAGCTTGAGAATGTTATCATGTATAGTTGTAGATGCGGGAAACTTTGGGGTCGCGATTCTCCCAAACATCAGGCAGATCTATACTACTATATACGTGTAGAGGGCGACTAACAAACTCAACCCCAAGTTAGTAACTATCCCAACTATCTTGTCATACACGTAATGGTACTTCGGTCGGGTATACTGGGGAGTAGGTTAAACCAAAGGAATCTAAAATCTCATTTGATATACTAAAAACTCTTTCTTTTCTTATAACTCATTATCTGAAACTAAAATTTTATTTTTCTAAGGCAAAGGCCTAACTTTCATAAATGACTTTAGCATGTCTAATTCTTGCATATATTTACTTAAATCAACTAGCTTGCTTCAATACTAAAATAAATAACATGCTAAAGTTTAAATAAATTACAATCATAAAATCTGTGATTAAAACAAAAATGGTAACTTTAACAATTATAAAATGAGCATTTAAACAACAATGGAATTAATAAATTATAACTCATCAAAAGCTCATAAACACTTCAAAAAATATATATAACCACTCACTATTTGCTTCCAATACTAATTCACCACTCCTTCAAGTCCTCTTTGGCCTTTAAATTTATCCTACACTTTGATCCAACCGTAACCTTGATTTAGAATTCATAAACACACCATAATAATAACTAATTTTAATTTCCACACACCAATACACAAAAATACCATATTCTTGACTAATCTTCCAAACTAACATTCCAACCAAACTTTTCATTTAAAATCATTCAAGAATACAACCATGCACCCAATTAACTTTAACACATAAGACACCAATTAATTACTTAATTCTAATTCAATATATATATGTACTCAATAATTTCACAACTTCACCATATTTCCAACTAATATTATAACATCCATTCCTTTTAATTTCTTTAACACAATTGCACTCAAATACATCCTAAATATCACTAAAACACATCAAAAAGATTGAATGGCAATTTGCACACCCATTCTTGACCTTAGCCAATTTATCACCCAAACTTTCCATTTCAATTTTTCTTCCATTCTTTTGATACCAATTAATTCAAATCCATTCCAAAACATCATACAACCCATTCAAATATTAAAATCAACATAAACACATGCATAACATAACTTGGCCATACACTAACATATATGCTCATCCATCCATTTCCTTGCTTTTTTTTTCCATAATTCATCTCAAATTAATATAATATCTCATATAAACTCATCCATACATCAAAAGTTATTTAACTCCATCAATTTTTCCAAGTTGACCACTTACTAGTATATAACATAATCAATCCATTCTCTTCATTTCAAGCTCAACAATCACACCCAAATGCATCAAATAATCATCAAATAATCCACTAAAGTCTTAAAATAACAATCAATTAAATTTCATAAAGTCTTGATATAAAACCCTAACTTTAACGTTACTAGTATGCTTGACAACTCTGCTCCCTTAAATTTCCTTTCAATTTCAAGCTCAAATACAAGGTAATTAACCTCTAATCACACCAAAGATTCCATAAATACATCAAGCCACCACATATCTATGAAAACCCATCAAAATCCCATCAAAATATTATCAAAACTCAACTTTCTTACCCATTTCCTCACCTTTTTGCTCAATCTTCATTCTAACACCCTGGTTGATTAACTTTGGCTTGAAAGAGTATATCAAAATCTTGATTTTCCTCCCCTTGCTGCTTGAATACATCAGCTGTCCTCTCTCTTTTCTTTTCTTTTTTTTTCTTTCCTTGACCATCACACACACTCTCATGCTTCCTTTCGATTCGCACACCCCCTTTATGACCGTTGTGAATTTTGCTTCTTTTGTTTGCTTGTTACCTTTTCCTTCTCTTGTTTGACTGGTTGAAATTACTTCTTTTGTTTTTTGTTGCCTTTTTCTTCTTATTGGACCAATTCTTCTCTTATTTATCACTTTCATTTTATTTTGTTTAATCCAACTTTATAAATTAGCCACAAAATCATGCCACTTGTCACTAATCTATTCCTCCTCTTTGCCACTTTTCAAGCATCCATTCATTCTTCCTTTCTTTAATGGCAAGTGTTCTCTTGTTCTTTATTCCATGCATTCGTTTCATTCTTTTATGATTCCGTACTCAAAACTATTTTTTGATCCATCTAGAAATCATATGAGAATTAAATTAATATAACTGAAAATTCTACTAAAATTCAATTTATACCTATAGTTGCCTTAAAAATCATTTTATTACTTCGTAACAAAAATCATTTTCAATTCTATCTAAGAATTCTACTAAAATTCAATCTACACATTCGGTACTGAAAATTATTTTATTTTTCTCTAAATACTATCTACGGGACATTAATAGAATAGAGTTTTTTCATCTCATATACTTCGAATCACTTAAAATCTCTTCAGATGGACTTAACTTTGCTTCGTTTCAGTTTCCATTAATTCTAATATTAATTTCGAAACTTTTAATCTATGAGATTAATTTTTTTTCGAAAATTATTACTCATGTGGACATTTTTCGTTTGAAAATACTATTCATCGAAAAAATTTTATCTCACGAAACTTAACAAAATTTTCGTTTTCCAAAAATCACTATTCACTCGGATATTCACATGTAATACTATTCATTCGAAATACTATTTATCTGAAAATACTATTCATTTAAAAATCACTATTCTAGAAGTTTTGGATTTTACATCATCAAACACATAATCTTCAACAAAAACAATACCAACCATAAACACCATCAACATGATTTGGATGGACTTTGGCTTTCATCACCACTAACTTCCTCCTTTGACTAGTCCAACATCAAAGATGCATTTTTTGTCAGAGTAGGTCTCAAATATTTTTAGCTTTCAAAACTTGAAGACGAGCTTGTTGGTAAAAGAGCGATCAAGGGTTTATTTTTGTGTTTGAGAGAAGCAAACTAGACATGTCGATGTCGTGTGACTTCTAGTTGTTTCGATCAATGTTTATCTTGAGATTGAAAACGAAGTCACAACCTAACTGGGACTCGAGGAAATAGTAGATCCTTAGTTATAATGGTTGGTGGTATGTTGATAGGTAAGAGCGACGTGAGAGGAGAGCAGTGAAACTAGTGTAAAAGTGGATGGAGCGAAAGGAGAGGAGGAAGGAGAAGATGTCGAGGAGCCATCGAGAGCGAAAAGGGTGACAGTAGCCATAGAAAGGGAGAGGCGGAGAAAGGAGGAGAGGAGGTGGTGATAGGGGAGAAATGGAAGAGGTGCTAGAGAGGAGGGGGAGGGTTAGGTTTTGATGGTGGGTGGGCAGTGATTATGGTAGGGGGTGAGATGACAGTTAGAGGGAGTAAAGGTAGAGAGAGAAAGAGTAATGGTGATGGGATATTTGCTTTAATTTTTTTTTTAATTTTTTAGTTCGATTGTGCGGTCCACAATGGATTTACTATATAACTATTTAACGATTGACCTGTTTTAGGTATTATTTTCAATACTAAATGTGGTTTGATATTGTTTTCAATTTCAAAAGTTAAAATAATAATTACCCTATATGTATGCATAAACATACATACATACATCCAAACCACTTTCTAGATAATTAATAGTCCTCATCTCATAGGCCATTTCTTTCAAGCCCCTAGATGCAAATTTTTATTAATTATGTAATTACCCTCTTCCTTCAACCAAAAATCTACTAGAAACCCTTTCCACTAGGTTTTATCAATTATGTCAATTAATTCAATAAATTACATATTTCGTCTAGCATAATTGCCAACTTAGAAATAGAAAAGTGAAAAATCTAGCACAATATGCCAAAATCACAACAAAGATATGTCTATGGTACATAGATCCTCATGCACCAATGCCACTCTATTGGAATGAATAAAGCTCATACCTGCTGTTGGTACTATCTGGCAAGAAGCTGAGCTGATACCTTTTTAAAAGGAAATATTTTTTTCTGAATTTTTGTTCTCTCCTCTTGATAATAAAATGTCATATTTTTCATAGATGTAAAAGTCAAAGTAACCATTAGGTCAGGAAAAAAGAAAAGAAAAGAAAAGGTATAACTCAATGGATGGGAAGGGATTATAATTATAACTAGAAATGGGTGACAATGAGCTTATATGTGATTAAGGTTAGGTAAGAAGAAGAAGAAGATAGAGCTCTTAGGGTGAGAAAAAAATTATTTTTATGATTAGAAAGGGGCGACAATGAGTATATATTTATATCAAGTTGAAATTAATCTTGTCTTTCTTTTATTGTTAGTCATATTTTATAAATGATACGGCAGTTGATGCCCGCTTTAAGTTATTATATAAAATCGTTAAATCAATATTATAAGTTTTCTTAGGTGATGATTAACTCACATGATTGGTCCTTTTGGCATAAGAATAGATGTAATCCACAATTTATAAAATAAGTTGACTATATAAAAGTTTTGCATTATTTAATCATTTTTCCTTTTTTTTTTTTTTTTGCCACTATGTCCAGGTATCATTTGAATGTCAGTCACAAGTATATTATATACATTTTCATATTTAATTGAATGATGCAATAAATAGTAAGCAAACATGAGGTTCCTTATGAGAATATAACACTTGTCACATGGCATAAGTAACATGCACATTAGCTTTTTTTTTGAAAATCCAAAAGAATTTTTACTCAAGAATTATCAGTATAAATAATATTTGAAATACAATTTAGAATGGCAAAAAATAATTGATTAAAATTACTTCTAAATATCAAAGTTGTTAGTCTATGAACTGCCTCATTGCTCTTTCTAAGTGTAAATTCACCGAACAATGCTCAACTTGGCCAACATGCATATTAGCTATTAAAAACTAGAGAGACACCTATTTTGATACAAAATCTTATATTTACCATTGCGTTCAGTAAATTTTCATTCACAATAAACATAAAACTCTTATCTCCAGATTTTTGGCAATTTTAATAGTAAATTCATATTAAGTTGACTTCCATCTTTAGCTAAATTTTGAGTTTATACTTCAAAATTTTTAACTTTCCTTAATTTAATTTTTTTTTCAGATATTGATTTGAATAATTGAGTTGTTCATCAATAATTGCTTTTTCTACATCAAATTCACAATTAAGACTTCAAGTTTGACCTTTTTGAATTGTTGAATTTTACTAATAATTTTATATAATTTTGTGTTTGTATTGATTACTACATTTGAATTTCATGTTAATTTTTATAATTTTATTACTTAAACATTTTTATTTTATTTTATTCATATTTAAATGAATATTAAAACATTGTTCCTCTTAGGGTTTAATTATTTTGTCAAAAATAAGTTTGATGAATTTCATATTTAATACAATTTTATATAATTTGAATTTATAAATTTAGTGTAAAAAATTGTAAAATGTAGAAATCACAAAGATATTCAGTATAATTCAATTATAGATGATTTTTGAGATATAAAAGACCAAAAAGTTTCATTATATAATTCGCATATATAAACTATTTTTGTTTCATTAACTTTCATTTATAGTTAAGACTAGACGATGCTAGTTTATTACTATTATTAATTTTTACCTATTGATATTGTTATATTTGTTATACGTTGATATCTTAAAAATGGTTCAAGTTTTAGCCCCCATAAGACCAAAATCCTGGTTTCATGCATGATTAGATGAATGTAAGATAGTTGAACTCAAGTCTCATGTTTGTCATATTTTAATGCAATAATTATTATTAGTAGCAATATGAGGTATCATGCCAAAAGGTCCAAAAATTGCCACATTCCAATTATGCTCATTTTTTAGTGACACATGCCAAATAGTGATTGGTAGAATTAAGTTAGAATTAATCAAAGATAAAGTCGCATTTGACCATGTGTATGCTTCTAAGATATTTCTATCATTCTTTCTTTGATATTATGATTCATTTGGCAATTCATTTAACAAGAGAAACCCAATTATGTGGACCAGCTCAATATTGTTTAATATACCCTTTTAAAAGATTATCCCTTTGTATTTTAAATATTTCTGTTTATCCTCTTTGATGATCTTTGAATTAAGCTAGTATGCTAGTGCTAATGCATAGTAGCATTACAGGAAGGGAAAATATTAATTTGGTCCCTAACGTTTAGCCAAATATTACCTTTTTATTAACGTTCGTATTTTGAATTCCCGTCATCTCTAACGTTTTAGAAATGTATCAATTTAGTTCTTCTGTCAGTCAAATGTTAGTCAACCTTAACAAAGAGATGGTTATTTTGGTCATTTTATCTTGAATGTATTTACATATATTTTAATGTATATTTAATATAATATATATTTCAATGTTTTTAATTTAATATACAAAAAATATTTTTAAATTAATTATTAAAAAAAAAAAAAAGCAGTCTCCATGAGAGACCCGATCTCTCATGGAAACCGTCCCGTTCCGGTGAGAGCGACCAGAAAACTGGTCTCTCTCGCTAGAGTGGAGACCAGGCCGGAATGGAGTCGGCCTAGTCTCCACACACTGGAGATCGGTCCCCAACGATGGAGTCCAACTGGTCTCCATCACCGGAGACACGATAGAGGCTTACATCGCATCTCCGGGCTGGAGACTTGATCTCTAGCAGCTGGAGACCCCTCCAGCACGGAGACCATAGGGTTTCCACCATTGGAGACTTGTCTCTGACGGTGGACACTGGCTGGAGATGATCTCCAGTTTTTTTTCTTTTTTTTTTTTAATTTACATAAGTTTTTTTTAAAAAAAAAAATTGCATAAACTTTTTTTTTTTTTTTTAGAGTTGGGAGATGTTTGGTTTGATATTGATGTTTAATTTGAGTGATGTTAGTTGGATGAAAATGATAGAGATAATGATTTTGAGGAATGTAGAAGATGAAGGAAATTTTTTTTAATATTAAAAATATTATTTTTTTAGTTAAAATATTTATTAATTATAAACTGAATAAAAAATTGATTCAATGATGTATCATAATTTGATTGGAGGTGGTCAATGGCAATTTTATAATAATAAGATGATTATTTTGTAATTATAAATTTTTGAAAGGGTAATTACGTCATTTTAACCATTTTAAATTATATCAAGGGTAAATTTGTCTTTTTGTCAATTTTGTCATGTTTAACTGTTAATTTTTGGTTAGAGAAACTAAATCGATATATTTTTGAAATGTTAGAGATGAGAGAAATTCAAAATGTAAACGTTAGTAAAAAGGTAATATTTAGCTAAATGTTGGGGATCAAATTAATGTTTCCCCTTACAGAAAAGCTCTTTTAGCGGTGCTAAATAATAATGAAATTAGAAATTTTTATCATAGTAAGCTTAATTAATCAAATGACAAGTCCTTGAAAATTATATGGTGTTATGTTGTTGTATATTGTGAAAGCGTATGTAAAAATTTTGTATATGTATCTACAAATTTGTAATTACGTAAATTTCATTCCATGTAATCTTTACCGCAAACTTAATGTTGTTTTTATAGTGGTAGAAGTAGTTATTTGGGTTTTAGAGTTGATTTTGTAGAAAGATAGCCTTTTATATCAAGTTAAAAGATTTTTGTGGAGTGAATTGATTATTGCAGGTAAATGAAATTTTTGGCCAGCTTTAAAGATAGAATAAACTTTGCTGAAATATTCTTATATCTTTTACCAAGATAAAACCCTAGACAGAGGATTCATTAACTAGAGATGGTGAGGTATAGATAGATGACATTCTAAATTTCTGTCAACTTAAAATCCATAGGTGGCTGATTCCAGAAGCTCTGTTATTGAACTTGGACCAACCAAAATCAAACAATATTTTCGTAATAAACATGCCACAACCTCTGGCCAACATCATATAAAATTAACTAAAGATGCAATACATTCTTGCTATTTATCTATTTCTCCATTACCAGATTCCATAATAGGACCTGCAATTGATTCAATAGCCCAAACTTTCAATAGACAGCAATTTACACATAACGCTTATTAAAAGAGGTCCGAAGAAAACCACTGCAGTTCATGCAAAAGTTGGTCCTGACTGAAGAACCAACAACCAATTGTAGAGCCTCCTCCAATGTTTCCAAAGGAGAATCTTTGCATACATCCATAACGTCACGAAGCATCTTCTCATTCTCCAAATAAATATTTTCAGTAGGATGTTTGTTTGAGCTACTAGCATGCGTCTCAAACACATTAGGAGACACAACCTAAATGATGGAAGAAAAGCACTCAATTTCCGTCTCTCTGTTCGGTTACTTTTTCAGAAGACAACCGGAAGTTTGCTGCCCCTGTTTCAAATGCATTGTCAAGGCATAGTTATTCAACTCTAGGTTTCTCAACAGCTCCACAAACTGAGACGACAACTGAGTCAAATGTTGAAACTCCTGGTTTCTGTTGTCGTACTCCTTTTGCCGTTTTTGTTGTCTAGCAACTGCACGTTTAAGGATGGAGTTCTCTCACGTCAATAAAACTTGTCCAGTGTCTTGTGCCCTGGTAGAGTTACTACTTTCAATTGACGACAAAAAGTTGTCCTTTGAGAGGGTTGTCGTCTCTGCAGACGCTATTACTGAGATGACCAAAACCCCTGATTCTCCAAGTCCTTGGAAACTGACTTTGGCAGTTCAAATTTTTATATTAGTAGAATTATTAGCTTGATACAAAATATTCCAAAACAAACACAAACTAGTATATTTTCTCTCCTTCCGACTCTCCCTTAAAAAGATTTTCAGGAAAACCGTCTGATTTACTAGTGTCCTTGAAATGTTTTCCTGGCAGTGTTTCAAAAACTTTAATATCAGAAGAGAAAACCTCCCACAATTAGCACAAATCATGCAAGTATCATCACTTTTTGTCATTGGCACAAGTTGTTAGTTGCTTAACTTAAAAAAACAAAAAAAAAAAAAAAAAAGAGAGAGATAAAAAAACAGTGAACCTCTTGGTCTTTTCTATCTGAGTTCGAAACCAATCAATTCAGTATTAATTCCCCTAGTTTCATCGTAGTAATATTTTTCCATGGGTCGGTAAATGGCTGTGAACATGACTCTCTAATTTATACACATCAAAAACTTGGTCAGAGCACAAGAACACCACACCTCCTTTGGTCATATTATTTGCCTCACGCTCAGGTGTAAGCATTGGCTCTCAGGCAAGTTCTTCTCTTGTCCTAATTGACCTTTGAACTAAGTCTGTTTTTCTTCTCTTCTCAGTTGGGAATGTCTAAGCGTTCTCATTGTAACAATATTTCTACTAGAATTTTCATCACCATTTTGCTGCAGTTAGTCAGTAGAAGATTAATCTCTCACTATCCTCCTATCATGAGACTAAAAACTCAGGCTGCTGTACATCGACCACTCTTTGTTTTTTTTATTGATTATGTACTTGCCCTCTTCCCTGAATCAGAAATTTATCTAATTAAACTTTTATCTACTAGGTTTTATATATTTTGACACAATAAAATTGAGAAATCGCACTTTTTGTTAGCATAATTGCCACAATAGAAATAGAAAAGTGAATGATCTAGCATAATATGCCAAGATGGCAGAATAAAAATGCATATGGTACATTTATCCTCATAAAAGATACAACTCCAATGGAAATAATAAAGTTCATACCTGATTTTGCTGCCATCTGGTACGTTGTTGATCCGATATTTTTATGCCACTTTCAATGCAATATATTCTGTGAATGTTTTGTTCTCTCCCCTTATAATAAAGTGTCATATTGTTTCATGTTATATATGAAACTTAAGGTTAACATTATACTAGGAAAGAAGAAGAAGAAGATGTATTGCTCTAAAGGTGAGAAGAAAAGTTTGTGATTAGAAATGAGTGACAATGAGCTTATATTTTTATCAAGTTTAAATGTGATAAGAAGAAGATATAGCTCTGACGGTAAGATGAGACTTTTTTTTTTCATTAGAAACGGGTGACAATGACCTTACATTTATATCAAGGTTAAAAGTAATCCTACCATTGTATTTTCTTTGTCTTATTTTATGAATGACATGAAAAGGACACGCCATTTTAAGTTATGATGTAATCCACAATTGGTTGGAAATGATGAGTTTTCCTAAATTGACATGATGAGGGGGCACTCATTAATTCAGAATTGGCTGGAAATGATGAGTTTTCCTAAATTGACTAGGTCATATGATTGGGTATGTAATCCACAAGTCACGAAATAAGTTGACTATATATACCTTTTTAATTACTTACTTTTTTTTTTTTTTAATAATTGATATCAGTGCATGTCTAGATATCATTTTAATGTCAGTCATAAATATAGACAATAGATTTACATATTTAAATAAAACCTAAATTTAATGAAATGTTGCAATAAATGGTAAGAAAAACATCAATTACATGCCATAAGTTACATATTGCCTATTAACAACTTGAGAGATAGCTACAAAATTTAAAATTTATTTCTACTTTTAGTAAATTTTCAATTACAATGAACATAAAATTCTTATTTCCAGATTTTTTATAATCTTAACAATAGATGCATATTAAGTTAACTTCCATATTTAATTAAATTCATTTGTAATCTCTAGATATTTTAAAATCTTAATATTGAATGTATATTAAATTGATTTTCATATATGATAAATTTATTTTCAAAATTTGGATTTTTTGTAATCTCATGAGTATTGCATATTAAATTAACTTCCATGTTACGTAGTATTTTTGTAATTTGGATCATTTTGTAATGTTACCCCTCTTTTAACGATTTGACTCTGGCATTTTATAAACTATTATTTTGATGAACACTAACAATTGATTATGAGCTAATTATGTCTAAATATGAAGACAACAGTTAAAAAAGCAAATGGTTTCACAGATCTCCTCCATAGTTAAATAAGACACAATTGGATAGTCATTTCTAATTATTTAATATAAGAACTTAGATAATTTATAATACTAGAATTATCTAACAAGTAGATAAATCGCAAATTTGATTATATCTATTTATTAAAGATATATATAATCTTATATTATATATTGTTGCGGGTTCATAGATTCGGGAGAAAGTGTAATCTTTGAATCTGGTCTACACTTACTCAATCATATCAAGGTTTCAATTAATTTTGCTGACCTTCAACAATTAAACCTTATAGCATTGTATATCCATTTAATAGCTATATGTTTGTCTAGTACAACTTGTGATATTAATGTGGCCTGTTGTTATAATTTCTACATATGGGAGCTTTTCACTTCTACCCAAAACCAAAAGACAAAAATTTCTTTTACCCACTTTTCTATAAAAATTCATTTTTGACCTATCAAACAAACTATTTTCATCTATACCCAAGATTACCAAAAGGACCCTCAATTCAAAAAAGAAAAAAAAAATCACAATTTTTAAGTACCCTTAAAAATCGGTGAGTTAAAAATCGATACCGATTTTTAAATGGACTTAAAAATCGATACTATTTAGTTGTTATTTTCATGTTGTATCTTATTGAAAACCTGCATTTTCAAGCTAAATCTAATTAAATCTAGCTCTAGATATCAATACTCAACATCCAAAACATAAAAATAATAATAATAACTTAAATATTAAAAAAAATCAAACAATCAACAAAGGAAACCAAAGATCTTGTACCATGAGTAATGAAAGAGGAGAACAATTTGAGTAATTTGGGTATAGACTATATTTTAGGGGCAATGTTTTTAAAAAATGGGTAAAAAAGAATTTTCCTTCTAGAATGGTCATTTTTTGTAATTTCTACATATTTATTATAAAAGACTAAAGTTAAATAAACTCTGCATAAGGCATGAATGGCTTTGCAAGTTGATTTCTTAACTTCCATTCCTTTAAGTCTTTGGGAATTGTTGGTGGTTCTGAGCAAAAGAATGTTAAGATATCTTGTCTTTACCTTAAGCTATTGTGCGTTAGTGGATGTATGAAGTTGGTTTGGTTATAAGTGTACATATGGCTCTAACTTTATTTCACAATTTTTCTTTTCTTTTTGAAGATAAAAGATTGTTTCTAGAAAACTAAGGGAAATACTATCTTTCCCACTATCTAGTGTCAAGCATTTGTGTATAGTGTTAAGGAAATATGTAATACTACAAATCTTATGGATGAGTTGCTTTGAATTTCACCTTATAAAAATACTATATTAATAAGACATAATTATTGCAACAAGTCTTCTTTTGATATAGTATAAATTTTTTTAGAGTTCAAGTTTACACACAATAAATTATTTAAATACCAAAATAGGTTCAAGCTTGCAAAATTGGGTAAAAGAATTCTTCGAGAATTAAAAACACATTACCTTAATGATGAATGAAGTTTAGTTAATGTTTGTGTCTATTTGCACTTGTATTTATATGTAGTGGATGAGTAGTGGATTTGTAGATAGTAAGAAAGAAAGATAGAAAGAAGTTAAAAACAACATTATCTAATAAAATTTTTATTGTTCGTCTGTCCATCTCTATAATAACATTCTTAGGTTGAATGGACGTTCGCTATCAACTGCCATTAAGGCACATCGGGCAATGCTATTACTGAGGAAAATTAGAACTTTTGAAATAATAGTATTAGAATTAGTTCGCAAACAAAACTAGTACAATTTCTCTATATCTCCCTTAAATTTATATCTTGCACTAGATTGTATCAAAATCCAATTAGTAGACCTATTTGCTTAATAAAATAATATTTCTAAGAAAAAAAAAACTAGTACAATTTCTCTCTCTCTCTCTCTCTCTCTCTCTCTCTATTGTAAAACTTAATGAATAGGTTCAACTACTCGTCGAAAACTCAATCGGTCAGGTTTTGTTGATCCAAAAACTCCTAAATCGATCAACTTGGACCCTGCGATCGAGCATGTGAGGCCTTTTAATTTTTTTAAAAAAACCTAAGACACTAAAACGACGTCCTTTTTGTGTCCCCAAAATTATGTCATTTTGAAGACACTAAAATGATGCTGTCGTGATATAGTCTTTTCTGTTAACAAACTCAGTTAATTTCTTACTACACCTACTAATGAGCATTAGACAATTTGTAAAAGGCCTCTCAGGTATCTTAAAGGGACTGTAAGTCTTGGTCTTATTTTCAAACTAGCCACTCAACTTAGTTTTGAGATTTTTAGTGATGCAGACTGGGCGACTTATCCTAATGATAGGCATTCCACTAGTGCTTATCTTATGTTTCTAGGTGACAATTTGATCACTTGAAGTTCCAAGAAGCAGAATGTTGTTGCTAGGTCTAATGCAAAAGCAGAATATAGGGCTCTAGCTCATGTTGCTACTGAGATCTTATGGTTAAGATCCTTGTTCGATGAAATTAGTCTTACTTTAGTGCACATGTCTGTGAATTATTGTGATAACATAGAGATTGATGTTCACTTTATTTGGGAGAAGATTGTTGCTAGGTTACTCATTGTGAATTATGTTCCCACTATTCATTAGAAGGCTAATTTGCTAACCAAGGCACTACCTTGTGATCATTTTCAATTTCTCTTATCCAAGGTAAATCTTAGCATTTCTCTTTCACTATATATGAGATACTAAGGAGCATAGATAGTGCTTTTATAGAGAAAAGGATCAAAAAAAGAAGCACCAACATATTTGGACAATTTCTGACCAGTTGAGATAGGAGTGGAGCAAGGTTTCAAGTTGGACATATTGGTTCTCTTTAAGAGAACTAAGATGTACTTAGTTTGAGTTAAGTATAACTCTATTGAAGTTTGAGTTGCCTCAAAGCCTAAAAAGTACCCCACTTGGCTAAGAGTGTTAAGATGAAACTTGGTGCTGAGTGTGTCAATCACTTGATGAATAAGAGAAGTGTTGGTCCCAGTTAGTAATATGTCATCAACATATACTAACAGAAAAAGTACTTGTGAATCATTATTTTGAATAAAGCGAGATGTTAGACTGAAATTAACAAATCCAAGTTTTGCTAAGGTAGTTTTCAGCTTGAAGAACCAACTCTTGGAGCATGTTTCAAGCCATAAAGTGCCTAATTTAGCTTACAAACAAGATGAGGAGTCTGAGAATTAACAAAACCTAATGATTGCTCCATGGAAAGTCCCTCATTTAGATCTCCATTTAGGAATGCATTATTAAAGTCAAGTTGATGACTCTCTCAAGCATATATGACAGCCAAGGTGAAAATAACTCGAATTGTAGATGGCTTAATAGTAGGACTAAATTAATGCATCGAAATAATCAACACCAGAAACTTGATGGAACCCCTTTGCGACAAGCCTCGCTTTATACTTTACGATAGACCCATCTAGCTTGTACTTAATCCTATATACCCATTTGCAGCCTATAACACTCATGGACTTGTCAAGCGACACCAAAGTCCAAGTGTTATTTTTAAGCAATGCATTATATTCATCAAACGTAACTTTTACCAATGAGAACTTGCTAAAGCTTCTTTGACATTTTTAGGTTCACACTTAACACTAGTCTGGCTAGGAGCTTGACACAACAAAGAATAAGTTCTTAGTTTGAGAGAGCCAATCTTGCTTCTTGTCATCATAGGATGATAAAAGGAGGATAGTAATCAAGAAGTTGTTCAAAAATAGGCTAAGAAGTGTTTAATGGAACCTGATTAGTATTTGTTGAGGTAGAATGATGCTAAACATAATATGAACTATCTGGAAAGGATATGCTAACTTCATGTGACCCTTGTTTAGATGCAAAAACTAGAAGAAATAAATAAGAGAAAGTAGAACCAGAAGCTTACACATAAGGAGTTTCCTTAATAGAGAACAATGTCTTGTAAGGAAATTCACACTATTGAAATATTGCATTCCTTGAAATATAGATCATTCCTAATGAATGCAAGGATGTATACCCTTTGTGTTGAAGACTATAGCCTATCAAGACACACTTCAAGCTGTGGAAGTTGAATTTATGTCTAGAATAGGGCCTAAGATATAGAAAGCAACTACAACTAAATACCTTAAAATAGTTATAGTTTGGCTTTCGATTGAATAAAACTTCAAATGGTGACTTGAACCTAAGACTAGGTGTAGGGAGATTGTTGATTAGAAGAACTGCTACCTGAAAAGCTAGTGTCCAAAAAATAAGAGACATCTCAGCTTAAGCAAACATAAACAACCCCATTTCTACAACAGGTCGATGCTTCCTCTCAAGCATTCCATTTTGCTGGTGTGCATAAGCACATGAAATTCTAAAATGGATGCCACATTATCTTAGATAAGGCTCTAAAGTTTTGTATTCTATTCCCATATCAACTTGCAAACATTTAAGCTCATTTCCTAGCTGTAATTCTGCAGATTTCTTAAACAAATGAAAAGCTTGAACAAACTTTGACTTCAATTTAAGAGGGTACAACCAAGTGTATCTAGAGAAGGAATCTATAAATAACACATAATACTTGAATCCTTCCAATGATAAAAGTGGAAAGGGACCCTAAAGATCAGTATAAATCAATTCAAGATGAGTCTTTACTCTATATGTTGATGGTTGAAAAGGTAACCAATGTAACGTCCCTAACTTACCTGCATCATAGAAATATAGACTTTTATGCGAGAATTTGAGATTTAAAACACTTAAAATTTTTGGACAATCAAAGGTGCTGGATGTCCCAGTTTCATATGCCACATAATCTCATTCACTTTAGCAATAGTACATCTCTATTATTCAAGCTACAATTATAACTAGTTTTATAACAATTTGCATCAATAGAATTTGAACACATCACAAGTGTTTTATCTCATAGAACAATAGAATCTAACTAAACCTTGCCATTAGCATTAACTCCAACCTGAGGTAGAACATCAGACTTCTTGTTTTCAACCATTTGCAGTTGATAGAGCCCATTTCTAAGCTTCCCTCTAAGTAGCTCTTTCTTAGTAATCTTGTCCTTGATTACACAAGATTCTTTATCAAAAATTGCATGAGCATTATTATCACGAATGAGCTTAGACATGCTAACAAGATTCTTAGTTATAAAGAGCATATATAAAAACTCATTCAATGATACTACATGATTATTTGAGTTTGGAGAATAAACAAATGACTTACCAATATAAGAAATTGGTAAATGTTGTCCTTTCCTTGCTGCTAGCTTCTCATTGCCTCTAAAGTGAGAAGAAATACTAAGATTACTAAGATCCGAAGTTACATGATTTGTGACTCCGCTGTCAGCATATTAGGCACTATCACATACACTCCCTGGTGTGGCATAAATTCCTATTGATTAATGGAGATTCGCTTGATCATTTTTTCCTTGATAAGAGGCCCTTTTATGACCCAAGAACTGTTGAGAGTTATAACTTGAGAGCTGCTGAGAATTGGGTCTGGAGTTTTGAGCATTCCAGTTATTATGACAAACACTCTGAAAATTCTTGTCAAACCTATGGAAGCATTGAATCACAGTGTGTCCAACTTTCCCACATAGTTGGCAAGCAATCCTTTCACCATTATAGCATTCTCAAGAATTTCTTCCTCTACCATTGCCTAGGTTTCAAACTCCTTTTCCATTATATCCTCGTCATTGATTCCTTCCATTTTGTTGATTACTAGAAGTAAAATTTGCACTCACAGTATGCAACTCAACTTGTGCAACTACATGTTGTTGCTCAATCCTCTTTTCATGAACCATTAATAAATGCTGAACTTCTTGTAAACTCACAGAATCAATTATTAAAGTAATCAAAATAAAAATTAGGTCATACTTTGTACCGACTCCATTGAGAACACTTAGGATCAAATCATTTTCACTAACAATCTGTCCTGCCACCTTCAAACTATCCCCTAAAGTCTTTACTTTAAGCACAAAATCTTCTATTGAACTATTCCTCTTTTTAATGATTTGAGCTATTGTTTAATCTTTAGTACCCTAGCTAGTAACTTTTAAGAATAAAGTTTTTTAAGTGTTTTCCAAGCATCATATAGAGTTACACAATCTGTGACTTGCCGTATAATTCCTTGACTAATAGTCAAAAGCAACCAACATAACAGTAGCTAATCGGATCTCTTCCAATCTACAAATTTTTTATTAACTACTAATTCTTTTTCACCAATTTCACTAGATTCAATGTCTATATATTTATGTGGACAAACACTCAAACAAAAAATGAAATCTTCAAGGTTTAAACCTCAAATTGCAGGGAGTACTTATGTATTCCATAAGACATAATTGTCTTTATAAAGCTTTGTAGGCAGAAAGAAATTCCATATCTTTACGAGTGAAACAACATCAAATATTGAAGAAGTGATGATTGAAAGTCTTCAACATGAATGGTAGACGAACTCAAACCAGAAGCCATGACAATTAGTCAACAAAGCTCTAATACCATGTAAAATCCAACAAGATTTATGATTGAAATAAGGTAATAAAGCAAGAGTACAATGAACTCCATTGAGAGTTCATAAGAGAATTTCTTGAAACTGATTTTCTTCGCTTTGTTTTCTTGATCAATACACAAATGGATCACAACTTATATACATGGAATGAGTTAGTCAAAAATTGATGTGCTGGACCAATCACAAGCAACTTGACTTAACTAACAAACACCCGATAGCATTTTAATCAACCTAATTGTAAACTAAGCAGCTATTGCTTACAATGTAAGCTACTGCCCTGAAGATTCCTTGAAGTTTCCTAAGCTGTGTAATTTTCTACAACTTGTACAGCTTGACTGATATGAGCTTCAACTTCAGCTACTCTAACACAATTAGATAGTAATTCCTAATTAATTAATATAAGAACTTAGATTTATAATTTATAATAGTAGAATGATGTCTCATAATTTGATAAATCTCAAATTTGATAGTAGTTTCATCTTTTAAAAATAAATATGATATTATAATAATATTTTAAGGCTTTATGGATTCGGATACGGGTGCAATTTTTGCATCTCTATCCAACCAAACTCTATCAAGTTGAAAATTTTATATCTAACAAGTGGGTTGAGCTCAAGAATAGCTTAAGTATATGTGCTTAGCCGCCTAGTAAGTCTTGTGAGATTAGGAAATGACACAAGAGTAATTTAAATAAATAAGAATGAATATTTGTTCATCAAGCTTGAGGATGTGCATGTTTATCAACAAATGGAATTTTTAGACTTGGTCAAGAGTGATCCCTAATTTTTAAGTTTCCTGCATAAAAATTGTTTGCCACTATTTTCTACTCTCTCTTTATTTGTATCAGTTGCTTAATAACTCAACACAAAAAAATTTGGTTGAATACAAACGAACAAGTATTGGCTAAAATTTTCAAGGTTAGGATACTAAACTCAAAATATGATCATTTGCAAATATAGGCTTTAGATCTTAATTAATGGCACTTTTTTTTTTTTTTTTTTTTTTTGCTTTTTTACTTTTAGAATTGAGAAAGAATATAGAGATGATGCTAAAAAGTTTGTTCTGATCGCAAAAAGTAATGCAAATTTTGATATGATAGTGTGTCATTGCAAAAAGTGCCAAAACCAAAGTTTTCATCCAATAAAGATAGAGTAAGAACACTTAGTCATTAATGTGATGGATTTGAGATTTTCATAGGGAAAACCTAAGATTTTTTATTCTAAATGAGATTATTTCAAATACATTCAAAATGTATAGGGATATTGTTTTTGAAGACTATGGTCATCTCGAATCGAAGGTGATGGCCAATTTCTTTATCATCCAATAATAACCACACAACGCTATAAAACAATGGTTGTGGGATCGTCCCTTAGAGATTTTTTTGTGAGATGATTGACTATACTAAATTTTAATGTGAATAAATTGAGTTTAGAAAATAAAACAAAGTTTGATTTAATAGAGAAATTGATTAAGAAAAGTATGCCAAATTTTGAGAGAGAAAACAAATAGAATATATGAAATGTTAAGCCACTAATACTCTATTGTACTTACATTTAATCAAAACCCATTAATTGAATTAACTAAACCGTAACACTTAATGCAGCGTCCTATCAATTCAGTCGCCATATGAACCCTAAATTTGATGCCCAATCGCTACACCTATTGGTCTTAGAGTGCATGCTCAATCAAGTTATCATTCATCTTGGTCTATTAGATTGCACTAAGTGGTCTCTTAAATACTTTCTAACATCCAATCATTCATTGTTAAGATTAAGAAAAGAATTTGCCCTTCAAATCCAAAACCAAAACAATATGAAACAATAAAAACAATGAATGAAATTGTCAACTGAATTGTAGCAAATGATAATCAAAGCACAAAGATCATCAGTTCCCTAACTGGAAATTTAGTTGCAAAAACTCAAAAATAAATAGGAAAGAATAAATCCTTAAACTCCATTGAATGGTTTTCTAATGATTCCCTTAAGTTTTTCTTGGCCAAGAAATCCTTGATTTCTTTCCTTCTTCTTTTGAGATTGAACCAATTCAGATGAGTTTGGATGAAGAAAATGGATAAAGAAATGAATAAAGATTTATGTGTTTTCTTCTCTAGATGGTGGTTGCTATATAACTCTTCAAAATTATGCTTTTATAATGAAGAAACCCTACGCTACAAATAGATCAAGTTACCCTCAAAATATTTTAAATTAAAATTGAGATAGGATGATCTACTACATCAATCCCCAATGAAATCATAACGGATTGAAATAAAGACACCTGCAAGCTTATTCTACGAGCTAAACGAACAAACAACTTCGTATTGGATTGCTCTTCAAAAAACACCATTTCTCAATTGAATTTAGCCCTAAGTGAACCTCTTAAAGCTCAACCACCTAATAGCAAATAAAAACTCAAACCACTATGTAAGACACATCAAATCCAACAATTTCACTAGAGAATCAAGTTAAAAGAATAGGAATTAGGGGTCCAAAACACATACAAAAATATACTAATTAGGAGGTTGAAATAAGAGATGACATTCTTGATGAGAATGTGAAAGATGCTGAAACTCTTTTGTATATTAGTAGTCCAAAATACACCTAATTATTTGTTGTTGCAGTTTTGTATAAACATAAAACTATATATGATCACTCTAATAAGGTTTTGATGAACTTCTCGGTATCTATAAAGATGTGTTATTACAAGATAATGTTCTTCTTGAGTCATTTTACTCACCTTTAAATATTCGATTTAGGATATAAGAAAATATATACATGCATTAATGATTATTGCTTGTTTAGAAAAGATTTAAAGTATTCTGAGGAATGTTCAAACTATAGTCTCAATGTAAAGTAAACAACCATACTAAAGATATCTATCGGAGAATGTTTGCTAAAGTACTTCGATGCTTTCCAATAATACCATGATTTAAGAGAAAGTTTAGATCACTTGAAATTGCCAAAGACTTGATATGGCATTCTACCCATACAAATAAAGACAGATATTTATTCACCTACATAGGAGACTATAGATAACACATGTCCATGGTTTGCATCAAACCATGTAACTTGAGGCTTCATTTGGTTGCAGATGTATTCAATCCTTTTAAAATTAATTCAACATATAGTTGTTGGCCTATGGTATTAGTAACATGCAATCTTTCCCTTTAGAAATGCTTGTCCAAAGAAAATTTGATACTAACATATTAATTTTAAGGAAAAGGCAACAACGGAATGATATTGATGTATACTTGCAACCACTTATAGAAGATATAAATGAATTATAGCAACATGAAGTTGAAGTGTATGATGGATATGCTAATTCTACCTTTAACTTAAAATTCATTTTAATATGGACCATAAATGATTTTCTAGCCTATGAAAACTTGGTAGGGTGTTGTGTGAATTGGTAAATATGTTTGTCTTGCATTTGGTTTGAACACATGTTCTAAATACTTGCCCTATAGTATGAAGAATGTGTATATGGGTCATCAATGATTCCTTCTTATGGATCATACATTTTGGAAAGAGAAATTTTGGTTTGATGGAAAAGAATAAATGAATCCTAAGCCTAGTATAAGTTTCAGTGAATCTATTTAACTTGCATGTGTAGAAGTTGAAAATGATTTTGGAAAGAAGAAAAGAAAGAGAAGCTGTAATTCTCTATGGGGAAAAAAAAGGAGTTAACTTTCTTTAACCTACCATATTGTGAGGTAATCCTATTAGAATTAAAACTTATTCTATTTGACCTCTTATATTTTTTGAAACAAATTAAGTTATTGTATTCTATTTGGTGTATTTTATGATGGAAGAAAGTAATTAATTTATTCTACAAGCTTCAAAATAGTAAACATTAAATTAATTAATTTTTACTTTTTATTTCCATTTTATGTTTTCCCTTATTAATTAATTAGGTCTGCCTTAAACCCTTGTATACTTTTTTGGTTATCATTTTCATAGCCACAATTTCAACAAATAACAATGGTTATCTCCGGATTTATATAATCTCAGGTATATAGTTTAATAGGTTTCAATGTTCTTTGACAAATTTATATTTTACGTCTCCTTTGATGAGTTTATACTTGAAAATTTTTAACTTTCTTTAATTTTTTTTTTTTCCAAATATTGGTTTCAATAATTGAGTTGTTCATCAATAATTGCCTTTTTTTTCTACATCACTCACAAATAAGAATTCAAATTTGACCTTTTTGAATTGTTGAATTTTACTAATAATTTTACGTAGTTTTGAGTTTATATTGATTACTACATTTGAGTTTTATGTTAATTTTTATAATTTTATTACTTAATCATTTTATTTTATTTTACTTGTATTTAAGTGAATATTAAAACATTGTTCCTCTTAGGCTTTAATTATTTTGCCAAAAATAAGTTTTCCAGCAATTTCATATTTAATATGATTCTATATAATTAGAATTTATAAGTTTAGTGTAACATTTGAAAAATGTTGAAATCCTAGAGAAGTTCACTATAATTCAATTATATATTATTTTTGAGATATAAAAGAGCAAAACGTTTCATTATATAATTCACATATATAGACTATTTTTTGTTTCCTTAACTTTCATTTATAGTTAAGACCAGTGGGGATCCAGAAATTTATATAAGGGAGGGTACTTTTGTAACACTCTCCCTTCAATCCTTCGTGTCCCAAACACTGATAACCGGGGGGAAGGACATTACAATATTTTCATTACTTATTTACAAAAATCCATTTACTATTTTAATATAATTTATTGAAAATCCAACAGAGTTTCCCCTGTTTTATTGAGAAAACCAAAATTTTTAAATCCTACATAATCAAAGAAACACTTTAAATATATTTTTCACTTTCTCAACTTCTATCACCGGACACCCCGTCCATCTCAAAATCACTTCAACACACAAATTTGCATAAAATCATAAATTTTCTCCTCTATATTTTTCGAACAAAGTAAACACAATTACTTTAAAACATTACATCAACTAGATTTCTCATTTTTTTGAGAAAACATTTAGAAATATAATTCAAAATTCATATACATTAAAATTTACAAGGTTTTACACACATATGCATTTAAATATACAAAATGTAAGTTCATAAACTTTATTTTAACAAAAATATGCACATGTCAAGGATGACTACCAAAATGATTGGAATTTTGTTGTGACTCTGGAAGCGCAATGGAATGATCTTCTTGTCGAACTCTCACTCTCAGTTCACATCAACTACCTACGCGTGGAAAATCCAACGCACTAAGCAAAATAACTCAGTTGGTATACACAAAATAATATCAATCACAAAATCCCACGAACATAACATATAAAATATATCATTTCATAAAAATTTAACAATCAATATAACATTATTTCCAACAACTTTTCGAAAACTTTACTAAATGTTTTTCCACATATATATATATATACATTCAATGCAAGTTCATTATTAATTATTATTATATCATAAGAGTCTTTCATAAATGTTGTCACGATACCATGGATCAGTAACAGATTTTCACATATCTCTTCGGTATCGGACACTCGGTACCAACCCGCCGAAGCTCAACATCACATTCGTATCACATTCTAGACCAGACACTTGGTACCTCTCCAGGTCCATTAATCATATCAATATATATATACGTAACAATACAATACTGCTAATAATATCTTATTAGCATGTCAACTACCAATCCTCACCTATTAATGTATAGGTTTACTTAGGTTCTCTATAATTTTATTAATAACTAAAATTATCATTTTCGATTGAGCTTTTGTAAATCATATAACTATAACTTATTTTCATTTATTTTCACGTTTTAAAATCTTTCAAAACTTCCCTCTTGGCCCTTACCAAAGGATTATTTCACCCTTGGTTTCACAATAAAAACGTTATTACATAATTACCTTAGTTTCACATTTCCATTTAGCTCCAAGAGGTGGTTTTTGAATTCTTCTTTCATAAACCATAATTCATGACACATATCACATCAATACATAATTAACGCGTAAACACGAGTGAAATGACAAAATTACCCCTAAACTTCTCTGTGCCTTCAATTCGGTCAAAGAGTGAAATTTTTCAAAAATTGATTTCGTCTTCAAAAGTCATGTCACAAATCACTCTAATATCATTCATTAGACACGTGTATAAGCTTAAAAAGATGAAAATACCACTAGATCCTTATTTAGTACAAATTCTTACATAAGGGTTTTTTTTAGCAAAAATTTTATTTTACTTGGTTTTAACCCACAAAATTCCTTTCATCACCACCCTACCAACACATACATATCATAAATAATAACTCATCACATAAAAATCACATTATCGCAAAATTACGAAACAAATTATTAAATTTTAGCTATTAAAAATATTAAATTTTGAAAATAAATGTATATCAACCTTTTTGAGTCTTCATTCACACTCATTAGTACTCCAATTAAAAGCTTAAAATTTCTCTTTACCCTTATTAGATTCCCCACGCCCTGATTGGTCACCTAAGAGTTGAAAATCATACTTTGAAACCATAAAAAAATAAAATAACTTAATTAAATGCAAAACTCACTATCTATATATGTCTATGGATGCATCTATATGCTCATTAATCTATTTGAACGCAAAAAAAAAAAAAAAAAAAAATGACAAAACAACACTTACCTCACACAAAACACTGTAGATCCGAAAATATAATTGAATTTTTAAAGGATTTTTACAAGAAATGAGATTATAGATAAGTAGGGGGTTTAAAGAGAATAAGTTTTGAATGATTTTTGGCTTGAAAAGAAAAAAAAAAATTGAGAGAAAAATGAGCAGGTCTGATCGACAGCAGAGGAAGGAAGAAGATGATGGATTTTTCTAATTTTGACCCCCTTTTTATACTATTCTACTTTCTAAAATTATACTTTGACCTCATATCTTTCTAAAATTTCACTTGGACCCAAAAATCTTAACACATACCCCTCTCTTATTGGACAACAATAAGCACTCACCAATAATAAATTTTTATCATCAAATCTTTCCCATTAAAATCCTAATTAAATCCTTTTTCTATAAAAAATTTACTTTCAAAATAAATTATTAAAGAAACTATCAAATTTCTGACAATTAACTATATTAATTCACTAATTATATTAACTATAAATTAACTAAATTTTAATCCTATTTAATACAATTATATTCTAGAATTAATAATATTACTTATGTGAAAAAAAATATTGGGACGTTACAACTTTTATATAATAATTATACCATCATTAAACTAAGTTATGTAAAATTTTGTTTGCAATTCAATTGCTAGAAAAGTGTTATATGAAATAAAAATAGTTAAAATATATAATTAGTAAGAGATGTAATTCACACCAATAATCATGAGTAAATCAAGACCTATTAAAATTAAACAACACTGTATATTTTCTAGTTTATGTAAACATTATATAGTTTGTGTCGACGTTGGAATTCAGTCGACGAGAATTCAATACCTCGAACCTGCAATCAATGTTAGAAAGCACGAAAATCAAGAAAATAAGACAGCAAGAAGCCAAACAAGATCAAGAAACACAACGTTTTTAACATGATTCAGCGAGTGCGCCTACGTCCACGGCTGTCTCTCCAAAATTATACAGAGTGACGGTATACTATTATTGCTTATGTGTGTTGTTACAATGAGTTTAACCCCTATTTATAGGAGAAGAGGTAGTACAAATATGGTAATCAATAAAATAGGAAGAGAATCATGAATTAATTACACTTCCTAAACAGTTAGAATAAAATTGGGAAACTACTCCAAATATCTCGGGGTAATGCTTGACTGAATTTGAATTTGAATTAACTTCCAAATCTGATGAAAGAATCACAATTAGACTAAGTAACTGCCTATTCCGGAAGATACTGCATTAATTATGCTCTAAACGAGTCGCTGTCTATGGCGACCTTGAGCTGGAGCTCGCTAAGAAGCGAGCAGCAAGCTGAGCCTATGGTGAATTATGAGACAAGCTTCAGCCTGGCTATGATACGAGTTCAATACAGCGAGCTGAGAAGATAGCTGAGGCAAGCTATAGAGCTCGCTGGGCTTAGAGTTGACTTTTGGGCCTTATCTGATAAGCATTTGCATTGGATTGACTTCATTAGGCCTTCATTTGGGCCTAAGCTGGGCTTTTACCAGCCTATTTAACGAATCCGAAAAATACACACAACATCAGCCCCCCAGCTCTCAGTTCGCTCTACGAATTGGGAGATCGAGATCGCTGGTAAAAGCTAGCTTCCTTGGTACACCAACTTGAAAACTCACTTTCACGCCCTTTCAAATTCTATCACATCGACCTTGACACGTGGCAGTCATGTAGGAGATAACTGAACCGACGTTGGCACGTTCCTTGCACGCACATTTAATGCACACGTCTTTCAACTGACGGCTACATGATTAGAAGGTCGTACCTCGCGTTGCACCGTTGGATTGATAGCGGTTACATAGCACGTAGATCTAACGACTGGGACTCGAGCTCGTTCACCTATATAAACTAGTGGAGCCCTTTTATTTTCTTTTTCACTTGTCACTTGTCTTTTTCACTCTTCATCAGAGATTCACGATAAACTTCTGACTTCACACCTTCAGCTTTTTGGTTTGTTTTGTTGAGTTGATGTTGCACTATGTTTATACTTTGTCATTGTTGTGTTTGAACGGTTTGAATATATGATGTACTCGTTGAATTTTCACTGTTCTGGGTTTTTGATAAACACAACTTTTCAAATTCTGTCGATTTGATCTTGTAGCATGTTTATCTACGATTCGATTGCTGTTTATGGCCCATTATACATGCAAACTGTTGAATTAGGCTCCTGTAGATTGCTAGCTCGTAGGTCGTTTCCTTCACAGGTCGAGCCCCCCACTGTATGAATAATCTGCAAAGTGGGAAAAAATTTTGACATTAAGAACTAGCTCGCCGCGACCTGATTATGTTTCCTTTGTTCAAATGCCTTCCAGTGGAACTCGCAAAGTTAACTAAGCAACTGAAGGAGGACGAGCAGAAAATCAAAAGCGAGCTGAAAAGGGGCAAAGTGTTCGCGAAACGTTCGCTCACTACTCGTTCACTATAGTGGTCTCTAAATTGGAAGGGATTGTTCTTAAATTCCATATCCCTAGGGGCTGTCTCGCAATGTCCCCTACTTTGAAAAAACATATAGGCTGCCCTCCGCGGAGGTATATCGCTGTCAGTACCCAACATCTGGAACATAGGCTGAGATTCCCAATTCCTTCTTTTTTAATCAGATTTTTGAATGCTGTCTAGCTCACGCCTTTTCAGCTGACTCCGAATTCGTATGCGCAGCTGACCTCATTGGCGCTGGTCTTTCTTAAAAACTGCATTCGTCCCCCCCACATCAAAAATAATCCAAAACTTCTATAGTCTCAAGGCTTTGAGCACAACGAAAAGGGAGAAACCGGACGGTATCTATTATCTCTCAGCTCGTCCGTCGAAATATAAGGATCTTTTACCCCAAGGAGAGGCAAAGGGAAAGTCTAATATTAGGGCATATAAGACGAGCTGGTTTCACGTCTCATGCCCTTCCCTCGCTCGTCTTAAAAACTTTGGTTTCACCCTAAAACCATATATGCAGAAGAGAGACATTAGCGAGCTAGATTATTATTATATGTTTTTTTTTTTAACAATTTGCTTTGCAGACCTAAAAATGGACAAGTCTCCTCTCAGCAGTGAGGAGAAAAGGGCTCTCGATGTGCGCACAAGCTCGGGTGAAGCAAGCATTAGTAGTAAATTCGATAATGCTCTTCTTCAAGCTCACGGCCTCGTTCCCATGGATGATTCCTCATTAATTGATGTCAAGAACGACATATCAAGCATGGGGCAATGCGAGCTTCCTTCCGTCTTCGAGCTTCCTGTCCCTTCCTCGCAAGTAGAAGCTTCTCTAGCTCCTGCCCCAGCGCAGGCAGAAAAGGTTTCAGCTCACAGAGCCCCTATTGTGTAGGTAGATTCATCCCCCTCTCCAAATCGCCCAACTAGTCTAGGGGCTTCAACAGTTCTATCTGCTAGGGCGGTACCAGCTTCAACTTACGTTCCACTAGCCGGCGTATCTGAATAACTACTTCTCCAGCTCCTATTTCTTCCACTGGGCGAGCTCCATCTAAAAGAAAGAAACTTACTCTTTTGGAGTTCCCTTCTAAGAATCCTGTTGGAACTCTAGCCCCTTTAGCAACTTCAGCAAAGCGATCAACTGGAACCTCCTCTCCAGCTGTTCCTTCAAAGCGTTCTAAGCGACCTGTTGAAGTACAAGCTCCCTCGGTCGCTGCTCCTAGTGAGGTGCTGCCTTCAGAAATAGCAGTGGATCTTGCTCTGGTTCCAGTTCCCACCTCGCAACTTGGAGAAAATGATGCTCCGTCTGAGGTCGTTCCCCAAACAACCTAGGCTAGTACTAACGAGAGGTTAAAAAGGAACTGGACTAAACGTACCTTTTTCACACGTCGTCATATGTACTGGACTGGAGAGCTTGATACCCCAGAGGCTGAGAGGACTCCATCGCCATCAAAGCCAAACATCGACATTGGATCAGAGGGGAGATACTTGACTTCCTTTCTTGATAACTGGCCAACAATTATGTTGACTTATGCAAACGCTTTAGAAAACAAGTCCCTTAGGGGCACGGATCTAGACGAATATGCATCTCGTCATGCCATACTGGTAAGTTGTTTTATCTCCTGGTTGCTTTACTCTTTTAAATGTTTAACTTACAAAATTTTCAGGCCGCCCTTGCTTCAATAAAGAGAAGGAGGTTGACCAGACTCACCGAGGACAGAATCATGAAGCTAGAGAACGAGCTAGAGGAGGCTAATGATGAGATAGCGCACTTGGCCGAGAAAACCATTGATGGCAACGAAGCACAGATAACTATAGCGAACACTGTCAAACAGGCAGTGGAAGAGGCTCTGAACAAAGTGAAGGACGAGCTGAGGCAATCTGTGCAACGAGTCAAGCTGACCAAAAAGTAAGCTGAGAAGGTAGAGGCTACCATACAGCGAGTTAAAGAGACCGAAAATCGAGCTGGGATTATAGAGAAACAAATTGAAGTCCTCAAGCAGCAAATTTAGGCCGCGGTGCAGCGGGCTAAGGCTACCAAAAAGCGAGCTGAGGAAATTAAAGCTATTGCTCAACGAGCTGAGATTGCTGAGAAACGGGCCGAAGAAGCCAAACATCGAGCTGAAGTGCTCAGGCAACAGGTAGGGAATGTAATTCAATGAGCCGAGACTCTAGAGCAGCAAATAGAGGCCATGAAAGAAAACGTTGAGACCATCAATCGCCATGCAAACAACGCCTTCGAAGAACCGATGGTCCTCAGAGACAAATCTGTTCAAAAGCTGGAGGTGCAGGTCGCCGAAGCAAAGGATGAGACTGAGGAAAAACAGCCTTAACTTTCTCTACACATTGTGGATGTCTCATCTGGAGATGGATTTTTCTATCTTTAGAGATGTGGGACTTGAAGCAGTAGAGAAGTTCGAAGCAAGGACTGTCTCGTCTTTAACTGATCTAGCTCCTTCAGCAACGGAGGCCCCTAGTGCGATCTCTCAAACTGAACCTGCTAGCGACCCCTAGATTCCTAGCTTGTCTCCTCCCCGTGAAGATATCTCCTTAGGTCCAAATCCTCCGGCTCAAAACTAGTATCTTGTTTTTTGTATTTGTATTTTTCAATCTTTAATTTGTAAAGGATATTTTGGACTTAATGAAATTTATTTTTCCATTTCTCCTCTATTGAATGCGTCTGAGTTATTGCATATGTTGTAATACATTTTATGATCATTTTATAAGGCTGCTTGCGAGCTGATGGTTATAACATGTTCGAAATTTGATAAACTTAAGCAATCGCTTAATTCAACAGCTAATATAATTTTGTAATAGAAACAACTATTCAGAACCATTTCTGCCATATTGGGACATTGACGAGCTATGCAAGGACACTTAGCCACATCTGCTTTCTAGAATCTTTTCATTTAAAGCGAGCTATGCAGAGGTACTTAACCTCACCTGCTTTTTAGGCTCTTTTATTTTAGCAAGCTATGCAGGGGTACTTAACCGCACCTGCTTTTTAGGCGCTTTTATTTTAGTGGGCTATGCAGGAGTACTTAGTCATACCTTCCTTTTAGGCTCTTTCAATTTGGGCGAGCTATGCAGGGGCATGTAACCTCGCCTTCTTTTTAGGCTCTTTTTATTTTAACGAGCTATACAAGGGTACTTAGCCACATCTGCTTTTTAGGCTCTTTTATTTTAGCGAGCTATGTAAGAGTACTTAGCCACACCTTTTTTTTAGGCTCTTTTATTTTGGGCGAGCTACGTAGAGGCACGTAACCTCATCTGCTTTTTAGGCTCTTTTATTTTATTTTTGCGAGCAAACGAGCTAATTAGGTTAAAGCTCGCTGGCTCGTTCACTTATGAAATTTTGCTCCTATAAGTCGTTAGGTGCAACGTGCAATGTCAGGAAACTGGAGCATAATAAGACTAAATTACAAGTCAATGTTGATGTACCAAAGAGGTTACTGATAGTAGGGTCGAAGATGTTCAGTATTCCAAGCTCGAGGGACCTTAGCACCATTTGCGTTGGTTAGGCGATAAGCTCCATTTCCCAAATTTACTTTGATGATATAGGATCCTTCCCAATTTGGGCCTAAGGATCCATCACTAGGTTTGCGAGCTCCAGGCAGAATGAAACGCGGTACCAAATCTAACACGTTGAATTTGTGAATCCGAGCATTCTTATTGTAGTACCTCGCTATTCTCTGCTGATAGACAGCTACTCTTAACCTGGTTGTCTCCATGACTTCTTCAAGCAGGTCCAAGTTTGCAGCAAGTAATTGATCATTATCATTTAGATTGAAGGTTGCTCTCCACTGCGAGGTGACCTCTAATTTTGCTAGAATCATGGCCTCAGACCTATATACCATTGAGAACGGGGTCTCGCCTGTGGAACCGCGAGCCATGGTCCTGTAAGCCCATAATACTTTCTGAAGCTCGTCTACCCATGCTCCTTTTTTCGCTTCCAGTTTCATCTTCAAGGTCTGCTTTATAATTTTATTCACAGCTTCAACTTGGCCATTGGCTTGTGGATGGTCCACTGCTAAGAAATTCTTTACGATCTTGAGGTCGTTGTAGAACTTGAAAAACTGGTCGCTACTAAACTGGGTCTCATTATCTGTCACGATCTACTATGGAATCCCAAACCTGCAAATGATATTACTCCACACGAACTTCTCAATCTTCGTTGTGGAGATTTCTACTAACTCTTTTGTCTCTACCCATTTAGTGAAGTAATCAACTGCGACCACGGCATGTTTGCATCTTCCATGAGCCATTGGTAGGGGCCAGATCAGATCTATTCCCCAAATTACAAAGGGCCACAGGCTCACCATTTTTTGGAGATAACCTGGTAGAGCTCGTGAAATCTGGGCAAACCTTTGACATTTGTCACATCTCTTGACCAGGTTGATGGCATCCTGCTTCATGGTAGGCCAGTAAAAGTCTTGTCGAAGTGCTTTGAGCTAGAGAGAGCCCCCTAGCGTGGTTCCCATAATGGCCTTCATGTATTTACCTCATCACCATTTCACAGTCCTGACCTTCTATGCATCTTAATAGTGGGACTAAAAACCCATTTTTATACAGCACATCATCATAGATGCAATATCTGGCTGCTCTAGCTCACAGACGTCGAGCTTCCAGTTTGTTGCTTGGCAACTTCTCATCTTGCAAATATTTCAGAATTGGACCCACCCAGGAATTGGGTTGCACACTTATAATCATCAGCGAATTCTTCTCTTCTGTACTTGGAGCCGGAAGGAACTCTACTGGGATTACCCAAAGAAAGTCCGCGTCTCGAGTGGTTGCTAGGCGAGCTAAGGCATCTGCATGTGCGTTCTGAGCTCGCAGTATCTGCTTCACTTCATACTTCTGAAAAGAGCTTAGTATTTCATGGACCTTCTGGAGGTACAGTGCCATTTTTGGCCCTTTAGTCTGGTATTCTCTCAAAATATGGCAAACCATAAGCTGTGAGTCACTGAAAACTCTTAGCCGTTTAGCTCGGCATCTCTCTAGTCAAACGCAGACTTGTGAGCGACGCTTCACATTCAGCCTCATTGTTTGTAGCCTGGAAGTCAAACCTTAAAGCACAAAGGATCTTGTGGCCTTCAGGACTAATCAGTAGAATCTCAGCTCCAGCCCTTTGCTAGCTAGATGATCCATCTACATAAAGCTCCCAAGTCGGACCTTCAAAAGATTCAGCTTCATCATCCACCGGTCCTGTAAACTCCGCAATAAAGTCTGTCAGGGCTTAAGCTTTGATGGTCGTCCTCGGCTTAAACTTAATATCAAACTACGCGAGCTCCACTACCTATTTCAACAATCGGCCTGAGGTGTTTGCCTTCTGTAGAACTTGCTTTAGAGGATACTGAGTAAGGACCTCAATCGTATGGGCTTGAAAGTAAGGTCGCAGCTTCCTCGATGCAACCACCAGGCAATAAGCGAGCTTCTCCATCTGCGAGTACCTGATTTCAGCATCTTGCAACCTTTTGCTTATATAATATACAGGAAGCTGTGTCTTTTCTTCTTCTCTCACTAATGCAGCACTTAAAACTTGTTGGGATACTCCTAAGTACAAAATCAACTTTTCTCCCTCTTTTGGCTTAGAAATGAGTGGAGCTCACCCCATATATTGCTTGAGCTGCTGGAAAGCTACTTGACACTATTCAGTCCACTCGAAGCTTTTTACCTTCTTCAAAATATCAAAAAAAAAAAAAAGATGCATTTGTCTGTAGCTTTCGGAATAAACCTGCTCAATGCCGCGACCTAGCCATTAAGACTCTGCACATCTTTCACCCTGGTAGGCGACCTCATATCAATCAGTGCCTTGATCTTCTCAAGGTTAGCTTTAATGTCTCTACTGTTGACCATGAAGCCCAAAAACTTCCCAAAAGCTATTCCGAACGCATATTTGAGCTGGTTCAACTTCATCTGATAGCTCCTCAGAATCTGAAACATTTCCCCTAGGTCGCGCACATGGTCGCCCACCTACTTGGACTTTACCAGCATATCATCAACATAGACCTCCATGGTCTTTTCGATCTGCTCCTCAAACATCATGTTTACCAAGCGTTGGTAGGTTGCTCCTGCATTCTTCAGCCCAAAGGATATCACCTTGTAGCAGCATAGACCGCGATCTGTCATGAAAGAGGTGTGCTCTTCCTCCTCGGGATTCATTAGGATCTAATTATAACCTGAGTATGCATCCATAAAGCTCAGGAGCTCGTGACCAACTGTAGTATCCACGAGCCGATATATCCTTGGTAGGGGGAAACTATCTTTAGGGCACATCTTATTCAGATCAGTAAAGTCTATGCAAGTTCTCCACTTCCCATTCTTTTTCTTTACCAGAACCGGGTAGGAGACCCAGGTTGGGTAGTAAGCTACTCAAATGAGCTTATTTTCCAACAGCTTATCTACCTCTTCCTTCAACGCAAGATAGCGCTCCCATGTCATTGCTCTTCTCTTCTGGCGAACCGGTTTATAGTAAGAATCAATGTTCAACCTGTGTGACATCACTTTGGGATCTATCCCCACCATGTCCTCATGATTCCAAGCAAACACATCCAAGTTCGCCTTCAGGAAGTCAACGAGTTGGGTTCTCAGTTCTGGAGCTAATCCTTTTCCCAATTTCAAGCACCTTTCTGGATCTGCCTCGCTGACTTGTACATCTTCCAACTCCTCCACTGGCCCTGTAGCTCGGTCTACATCTACCTCGCGAGGGTCCAGATTGTGACTGATTCCTTTCTCTGTCATAGGTTGTGGCTCACCCCCCGAAACCACGTTAACTTTCTTTCTTCTCACGCCCATCTTAATAGCATCTTCATAGCAGTGCCAGACTAAGTGCTGCTCTCCCCGAACACATCCAATGCCATTAGGAGTTGAAAATTTAACTGTCAGGGTCCTGGTTGAAGTCACCACATCCAACTCATTCATCGCAGGTCTTCCTAGAACCACATTGTACGCTAAAGGGCAATCAATTATCAAAAAATCCGTCAATACTATAGCTTGGCGACCTGCTTCCCCGAGAGTAAGCGGTAATTTGATCTGGCCTATTGGGACAACAGCATCTCCAGTGAAGCCGAAAAGAGGCTCTGGGGATGGTCTCAACTGTTCTGCTCCTAGCCCTATCTGTTCAAAACAACTCTTGTACATTACATTTACCGAACTCCCAGTGTCGATCATGATATGTCGCACCTCCATGTTACTAATCTTAGCTCGAATAACCAATGCATCATTATGAGGTAAGATCACACCTCTAGCATCTTCATCAATGAACACAATCTCGTCCGAGGTCGTCTTCGCCCTTTTTACAGGTCCCCCCGACCCGCTGACCTGGAAAGTATGATTCACCTCTCGGACGTACCTCTCATCTGATCTGTTCGAAGCACCTATGATGTGGGGGCCACCATGAATTGTAAAAATTGTCCTCACTGCAGGCTCATGCTCGGGTTTGAGAGCTCGCTGAGGCTGTTGTGCTGGCTGTTGTTGATGAGGTCGTTCATGCTAAGGTCGCGAGTCTGCAGGTCTTGCTACATAGTCTCTCAAGTGACCTCTCCTGATTAATTTTTCAATGGCGTCTTTTAACGCCCAACAATCTGAAGTGTTGTGCCCGACCTCATTATGATAGGCACAAAACTTGTTGCGATCCCTCTGCTGAACAGAAGCCCTTAAAGGATTGGGTCTTCCAAAATCTTCCCTGTTCCTCTCTATTGCATAAATCCTGTTCGGTGAGTCCGTTAGGACGCTGTATCCTTCATGATGACCTCAACGCTGAAGCCACTCATTATTTGGCTCTCTTCTCATTCTTTTAGAGATTTGATTATTTGAGCCATTGTTTCTCCTTTCTTCATTCCTGCCACTGCTTCTTTTTTTCGAATGGCTGGAACTGCCCGTTTCATTCTTCTGATTCTGCTTCTTCGGGTCGAAGGTCTCTTCCCACTTGATTTTCTTTGCAGCTCGCTCGTAGAATTCTCCCAGATCCTTCACTGGAGACTTGTAAATGCTCTCATATAATTTTCCATTTTTGCGCAACCCAGCTAAAATCGCCGTCAACACACTCTCATCTGATGGATTTTCAACATTGACGACCTCGCGTCTAAACTTGGTGATATATTCCTTCAACGATTCACCTTAACGCTGGAAGATGGTAGCTAGGTGGCAAGATGGAGCGAGCTGCCTTCTCAGTGCCCTGTATTGACCAACGAACTTCTGTTGGCATTCTTCCCAACAACCTATATTGCGAGCGGGGAGATTTTTTAACCACGTCCTCGGAACATCTCCCAAAGCAGCTGGGAATAAACGACACTTCACCATAGGATTATCAGTTTGCATATCCATCTAAATGTTGAAGGCATCAAGATGGTCATAGGGGTCACTGTCCCCGTTGTACTGCTGGATATTTGGCATATTAAACCTCGGAGGGAGAGGCTACGTCTCAATCTCCCTTGTGAATGGAGTCCTTTCCCCATAGCGCCCGAGTTGCTCTTGGACTCCAGGTCATGCTTCTAGCTGCTGGACCCTCTGGAGGAGCTCCTCTACTTGTGAATCTCGGAGCTCGTATCTCCTTCTGTGGTCATGACTTGGGGAAGGATGCTTTGGATCATACCTCTCGTCCTCTTCGAATAAACCCCCAAGCTGATGGGATCTCATATGTTGCCCATTCACCTCATCCACATACCGAGCTTCAGCTCAAACTCTATCATGCTCAACTTCTACCCGTCTGCTTCCATCTTGATTCAGTCTTACTACCAAGCTCGCTGGGCGTGCAACTTCCCTTTCTTCGCAAATAGGGTGGTCTCCAGCTTTAGGGCGTCCATTGGAAGAACGAACTAAGCCAGCAGGCCGCGGGTTTTCCCTTGCTAGCCTATCGGGCATCTGCATTGCTTCATGCTGCTAGGGCACGTGCCTTTGAACCTCGACTTCAACCCTTGGTGCATTCTGTACCTGCACCTGCACCAGCATGTTAACGGCCTCCGTGAGTTGTCTGACCGTGTTCTCCAGTGGCTCTTGCCTTTGATATCACATTTGCTGCTCATCAAATACTGGGGCGATTGAAATTGGTTGACGGGGAGGCAAATGAGGCGCGTTTGCTGCAGCACCAGCTACCTGACCATACGATATTCCTACTACATGTATTGGTGCACCTTCCACGTGTTGCACACCGTGATAATGGTGACTAGGCTGACTTTCTGCCTGGTCAACCTGTGAGCCCACATGCCTGATTTGTCTGGTCCTTGCCATGTTATCAGAAATTGATGAACTAGGATGACAAAGATTGCAGTCGAACTCTCCTTCTAGCGTCAAAATGTCGACGTTGGAATTCAGTCGATGAGAATTCAATGTCCTAAACCTACAATCAATGTTAGAAAGCACGAAAACCAAGAAAATAACACAGCAAGAAGCCAAACAAGATCAAGAAACACAACGTTTTTAACGTGGTTCAGCAAGTGCGCCTACGTCCACGGCTGTCTCTCCAAAATTCTGCAGAGTGATAGTATGCTATTAATTGTGTATGTGTGTTGTTACAATGAGTTTAACCCCTATTTATAGAGGAAGAGATAGTATAAATCTGGTAATCAATAAAATAGAAAGAGAATCATGAATTAATTACACTTTCTAAACAGTTAAAATAAAATCGGGAAACTTCTCCAAATATCTCGGGATAATGCTTGACTGAATTTGAATTTGAATTAACTTCCAAATCTGATAAGAGAATCACGATTAGACTAGGTAACTGCCTGTTCCGGAAGATACTGCATTAATTATGCTCTGGATGAGCCGCTGTCTATGGCGACCTTGAGTTGGAGCTCGCTGAGAAGCGAGCAACAAGCTGAGCCTATGGTGAATTATGAGACAAGTTTCAGCCTGGCGGCAATACAAGTTCAATACAGCAAGCTGAGAAGATAGCTAGGGTGAGCCATAGAGCTCGCTGAGCTTAGAGTTGACTTCTGGGCCTTATCTGATAGGCCTTTGCATTGGATTAACTTCATTGGGCCTTCATTTGGGCCTAAGCTAGGCTTTTACCAGCCCATTTAACGAATCCAAAAAATACGCACAATAATTTGTGATAAAAAAAATAATAATAATTTGAAATGAACATAACAATCTGTGAAGTCAAAATATTTTAATTTTGAAGATCAGTTTATAATAATTAGAAAAATATAAGAAAAAATAACATGTTTTGATAGAAGAAGAAATTAAACCATAATGGAAGAAAATATGAGAAAAAGTATGTAACATTTTATTTATACAATATAATTTTTTTTGAAATTATTTATACAATATAATTAATGACTAAAAAAAAACATTTTTTTGATGGAAAAAAAGACAGCTGTAATAGAAAGAAAATAAATAGTGCCATCCAGTGAAAAAAATAAAAAATTCCTCCCAGTGGGCTTGAATCATGGTTGATTCCAGAAAGGAAAACAAGTTTCAACCAGTAGCACCTTTCATGGTTTGTGAGTGTTTTTAGCATTCAATTTATATAATATATTTAATATTAAAAGACAATCAAATAAAGCAGCATTATCTTTTTGATGGGGCAAAATGTGCATTCAAACCTGGGTGGCTTTTGGAAACATAAGGATGCGCTAACCAGCAACACCGTTCACGAAAACAGATGCGATAGAATTTTATTATATATTTAAATATCTAATGACTAATATAGCTAATTTAATTAATTTTTAAAATATTTCAGGAAGGCCAGGTGCCCCTTCTAAGCTCAAGCTAGGTCCACCCTTGGTTAAGACTGGATGATACTAGTTTATTATTATTAATTTTTACCTGTTGATGTTGTCATATTTGTAATACATTGATATCTTAAAATTAGTTCATGTTTTGACCTCCTAACATCGCCCACCCCCTCCCCCACCTTACCCTACCCTACTCCAAGACCAAAATCTTGATTTCACCTATGATTAGATGAGTGCAAGATAGACAGACTCAAGTCTCATGATTGTCATATTTTAATACAACAATTATTATTGGTAGCAATACAAGGTATCATGCCAAAAGGTACAAGAATCGCCACATTGTAGTTATGCTAATTTTTTGTGGCGTATGCCAAAGAGTGATTGATAGAATTAAGTTAAAATTAATGAAAGATAAAGTCACAGTTGACCATGTGTCTGCTTGAAAGGTATTTTCATTTTTTTTTTTTTTTTTTTTGACATTATGGTTCATACTACAATTCATTTAACAAGAAAAACTCGATTCTATAAACTAGCTTAATATCGTTGCATATACTTTTTCGAGAGGTTATCGCTTTGTATTTGAGATATTTTTGTTCATCCTCTTTGATGAGCTTTGAATTAAGCTAGGATGCTAATGGCAATGCCTACTAGCATTACCGAAAGCTCTTGTGCCGGTGCTAAATAATAATCAAACTAGAAATTTTTATCATAAGATAATTGATCAACTAACAAGTTGCTCCTTAAAAATTAGATGGCATTTTGTTGTTGTATATTGCGAAAGCGTGCCTAAAAATTTTGTGTATATATCTAGAAATTTGTAAGTTATGTAGATTTCATTCCATGTAATCTTTATGGCAAACTTAATAATGTTGTTTTTATATTGGTAGAAGTGGTTATTTGGGTTTTAGAGATGATTTTGTAGAAAGATAGCCTTTTATATCAAGTTAAAATATTTTTGTGAAGTGAATTGATTATTGCAGGTAAATGAAATTTTTGGCCAGCTTTAAAGATTAGAATAAACTTTGTTGAAATATTCTTAAATCTTTTACCAAGATAAAACCCTAGATAGAGGATTTACTAACAAGAGATGATGAGGAATAGATAGATGACATTCTAAATACGACCATCTGAAAAATTAATTGAAAAAATTTCTATCAACTTAAAAATCCGGTGGCTGATTCCGAAAGCTCTGTTATTGAACTTGAACCAACCAAAATCAAACATTATATTTGTAATAAATATGCCACAACCTCTGGCCGACATCATATAAAATTAACTAAAGATGTAATACATTCTTGCTATTTATCTGTTACTCCTTTGCCAGATTCCATAATAGGCCTGCAATTGATTCAATAGCCCAAACTTTTAATAGCCAGCAATTTACACATAATGCTTATTAAAAGAGATCCGAAGAAAACATCTGCAGTTCAAGCAAAAGTTAGTCCTGACTGAAGAACCAACAACCAATTATAGAGCCTCCTCCAATGTTTCCAATAGAGAATTTTTGTATACATCCGTAACGTCACGAAGCGTCTTCCCAATCTCCAAATAAATATTTTCAGCAGGTGTTTGTTTGAGCTACCAGCACGTATCTCAAACAAATTTGGAGACAACCGGACATTTGCTGACCCTGTTTCAAATGAATTGTCAGGGCACTGTTATTCAACTTTAGGTTTCTCAACAGCTCCAAATATTGAGACAAACTGATTCAAATGTTGAAACTCCAGGTTTTGCTGTCATACTCCTTTTGCCTTTCTTGTTGTTTAGCAACTGCACGTTTGAGGATGGAGTTCTCTCACATCAATACCTCTAAATTCTCAAGCTGGCCATGAATTTGGGATGAAACTAATGCAATATATTAGTAGAATTATTAGCTTTGATACAAAAATATTCCAAAACAAACATAAAGTACATTTACACTCTCTCTCTCCCTTAAAAAGATTTTCGGCAAAACGTCGGATTTACTAGTATCCTTCAAATGTTTCCAAGCAATGGTAAAACTTTAGTATCGAAGGATAAAACTTCCCACAATTAGCACAAATCATGCAAGTATTATCGCTCTTGTCATTGGCACAAGTTGTTAGTTGCTACGCCTTTTTTTTTTTGAAAAAAAAACACACACGCAGTGGACCTCTTGGTCTTTCCTATCTGAGTTAGAAGCCAATCAGTTCAGGGTTAATTCCCCTAATTTTATCGTAGTAATATTTTTCCATGGGTCGCTGAATGGTTATGAACATGACTTTCTAATTTATACACATCAAACACTTGGTCAGAGCACAGGAACACCACACCTCCCTTGGTTATATTATTTGCCTCAGGCGGCTCAGGTGTAAGCATTGGCACTCAGGCAAGTTCTTCTGTTGTCCTAATTGGCCTTTGAACTGAGTTTGCTCTTCTTCTCCTCTCACTTGGGTATGTCCAAGCCTTCTCGTTGTAACAACATTTCTGCTAGAACTTTCACCACTATTTTGCTGCAGTTGGTCAGTAGAAGATGAGTTGATTTTGCCAAAATCTTAAGTTTTCCGATAGTGTCACCATATCTTTTGCAGCCATACTTGACGTCGATGTAGTCTGATTCCCTCTTGAAGCCCTTGATATTTTTCAATTCTTCTTCGTTGGAAATTTTCAAACCACTCTTTGCTGGCTAGCTCACACACACTTAGAAGTGATTTTTTCCCTGCCTACAAATTTGTGACAAGCAAAAATACATCAAGAAACGAGTAGAGATGAAAAATAAATCTGCAAATCATTTGCGAAAAGATGAATCAATCCGAACTCTTTTTATGGTTTTATGTCGATTTAGTGTAGTGGTGGTTGTTATCAACAGACAACAGGAGAGATTGAAGCGTGCAACAAAGTTTGATGTGGTTTTTACAATATTAACTTTATGCCTATCTTTTGAAGTATTTTTTTTATTTCTATTGTCACACAGAGATCCATATGTATCTTACCTAGGTTACATTAAGTTGATCTTTAGAAACATCATGCCCGAAAACATTTATTGGAACCTCAAAATCATAGAGTTTTGCAACTTACATACACTGCTCCTTTATCTCTTTCTCCAAAATCTAATAAAATTAATTGTTCATGATAATTAATATACATGCATGAAAGATGCCTAGTGTAGTCAGGATTAGAGTGAGTAGAGTTATAGTCTTACTGTCCTCCTCTGATGAGCCTAAAAACTCAGGCTGCTCTCAGTAGACCACTCTTTGGTTTCTAGTCTTCATCTCATATGCCGTTTTCATTCAATCTCCTTGAACAAATGCAATTTTTTATTGATTTTGTACTCATCCTCTTTCTTCAATCAGAGATGTAATTAAACCCTTATTTAGTAGGTATTATATTATGACACAATAAACTTAGAAATCACTTTTTTGGTGCCACAATAGAAATAGAAAAGTGAATAATCTAGCATAGTTTGCCAAAATCACAAAAGAAAGATGCATATGGTACATGTATCCTCATAACAGATACTACTCTAACGAAAATAATAGAGCTCATACCTGATTTTGCTACCATCTGGTATGTTGTTGATCCGATATTTTTATACTACTTAAATGCAATATATTTTGAGATTGTTTTGTTCTCTCCTCTTAATAATAGAGTATCATATTGTTTCATAACATATATATATACTTTTTTTATTATTTACTTTTTACTTTTTTAGGCAACTATTGATACCAGTATCTAGAAATGATTTTAATGTCGGTCATTAATATAGTAAATAAATGTACATATTTAAATAGAACCTTAATTTAATGAAATATTGCAATAAATGGTAAGGAAAACATGAGTTACATGCCATAAGTTACATATTATCTATTAAGAACTTAAGAGATAGCTACAAAATTAAAAATTTATTTCTACGTTTAGTAAAGTTTCAATTACAATGAACATAAAAATCTTATCTCTAGATTTTTATAATCTTAACAATAAATGCATTTAAGTTAGCTTCTATATTAAGTTAAATGCATTTGTAATCTCTAGATATTTTAAAACCTTCATATTGAATGTATATTAATTGATTTTCATATATATTAAATTTACTTCAAATATCTGGATTTTTTGTAATCTCATGACTGATTGCATATTAAATTAACTTCCAAGTTATGTAGTATGTTTGTAATTTGGACCATTTTGTAATGTCACACGTGGGATTCACTCTCTCTTTTAACGATTTGGGTCCTTGGACCTGTATACAATTTGTTACCTCGGGCATTTTATAACCTATTATTTGATGAGCAGTAACAATTATTATGAACTAATTGTGTCTAAATATGCAGACAACAATTAGAAAAGCTAACAAAAAATATACATTTGGCTCTAACTTCATTTCATAATTTTTCATTTTATTTTGAAGATAAAAGATTGTTTCTAGACAAGAAGTAATTGCACAACACCCCCCCGAGGTTTGTCAAAAAAGACATGGAAACATATTTACTCTTTTATTACACCAAACCCCCATGCCGTTAGTCAATTTCCATCCATTTCAACGGTTGACTAACATTTTAGATTAAAAGACCATTTTACCCTCAAGAACAAAATCCCTAAAATCATCACCCACCGTCCGTACGCCGACCACCAGCCTCCACCACCCTCCCCCCTCGTACGCCGACCACCGTCTTCTTCTTCTTCTTCTCTTCTTCTTCTTCTCTTCTTCTTCTCTCTTCCTCCACCAGATCTGGGTTCAACGAACCCAGACGATCTCTGGGTTCGTCGAACCCAGACGATCTGGGTTCGTCGAACCCAGACAGTCGAACCCAGGTTCGTCTGGGTTCGACGAACCCAGGTTCGTCTGGGTTCGACGAACCCAGATCTGGGTTCGATCTGGGTTCGTTGAACCCAGATCTGGTGGAGGAAGAGAGAAGAAGAAGAGAAGAAGAGAAGAAGAAGAAGAAGAAGAAGAAGAGAAGAAGAAGAAGAAGAAGACGGTGGTCGTCGGCGTACGAGGGGGGAGGGTGGTGGAGGCTGGTGGTCGGCGTACGGACGGACGGTGATGATTTTAGGGATTTTGTTCTTGAGGGTAAAATGGTCTTTTAATCTAAAATGTTAGTCAACTGTTGAAATGGACGGAAATTGACTAACGGCATGGGGGTTTGATGTAATAAAAGAGTAAATATGTTTCCGCGTCTTTTTTGACAAACCTCGGGGGGGTGTTGTGCAATTACCTCTCTAGACAACCAAGGGAAATACTATCGTTACCATTATCTCCAATCAAGCATTTGTACATCCATGTTGGGGAAATACGTAATACTACAAAATTTATGGACGAGTTGCGTTGAATTTCACCTCATAAAAAGACTATCTATCAATAGGATGTAATTATCGCAACAAGTCATCTTTTGAGACAGTATAACTTTTTGGGAGTTTAAGTTTACCCAATAAATTACTTAAATACATAAGAAGGTTCAAGCTTGCAAAATTAGGTAAGAAAATTCTATGAGAATTCAGGTTTAGCCAATAAATTATTAAAAACAGCATTAACTTAATGATGAACGAAGTTTAGCTAACGTTTGTGTGTATGTGCATGTGCATATGTGTGTGTAATGGATGAATGAGTAGAATTGTAGGAAGTAAGAAAGAAAAATAGAAAGAAGTTAAAAACAACAATATATAATAAAATTTTCCTTGTTCATTTGTCCATCCCTAAAATAACATTTTTAGGTTGAACGGATCTCCTCTACCAATTGTCATTAAGACACATTGGATGATGGTATAACTAAAGGACACTCAAAACTTTGGAAACAAAAGTGTTATAGCCCACAAACAAAACAAGTACAATTTCTCTCTATCTCTCTTAAAGTTATATTTTACTCAAGATTGTATCAAAATTCAATTACTAGACTTATTAGCTTAATAAAATAATATTCCTAAACAAACAAAACTAGTATAATTTCTCTATCTCTCTTCATTACAAACATTTTCAAGAGAACAGTATAGTTTACTCGAATTTTTAAAATGTTTTCTCTCAGGTGTAAGTGTCAGAACTCGGACAAGTTCTTCTCGTCTTAATTGGCCTATGAGTTCATGCTGATGTTTGTTTGTATTTCTCTCCATGAACGAGAGTACGAGCCGTAGTGTAGTCAACATCAGAGCGAGTAGAGGCCTAAACACTTTCCTCGTATAATGAGCCTGAAAACTCAGGCTATTCTGCATATATATACCACTCTCTACACACATTAGTCCTCATCTCATAGGCCATTTCTTTCAAACCTGCAGGTGCAAGTTTTTTATTAATTATGTACTTACCCTCTTCCTTCAACAAAATATCTACTAAAAAACCTGTCCGCAAAGATATGTCCACGGTAGTCTTTTGGCTGTTGATGGAGTTGGTGATGTCAGCAATTAACCTTGTCTCTTTTATAAGAGGAATGAGTTCGATACCCAATAATATTTATATTAATTAATATTAATATAATATTATAATAATAATATAATATAATTAATAATAATAATAATAATATTGATAATTAATTTTTTATTAATTGTGTGGATCGCTTTTCAATTTCAGTGTAGATCTTTTTCTTACCTTCGTATGGATCTCTCCTCCATCTTTATGTGAATGGTTTCCTTTCCAATAGAAGTAGTCTCCTAAGTCGTATCACCAGTATCATATCTCGGTTAAAGATTTTGAATATTTTTTAAATTTATTCCAGATATAGTTATTGTATTAAAATAAACGAAAAAAAAAAAAGAAAAAAGATATATCCACAGTACATCTGTCCTAATGCACTAGTGCTACTTTATTGGAAATATTAAAGGTCAAATCTGATCCTGGTACTATCTTATCTAGTAAGTAGTCGATCTGATACCTTATTACTTCCCTATATGAAATATTTTTTGTGAATTTTTCGTTCTCTCCTCTTAATACTAGAATGTCATGTCTTTTTTTTTTTTTTTCATAATAAATGTGAAAGTCAAAGAAACCACTAGATCAGGTAAAAAGAGGAAGGTATAAAAGATTGTTTGTTTTTTTATCTAAGTATGGAATAGTATTAAAATTTAGTAAAAATTAAATAATAATTAAAATCTAAAATTTGAATGATATATATATTTTTCTCAACTTTGAATACATTGTAAAATTATTTGTTTTTTAAAGTAAAAATTATTTGAAAACTAATAATTTGACATTTATATCATTTTACTATTAGTTATTAGGAAATTTTATTTACTACAATACAAAAAAAAAAAAGCATAAATAATTATTTGCAGTATTTATTTATAATTGAAATAAGTATAGTAGAATTAATTATATTTATATATTTAAATAACAATAATGAAATTATCTATGAGTTGAATTATATTAGAAGGCAACTAAAATGAGTAAATGTTTAACTTGTAAACTAGAATATATTAATCCAAATTTAGAAAATTTTGGGTTGAGAGGGTTTTTCTTTTTCTTTTTTTTTAAAAAAAATAAATTGTGTCATATAAACATTAGGAAAAAATAATATAAAATTAGGATGAAATTGAAAATATATTATTTTGAGAATGATAGACTTGTAATAGAATCTTTTAAATACCATTAAGTAATTTACAAGTAAATTAAAAGTCAAGAATTCTAACTTCTTCTTTTTTCAGTTATTTTTGGATAGTTTTAAGTGGTTTAACCATTTAAAATAAATAAATAAAAATAACTTAATTGATGCAATTTAACACCATTAAATTATAAATAGAAAAAGCAAACAGCCTCTAACTTTGTGGATGAAAAGAGATTATAATTGAAGAAGAAGATATAGCTCTTAGGGTGAGAATAAATTATTTTTGTGATTAGAAATGGGTGACAATGAGCATATATTCATACTAAATTAAAAGTTATCTTGTCTTTCATTTTTTGTTAGTCTTACTTTATAAATGGCATGACAATTGGTGCTCAGTTTTTAAGTTACGCTATGAAATTTTTAAATCAAAATTAGTGTGAAATTATTGATGTAACCCATAATTCATAAAATAAGTCGACTATACATAATTTTAGAAAAATCATTGTAAATCTAATAGTCACTTCAAAAAATTTACTATGAATAAATAAAAAATCTATACATTTCATGTTAGACCTCTGAACTGAATACATAAAATATTTCTAGAATAATTGGAAAAGATATTTTATTTGTAAAAGTATTTTTGAAACACATTTAAGAAATCTAGTAAATAAAAAAATAATACATACAAATGCAACTGTTTATCATCATATCGCCCTTCTTACAATATGCAATGATTTGCACGAACGTACAATGGATACCTAGAAATATGGGTTTATAAAAAAGTTAGCGCTAATACCTAATGAGTTAATACAAATTCTCTAAAAATGTTTCTAAATAAAACATAATATATTTTTTGTAACAATAAATATTCCTTAATGGTTTATATAATTTCATATCTGAAAAAATAAAATGAATTTAAACCATATATCGCAATAAAATTGTAAATTTATTTATAAATCATTTTTACAACTTTATAATAATAAGAAGTTATTCTGAATCCGCTCTATAAAAGGTAAGCTAACAAAAGGTTTAAATCTGATATAATAAAATATATATATTCTTTCTTACTAAATAATTTGTCCAAAAATCCTTGAATAACTCATCAAATCTATTATATAAATAATCTCATATAATTTCAAAAACTATTTATCAAATCTCTTTCTATAAAACTGATGTTATATAAATCTCTTTCTATACTGATGGAAATCAACATATAACATATGTAATCTAAAAATCAACACTAACTATGACAGGACCCAACTTGAATATTTTTAAACGAATCCAACGATCCCGCCGGACACCCCACTAAACTTTTCTATAATCTAACTAGCAAGACCTAAAAGGATGTCGTGGAGCAAACCCTTAACTATAAATCTTTTGCTAAACATAGAAAACATAAATTTTACAATCGCATTTCAAGTTTCAACTAAAAGTTTAAGAACATGATTAAAAGCATTCTTCATGTATTTTGAACGACTATACCATGTATGCATTTGATCAAGAAATACTTTATATATAATACCACAATGTTCTACCATAAATATAACAATTTTTATAAAATTAGTTCATAGTTCAAAATATGTTCATGCACACAATTATATTTAAATTGAAATATTAATAAAAGAGACTTCGCAGCATCGTCAATTGTCTTAACCCACCTAATCTGAAAAAGGAGATCAGGTACCCTAATCGTTTGCTATTGCATCCGGGGAGGTTTTTATAACATAAAACTGAAAATATTGTGAACTACAGAAGCTCAGTGAGTGTGTAAGTATTGCTATTTAAATTAATCTTTATAAAATTTATCTCCCGAAAAACAATTGATAAATATTTTTATTTAAAACAATTTCATTTCTAAAAATTTATGTTTTATAAACTTACTATGAAGTTTCAAGAATTTGTGCTAAAATTATATTCATAAAATGCTAAAACTTTTCATAAACTTTCGAATATAACTAAAACATTTTCTTTCTAAAATCCACTTTAAGTAATATGTTTTTCTTCTAAAATGTACTAATGGAAACCCAAGGGAAACTATAATCACATGATAACTAATCTAGCGTCGCTCAATATGAGGTCACGTGGCGTAAAAACTAGCATCGCACACCGTGAAAAAACTATAAAGACATCCCACTACTACACGGCGGAATTCTACATCGCACATCGCATAACGAGATAATACCCCACAAGTGTAGAGGGCGATATGATAGACAAGACGGACTCAATCCCCCCGATGTTAGTGACATGCCCTACCAACACTTGTCATGCCGGCCGAGTTTGAAGCTATAAATGTCTATAAACTTGGGTAATCCACTAGTCTTTGAAAGTTTTTCTCTTTCCATAATTCAAATTATTATTTTTTTTTTATTCTATAAGCATAAAGTGTACTAATATATTGCATATCATTTTATACATAAACTATTTCTTTTCATACTAGAATATAAAATTATTTACAAACTAAAAGGATTTATAAAAATTTAGAAAATACTTGCAATGTAAACTAAAATATATTTACTATTAATGAAATATTTTTACACTCACAGTTTGCTTCCCAATTCAATAATGATCGTCCTTCTGCTTTCTTTGTCAGCTCGCTACATCACCTACATTTAATTACCAACGTGATTTCTTAGTCATAATAATCTATTCGAAAATCTCAATCTTCCATCATACAAAACCCTGCACTCCAAATTAGAACAAACTGAGCCCGAGCTACGAGCTACCGCCCAACTTGTTTTCTGAGAGCTTCTGCCCAGTTTATTTAGCCTGGACTGCGAGCTCCTCCCAACTTACCTTTAGTGAGCTACCTCTCCAACCCAGCTCGCTCCTTTTTCGAGCTACTACATTTAGTTCAACTCAGACCGATTTGCTGCGGGTTGTAACGTCATTCAATTCATCCTTAGGAGTTACTGTCCTAGCCAGCTCGATCTGAACTATGAGCACTGTCCAACTCGCCAAGCTCACACTTCGCAAGCTCATTCTTCGTCAAAGTGGAGGTGTGTTATCCAATAATTTCCAAAGGTTGAAGTTTCTTTTCTTGTTGATATATGTCTTAAATGTAACTTTATGTGTGTAGTTGTTTGAGGCTATTTTTTAATGTAATATTTGGTGAGCTTTGTTGTAATTCTAGAAAGCCTTTTAATATATATTGTTGTATAATTAAGAGAGTTGTAAGAGAAAAGTGTCTAATTTATGAGAGTGTTGTATGTCTCTACAAATTTGGAGAACAAAGAAACCTTAATATTGAGAACTTATGAAGTTGAAAAATTGAGAGCTACAAGGAAACGATAGCTTGGAGGTAGAAGTAATCTCTTATAGCCTTGTTATTTTCATACTAGTGAAGTCGGTGACCTCTATGAAATAGCCATATTTGGTGAACCACATAAAAATCTCGTGTTGAGTTGTGGTTGATTTGCTCTTAGCTTTATTATGTTCTTGTCATTATATTATATTACTTGGTGTATTTGTATAGCCATTCATAAAAGATATTGGGTGTTACTAGTGTTGTAGGTAGTTGTCCATTAAGTGTTCGATAAAAGTCCTAAGAGAACACTAGTTTGTTTAATTGTTGTTGCACCTTCCCCCTACAAAATCGTCTCATTTGGAATGGAAGATCTCAGGTTTTTCCCATGAAAATCCCAATTAGCATAGGTTGGATCAATCCCATTAATCACTTAGTGTTCTTACACTATCTTTATAGGATAAAACTTTGGTTTTGACATTTTTCGCAAGGGCACACTATCATATCACAATTTGTGTTACCTTTAGTAATGTCAACAAAGTTTTTGGCACCATCTCTATGTTTTTTCTCAATTCTAAAAATGGAAAAGCAAAACCAAAACATGTTATTAATTAGGATCTAAAGTCTGTATTTGTCAAATGACCATATTTAGAGTTTAATATGTTAACATTGAAAATTTTAGCCAATGCGTAATCATTTGCATTCAACCAAATCTTTTTGTGTTAAGTTATTAAGCAATTAATACAAATAAAGAGAGAGTAGAAAATAGTGGCAAACAATTTTTATGCAGGAAACTTAAAAATTAGGGATCACTCTTGACCAAGTCTAAAAAATCCATTAGTTGATATACTTGTACGTCCTCAAGCTTGATGAACAAATATTCATTCTTATTTATTTAAATTACTCTTGCACCATTTCCTAACCTCACAAGACTTATTAGGCAACTAAGCACATATCATCAAGCTATTCTTGAGCTCAACCCACCAATTGGATATAAATTTGTCATCCTAATACGAGTTTGGATTGGACAGAGATGCAAAAATTGCACCTGCATCTGAATCCGTAAAGCCGTAAAATATGATTATAATATCATATTTATTTTGTTAGAAAAATAAAACTATTGTCAAATTTATGATTTATCTAATTGTGAGAAATCATTCTAGTATTATAAATAATCTAAGTTGTTATATTAATTAATTAGGGATTACTATCTAATTGTATTTTCTTTAACCACAGAGCAAATGTTAAACAATTTGTGTTTTATTCTAAGGATTTGGTTTGAAATTTTTTGTCCCTTATACATTTAGTTTGGTATTTATTCTTACAAACTTTCGTGGCTCATGGAGCTTTTTCTTTTAATTGCTATGTTAACACAAACATACGCCTTACTTCATAATCAATTGTTAGTTTAGTATTCATTGAAATAATCGGTTATGAAATATTGCGGTTGACAAATTTGGTATACATGTCCAAGGAGCCTAATCACTAATAGCATCTCCAATGCAAGTATGAATTGTGAAAAAATGGAGTGTCACATCAAATGAATTGATAGAGGGTTAAAATTCATCTCTCCAATGCAAACTTTCATAATCACTATCAAGCTGACATGATAAAAAAGAAAATAGAGGCTATCAACCTTAATATCTATTTTCAGATAGTCTCTTGGACAGTCATGTCAGCAATAAATAATGAAAACTTCCATCAAAAAATAATTTATGGTAATTTACTTTAATGATATATTATTGTTTGACTATTTATTATTGAAATGAATAAAATAGCATTAGAGGGTCCTTTTAGACTTGAAATCGAGATTATAAAATATCTAAAGATTAAACATAAATTAGCTAAATTTGGAAGTCACCTTACTATGGATTTATTATTAAAATTGCCAAAAATCTGGAGATAAGATTTTTATGTTTGCTGTGAATGAAAATTTACTTAACGCAAAACTAAATCTAAGATTTTGAAGCCAGTGATGAAGAAATTCTAGAATCATCCAAATGACAGAAGCTTCTATGCAGAGCAATTACCTTCCAAAAATTTTCAAATATTTTATAAGTTAATAATGCAAGTGGGCAAGTAGTTCTTCCAGATAGAGTTCTCTTAAACTTTCTAGGTAATATTTGACACATAAGATTAAGGATGAGATTGAGATTCAAAAATCCAAAACTACTTGAATACTATGTTTAGAGGTCAATTGGAGTGAAATTGAATTAGGATTCAAGAATCCTAAATGTCGATGTTCGAAAACAACCGATCCAGAGATTCTAAGGCTCAGGCAACGGACAAGGCAATTACTTGAATTTAATTGAAATTAATGTGTATATCTAAGGTTGGTATGGCTTAATGGTGATATAGGAATGTTGGTCGTGGTTGGTGAGTAAGGTTTATGAACCAGCAATTAAAGAATGGAGAGAGAAGAATGAAGTTGGACACAATGATTTTTACGTAGTTCGACGACTGCGCCTATATCCATGGCTACCCTAGAGCAATTCCGACAGAGTGACAGTATTCTCGTCTATTTCATGTATTTATACAGTGAAAATCTCCCTTATTTATAGGGGGAGAGGAGAAAGACAATGAGAATAAAATATACAATATAGGTATTGGCTATCCCAACTAAACCTGACACAACCATGCTGTCTTAAATGTAAAATCATCATTTTCTCTTACAGGCACGCGTGTGCATTTAATGCTTCAGGAGAAGTCCTCTCTTCATTTAATGCAAAGTCGTTGCATTAAATACATCTTGGTAATGGTGTAGGCAGTTTCCGACGAAAAACCATGGGAGTGGGTGGCTTTGTTGACTTGTTGCAGACGATAGCTCCTGGGCAAGTTCTCTGGTCGATCGGGTAGTGCATGCTGAGGAGGTGCTGACGTGGCCTGAGGAAGAGATGGAGTGCTCTAGGGATTTCAGCGAGCTAACAACCTGAACGACCTCGCGAGCTGAGCAAGCTGAGCGACGTGGCAGAAGGCAGGCTTGGACGGCTAGGAAGTAACTGCGAGCTCGCGACCTAGACAGCTTCACGAGCTGGTCATGTAGCTACTGGCTCAGGCCTTGGGTCTTCTGGGCCTCTGCTTTTGTTCGATTTCATTGGGTTTATACCGATCCATTTAGATAAGTCGAGAAAGTGGGTATCACACTAAACTACTTGAATGTCATATTTGGAGGTCAATTTGAGTGAAATGGGATAAGGATTCAAGAATTTCAAACTCCTTCCTTTCCCATTATTTTGGCATTCCCCAATCCCAACTAAAACTATGTCATTAGATGGGATTCAATTTACGATTTTCCATCTCAATTTCTTTCTTCTCTATTCGTCTCTCTCTCACAACTTCTTTCTCTTCTCTTTGTCTCTCTCTTTCTCTCGTCTCCTGTTATACCTATTTTTGGGACTGTAAAAATGGGCTAGTAAAAGCCCAAGAAAAGGCTCAATGAGCGAGCCCAAGAGAAGAAGCCCAGAATCCTCAACACCTAGCTCTCAGCTCGCAACTAGCTAGCTCTCAGCTCCTTAGCTCGCAGCTTCCTCCAACTTAGCTAGTAGGATGGAGCTCACAGCTCTTAACTCTCAACTCCTCGACATCCAGGTCGCAGCTCGAGCTCGAGCTCGCAGGTCGCAGCTCTCAGCTCGAGCTCATAACTCCAGCTTCTCAGCTAGCTTAGCTCGCAGCTCTCAGCCAGCTCCAACTCGCAGCTCCAGCTCGCAACTCTCAACTCGAGCTCCTAGCTCCAGCTTCTCCGCATCCAGCTCCTCAGCTCTCAGCTAGCTCAGCTCGCAGGATGGAGCTCTCAGCTCTCAGGTCTCGTACCAGCAAGCTCTATGTTATTCCAGATCCCGAGGAGCAATAAATGCAGTATGACTATGACAGAGTTGTTAGTTAATGTAATAAATGTTATGTCAGAGTAGTTAATTTCTTTACGTGTACTTCACTCCATTATAATCTCTCATTCTCTATAAAGAGGGAGGGAAATTCATTGTAAAAAAGGAGGCGGAAAAATTTTAGTGGAACAGTCACTCTGAAAAAACAAAATATTGAGAGTGACTCGTGGATGTAGGTACCATTTGGCCGAACCACGTAAAAAATCTCAGTGTTCCTTCTCTGGTTCTTCCTCTCTCCTTTCTTTGGTGTGCTTTCTGATTGCAGGTATTGGACTTTGGATCATCCGGTTGATCGAGACCAAAAATCGACGTCAACACCTCCCTTCTCTCATCACACATCCATGGAACCTTTCCTTACTCTCTTCTTCTTCTTACTTTTTTTTTTTTATATATATACATTTTTTTAGTCGGGATGGTTCTAGGTTCGACTATGAACCCAGAACATGTTCTCCTCTTTTTTTTTTTTTTTTGCTAATGTTATGATGTTTTAATGATGCTGATGATATTGTTATTGTGGGAGATGATGATATTGATGAATTGGATTGATGATATTAATGAACTGTGGTTAATGATGTTGAATTGTGAGAGATCATGGATTTTGATATTAAAGAAAAACTTGAGAGATGATCTTTATTATTTTTAATTTTCAAAATTTTTTATAAAATTAATTTTATATAATAAAAAATTTAAATTAATTTTATTCCAATCTAATCATAATCTACACCAAACATGATGTGGTATCATTTTTAATCCAATCCCAAATTCTATCAAACATGGGATAGTGATTTTTCATTCCAATCCAATCTAATCTAATCTATTTCATTTTATTTCAATCCAATCCTGCATGTCAAACAGAACCCTAGAGAGAGAGATCTTTGAAGCCTTGTCTCTAGCAAACCCTATTTCCATGCCGATCTCTTTGTTATTGTCCTCTCTTCTATTACTGTCTCTTAGCGATTCTCTAGTTCTCGGGTTTTAAAGGAGGGATCCAGAGTTTTTCGGATCCATCCCTAAAGACCCAAACATATGTACAACTTTTGGGTTTGCTTAAAGTGCTAGTTGATCGGTTTATGCCTTTTCATCTCCTCTTCTTGGGTTGTTGAGGGGTTTTAGGGCTTTATATAGTGGACCAAGATGTCTTCTGGATTCAACTTCTAAAAACATTTTGGTTTTGTTGTTTTGGTGGTTGGTGACTCAATCTAAGAGAAGATCAGTAGCTTTTGCCTCTTTGATGTCCATAGTTTTGGTGATTCCTAGTGTCTTCACTCAGTGATAACACTAATAATAGAGTTCTTTATCAATTTTATTAGTGGCTTTTCACCCTTTGAAGACTTCCAGGTTGCATATTCCTTTGAAGCTATAGGCTACAAGGGAAGGTGGAGGTTTATGTATTCTACTTTTGTGTTGGTACTGATGATCTCTTGTTGTAGTTGTTTGTTTGGATTTGTGTTGTTATTTATATTTCGTGGGTTAGTTTGCATATGAATAAGTTGGATTCAAACATTATCAAACCATTTTCCTTATTAGGAAACTGTTTGATATTCCATATCTGATCATCCGAGATTTCTTAGATAAAAAGATCAATCTTATAAACTATGATTACTCTGTTATTGCCCCAAATTTGTTTGGACTTTTAGCATTCACTATTTGGTTGGGCTGCTCTATATCTATTGGCACCTACTGTAGTGGTTACTTTCAATAAAATCTTATATTTATATTCCTAAAGAAAAAAAGTGCACAAGAGGCTAAAACTTTTTATATTTATTTAATTGCAATCAGCATACTTAGCCAACTTTGAGTGACAAAATCAAAACATCTCCAATATAAATATGGATGATCTTTTAAAAAAAATGGATATATCATTAATATCAAAAAAATATGTATTCTACATGGTATAAACATAAATTAATAAACACTCAAGTCTAAAAAAACTCTCCAATATTATTTTATTCCTTTGAATGATAAATAATTAAATAAGAATATATCATTAAAGAAAAATATTATAAAATATTATTTGATGGAAGTTTTAATAATTTATTATTGATATGATTTTTCAGGAAACTCTCTAGAGTGAGATTAAGAGCCTTTATTTTTCATTTTGTCATGTCAGTTTAATCATAGTTATAAAAGTTTGCATTAGAGAGGTTAATTCTATCAATTTATTTTATACGATAGTTTATTTTTTCATAAATCATAGTTATATTAGAGATGTTCTTAGGCAGTCAATATAGACTTCAATTGCTCTATTTTCGTACATGGAATATTCTGTTTAATTTTGTGCAACTAGAGAAGCAGAAAACAACTCCTCCACAATGTAATCATTTTATGAATTGAATATATTGTTGTTTTGTGCAACTAGAGAAGCAGAAAACAACTCCTCCACAATGTAATCATTTTATGAATTGAATATATTGTTGTTTTGTGCAACTAGAGAAGCAGAAAACAACTCCTCTACAATGTAATCATTTTATCGATTGAATATATCGTTGTTTTGTAGCCTGGTACCCTGTCTTATCTTTTCAAATACCAACAATTCAACTCTAGACCGTTGTTTTATTTCTTGATGAACAAGCCTTCTCTCTCTCTTCTCTCTCTCTCTCTAATAATATAATATATTGTTATGTCTCTCTCTCTCTCTAACAATATAATATGTTGATATGTGTTTTTTTTCTTTCATTTGATTTTGATACGTTATTGTGTTGTTTTTTTTTTTTTATATATTTGGTATCCAGTGGCTTTCGCTAGTTTTGCCACTTACTACTACCTGTCAACTGCCAATTGTTTGACTTATACTAGAATCAACTTTAGTTAAATCTACATCGATTTATCGGTATTAATTTGCTAGTTTGTTTATTTTTATTTTTTTCTCTTTATATTAATTATTAACTTATTATTTGTTTGTTATTTTTTTATGTTATATAACTTATTATATTAAATGTTTGCGTTAATATTGCTTTTGAGATTATAGAAAATAGATTTTATGATATTTTATAATTATGTAATTATATTTTAATTTTATAAATTTTTTTAATGGGTTTCACCGTCTAATCATTAGCCGGTTCCGATAACGTATAATCCCAGTAAAATATATATATATATGTATATATATATACTCTTAAAAGATGCTTCATTACAACTTGCCCAAATTGAATGACCCACCACCAGCAGTACAATATATATAATATATTGGCCATTGCAGCTTTCAAGTTTGCTATGGGCTTTTCAAAACAGTCATCCATAACAAGCCAGCTGTTCTAACTTCTACTACGGTATCTAAAATTTGTACTCTTTAGGGATATAGAGTAATGATATGAGTAAGTAGATTTTTTTCTTTTTTTTTACGTATATATATACAATTAATTAGTTTACACAGACAAATCGTTTAAATGAATTCGTAGGGCTATTTCCATTGCTCGATCTTCTTTTTGACCACATGCATGTTTTAGCAGTTCCTACTCAACTATATTTTTATATTTAAAATAAAGAAGGCACTGGAAGTAGTACTTACTTAAGCCACACTACTAAAAGAATCAAACAAAACAAATCTTAACTATCCAGTTTTGGCCTATAATAAAACCCCACGCATGCATGTATTTTCTGAACTTGAAAAAATATAAATTTTTTATATAAATTTTTTTATGTAAATTTATTTCATTTTTCATATCATCCCTACAATATTTTTAATCAAAATTCATTAAATTTTATCAAAATATGTATAAACAGGTTTGCACTTGAAAAATCTTAATGTTTATGAATTCTCGCAGGTACCCCCTTCATATAAAAGTTTTTATTTCTAATTTTTCTTTTGATTTCATATTGCTTAAATTTTTCGGCTTAAATTTTTTTTTTTAAAAAAAAGTTCTTTCATGAACTTAAAAATTTATGTAAAAAATCTTCATAAACACATTTTGTTTTGTTTTCCTTTTTAAATTAGTAAAAAAAACAAGGTCGTGAAAATTTATGAGGTTTCATCATAAATGTAAAAGCCTTTTCCACATAAATCTTATATAAGAGAATTTACAAGTGAGAATTATGTATATAGATATCGGTGTGCCAGAAGGACATCAAATAAAATCCATACTCATCATCATATAATTAAAAAAATTAATATTAATATTTTTTTTCTTTTTTCTTTAAGGACTAAAACTAATCAAGAGAGATTACTAAAACCAACTAAGATGAAGACACTGAAGGTGCAACCCGGAGTACTACTCCTATATAGAAGAGATCCGTTTATATAGAAATGAGAGAACGGTCCACATAAAAGAGTCAATCCACATAAGTAGGTGTGAGGAATTAATGTTAATACTAATATTAATATTAATATTGTTTTTTTTAGAAAAAAGATAGCTTCATTAGATCACACCATAAAGACGGAAGCAAGAAGTTACAATTAGGGCATTTACATCTTGTTTTGCTAGAGAGCGTGTAATCAAATCCTTCCTACTTAAGCTCTCTTTTGGAAACTTAAAATAGCGGGAGATGGTTACCGTCAGCTATGCAGAGAGGAGTTGGAAACCGTAGATCATGCATTGTGGAGGTATAAGTTGGTGGATCAAAAATGGAGCTCATAACCACTTAGATCAGACAACTCTTTTCATAAGTTGGTTTATACAGATTTCCTTGATAGGGTAGCCTACATTCTCTACGTAATCGGGAAGAATTTCATCGAGTTTTTCCTAGTAACAGCATGGTTTGTTTGGTTCAATCGAAACACATTACTTCATGGCAAAAATCATGTTCCAGTTGAAAATTGTTGGAGCAAAGCTGAATGTTTTTTGTTGGAAATCAAACAAGCCCAAATTGCAATTTTGAATCTACCCAAGTTTGTTTCCTTTCCTTTTAGGTGGTCTCCACCTACTCTCTTTACTCTTTCAAAATTAACTCAAACGCAACTGTTATAAAATAAAAAAAGAAAATAGGGGTTGATGTTATCATTGGAGACCATTTGGATAAAGTTCGTTTGGCTATAGTTTAACTTTTATATTTTATCATTATGTGGCTGTTGAGATTGCAAAAGCCAAAGTAATCCAACAAGGGATGCAATTAATAGCTGCACACTCTTTCCTTCCACTATGCATGAAGGCTGATGCGCTACATGTGACTCAGTTGTGTTATGAAGATGATCTCAGTAGGCTTGATGTTGGAAATGTCATTCATGATATTAAGCATCTGATGTGTGTACATAATATAGATCCAATTATTTCTGTGCACAGGGAAGGTAACCAGGCAGCCCATAGAATTGCAAATTGAGCTTTAGGATGCAATTCCTCTGCATATTAGAAAACCACTTTTCCTGTGTGGACGCTGAATTTAAATTACTTTCAGATGACTGGTAGATTTGCATTCCATTTTAGAGAAATTAATAAAATATTCTATTAGATAAGCATAGAATCGTCATGTGACAATGACACGTTGTACGATGTTGCACTATAAACCTCTATATATAGAGCTGTACATTGCATTCCTTCATAGCTGAACCATATAACCAAATTAAAGCCCCTTATAGTTATGGCGATTATTCACAATGCTATTGTCGTTGTAATCTCAATTCTACTGGCTCAAACCCATTCCATCATTGCAAGTACAGATCCTGAACCTCATGTCCTGTCTAAATTCAATCGTAACAGTTTTCCAGAAGACTTCATCTTCGGGACAGCCTCCTCTTCTTACCAGGTATTTATATATATATATAAGCATGCCTAATTTATTTCAAGAAGTTCCAAGAAAATTAATCTAATGTCTTATATGTTAATTATAAGTGCTAATTGTATGATTTTCAGTATGAAGGTGCTGCAAGTGACGGTGGCAGGGGGCCTTCCATATGGGATACTTTCACCCGCAATTTCTCAGGTTTCTCACCAACCCTAAATTTCAAGTTAATACATACAGTAGATTTGCTGTTTTTAACAAAATATGTTTGATCATTTTGCAACAATAATATAATTAAATGCACGTTCGGCCCACTATTATAGATATGTACCCAACAATTAAAATGTAAACATCTAACTTCTAACAGGTTCATATTAACGCGTGCTTTAGAGAATTGATATTTTGAATGAAAATAATTTTGAATAAGAACTTACTCACCAAGTTGCTTGCCTCGGTAGATGTAAGCACGCCCAATGCTTGCTATAATCTAGGTTGTGGTTTCGAGTACACAGGTCTACTATGTAAATGATTGTGAATTAATCCATAAATATGAATAATCTACCATAAGTCTCACTAGTTTATGTACAATTTTCCTATTATATATAGATAGTAGTAGTAGTTGCTGTTAGCCATCAAAGAGTTAAACCTTTGAAGCCCCAAAAGTTGTAAAAGTTGTAAATGAGTATGTATATAATAAAATAAATAAACAAATAAATAAGAAGTTCCCAAATATATATATATATTTTTTAAAAAGGACTTCTTATTTTGAAATAAAAAAGAAAAAGACTTTTAAGTCTTAGACAGAATAGGAAATTATATTTCTATTATTTAGGGAAAAATCTAATGACTTCTGGAAAAGGTAAATAAAATCATTTTATTCAAATTTTTTAAAATATTAGCTAAAAATCCCTCTGTCATCAGTCAAAATTGAATTTCATCCAATTGTTAATGGTTTTGTAATAAAAATAATAGTAAAATATCAAAATATTTTTACTGTATTGAAAAATTTAAAAATTAAAAAATTAATCAATTACCAAACTACAATTTCATATAAGAAAAGTTAAAAAATAAAAAATTTTAGAATTTACAATTAAATTTATATAAAAATAAATAATAAATAAATAAATTATAATTTTAAATAATGGAAATAATAATTATTATTAAATAAAAATTAAACAAACTAAATAACAAAATTCCCTCAGATCTACTGTGCATAACGATCAAAGTTACTTAGGAAAAAGTTAAAAAAAATAAATAAAAATTAAAAAATTAAATTAAAAATCTTCATTAAATAAAGATATAATTTTGAAGAAAAAAATTGAAGATCTGGGATTTCATAAAATCTTCTAAAAAAAATAAAAACCCACAATTTTGAAGAAAAAGAATTGATCTTTAAATGATCTTGATTAAATAAAAATAAGACACCATTGTGAAGAAAAATTTAAGATTCAACAACGTTCAGATCTTCAAGGTTCTTGATGCCAAGGTGTAAACCCACTGCCAACGTTCGATTTTTCTGCTTCTTGATGCCAAGTTTCTTGCAGAGATGAGTGTTCCAGTGGTTCTTTACCTGGTTATCTGTACGTCCTGGTACTCCACCAGCAATTAGAGACCACCTACAAAAGATAAGATAGATAATTAATGAACCAACATTAGCAGCCTATAATATACACTAAACACAATTTTGAAGAAAAAAGTTTGAAGGTCACGTAAAAAATTGAAAAAAAAAAAATCCCAAAGCAATTTAACAGGACAATAATTTAAATAAAAATAGTGAAAAAAACAAAAGAACAGAGCAAACAAACAAAGACAATCCAACTCAATAACTTAACCGCAAAAGTTGGATCTGAAAGACATAAAATAAACAACAATAATACATTACATTCCTTCTGTTTTGACCAAAAATGTTTCAACTTGACTAAAAAATTTTTTTTTTTGTTTAAAAATTTTACTGGGAAAAATATTTTTCACGGAAACAAACAAGAGAATTAATTTGACTTACTTGTTATTGCGAAGATTCTTGACAGCCACCACAGAGCCTTCATGCAAGATCTTCTGCGAATCAAATAAAAAAATAAAATTTTGGAAAAAAAATTTGAAGATCTGGATTAAAAGAAAAAACACAATTTTGAAGAGATAAAAAAAAGGTTTGCAGATCAAATAAAAAAATTGAAAAAAAGTAAATCAAAAACACGAGATTCCGTGGGGGTAGGTAGAGAGAGAGAGAGAGAGAGAGGGGTGAGAGACCGTCGGAGACCGTGAGAGGACAGAGAATGAATGGGTTTTGTTAAAACCAGCCGCATCCAATTACCATTTTACCCTCAATATTTATCAGATCCATTAGTTCATTATCAGATTTGTGTAACACTTGCATTGCTTTAGTTATTATTTTAATAGTTAGATTATTTTAAATATTATTTTAAATACCACCGATGGTCTGATATTATTTCCAAATTCAAGAGTAAATTAATAAATATCTGTCATTGGTTGCTGGCGTCTCTGGTTAGCCACCAACAACCCTCGTGCCTCCAATAATAAGTGTCATAGATTGGACATTCCTATATATCTAAATTTATTTATAATAATAATAATAATAATAAATAATATAAATATATTAATTATCTTTAAATATATTATATGGATTGATCTCTTATTTTTATATAAATAAATTTTTATTTTTATTAAATAAAAATTATTTTTCAGATCAAGTCGCGTTATTTTTATTTTAATAAATTTCGATAATTTTTTGAATTAATCCTATATTCTAAAAAAAAAAAAAAAAAAAGTCTCGGAAATTACTAGTCTCTGTTAATAGACTTACAATAAAACAGCAACAAATGTCTACGTCAATAGACGGCAACAGTGTTGTTAAAAAAAATAAAAAGAAAAAAGACGGCAACGATTAACATGGCTCATGGTATCGTACAGATTGTAATTATATAGAGTTATGAGATCCATTAAATTACAATTCAAAAATTCAAATATATATATATCAGGACTCTTAATAGTAAAAATAAAAAATAAAGAAAAGATTATATCACCCTTATAACCATGAGCTTATAATTATGGAATTATGGAATTCGTATACTAGCTTAAATCGCAAACATATATAGCTGATTCTTCTTCCAATTTTTGTTTTGATTCGGTTTTGTTTGAAGGGAAATAAACCTTGATCAACCAACTATATATATATGGGAAAAATCTTAAAATTCCCAGTCCATGAAGAGTATTCCCAGTTCATGAAAATATTAACAAAAAAACTGTGTCGTGAGTTCAAATGCAATATCATATGAAAATTGTGTGGTTATGTGATAATACCATGAAAAGATAAAATTACGCTTACTAAGTAAAAACAAAAAAATATAATTAAATAATTATAATTAGAAAACTTAAAAATAAAAACAAAAACAAAAAAATATAATTAAATAATTATAATTAAAAAACTTAAAAAATTAAAAAAAAAAAACAAAAAAATATAATTAAATAATTATAATTGAATACAATTATTTAGTATTTAAACATTTAATAAATTAAAAATTAATTAACCAATAATTAAAACAATTAAAATTTAAAAAAAAAAATAGAGTTTGTATGCTTATATTCAAGCCACTTAAAATTAAAAATTAGTAATTAAAGCAAAAAAAAAAAATCTGGGTAGCAAAGAAAAAAAATATAAAAAAAAAAAAAATGGAAGCCTAGATCTTCAAGAGATCTGGGCCTTCAACGTTTGAAGATCTAGTTCTTCAATGTAGTAACCCAGATCTTCGTTAAGGGCAAGAAAAAAATCAAAATCTAACACAAAATATAAGAAAAATCTTAAAATGCTCAGTCCATGAAAAGTATTCCCAGTTCATAAAAATATTAATAAAAAAACTCTCTGTCGTGAGTTTAAATGCAACATCATATGAAAATTGTGTGGTTATGTGATAATACGATGAAAAGATAAAATTATGTTTATTAAATTAAAAATTTTAAAAATAAAAAACAAAAAATATATATAATTAAACAATTATAATTGAATATAATTATTTAGTATTTAAACATTTAATAAATATAATAAATTAAAAATTAATTAACGAATAATTAAAACAATTAAAATAAAAAAATGGAGTTTGTATGCTTATATTCAAACCAATTAAAATTAAAAATTAGTAATTAAAGTAAAAAAAATCTGGGTAGCAAAGAATAAAAATATAAAAAAAAAAAAAAATGGAAGCCTAGATCTTCAAGAGATCTGAGCCTTCAATGTTTGAAGATCTAGTTCTTCAATGTAGTAACCCAGATCTTCGTTAAGGGCAAGAAAAAATCAAAATCTAACACAAAATATAAGAAAAACAAGGACTTGGTGTAGTCCACAAGGCTCCTCTGCATCTGACCCACTTCCATGCTCTCACTTTTGTTGCTCTCTCTCCCTACACACACATCACTCACTTTATAAGCCAAATGTCCCAACAACAACAAAAAAAACTTGTGGCTTGAATTTACAGATCTTATGGAATTATTGCACCACAATAAAATAGAAGGAGGTGGTAGTATATATAAATAAATGATTACAAACCTTAAAAGTGATTTGATGAATTTAATGCTCAAAACACGACAAAAAAATTATCCAAACCTTGCTTGCTTTTGGAGGTTACTGTCTGCTTCTGCCTGCAGCTCCTAAGGCCATCTCCAATCGAGCATCAAAATGGTGTAAACATCAATTTGGTGCTCAAAACAAATATAAAGTTACATCAATTTGATATTGATGCACAAAACTTAAAGTAATAGTTGGTGTTAGAGCTACAGTTAAACACCAAATTTGGTGTTCAACGGTAAATAACACCAAATTTTTCTTGGAGCTTACGTGAAACGTTTTGTTTTCTCAAAATTTTAACAATATCCCTTATAGAATAACTACAATAATTTTTTGGATACTTATATTATTTATCATAATTAATATATTTATATAATTTGATTATTAATTATAAATAAAAATAAAATTATTATAAAAAAATTATACCGTTAAAATATTTTATTAAGATCTTTAAAATGAGTATAATATTGAATATGTTTTAATATATTTTTAAATTTTTAATATATATTATAATTAATATATTAATATAAAATGAATTAAATTATTTAATATACATATAAAATATTATTTTAATAATTACTTGATAAAATTGATAATATTTTTAATGCAAAAACTCAATATTTTTTAAATAGCAATAATATTAACACTAACATTACCATTAGTTGGATAAAAATTAGTTGAAAAAATAAGGTAGATAAATAATTAGGTGAATGAATAAGTAGGTGGATAAAAATTAGTTGACAAAATTACATGACTAAAAAATTAGTTGAAAAATTAATGATAACAATATTTTATAATATAAAAAAATTATGTGAGAAATTAATAATTTTTTTATATATTATGCGTAATTATTTGAGAATAAGATTTTATAATGGGGTGGATAATAAAATAATTGGATAAAAAATTAGTTGGAAAAATGAGATGAAAAAAAATTAGGTGGATAAACAATTAGTTGGATAAAAATAAGTTAAAAAATATTAAGTGATTAAAAAATTAGATAGGAATATAATGAGAATAATTTATAAAAAAATTAAGAAAAATTATGAGTATTTAATAATTTCTTAATATATTATGAGTAATTATTTAAGAATAAAATTTTATATGAAATAAATCAATTAATATTAGTTGAAGAATTATATATGAAATATTCTTTGAAGTTATTTTTTATATCAATTTAATATTAATATGTTGAAGTTAAAAAAGATTTAACGTTAAAAATTTTGATATTAACATCAAAATGATATCAAATTTACTGCATCACGTTATAAATTGGCTTAAATCTCCTACACTGCTGCAGGATGCTGCAACCACCCACCCACACCAACTCCCATTTCTTTTTATCTTCCTCTGGATTTGTGCTTCCATGAGTTCCATCTTCTGTTTCTGGTGTTTTTATAAATAAATGATTACAAACCTTGAAAGGGATTTGATGAATTTAATGCTCAAAACACAACAAAAAAATTAATCCAAACCTTGCTTGCTTTTGGAGGTTACTGTCTAGCTCTGCGTGCAGCTCCTAAAGTCTGCTACACTGCTACAGCCTACAGGACACTGCAACCAGCCACCCACACCAACTCCCACTTCCTACTTATCTTCCTCTGGATTTGTGCTTCCAGCTTCTGTTTCTAGTGTTTTTTCACAGAATCACAGCCCCCACCATTTGCTCTCCCTTTAACATCATTTAGTGGCATTTAAGACTATTTCCATCGAATAATATCAAAATTTACACCATTTTAATATCAATATCAAATTTTTTTATATTAATTTTTCTTCTGCTCAAATATATATAACATTAAATTAATATAAATAATATTTTCAAAAAATATTCTATACATATATTTTTAACCAATATATATTTAGGATTTGAACATATATTAAAATATATTTAATATCATATTTATTTTAAAAATTTTAATAAAATATTTTAGATGATATAATTTTTTATAATAATTTAATATATATTTTTAATTAAAATAATTTGTAGTTAAATAACAAATTTAATGTTATGAATAGTGCAACACCAAATTGTTCATTAACACCAAATTTAACACCAAAAAATTGTCTTAGGATAATAAATTTGGTGTCTGCATTGAAGCACAAAACTACACTAAAATGTACACCATTTTAATGTATTCATTGGAGATTCCCTAAGCGAATGGTATGGTGGCGACGGTGATGATATTTGTGGTGACGGGGTTATGGTAGTTGAGTGGGGTGATGGGATTAAGTTTTTGGTGTTGGGTGGGTGGTGATGAAGTTGAACAGTGATGATTGTTGGAAGAGATGACAAAGATGGTGTAGTTGGGTGAAATCACAAGCTCTGACTAGTCTTTATTTATTTATTTCAATTAACAAATTAGGTTTTTCTATTTGGATTCAATCCTCAGTCACCTTTTTACCTTCTAAATTGACCGATCTGTTAATTTATTGATCAAATCACTATATCATTAATGATTGAATTGTTTTAATTACCAATTTCAATATAGGAATAGTTTGATATTATTTTTTAATTTTGGAGATAAAATAATAATAACCCTCCATATATATATATATATATATGAATATATGAGGGACAGAGAGAGGACATTGGCATGAGAATTGAAAACAAAAATGATCAAAACTATGATGTAAATGTATTGACTTCTATTGATATATTTTTTAATCTTTCTTGTAAATGTTGCAGACAGAATAGCAGATGGCAGCCATGGAGATGTAGCAATTGATTTTTACCAGCGTTATAAGGTGGGAAAACTAGTATTAATTATAAATTCTTTTTCGTAATTCTATGATTTTATCACAATTTTCCAAATTCATTTTTTTTTCTTTTTCTCTTTTTTAATCATTTAACCTCCAAACAACTTATTTAATTATTGAAACGTGCTTCTCTTGACCTGACTATGATGATGGTTGAATTTTGATAGGAAGATGTGCAGATAATGAAGGACATGAACTTGGATGCTTTCAGATTCTCGATTTCTTGGTCAAGATTATTACCCAGTAAGATCATAATTTAGAGACAATTATAGATTAAATCCTAGCAAATTATTTTTGATAGCATACCTGCACATTGAAATACAGAAGGGAAATTAAAAAAAAAGTAAAAGAAATCAAATTCACAATTTTATGATGGAATAAGTACCAGACTACCTCTTAGTGATAGAAAAAAGCGAATTACAAATTTATGTTATTTGGTCAAATAAAAATATTATTTTTGAAATATCCTGTAATTATTCTGTTGCTCCATAAGTCAACACTTCATATATTCTTTTGTCATTGAATCAAATTTAATAATAATAATAATAATAATAACAATTATTATTATTGTTATTATTATTTACAGGTGGGAAGCTAAGCGGGGGAGTGAACAAGGAAGGCATTGATTTCTACAACAATCTCATCAACGAACTTCTATCCAACGGTAATAATTATGTCACGTCTTCATTCATTTTGTATATTTTTATACTTTACAAAATGATTAAAATAACATTTTCTACAAACGGTACGTAGTAATCTATCATGACCTACCTTGAAATTAATGGGGATATAACATCATGGTATATCAATATACATGTTGAATATAAATTTTCATGTCAACAACAAATAAACTATATATATATTTATATAACTATTTTGCACCTACAACTCCATTAAACAATATATATGTACGTATTTCTGTTTTCAATTAAACAATAACAAATTAATTAGAATTTAAAAACACAAAAGTAATATTCTCTCAATCATTGAAAGGACGTCATTCTCACTGTATATAAAATGTTCTTCCAAATAAGTTTTATATATAATATTATTTTTCTCTTATTCAAATATTTGCATCTTCTTCTCATTTGATTATAGTAATGAGAACTTATCGTGATTACGCCCATAATAACTTGTTATATAATCTTTTATGCTCACATCAAGACAGAAACAAAACTACACTAATTAGGTTGCATAAATTGTGGTTAAATATCTTGAATAAAGTGTTTAATTTTTCATGCAATTATTGTATAGGTTTGCAACCCTTTGTGACTATCTTTCACTGGGATCTCCCCCACTCACTGGAAGAAGAATATGGTGGCTTTTTAAGTCCTCATATTGTGTAAGTAACTGTATACGCTAGTTTCGAACTTTATTCCTTTTCTTTCTTCTTATTTTTGTAAATAATAAATTAAAGTTACGTTTAATTTGAATTATCAATGCAGGAATGATTTTCGAGACTTTGCAGAACTTTGCTTCCAAGAATTTGGTGATCGTGTGAAATATTGGATCACTATAAATGAGCCATGGACATATAGTAGCAGGGGTTATGATGAAGGCATCTTTGCACCGGGTCGGTGTTCGAAATGGGTAAACGAGGCCTGCCAAGCCGGAGATTCCTCGATTGAGCCTTATCTTGTTAGCCACAACATGCTTCTGTCTCATGCTGCGGCCGTGGATGTATACAAGCAAAAGTACCAGGTGAGAATCTATACTCTATGAAAATTTATAAGTAAAAATAAATATGCTCTAACTAGTGCATACATTTATACTACCGTCAAACGGATGGTCCACATTAATATGAGAATTCTTTTACTATGAATATATGTATGTACATTTGTAGACTGAATGAACACTCTTTACTAATTATTTTACTGTGAATATATGTATGTACATATGTGGATTGAATGAATACTCTTTGCTACTTGGTCACATTGCAAAGTTTATTATGAACATATTAATTTTTATTATATTCAGACATTAATTATCTCAGCTATATCTATTAAACTAAAAAGTCTAAGATTGCTGATTTTAAGAAGAGATATGTGTCTTTTTTGAACTTATGTGAATAAAAACGTGAATGTGTAGGCGACTCAAAAGGGCAAGATTGGGATAACACTAATATCCCACTGGTTTGTACCCCACTCCAAAACAAAACCTGATGCTAAGGCAGCGTTAAGAGCCCTTGACTTCATGTTTGGATGGTAAGTCAATTATTTTAGGGTGCAGCTGTTATCGAAAATCTATTCAATTTATTTTTACTAATGTCTTTTAGTGAGAATTTTATTCTTAATTAAGGTTATTAACAAAAAATTTTAATGACGCAAAAACCTTTTCCTTCTAACATCTTGTAAAACTTTAGAATACATAATATCTTACTTTTTCTCTCTTTTTTTTTTTAATCGTCTTTTTCTTTTAATATTTTGCTTGATTGTGACACGACAATGAAGAATGAACATTATATATATATATATATATACATATATACATATAAAATGTTTGCCAGTAGGAAAAGTACGTTAAGTGAGAACAAAATGTCTTATTAGTTTTAAACCCACAAATTTTTTTTTTTTTGGTAGTCTTTGGAAAAACATGAGTGTGAAATGATTAAAAAATGATTTTCTAAAAATAAATTTTAAGTGTTTAAGAGTCTTGGTAATATCGTTCATGGGATATTAAAAAGCAATGAATTAAAAAAAAATAAGGGTTTTGAAACGAGCCTTTTCTAATTTATTCTTTTAAAATGAAATGTCCGTATAAAAAGGGTAATTTTTAACAAAATGCGGTATCTTTATAAATCTTACAAATTTAATTATTTAAAATGGGAGCATCATTAAAATATGTGAAAAGAAAGAAAAAAAAAAGTAGATTTATATAGAGAAAATCTTTTTTATTTTATTTTATTCTTTAACTTAGTACTATTTGCTAAATTATAATATCTTAAATAATGTAATCAATCGTTGTTAATGAACAATAATTTTTATTGAAGTAGGTGTTATGTATAATTATTTAAAAAAAACCCTTACTTATATTATCTTTGGTTTCAATCATTGTTTCTTATAGGTTTATGGACCCGTTGACTTATGGTGACTATCCTATTAGTATGCGTGTCCTTCTCGGAGAAAGATTGCCAAAATTCACACAAGAGCAATCTATTATGGTCAAAGGATCCTTTGATTTTCTTGGATTAAATTACAACTCTGCGTATTATGCAGTTAATGTTCCAGTTGCAAATTCCGTTGATGTCAGCTATTCTACAGATTCTCTTAGTCATTTGACTAGTAAGTTTTTAAAAATAAATAAATAAATAAGAGACTAATCCTCCTTGTAAACCATAACCTAATGATGTTGATAAATGATAGAAAAAAAATATATTTTTTCTTATTTTTCTGTTTTTGCAGATGCTCGTGATGGTCTCCTTATCGGTCCACAGGTAAATATGCAAAATTTAATTTTAAAACAAGTAATTTTACTAGTACATATATAATTAAAAAATAAATTTATAAATAATATATAATTATGTATGTAATTGATCAGATTAATTTAACCTATGAAGATTCATGAATTAATTTCTACTAATAATGGAAGAATTAAATTAATTTACAGGCAGCTTCAAGTTGGCTCCATATCTACCCAAAGGGTTTGAGAGATCTTCTCATTCACGTGAAGGAATATTACAAGAATCCTATAATTTACATTACTGAAAATGGTAAGAATTTCTTTTTCAATAAATCGGTTAATTCATGGTTCATAAAAACTCAATGAAAATGTACTATTTTTTAGGGGTGGATGAGTTCAATAATCGTACATTATCTCTTGAAGAATCCTTAAAAGATACCGTAAGAACAGAATACTATCATCGCCATCTTTGGTACCTCCACGAAGCCGTTGAGTAAGTACATAATGAAAGTAACTATATCTTATTATTTGTTATTAATTCATTATAATTGACCATTTTTTGTTGGCATTGTAGGGAGGGTGTGAATGTTAAAGGTTATTTTGCATGGTCACTTCTAGACAACTTTGAATGGTCCGATGGCTACACAGTGAGATTTGGCATCTACTTCGTAGACTATGAAGATGGCTTGAAACGATATCCTAAACAATCAGCCACCTGGTTCAAGAATTTCCTAAACAATCAGTAGACCAAGTAATTCTTTCATGATGGCATTACAATTAATAAAGAACATATCCAGTGAGTACTGTGTTGGTGTGTTGTATATATGTCCTACATAAGAATGTAAAATAAATATTTGTCATTTACTAGAAATGTTTATTGTGTTTATTATTAGTAGTAGTGTAGCAATGTGTATTTAATGAGTATCAATATTGTTTATCATAAAAGGTATCGATTTATACAAGTTTTGCGGATGGACATGAATTGAAAATTCCTTACAACATACAAATGCTTAGTTCCAACCGCTATGAATCAACGAATCCACAAAGTGAGGCTATAGCACTTGTAAAATTACTGGAATAATGGTGTATATATTATTTTCGCAGTCTTCGCTAGGGATTCAAGTATTAGTGCATAGACAATGCATTAAGCTGGACCATACTTTTAATTATATTGCACAAAAATTATTGTCTATGTGGATGGGGAGTAGCATAGAGATTATAGTGATAGCGATCTTAATTAAAATAATAATAATAATAAAATCATGTTGAGTAATTGACTTGTGTGATTAATTAATGAGTGAACATAAACGGTTGGTATTTCAATAGGTCGGTGAGTTCGTTGCTTCACTATAAAGGAAGCACGCGAGCCGACAACACAGACAAATTGAGATATTAGTATATGGATATCCTTTCAGGCAATTATATGGATTTGTGCAAGGATAGAGGTTAAAATAATTATTATAATATAACTAATTAACATAAAAGATTACAATATTGATTTTAAAATACATCAGCCAAATATAAGAGTGCAAAAGTTTAGATACCCGGATATTTTATCGAACCAACTTCTATAATTTTTAAAATTAATATCAATATTTCAAAACTCATTGGTCGCTAATGGTCGGTGACCTAGTGATACTTGGCTATTTAGCAGGCACTCAGTTCAATTGTTGGTCGATGATCAATCCATTGGTCTACGGTCAAATTTGGTCAAATTTATAAAAGAAAATAAAAAAATTATTTTCTCCCCTACTAACCAAGATTAACAACAACAATTGGGCAGCCTTTACAAACTTCTGTACACCATCAGCTGAGGTCTCTCTTTCTATTTTATCTTCCCTTTTTTATGTTTATTTTTTAACTTTGAGTCTTTGAGCAATAATTATCAGCTTTAATCTCTAATGCAATTGACATATACATGAAACTAACAAAGAAAAGAATAATGTGCATATGATTACAAGTTATATAACATAAAAATTAACAAACAATGAGCATAATGAAAATAACAGAGCACAAATAACAAACAATTAACATAATATGTTATATAATACATAAAGAAAATGACAAATAATTAAGTGATTTACAAGTTAATAATTAATATAAAGCAAAAAAAAAAAAATTACTAGTACGGCGACAACAATGGCATGACGAAAGAGGCAAATCGATGAAGGTGGCAGCAGCTGAGGGTTGCAAAAGAGAGTTGCTATTGGCTATTTGTGAATAGGCATTTGGGTGAAAAAGGGTTGTTATTGCAACTTTTTTCTTTCTTTTTGTTTTTCTCAAGTTTCGGGACAATTAAATTGCATCATTTTGGTGAGTTAATTAAAAATATATATTTAATTAAATTAACCCAAAATGGCATCATTTTGGGAACACCAAAATAACACCATTTTGGATTCTCATGCTTTTTGATAAAAGGCTTTGCACGCCTAGCCGCGGTGTTTGAGTTATCTAAGTTGAGCTGAGTACTTGACCCAACTTGGTAACTACTCCCCTTTAGTGAGTAAAGCCCCCGATTTGAGGGTTCTTAGGTTGGCGGAACCTCGCCGACCGAGTTCTTGGCAAGTAGTTAGAAAGAGAGAGAGAGAGAGAGAGAGAGAGAGAGAGAGATATTGTACTAGTTGTGTTTGTTTAGGAATATTATTTTATTAAGGTAGCTAATAAATCTAGTAATTGGATGTTGATACAATTTTGTGTTAGATATAACTTTAAGGGAGATAGAGAGAAATTGTACTAGTTTTGTTTGTGGGCTAATTATAACATTATTGTTTCCAAAGTTCTGATTTTCCTTAGTTATAGTATCACCTGATGTGAATTAGTAGCAATTGGTAGCAAACGTTCGTTTAACTTGATAGTGTTATTATAAAGATGGATAGATGAACAACAAAAATTTTATTAGATAATGTTTTTAACTTCTTTCTATTTTTCTTTCTTACTATCTACAAATCCACTCACCCATCCATTTCACACAAATATGCATGCACACATATACAAACATTAACTAAACTTCATTCATCATTAAGTTAAAGTGGTTTTTAATAATTTACTGGGTAAACCTGAACATCCAAAGAATTTTCTTACCCAATTTTGCAAGCTTGAACCTTTTTATATATGTACTTAAATAATTTATTGGTTAAACCTAAACTCTCAAAAAAATTATTCTAACTCAGTTGTTGCAATAATTATGTCCTATTAATATAGTTTTTCTATGAGGTGAAATACAAAGCAACTCATCCATAAGTTTTGTAGTATTATGCATTTCCCTAACACAAATACACGAATGCTTGACACTAGATAATGGTAAATATAGTAAATCCTTAGTTTTCTAGAAACAATCTTTTATTTTCAAAAAGAAAAGAAAAATTTTGAAATGAAGGTAGAGCAATTATAACAAAACCAACTTCTTGCATCCACCAATGCAAAATAGCCTAAGACACATATGAGATATCTTAACACACTTCTGCTCAAAACAACCTGAATTTCCCAAAGACTTAAGAAGTGGAAGCCAAGACATCAACTTGCAAAGCCACTCATCCTTTGTGCAGAGTTTATTCAAACTTAAGTCTTTTATATTGTAACAACAGGCTACATTAGTATCACATATTGTACTTGACAAACATATAGCTAATAATAGTGACAGACTCATAAATCTATGTGAGAGAAGACATTTTTATATAATAATTATAACATTTAAAAACTAAGCTATATAAAATTTTCCTTGTAATATTTTTTTTAATTATTAGAATGACGTTATGTAAAATAAAAATAGTTAAAATACATAACCAGAAAGGGATATGTAGTTTTATCATTTACAAGATTATAAACAAAATTTCTTAAGATAACATTCTTAATACTAGTATAAAAACAAAAACATACCAATTGTAAATTGATTATGCAGTAACTCTCTTTTTCTTAGTAAAAGAAGTTCAAATTGTCATATTACTAAAAGAATAAATAAAAAATTTAATTTAGGGACATATTTTCTTTATGATGGCAATTGTTATTTAGATTGTAAATAAATATATATAATCAAACTATATATATTTATTATTAAAGTTACTAATCAAACTATATTTATAATCTTTTATCTAACAAATGTATGTGATTTATAACAAAGTAAAGTAAAATAAAAATAAAAATAAAAGATAAAAAACAATTATAATTCATACATGTATTTTTATTTATAAATTTTATCATATAAAATAGTTTATGTAAAAGAAAAATAATTCACATTAATAATTGTGAGTAAACTAAGACTTATTAAGATTAGACAACACTATATGTTTTATTCTGTAGTTCATGTAAATATGGTATAATTTACAATAAAAAATAATTTAAAATGAGTATAATAATTTGTGAAGTTAAAATGTTTTGTATTTGAAGATCATTTTGTAATAATGGAGAAAAAAAGAGAAAAAAAAATGTTTGATAGAGAAACCAATTGAACTATAATAGGAAAAAAAATTGAGAAAAAACAACATGCTTTGATAGATAAAGAAATTAGACAATGGTGGATAGAAGAAAGAGAAACAAGTTCCATGCCATCAAAGAAAAAAAATATTTATAAGACAAAGCAACAATTATGAATTAAAAGAAAAAAAAAAAACATTTATGAGACAAAAGGGATTCAACCATGATTCACTCTTGAAAATAAGGCAAGTGCAACCATCATAGCCATTCTGGGTTTGTGCTTGTATTTAGCATTTTATTTATATAATTTATTATGATTGAAAAAAGGGAGAAAAAAACAAAAAAGTTTAGATGAGGCAAGGGATTGTACTGTGGTGGTATCGAGAGAGAAAGGCAAGCCCAACGATCAACATCATTCTATGGTCGTCAAATATGATGGCATCGTATTTATATATTTAATATCGATGACTAGTATAATGAACTTAATAATTTTTTCTTAAAAAAAATAGGGGGGCCCAATGGTGGGTTCTCCATAGTATATGATCTCACCAAACATATAATATAAGATGATATGTATATATATGTATGTATGTATATACATATATGTATAATACATATATAATATACATATATGTATATATGTATATATGTGGTGCATTCTAAAGTGCACCCGGTATATGCATATACTTGATAAAAAAATGTATAATCGTATTATAAAATGTGTAACTATAATTTATTATATATAATTACAACTAAAGATATATGATTATAATTAGTAAATATGATCACATTTACTAATTGTTATCATATTTGTTCAGTTGTACTCACATAAAATAAATTACAATCACATATTTTAAAATGTAATTATACATTTTTTGTTAAGTGTAGCATACACCCGGTGCACACAATGTTACCCCAATATATATATTTATTCTACCATCGTTATCTCCTAATTTTAAAAAATTAAGTTGAACCAATTAAATTCATCCATTACGTTGTCTCTCTTAAAACAAATTCTTTCTTATATTTAATTCAAATACAATTAATAAAATTAATTGATTTATTCTTACTTTAAAAAAATTAGGAGATACTGATAGTGGAATTACTATATATATAATGTAATTTTACTATTAGTGTCTCTTAACTTAAAATGTTAGGATAAGCTAATCAAATTCATCCATTGCATTTGAATTAAATATGAGAGAAAATTGTTTTAAGATATATAATGTAATTGATGAATTTGATAACTTTTTAAAGTTAGGAGGTATTAATGATAACATCGTTATATATATATATATTAATAAATAGATATAGTCCAATTTGTGATTTATCTACTTGTTAGATAATTCTAGTATAATAAATTATCTAAGCTCTTATATTAAATAATCAGCAATGACTATTAGATTGTGTTTTATTTAACTATGGAAAAGATGTGAAACCATTTGCTTTTTATTTTATGGATTTGGTTTGAAATTATGTTGTGCTTCATATATTTATTTTGGGATTGTTTTGGACAAATTTTCTTGGCTCTTGGAGCTTTTCTAATTAATTGTTATGAAAACATTTAAAGCAATATGAAGTTCATCAAAAACAGTAAAAAGGGAATCGAAAATATACTTATTTCATATAGCTGAAGTTGTCTTGAATCCTGGATTGTTCAACTAATCGGAATTCGGTCACGGAATACGAAACCAAACCTTTAAATCACATTATAGATGCCATGCCTAATTCTCTTTCTCTCTCTCTCTCTCTCTCTCTCTCTCTCTCTCTCTCTCTCTCTTTCCTATTTTCTCTAAATTTGTATGTATGTTGTTAAAAAAATGATTTTTCATCATTCATAAAACAAAGGACCATTGTCCTTTATATAGCCAACCAATGTGGCACTTAACTTCTAGTAATCGCTAGGCGGTTATTCAATCCTATGCAAATCAATGGATTTTGATTGGGTCATGAGTTTGGGTCATCTTGGATGGACCTGAACGACAGCCTAATAACCCAACACGTTATCATCATAGTTAGACACAATTAGCTCATAATCAATTGTTAGTGCTTGTTAAAATAATGGGTTATAAAATGTCGGAGCTAACAAATTAATATAGTTCTAAGGAGCCAAATCGTCAAAAGAGAGGGTGAATCCCACATGTGACATTACAAATGCTCCAAATTACAAAAATGCAGAGATAACATAGACGTTAACTTAATATGCAATCACTCATTGGATTACAAAAAATCCAAATATTGAAAGTAAATTTAACATATATGAAAATCAATTTAATTTACATTCAATATTAAGATTTTAAAATATGTAGAGATTATGAATGAATTAACTAAGGGGTTGTTTGTTTTTTGCACTTAACACTTAATAGTGCTTAATTAGGCTAATTAAGAGATTTTTATTTGTTTTTTTAAGCGGTCAAATCACTTAAAACAACCCAAAAACCACTTAAAAAAAAAGTTACATTTTTTGACTTTTCACTTAATACAAAATCACTTAATGATTTTATAAATATATTATTTCAAGTTTATCATTCCTAAAATAATATATTTTCAAGTTTATTCTAATTTTACATTATACAAATTTCTTTTAATGCTTTAACAAACAATATTGAAAAATAAAAGCCCTAAACATCTTAATATCAATTTTTTCTATAGCTAGATTATTATATTTCTCTAATCAAATTTTGGTAAAAATCTTTATTGATTTTCTTTATTAATCTACTTGTGGAGTAGCCCATATTGTGTTTATTTGTTAAAATTTCACTGTATTATTAGTGTTTTTTGTTTATGTATATTGATGAAAATTTATTTGTGTATAACAGAACCTCAAAGTTTTTCCTATTGTTTCTTCTCTTGTTTCTCCTTTTCGATTTTTTATCTCAAAGTTTTTATCGAATCTGTTATCGATGTATAATAGAACCTTAAAGTTTTTTTTTTTGTTATCGAATCTATTATCGATGTATATTACTTTACAATTTCAATTTTTGTTGTAATAGTAATTCACTTTAAGACTATTTTATTTATTTTTGTTTGACTATATAAATTTAATTGACTCAACTATAATAATTTATCTTTTTTTAATAATAAATCAAAATATTATATATAAATGTTTTAATATTTGTTAAATAATTTGTTATAATTGTTTGTATCATATTAAATAAAATTACTTAACAATTAATAATAAAAAGATATAAATGTCAAATTGCTAGTATTCAGACAATTTTAATTTTAAAAAATAAACAAAATTATTATACATCCAGAGGTAAGGAAAAAAAAAAAAAACATGTTTATCAGATTTCATATTTCAGTCACTATTCAGTCTTCAGTCTTTATCAGTATTATTCAGTCGTCAGACATAAAAAGAAACGACCCCTAAATATGGAAGTTAACTTAATATGTATTTATTGTTAAGATTATAAAAATGCATCCAACACGTTAACCTTTTTTTTTGCCTGACCCCTCTACCTAAAGAATATACCTTCCCTCACCCCACCATACCCTACCCCACCAAACCTAATCACCACCATCACCCCACCTTTGCCAAACACCTCTTGGTCCTCTTCCCCCTCAATTTGATGAAACTCCTCTACCCTAAGAGATAGAAAAGTAGATGAATTATGAAAATAAAATTGTGCATAATTTTGCTACATTTGTGATATGGGAGCCCTAAAAGGATGAGATAGAACATGGAGTTTGTACAAAGCCAAAAGATCATTTATTGAATTTTGCATAAACCTAAAACTTAGAAAATTTGTCTCTTCAATAGAACATTAAACAAAAGAAAGGGCCCTATGAAATGAAGGACATTTACTCTTGAAAGTAGTACTATTCCATGTAACCAAAATAATCCATTAAAAAAAAAAATGCAATGATATCAACCTTACAAAGATTTTGAAGTTGAAAACAAAAAATAATAAACATAGCAGCCTACCATAAATCCATAACTATCTCAAATAGAGAAACATCATAACCAAATATGGACAATAAGAAATGCTAAAGACCTATCACAAAAGGGGAGGTAAGAAATAAATGCTCTAAACTTACCTCACCAGGCCAACACAAACTACGACAACAAGGAAATATAAATCTGTGACACTAGAAAGATAAATTAGTAAACAATCTATCATGTATAACTTTCCAAACTAACATAAATCTTGAAGAAGGAAAACAAAATAGCCCAAGTATGTCTTGCCCAGTAAAGTTAGGAACACAACGGAACAAAAAAATTATAAGTACCATCAATGGTCACTCTTTTATTTGTAGAAAGAGTCTAAACTCTTGAATCAAATGAAGTGCCAATAACCATCCATTCTATATCATCAACTAGATTCGGATGAGACTAAGGAGCAAAGGAGGAAAATGTTAACTGTTGAGTTTTTTAAAGAAGTTTGAAATGAAAAGTTACAATCCCACATGGAAAAGAAACACTCTACTTTTTAAATATATAAGAAAAACAACATGGTTAAGTTGTTGAATGACCAATAAGGCTTACATGGGCCTTGTTGGAGCTTCCTACATACATATAATATATATATATATATATATATACATTTAATTATCAAAAGAAGGCCCTTGGGCCTTGGGGCTCTTGGGCTCAGGCTCCCTTAAGTTGAGTCTTGGCCCATCAACCAATCTTTTTAAATTTAGTTACTAATTTTTATTTTCAAATTTGAATTTAAATAAAATTCTATTAGTTGTGTTGGTTTTGAAAAGTTATGTTCTTACACAATTTTATTTATAAATAATCTTCTTCAGTTGTTAATAAAAACTACTTTTTGAGTTTTGTTTGTTTAACGTTCATTGTAGTTTGTCTGACTTCTGGGTTGCATTGCTTCAACACAGAAGAATTGATAGTTGAATCCTGGGGGCAGTCTCCATTCGTCCTTCAAGCAAACGGAAGGGGAGAAATACTGTCTTAGGACATTGCACACTCACTGCAAGCCTCTATCATCTTTGATCGGATTTTTGTATTCAAGTCAGTTTTAATTCATTTTTTGTTTCTTTTATATTCGTCTACAGTTCTTTTATTATTATTATTTTCTTCGTGTATTATATCTGTATTTAATACTAATTGATTGTTGTTTCCAACATTAACTATCATCATATTATACATCATCAATACAAGATGAAAGAGGAAGCTTCGAAAGAGGCAAATCGAAAGTCTTCTATAAGAGGCCTATCCATCTAGTTATCCAACCATAGATATACCTTTGAATGATAACCTATCAATTATTTGGACTCAAACACCAAAGAGTGATAAAGACATTTCATACTAGACCAAATAAAGGAAGAAGTGTAGAAATAGGCATCTGACATGGAGAAAAGTCATGAAGCTCTAAAAGAATTCCTTAAAGAGAGTTCCATTAAAAACATGAAAATCTCGTAAACCAAGACCTCTCTTAAGTTTTGGTTGACAATAGATGTTCTAAGAAACTTGAATAAGCTTTTTTTCTATTAATAGAGCTTGTCCACTAAAAATTTCTAATTGAGAAAGCGATAGACCACAGGATAGATGAAAGCCTGCTATAGATTTAAAATGAATGAAAAAATGAACCATAAATCACTTAAGATTGAATCTTAAGATGATCTTACTCAAGATTGAATCTTAAGATGAATTCTATCAACCAAAGACAAAAATCATTGTCTACAAGGAGCACCATGAAAAAGATGGACACTAAGATAGGTCATAGAAGAACTCTCTCTTTTCATGGCACTAGGAGACAGGATATTGTGTAAGATGGAAGTTTAAACACTATCCCCAAAATAAATACAAGACTTTTACCAATTAACATGCTTTCCTAATTAGCTTTTTGTTGTGCCCGTTTTCGCGATTTGTGTAAATGGGCCAGTAAAGGCCCAACTGGACATGAACAGAAGCAGAAGCCCAGAAGGACCATGCCTCCAACCACTGCCACGAGTTCGCCAGATCGCGAGCTCGCCTAGATCGCGAGATCGCACCACAACCAGATCATCCCACCGTCACTCCACCCGCATCAACAGTAACCCAGGTCGCCTGATTTGATAGACCCCTGGTCCATTCCAGCAGAAACTGTTCGCAGCAAATTGTCAGAACCACCAACTTTCCTGACTCCAAGCCGAAAATCACCCGTACAATTACCCAGAAGCATTCAATGCGGTGGCTATGCAATTAATGAAGGAAAGACTCCTCCTGATGCATTAAATGCAAACGTGTGTGGGGGGAGAACAATCATCACCTCTACAATTAATGAAGCATGGCTATGTCGGAGTTAGTGGTAAATGGCCGTTGCATGTAATGTATATGACAATCTTTTGCATTTTTTCTATCATCTCCCTCTCTCTATAAATAGGGGAGATTTTCACTATACAAGCAAGCGGAACAATATACAAAAATACTATCACTCTGCCGAAATAAGATCAGAGTGGTCGTGGATGTAAGCGCAGTCACCGAACCACGTAAAAATCTTAGTGTCTTCCTTCCTTCCTCCCTCCCTTTTCTCATCTTTACTGATCACTTTATTAAACTCACCTAACTGTCACGACCAACATTCCTTGAATTTAATCAAGCTATACCAACCTTAAACTGCATTTATTACGCATTTATCACACATTCGTTGTCGTTATCACCCCCTTTTATTACCTTGCTCGCAGTCTGGGCCCCAGAATCTCTAGGTTGACCGTTTCCGAACGTCAACATCTTTTGGCGCTAGAAGGAGGGCCCAACAGCGACCTGGTAATCTCTCGCCAGTTCATTATTTTATATTTGCTCACGTTTGTTTACTATGGCCAGAATCAAGGCCACGAGGAATGTCGGAGTGGCAGATGAGCAACCTGAAGTTCGAGAAGACCAGCAGAGTGCCTCACCTTCCAGAGACGAGGTCGCTCAGGAATGGCAGCAGCGCCAGCGAGCTCTGGAAGATACAGTCAGGGAGTTAACAGCGACGGTCAGGGCGTTGGTAGAAGTCCAAGCCCATACCATGCAAAGGCAGGTGGAGGCTGCACCGCCAGGAAGAGCTCGCCATCAGCCTTCAGAAGAGATCCCAACTCTAGAGGGAGTAGCTGCCAGGGACAGGTCACTGATGGAGGGATCAGCTCGCTCCTCAAATCTAAACCCAAGGAGGGCTAGGAGACAGGACCAGGAGCGACAAATCTCACCTCGCCCAAATGAGATAAGGGTGAGGGTGAGTCCGGAGGGCGATAGGATTGTAGAAGGAAGCCGCAGACAGGAACGAGCTCGCGAGCACCGCAGATCATGAGCCCGAGCCACGGGGGGCTCCCAGGCGTGTAGGAGCCCTCAGAGAGGAAAGCAGATCGCGGGACCGTCCCTTGGGGGAGCAGGAGAGCACAAGTGAATGGAACCCCAGTCGGCGATCTTTAACTCAAGACCCAATGGTAGAGGAATTATTACAGAGGGTCCGGCAGTTAGAGGCACGACCTGGAGGCCAGAACGGGAAAGAGCGAGAGGACCGCATGGTACCATTCACCTGCGAGATCGAGACGACACCCTTGCCAGCAAAGTTTAAACTCCCCAATATCCCTCCGTACAATGGCAGGACGGACCCCTATGACCATCTGGACGCCTTCAATGTGCAGATGGATCTCCAGACGGATGACCCATTGGTGAAGTGCCGGGTGTTCCCAACTACCCTAGGGGATGCTCCGCGAGCTTGGTTCAAAGGCCTTCCAGCCCGTAGCGTCAGGAGCTGGAATGAATGTCAGAAGAAGTTCCTAAATCAATATAAAGCCTTGAGGAAGCAGCTCGCGCCCACCTGTCACCTCGCCACCATCTTCCAGAGGCAAAACGAGTCCTTGAAGGACTACATCACACGATTCAGAGAGGAGGTGAGTAATGTAGAATCCCCCTCAGACGAGAGCATTTTGACAGCCATTTCTGCAGGGCTCCGGAAGGATGGGAAATTATATGAAATCATCTATAAGTCCCCGGTGAAGGATCTATGAGAGTTTTATGAAAGGGCTGCCAAAGAGATCAGATGGGAAGAGGCCTTTGGGGCCAAGAAACCCGGTAGTCAGCGGGGCGAAGCTAGCAATTCCCACCGCGAGAAGAGGAAGAGCCATGATGGGGATAGGCCAGGGGAGCAGAGGCATCAGTCCGCCCATGTGGTGGCAAAACGAGTTAAACCTGGGCCAAGGAGGGAGCGACCTTGGCATCAGGGTTGATATGAAAGCTACAGCCTGCTATCAGACGGGCAAGACAAAATCTTCACCACGGAAAGGACTAGGGAGAATTTTGGGAAACCACCCCCGATAGGAATGCCCAATCGGCGTCGGGACCCGAAGAAGTACTGTGCCTACCACAATGAGAATGAGTACAATACGTCAGACTGTTGGCAATTAAAAGATGCCATCGAAGAGTTGATAAGGCGAGGCCACCTAGGAGAGTATGTTGTGCAGCCCGCGGGGAGACGACCTCAATATCAACGACCTCGTGACCAAGACCAGCAGCCCGAGCAGCAGCAGCCTCAGCGAGCTCCAGAACCCGAGCACGAGCCCACGGTAAGGACAATTTTTTCTATTCATGGTGGGCCTCATGTGGCAGGTACTTCAAACAGGTCGCATCGGAAGTACATCAGGGAGGCCAACCATACGCTGCTAGCGGAATATGGAGGGGCTGAGGGACCCACCAAAAAGGCCAAGGTGTCCTTGGATAGCATAGTGTTCACAGAAGAGGACGCGAAAGGAGTGCGTTGGTCCCATAATGATGCAATTGTAATCCGGGCCCAAATCAGTAATGTCGAAGTGCGGAGAATAATGATCGACACTGGCAGCTCGATTAATGTCATGTACAAGGACTGCTATGATCAGATGGGACTGGGAGCCGAGCAGTTGATGCCTTCGCCGGAACCCCTCTATGGCTTCACAGGAGATGCAGTGATACCGGTGGGCCAGATCATACTACCTCTCACCCTTGGAGAGCCAGGCCGACAAGCTACAGCCCTTACAGATTTCCTGGTTATCAACAGCCCGTCGGCTTACAACGTGGTCCTGGGACGACCATCGATGAACGAGCTAGATATGGTCACTTCCACCAGGACGCTGACAGTTAAATTCCCCACTCCCAATGGGGTAGGCTGTGTTAGGGGAGAACAACAGCTGGCCAGACGATGTTATGAAGACGCAGTAAAGATGGGGGTCCGAGGAAGGAAGGTAAATGTGGTCTCAGGTGGCCAACCTCAAGCAAGTTCTGAAGCAGAAATCAGTACCGACCTCGACCCTTGCGAGGTGGACGCAGATAGGGCCACGAAACCTATTGAAGAACTAGAGGACGTACAGGTCAGCGAAGCAGATCCGGAGAGATGTGTGAAAGTGGGGAGGGACCTGCCACCCAAAATGAAAATTGAGCTCACGGAATTTCTGAAGATGAACCTAGATGTCTTCGCTTGGAATCATGAGGACATGGTGGGGATAGACCCCGGTGTTATGTGCCACAGATTGAATATAGACCCCCAGCACAGGCCAGTTCGCCAGAAAAGGAGGCCGATGACCTCGGAACGTTATACAGCTCTGAGGGAGGAGGTTGAGAAGCTGTTGGCTAACAGGTTCATCAGGGAGGCGTATTGTCCTGTTTGGGTCGCAAACACGGTCCTCGTGAAGAAGAAGAACAGGAAGTGGAGGACGTGCATTGACTTCACCGACCTAAACAGGGCTTACCCAAAAGACAGCTTCCCGTTACCCACGATCGATCAGCTGGTAGATGCGACCGCGGGGCATAAACTCTTGAGCTTCATGGATGCCTACTCAGGATACAACCAGATCCACATGAACCCGAAAGACGAGGAACACACCTCTTTTGTCACTGATAGAGGGCTATATTGCTACAAGGTGATGCCCTTCGGGCTGAAGAATGCATGAGCAACCTACCAGTGACTGGTCAACGCCATGTTCCAAGAGCAAATTGGGAAGACCATGGAGGTGTATGTAGGTGACATGCTAGTGAAGTCCCAGAAAGCAGCAGATCATGTCCGCGACCTGGATGAGACCTTCAGAGTCCTCAAGAATTATTGGATGAAATTAAACCCCCTGAAGTGTGCCTTTGGGGTAGCATCTGGTAAGTTCCTGGGGTTTATGGTGAATAGCAGGGGAATAGAGGCCAATCCAGAGAAAATCAGGGCGCTTGTGGAGATGAGGTCCCCCTCCAGAATCAAGGATGTGCAGAGCCTAAACGGCCAGGTCGCAGCTCTCAGCTGATTCATCTCGAAGGCTACTGACAAGTGCATACCTTTCTTCGAAGCAATAAAGAAGGCCAAGAACTTCAAATGGACTGAGCATTGCGAAAAGGCATTCCAGAAGCTGAAGGAATATATGGGCCAGACTCCCCTTCTGTCCAAGCCAAAGGATGGGGAGAAGCTATTCTTATACTTAGGTGTGTCCGAACATGCTCTGAGCGCAACCTTGGTGAGAGAAGAAGAGAAGATGCAGCTGCCTGTGTACTACATTAGTAAAAGGCTGATTGATGCGGAGACTCGATATTCACAAATGGAGAAGCTCGCGTACTGCCTGGTGACCACCTTGAGGAAGCTACGCCCTTACTTCCAAGCTCACCAGGTGGAGGTCCTCACACAGTACCCTCTCAGGCAAGTCCTCCAGAAAGCTGATACTTCAGGCAGGCTCCTCAAGTGGGCCGTCGAGCTCGCTCAGTTCGACATAGAATACAAGCCCAGGACAGCAGTCAAAGCCCAAGCACTTGTAGATTTTATTGTTGAATTTACAGGACCAGTACCAGAGCAGGAGGAGCTAGCAGGTGATCAGACTTGGGAACTTTATGTGGATGGATCCTCTAACGAGCACGGCTCAGGGGCAGGAGTGATGCTAATCAGCCCAGAAGGCTACAAGATCCTGAGTGCCTTAAGATTCGGATTCCGGGCGACCAACAATGAGGCCGAGTATGAGGCGTTGCTCGCCGGACTCCGTCTGGCAAAGGAAGTACGAGCTGATAGGTAAAGGTCTTCAGCGACTTTCAACTTATTGTTTGCCATGTCAGGGGAGAGTACCAGACCAAGGGACAGAAGATGTCAGAGTACCTCAAAAAGGCTAAGGAGTTATTGGGAGCTTTCAAAGGGTTTGAAGTAAGTCAGATCCCTAGGGCTCAGAACTTTAATGCGGATGCCCTGGCCCGCTTAGCGACCTCCCAGGATGCGGACCTCCTAGAGTCCATACCTGTAGAGTTTCTGCCGGCTCCAAGCATTGAAGACAAAGAGGTGATGATGTTCATACAAGTCCGGCCTGGCTCCTAGATGAGCTCGTTATTAGACTACCTGCAGAAAGGGAAGCTGTCGGAGAACAAGCTAGAAGCCCGCCGTTTATGGGGCTAGAGCAGCCCGGTACTGCATTTATGATGACAAGTTATACAAAAAGGGATTCTCAACCCCGCTGCTACGGTGTATAGATGATGAAGACTGTGAAATAATGCTGAATGACATTCATATAGGTCACTGTGGGAACCATGCATGAGCCTTATCCTTAGCGCAGAAGGCCATCAGACAGGGGTTCTACTGGTCGACTATGAAGCAAGATGCCACAGACCTGGTGAAGAAGTGCGATAAGTGCCAGAGGTTTGCCAAAGTCCCTTGAGCTCCACCAGCATACCTCTAGCAGATGGTGAGTCCATGACCTTTTACGATCTGGGGAATGGACCTTATTGGACCTTTACCTACAACTCGAGGAAACTGTAAGCATGCTGTGGTTGCTGTAGATTACTTCACCAAGTGGGCTGAAGTTAAGGAACTAGCATAAATCTCCACCACGAAGATAGAAAAGTTTGTGTGGGACAACATCATCTGCAGGTTTGGAATCCCTCAGCAGCTCGTGACAAACAACGAGACTCAGTTCACCAGCGAGCAATTCATAGACTTCTGCAACGAGCTCGGAATTGTGAAAAGCTTCTCAACTGTTGACCACCCTCAGGCCAACGGTCAAGTCGAGGCTGTGAACAAGATCATCAAACAGACTTTGAAGACCAAGTTAGAGGCAAGAAAAGGGGCTTGGGTGGATGAGTTGCAGAAAGTCCTTTGGGCATATAGGACCACGGCTCGAAGCTCAACCGGTGAAACCCCATTTTCTATGGTCAACGGAACCGAGGCTATGATCCCAGCGAAATTTGAAGTCACTAGCCAGCGAAGGGCTTCATTCCGACCTGAGGACAATGACCAGCTGCTCGCTCTAAGTTTAGACTTAATCAAGGAAGCGAGGGAAGCAGCTCGCATGAGGGTAGCGGTGTACCAGCAGAGAATTGCCAGGTATTATAACAAGAAGGTTTGAGCTCGAAGCTACAAGGCAGGGGACCTGGTTCTCAGATTAGTCCTCCCCGGAGCTCGCAAGGCAAGTGACGGAGCGCTTGGACCTAACTAGGAGGGACCGTACCTCGTCAAGCAGAATCTGAAGAATGGAGCCTATCACTTAGCCAACATGGATGGATCAGAGTTACCCCGAGCCTGGAACGCTGAGCATCTGCGGCCCTATTACACATAACTGTCAGCTCGCTTTAACTTTGTACATAATTTCTTTTGACGATTGTCTGTAAAAGTGCTTTCACTTGTTTTCTATTGTATATGTCATATTTGAAACAGAAAGCATACTGGCTGAACCAGCAGATGTACATGATCAAAGAGCAAAGCTAATGAAACTTTTTCTCAAGAAAATGAGCTATAACTTATTATCGTGTGTATATATATATATTTCTTTGAAAATATCTACGCAAACACCTGAGAAAATCGTTTGCGACTGAAGTACTTGCATAAAGTGTTTGCCGAAACTACATATAGGTTATCTGGCAAAGAAATGACCGTAACCCTCAGCTGAGGACCCCTTATTAATCAACGTCCAGCCTACTTACGTTATCTTCAAAGGGAAAGTTCATATCGGCAAGTGCTAAACTCATTTTCCAGCTCGCAGCCGCTATTTCCTGCGACCTACGAATTACTAGCGAGTCTTATAAGGGCGCGATCATAGCAGATACCCCTCACAACGCCCTTCCTGCTGGCGAGCAGCTCCTCGCCATGTTTCACTTGGGCTATCCTAGACTGATCTTGCGGCCCACGAACTTTTTCCTTATAAGTTCAAGAGACCGCTTATCAGTCGATTGCTCGCGGACTCGCGAAACATTGCCTCGCGACCTCACGGAAGGGGGTAAGGTTACGTTTCTCAAATATAAGGATGCTCGCGGACTCGCGAAACATTACCCCGCACCTCGCGGGAGGGGGTAAGGCCACGCCTCTCAAATATAAGGATGTCCGCGGACTCGCGAAACATTGTCTCGCGACCTCGCGAGAGGGGGTAAGGCCACGTCTCTCAAATATAAAGACACCTCGCAACTCAGCAAAAATAATTGCCCCGTAACTGGGGGTTTAACCCTGAATTGCAAATGTTACAACAAACCGGGATTCTAAAGTTGGGGAAAATGCTACTCTCAAACCCACTAAACGCGGGCGCAAAACATAGGGTATGGGAGTTCAAAACGAACACCCCACGAACTGTAAGTTCATGCCTATGCACCAAGAATTGCCTAATCGTAATTACTGCATAAGTCATATTTATTGCATGGTCAAATGATTTATTCGATTGAGTTATGTCAATCTAAATGCCTGCGAGTCATCCTATTATTGTTGCTACGAGCTATTACAGGTCGCGGGCTCGTAAGTCAACCCGTTTTCACGATTGTAATTTTACTTAACGACTTTTATCGCCCTTATGATTACCCTGAGTGCTTCTCACTTGTACTTAACAATTACCCGTTGTGCAAGCAAATCGTGTATACCTACTTGTTCTATACTTGGACAAAATATTGAAGTTCGCAGGAGATGTAATATCATAAATTTGAGCTACGAGCTCGTCGTCCAGACATTCGCAATCAAAGATGTGTATAAAATCCTCACAGAAGGAGGAAAGGTCCAAATATTTTAATCAAAGCAGATAAAAGAAAACAAGAGGAAAGCAAAAATCTCCCTCTAGGTGCTAGTAGGTGCGTCTGGAGTTTGAGAGTCTGGAAGAGCCTCTGCTGGAGTTCCCACTGCAGGAGGGTCCTGAGGAGCTGAAGATCCTTCGAGAGCAGGAGCTGGACCTGAATGATGACTCGTAGAAGCTGGCTGATCGGCCAGGGGAGCTGGAGGAGCACTGCTCTGTTGGGTACCCTGAGTGCTGGCCGCGTGCTTCACGAACCCCCGGATCGCCTCAACAACAGGAGGTTTGAAGAACGAGTAATCCAAGTCTGGGTGGCGCTCCCAGATGGTGAACAGGAAGGCCTTCTCATTCTCTGAGGCGGCTTGATCTCTCTCTTGAGCAATCCGGGCCTCGTGGCGCTTCTCCGCCTGAGCAATCTCCTCCCGGGCCTTGGTAGCCTCTCCTCGAGCTCTAGCAGCCTCCTTATCTGCCCTAGCGGCCTCCTCTCAAGCTCTGGCGATCTCCTCCTTAATCGCAGCCACCTCTTGCTGCTGCTGGTTAGCTTTATTTTCTGCGGTTTCTGGTCTCCTCGTAGCCACGCTCAGCTCGCCCTTTACTTTCAGCAACTCCTCGTGGATCTTGCCAACTTCGGAAGTGGCTGCTTCCCTACGTGCTGTTTCCTGAGACAGAGCCATGTCAGCTTCCCTAAGCCTGTCCGCCAGCATTCGGTGTTCCTCGTGGAGGAGATTCACTTCTCCCTGCAGCCTCTCCCTGTCCTCCGTAAGCTGCTCCTCGGTCATTCTAAAGGCAGCCTCCGTGCCCATCTGATCCTCGATCCTCTTCAGCAGCTTCATAAAAGTCATGGCCATCTGAGGAAGATGAATGTCGTGGGGTCAAATCAAAAAGTTTAGATGAAAGCAAAGTGAAAATGAAGGGACTTGAGGCTTACCAATGCCGTGTGACGGACACCATAGCCTATCAGCTTCCTGTCAGTGAAGTCCAGCCTCGGGAGCTTCAGGATGCGGTTCTTTAAAACGTCTGGGACACAGGAAAGAAAATCCTTGAAATACTCCATCTCTGCCTCTCTTTCAACTTGCGGATCAGGATCCTCAGTCGTTTCATCCTCAACTCGCTCGGATCATTCTGAGGTCTGGGCACTCGAGCTCCCAGCAATGATGACCCCCCGGGCTTCCTGAGCTCCATTACCTTCTTGTGCTTGGGGGCTGGGGACTCTGCTATGACCTTCCCCTTTCTCCTGATCAAAGGCTCTTGGTCGGGGGAGGCTGAACCCTCCCTAGCGAAGGTTCCTGTTCTCTCAGATACAGGTGGATGAGTCTGTTCCCGACCTCTAGGTCCGGAACTGGCACCCCAGCAGCCACGCCAGTAGAAGTGGAGGTTCCTGACGAGGAAGCCCTGGAGAATCGTCATCCACCATCACGACGTCTGTCTCGCTAGGTGGTGCAACAACTTGGAGGGGAGGAACCCTAAGTGTGAACCTGTGCATGTCGTCGGATGACGTGTTCGTTGTGGGAACGCTCTCCGAGGAAGACTCAGATTCGAGCTCGGGCCTAGACGCGGACGCAGGTTGGAACGCGGACGCCGGCTGGAATGCGGGCGCAGGCTGGGACGCATACGTAGGCTGAGTTCCTGGCACGGGCTGAGGCTCAGGCGCGGACTGAGGCTGCGGCACGGGATCAAGCTCCGGCACGGGTTCGGGTTCGGGCACGTGCTCAGGATGTAGGCCAAGAGGTGCAGCAAAACCGAGCGAACTTCACTTGCCTGCCCATGAACTCCCAGATCTCGGTTTATATCAAGCAAAGGGCCAGAAACGGAGGGAGCGAGGCCTAGGAGGACCAACTCGGAGTTCGAAGGAAACACGTCGTCACCCGCGTCCTTGGCTGCTGCAAATGTCTCTAGGAGCTCGATCTCCTCGCTAGTAAGCTCGATCGTGGGACCAGAAACAACTGCAAAGAAAGAACGAACTTGTCAAAAAAAAAAAAAAAACCGCGGGTAAACATCTACGGCTACCGGGCGAGTGGACGAAGAAAGTGTGACGCAGGTTAGAGACAGAAAGGCAAATGACTCAAACCCAATGAGATTTATATTCGCCCACATTCGACTTGGTGCAATTCTGGGGCAGATACCGTTTACAGCGAGGGTGCCGACAGGAAATATAGTACAGCCCGTCCCTGGGCCCGGTCGAGCGACCATGGGTCCCCTTGATGCTGTACAAATAGCGGATGATGCGAGGGGTAGGGGGCCCGAGCCCATATTTAACGAAGCAGGCAGCTAGAGTGGTCAAATGGGCATAAGAATTTGGGGTAAGCTGAAAGGGGACGAGTTTCAGATCATTCAGTAGGGTCACAAGGTAGTAGGGGATAGGAAACCTAAGCCCGCGTTCCATGTGCTCGCGACTTGCTGCGACAAACCCAGAAGGTGGATAGGCTGCGTGATCAGTCTCCTGTGGCACATTAGCCCTGCACCCTATGGGGAAATCGAACTCCCGAGCTAGGACCTGCAGGCTTGTAAGGGTCATATTGGAGGGAGTGTGGTGGAAGGTAGTTCTGGCTTCTCTCTCTTCTGCCTCAGTTCGGGAAGTAGAAGGCCCAGCTTGGGCAGCAGTTTCCTCCGCGACCTCACTGCTCCGAGAAGTCGCTCATCATGCTCCTCTAGTCCCCTGACCTGTCCGCTCCCCCCGAGCGAGAACTCCACTATGGGCACAACCGCGGCGCGAGCGACCTGACATCTACAGAAAGGGAACGACATCAAAGCTCTGAAAGCACACCAAATCCAGCAAACTACGACAAAATATCCCTAAGGCCGCTATTCTATGCGCCAGGTCGCCCACCCCGCTGTCAGGGATAATGTGGACCCAAAACATAGGCCCACCAAGTATAATCTCCTCCCGAAGTTTAAATTTCTAACCCCATGACTGCAGGGACTCTATCAAAAAGGGCAGGGATGAGATGTTCGATGTACCTAAGCTACATTGGCGGACATCAACGAATCCAAGCAATCCTAAACTACATGCGACCTCCACAATACGTCATCTCTATCACTACAGACTACCAACGGTAAGAACGTCTAAATGAACAAACACAACAAAATTCAATACCAGCAAATGCACAAATGCAGGTATGGCAAGGAGGCAGAGATGCGCACTGCAAATCAGAATGAGCCACCAGTGTGTAAAGAAGCGATAAAAGTAAGGTCAGCGGACTTACCGTAACAGCTTGAGGTAGAGTCTGAATTTTGAAATGGTATGCTCCAGAGAAGCTACCGGAAAGGTGCAGAGAATGGCTGCGAGGGGGATGATAGAGTGGAAAGGTGTTTGTACTCTGTCTCGAAGAAACAAAAATGGAAAACGGAAGCAACATCCAGTTTATATACGCTCGAGCTCATTCCCCCTGACCGTTCGATCCAACAAAAGGATAACCGTCGAGATCTGACGGCCCAGCGTGAGACTCGGTCCCTCGCCATCATGCACCGACAGTTACAAGACGTGCGCATTTAAGGCGTACGGGCCAAAACATGCTTTGCGGCTCCAACGACTCCATGAGCGCCACGTGTCGGCAGTTACAAGACCAACAACTTGAACGACAACTGAAATTCCGCAAACGGGCGCCAGAGTTACATTTTCAAATCAGCTCCCAGCCCGTGGACCGTACTGAGAGCTGGGGGGCTTGTGTTGTGCCCGTTTTCGCGATTTATGTAAATGGGCCAATAAAGGCCCAACTGGACATGAACAGAAGCAGAAGCCCAGAAGGACCATGCCTCCAACCATTGCCACGAGTTCGCCAGATCGCGAGCTCGCCCAGATCGCGAGCTCGCCCAGATCGCGAGATCGCACCACAGCCAGATCATCCCACCGTCACTCCACTCGCATCAACAGTAACCCAGGTCGCTTGATTTGATAAACCCCTGGTCCATCCCAGCAGAAACTGTTCGCAGCAAATTGTCAGAACCACCAACTTTCCTGACTCCACGCCGAAAATCACCCGTACAATTACCCAGAAGCATTCAATACGGCGGCTATGCAATTAATGAAGGAAAGACCCCTCCTGATGCATTAAACACAAACGTGTGCGAGGGGAGAATAATCATCACCTCTACAATTAATGAAGCATGACTATGTCAGAGTTAGTGGTAAATGGCCGTTGCATGTAACATGTATGACAATCTTTTGCATTTTTTCTATCATCTCCCTCTCTCTATAAATAGGGGAGATTTTCACTGTACAAGCAAGCGGAACAATATACAAAAATACTATCACTCTGCCGAAATAAGATCAGAGTGATCGTGGATGTAGGCGTAGTCGCCGAACCACGTAAAAATCTTGGTGTCTTCCTTCCCCCCCCCCCCCCCCCCCCCTTTCTCATCTTTACTGATCACTTCATTAAACTCACCTAACTGTCACGACCAACATTCCTTGAATTTAATCAAGCTCTACCAACCTTAAACTGCATTTACTACGCATTTATCACACATTCATTGTCGTTATCACCCCCTTTTATTACATTGCTCGCAGTCTGGGCCCCAGAATCTCTAGGTTGACCGTTTTCGAACGTCAACACTTTTCTAATCTAATTTAAAAAGTCTAACTTTGAATTGGAAAAGATTTCCATTTAGGAACATTTATAAAACCGTTTTTAATTGTACATCACTACACTATAAATAAGTGTTGTTATCTTATAAAAAAACTACAATGTCTATTCTAATTATTTGAGTTTTTGAGAGAATTTATGTTTTTAAGTCTAGATTTTGAGAGTTTGTGCTTACATTTCATCTAGGCTAACATAGAGTGTTTTGTCGAGCATTCTATTTGATTTGCATATATCGTTGGGTGTGTACATCAACCTTAATTGGTTTGAGATTGACTTATGGCCTTACTTCTTAGAGAGAAAAAGTGGAGAGGATTTATCAGGTTTGTGCGTGAGACAAGAAGATGAGTTTGCAAAGTATATAAGGATACTTGTCTTGCATTATATTTTATTCTTGAGTATGTTTATTTTTTAACTTAAAGATTTCTTATTATTTTAATAAAATAAATACATTTAAATAGGTGGCGTCTGATTCAATACCATATTTGTTAAGTTGAAAATGAAGGCATAAGCCAAAAAATCGTTTCATGATTGTATATCAACATGCTTTTGAATGTTTCTCTTATCTATTTGCATCACCAAATTAATAAGGGCACATGCACTACGTCTGTTGCCATCTAATCTAAGTTAATGGTATGTTTATTTTAATTACAGAAATTAAAATGAGAATTGGAATGATTCAAAATCATAATAACTTGAAATTAGAATGATGTATCAAAATTAGAATAAAATGTTTATTTTAATTGTAGTAATTGAAATCAGAATCAACAATATTTCTACTGAGCCGTTGACTTTGTTTTGGAATCGACATAGATTAATTATAATTACAAAAATATCTTTGATTAAAATTATGTACTCCATAAACTTTTTTTTTTTTGTAAAAATAAATAAATAAATAATGTAACCATTGAGATTTTACAAATTGCAAAAGAAATATTGTGCATTGTTTTACCAAATTCTATTTAAGATGGAATGTCATCTTTTTGCCATATAACACTTCATAATAGACTAAAAGAAAAATAAAATTTCTTATTATATTATTATAAGCATATTATGTATCTATATTATATATCAAGTTGTTTTCTTTAAGTTTGTTTGATGGAAGTGAACAAATGTATACTTTGACAAATGTATTAGTTATCAAGGTGGGAGTTTCTACATCATCCATGAATTATAAATAAAGATTTTGTTTTTAAAATTTTAGCACATGTTAAAAAGAAAAAAGGTTTTTCTTTTTTGACAAAGGGTATAAAATTCTTTTTAACAGTTGAAAGAGAATGAGAATGATATTTTCAAGTGGGATGGAAAGAATAGGATTCCCATTCAGTAACCCTAAATTCATGTAGGATTCACAATTTCATTCTCATTACAAAATGATTTTAGTATAAATAAACACTAACAATCATTCTTATTTTCTAATCCATGAAATAAATATACCATAAATAATTTCATTTGAGATTATTTATCAATATAGTAAAAATCATCTTTTAACTTTTTATAGTTGGTTGTACTAATTATAATTTTTATTACAAAAATATAAATCTATGCATTACATGCAAGCACATGTTAAATAGGACAACATGAGATTGATCTTTTCGTAGTAACTATAATTGGAGTACAATTTAATTGAATGGGTTATTCAAAATTGAAATGGTTTGGGTAATTTAATATATTAATTAATGTAACGTGATATGATATGAGTGATGTTAGTGCCCCATCCTTTGCAAGTTTCATGTGGGAAGAAACATTAGATAGTTCACATAGTTTGTTTAAAATTATGTGCAAGTGATTTGACATATGATGAGTTGTCACTACAATGTAAGATTTAAGTAATATGGTGATTGATATGGCAAATACAAGTCATATACCATATTATTTGGACAAAATTTTCTACCATTCAATTGCACTTGACTAACATTTGACTAGGAAAAATAAAAAATGCCCTTTATCTTTAAAGTATTTCATTTAAAACCATTTAATCAAAAGATTTATTATTAGATATATATAATAACTTTTAATTAAAATTAAAAAAAAAGCAACATTGGCGGCCAACAAAGCTACCAATGGCTTCGCTAGTGGAGGAGGTCATCGCGTTGTTGGAGGAAGTGATGTCTCTTCCATTTTGGTTGGAAGAGATTGATGCATCCAATAACAATGATAGAGGCCTCGCTCTTCCTACATTAGAGATGGAGGAGGCATTATGTCTCCTTTATTTGCGATGAAGGACATATAATGCCTCCTCCCATTTGCTAGGAGAAGGTAGTTAGCCTTTTTCTAATCGGAAGAGGTCATAACGCCTTTTCAATCGTGCAATGGAAAAGGTTATAACCTCCTTCTCATATAGATGGAAGAGGTAGCCTCCTCTATCAAGTCGATGGAGAAGACTCATAACCTTCTTCTAGATTTAGGTGAAGGCCTCAAGCAACCTTTATCAACTTGATGAATGAGGCTTTAAGCCTTCTCCATCTATATAAAGGAGGAGGTAGTCTCCTCCATCAAGTGGTAAAGCCCCACACAACCTATCGTTAGTCCTCTCATAGCCTCCTCCTTGGACAAGGTAGTCACGATGACTTACATTTGTTTTTTCTTTTAATATAATGAATTAACAAATGACATTTTTACCCCTAACATTCTAGTTAACCATGAAATCTAACGGAATTTGACTAATGGAATAGGGGTTATTGCAGTTAATTCAATTAGTTGAATGTTAAGCCATGATGAAAGACCACAAGATATGTTATTGCAATTAACCTAAAATATTATATAAGTTATAGTTATGACTCACATAATAAGGTGAACTTACTAAAAGTGCGTATAAATAGTTTTGGAGGGGTGTAAATTTTGACACTGTTACTATCTTATGTAGAATATGTAAGTAATGTCACATTTCTTTTCAATCATTTCTTTTGTTTGTCTTCTAATTTTGAAATCAGACTCAAAGCTTAACATTCCTTTTTATAATTATCTCATCTTTAAAAATAGTTGTTAGTTAATTTTGTTGATAGTATTTTTGTTATTGTATAAGGATCCCTTTTTAACGACGAAGACTCAGAATCTCAAGACAAAACCACATTGAGGAAATTTAAAGCCTACAATGGCAATGGTGACAACAAACATATAAATTCATGCAAAACCATACATTAAATATGATAATAGGTCAAATTCATGATGAATCGGTTCTTAATGTTCTGCCATGAAAGAATCTCAGTACACATGTGAAACTGTCTAAGCATTTGCTAGCAATGAATGCTCAAACCTAGGTATCTGATTATGAAAGCCAGTTTTATTAATTTAAAGGTTACTCACTTTGGTTGGGGTTGTAAATAGGGATACCTCTTGCCGCCAAATACAAGGTATATATGACATATGTGTGTATATGTATGTAATACATTCATATTTGTGGAATTTATTTTGCATGCTGTTTATTTTTTAAATCATCTAGATTTTATATTACATTTCTTGAGTTTGCTTGATAGTATGAGAATGTTAATAAATTAATTTCAGTTATAATTTGTTGTACAAGAAAAAAGAAAAGCATTATGAAGTTTTGTGATAGTATTATTACCTTATTGTTTATTATAAAGTTTTAAATGGCATTATGCTTCCTAAGCATTCGACTAAGCATTTTTAAAGTCAATAAGTTTTATCATTTTAATAAAAAACCAACTCTATTAGATGGTGTTGGTGGCTTATTTTCCTTTCATCTTTCTTGGTCTAGGAGTATTGTAATTTTCACTTTAGAAGATTTTTTATATGAAATCTACTTACGATTACTGATAATAGTATGCATAGTACATATGAATGTAATATGCAGACATGTATTTATAATAACAATTAAGAAATTGATGATGAAAAACAATGGTGTGCTTTTTTTTTTTTTTTTTTTTGTCTTTTAATAATATGAATGATGTATTTATAGTATGCATTTTGTTTCCTTAATATCAAATAAAAACTAATGGTGTTAGTAAAGAAACAAACAAATAGATATTTTAATAGTCCACTAACCCGCAATGGTGATGAAAGATGGAAAGACTATTGATGAGAGCAATGGTGTGTGATAGCAACAACAAACATAAACTTGTTAAAATAGATTTTTTTTAAAATTTTTTTTAAATAAAGGTATAAGAGACTTTTTATCTGACAAAAGGAATGAGAATGAGATTTTGAAGTGGGTTAGAAAAAATGAGATTCCCATTCCATAACCTCAAATTGATATGGGTCCCATATTTTTATTTCCATTAAAGAATGAATTTTAAGTAAGTAAATACCATCAATCAATCTCATTCTCTATTATTATTCTTTAATCCATAAAGTAAATACTAAAAAAGTATGAATTGGATATACCCAAACACATTTTTTTTTTTAAATAATCAAACCTTTTAATTCCATGAAAGTTTAGGAAAGTCCAAAATAATTACACCCGAGTAAAGATATCAAAAGAATCCTCAAAATGTCAATCGGCCCAAACGAATAATTACAATGGTATATTAGTAAAAAAAAAAGAAGAAACTTCATTTCAATCTCTAAAATCTTTGAAAAATATTATACTTTTAAGCTTCTTTTAAAAATATATTTTTTATCCCCCACTTTTTTAAAACTTTTCAAAAAAATTTAAATTATTAATTAATTGACAATCAATATTAATATTATATTAATTTTTTTATTTTATTTTTAATAACTGTTAGTTATATATAAATTATTAAATTACATTCATTAAATAATAAATTTATAAATTAAAATTTTTAAAATGTTTCTGAATTTAAATTATTAAATTATAATTTAAATTACTTTAAGTTATTGTTGATTGTTAATTGATTAACGTAGGGGTGGACGTTTTCGAGTTTGGGTTGGGGATTAAGTTGAAAATCTCCCAATTCAACGTGGGTTGGGTTGAAAATTTTTCAACCCAACCCAACCCAATTTAATTTTCAACTCAACCCAACCCAACCCAACCCAATCCATCTAATTTTTTTTAAGATGTAACCCAACCCAATCCAATAAAAAATAATCGGGTTGGGTTGGGTCTGTCGGATTGGATTTATAAATACTCTAGATTTATAAACTACTTGAGGTTTCTGATTTTTTCTTTTGTGTCTTCATTCTTTTACTCTAGATTTATAAATCCTCTGTAATGGATTTCATGTAGTAGCGTAAAAGTTTGTCTAGGAAAGATTCTAGATAGGAAATACTTGGTTAGGGATGGACATTTTTGGGTTCAGGTTAGGTTGGATTGAAAATCTCCCAACCCAACGTGGGTTGGGTTGAAAATTTTTCAACCCAACCCAACCCAATTTAATTTTCAATCCAACCCAACCCAACCCATCCATTTTTTTTAAGATATAACCCAACCCAACCCAATAAAAAATAATCGGGTTGGGTTGAAGATGCCCACCCCTAGATTAACGGTTTGGATTTTTTTGAAGAGTTTTGAAAAAATGAGGAATGAAAAGAACTGTTTTTTAAAAAAAATTCAAAATTTTGATATTTTTCAAAACCTTAGGGATTAAAATAAAGTTTTCCCGCGAAGAAAAGGAAACAAAAACAAAATTAAAATTAAAAAACATCTTGATTCGACACAATCAAATCCTATCACGAAATCTTCGACTTCTGAGATCACAAAAAAACATCTAGGGTTCACACATCGATTATGGCCGGTGCTGGAATCCATCCCTACCACCAGCAATGGCCGCCGGCACCAGCCCCTCCGCCGCCTCCCGCCGCCGCCTCTGCAGCGCCGCCTCCTCCTCCCCCCGTCGTCCCTTACGATAACACCAACCGTCCCACATACGATGAGGTAATAAACAAACAATCTGGACTCTTTGTGATTCCGTTTTCGTGCTTTCTTTCTTCCAAATCTGATCTTGTGGTTCTTCTTCAGGTTCGGACGATATTCATAACGGGCTTGCCAGACGACGTGAAGGAGAGAGAATTGCAAAATTTACTGAGATGGTTACCGGGTTATGAGGCGTCACAAGTCAACTACAAGGGAGAGAAACCGATGGGTTTCGCTCTCTTCTCCACTGCGCAGCTTGCGGTTGCCGCTAAAGATGCCCTTCAGGTTTATATTTGTGGTTTCTTTAGATTTAGATTCGCTGATTATTTTGTTGTTCTGGTTTCTGAAAATTTAGTTTGTTTTGGCTCGTCTAGGAAATGGTGTTTGATGCGGAGACTAAGTCGGTGTTGCACACCGAAATGGCCAAGAAAAACCTTTTTGTTAAGAGAGGTGAGTCATTACTTGTTTGCCTGTAATCGTTTGCTTGCTTTGTGAATATAGGTAAAAGAGAAGAATAGTATTTAGTATTTAAAGTTCTATAGAATAATGCTACGCATTCCAGAAATTTACCCAAAACTTTTGTCTAAATAATGTGATAAAATGATTTGTAGCTACTATATTAATTTTGGGATGATGTATTAATGATGTGATGATTATACATAATCTTGTTACATCATTTAGACAAATTTTTGGATAGTGTAGCGTTACTCAATTTTATATCATGGAAGTTTTATATGGAAACTTTGCGCTGTAACTACTTAAAGAAATATATGCATTAATATGGTAATAATTGACTGAGTAGTTTCATGATTGATTTGGTTGAGGATGTTAAGTGCTTATTGAAAGGAAAATAATATTGTTTGAGAGAAGCCTGTAGAGAATAGATAGTAGTGGGAACTAAGGAAATATATATAGAAAATTGTTGGTATGTGATTTTTTATTGTTAGTTTGGGTAATTTATATTGTAATGATGGATGATGATAGCAGTGAAATTTGAGACTTGCCTATTGAGTTGTATATTTGCTTTACTTTGGGCAATTACAGCATAAATTTTGTGTTTATATAATGGCTTTTAGAGATTGATGATTATTTTGGAATTGCAAAATTTTGTAACTCATTAATTTGGTGATTTGAATCTTCTAGGGATAGTAGCAGATTCAAATGCATATGATCAAAGCAAACGTTTGCGTACTGGTGGTGACTATACACACACTGGTTACACAGCTCCATCTCCATTTCATCCTCCAGCTCCTGTTTGGGGACCACATGGGTAAAAAAAAATAAAAATTACTCTTTAATTTTGCTTCTGCCACACAATTCACCCAATTTGTATGGCTAAGGTCATTCTTAGACAACATTCATGCTCTTCTAAGGTGGTTAGTCTATGTTTCAGCCAAATTTACTTTATATTGATTTTTAGTTTCCTATTTTTTTTAGGTATATGGCTCCAGCTCCTCCTCCGTATGATCCATATGCTGGTTATCCTGTTACTCCAGTACCAATGCCTGCTCCTGCCCCTGTGCCAGCTCCCAGCAGTTATGTGCCTGTTCAGGTGATGGTCAAATTCTATGTTTCTAATGAATGTGTCTTGTGTTTGGAAGTTTCCTGCTACTCTTTAGCATGCCAATTTGAAACGCTTTAGTTCCTGTCTTCCTGATGTTCTGTAACTTGTCTACTTTTCTTCTTGATATCTGCAACTAAATTGCGCTTTAGAGTGCTATCTTTTTTAATAAATTGTTCCAACTCAAAGTTCTGGGAGAGTAACAGATGAGTACATTTGAGAGCTGTGACATGCTTATTGTTTTTGGTTTCAAGTTCGGCACAAATAATCTTTTTTTTTTTTTTTTTTTTTTTTTTTTAAAATTTTTTTTTAAAGGTAGCACAAATAATCTTTTTGAGACTGATCTGTATGTGATTTGATGGCTGCAATCTGTTCATCTGATTGGTCATTTTTCTATGCTTAAGATTTTTTATCTAGGATGTTGGAGGCTATCATTAAATTCCTTTTTCCGTTTGCTTTTTTGTGTCTAATTATCATTGAATTGATTGCGAAACTATGTATTGAAATGTCAAAATTAATATTTAGATGTTTTCATATATGGTCCTTGATTGGAGTCTTTATCGCTGTCATTTGAAGGCTTTGGATATTACTCATGCTTTATGTCTGCATGCATATAGATCTACTTAATTGCTTGACTTGTTATCAAGGTTTTAAAAAGTAGGAGGCGGTGAAAGGCGTTCATGCCTTGGCAAGGTGAGGCAATTGTCTCATCTTGAAAATGATAAAAAATTAAAGAATTAAAACAAACTAAAGTAAAAATTCATCCATAACATATATATAATTGTAGCGCTTTTTTTTTTTTTTTTTTTGTTTATTTTTCAAACGTGGGGAATTGATTGGGCATCTTATCAAAAGTTGGGGGTTGTTTACAATTTTCATATATATATATATATATATATCATCTTCAGTAAACCGTAACCCTATCCCTACAGTTGCCACCATCCTACTCCCTTCAGCCGCTGTTACATGCAACACCGGTGATCCACCGGAAAGCTTCGGACATCGTCGGAGATTGGCAGGCACTCATCGAAAACCTTTAAATTAAGGTGATGTTGCCGGATTGATCTCCGATTTGTCTTCAAAGGTCGTTGGCAATGTGTTTTCTCTTCTGACACTCCTCATAAACCTTTAAACATCGCTGGACACCTTATTTATTTATTTATTCTTTTAATGAAAAATAAAGAAAATTTTGGGCTGCCCACCTCAACCCGCCCTTTTGCCTTGAGGCACCTTGGGCCAAGAGGCGGCTGAGAGGCGTGCGTCAGTTCGATTTTTCAAACTATGCTTGTTATAATTAAGGTTTTAGTGGTAATGTTGTGTAAATGGTGCGTTGATGCTCATGATTTACTAGGAATAAGCAATTGTTGCCTGTTTTTGTATCTCTTATTTACACACCAGACAAAGCCTTAACGGAATGTTAAACCATGGTAGTTTTTTGGTGTTAGATTGCCTAAAAAGATGTTTGAGTTGTAATTGAATCAGTCTGTTGTTTTGCCTTTGATCACACTTTTTGAATGTTTCGTATGTTTATTTATTTGCTTGTTACCACTTTTATGGAAGCAACTATATTTTGATCTTGTTTTTGAGGTTTTCCCCTTGCTTCGCTGGTGTAAGAAATGCTGTTGTTTCTAAATGCTGTTCAGAAAGTTTCTTTTTTCTTTTTTTTCCTGTTTTCTTTGAAGGGTTGTGGCAAAATTAAATTACTCCTATACACATTGAAAACTTTATGCTTCTGTACATAGAATAGCTTTTTTTATTTATTTTTTTAATTTTTGCAGAATACAAAAGATAACCTTCCTTGCAATACTTTATTTATCGGCAATCTTGGAGAGAATATAAATGAGGAAGAGCTGAGAGGCCTTTTTAGCGCGTAAGCACGTCTTGGCTCTGACTGTTCTCTGTTCCTCTCTATTTCTATGCATGAGTAAAGGGTGTTCTATGCTGATGAGAATCTTATGATCCATTTTATACTTCGGGTGCAGGCAACCAGGTTTTAAGCAAATGAAGATCTTGAGACAAGAAAGACATACTGTTTGCTTTATTGAGTTTGAAGTATGTGTTTTGATTCATCTTTACAGATGTTTGATTTAATTATTCAGTTGATTTAAGTATACTTTCTAGATTTTATCAATTTATTTATACTTGAAACTTGTTTAACCAACTTGCAGGATGTGAATAGTGCAACCAACGTGCACCATAATTTGCAGGGTGCCGTAATTCCCAGTTCTGGCTCTGTTGGCATGCGGATACAATATCCTTTTAGCATTTTTGTTGTTGATGTTTGTTTTGCTTTCTTTCTTTACTTTGATCATTGAAATGTTAGGTATAGGTTCGGACTGCAGCCCATGGGGACGAGTCGCTGTCCTCAATTGCTCTTGCAGACATGATAACATCTGCTAAAGCTGAACTCTCTCAACTAGGAAGACCCAGTCTAACTGATTTTTTACTGAAAATCACCTTAAATAGGACATTGTCTTCTTTTTCTTTGGGACTTGGGCTTATAATCGTGAGAATCTGGCACTAGTGCTTACATTTGTCCAACTGTGATATGGGACAATTATTAGAGAAGGCAACTTCATTTGCTTAAAATGTTACAATTTTGACGTTGTAGATATTTTCGTATTCAATTTTTACAAATCTACAACCTTGATGGTTGTTCTAATGTCTAGGGTTCTTCCATGAGAAGCAATCAAACACACACTCACAGTTTAGTGTATGTTTTCAAGTTTACAAATGCCAACACACATGTGCATAGCTGTTTTCTTGTGTGTTGATTTTTGACATTCACATTGCATGACCCCCTTTCGGTTGAAACATGACTCTGTGTCCATGTTTCACATTGAAATTGTTGGTTGAGAAGTATTGAAATGTGAGGAGACTAATTGAATACATCTTTGATCTCCCTCATTAGTATCATCATATTTAACCCTAGATACTTGTTCATTAGATGGATAGATCCATCCTAGTTGAATGTCCAAGACATGCCATCCTATGTGGGACTTTGGAAATTAACAATTTCCCTCTGAATTAGAGGTGGCAGTATCAACCTCTTATTTGAAAACAACCCTGTTTACACATGGTGGTACCCCAGTTTGGTTTTGATCACTAGTGAGGACCCATGCATCCAACTTGGTGAAGCGACTGTCCAACTTTTACACTCAAGACTCCTGTTTAATCAACCCATTGGGCACTCTAGGACTTAATACCCTTGTATATTATCATACACTTTGTATCTATGTGGATGCATCAGTATGCTTACGTTACAGTCGATAAAGATTAAATAGTTTCTAATGAATCTTAGTAGTTGTTTAAAGGTCAGTAGTTTGTATGAGTGCATGGTACAAGTGATGTGTGCATATGCTGATTGCAGGCTTCAATAACTGTACAACTCAAGTCATATAGGGGTTGCCTGCTGAGCTTTTTTTGGCTTGAAACGGGCTGCAAAATGTTTATATTTGTTCAGATTGCTTTTTCTAAAAGTTATGAAATTTCTGTTGCTTATAAGATCAAACAAGCCTATTGCCTTTGCTAGCATTTTTTTATTTTGTTTGTTCTGTGGACATGAAGGTGTATTTGTTTTACTTGACTTTGAAGTACATATTCGAAGAATCCATTTGGAAAAAGGAAGGATGGTGGCCACCCTATTGCTTCTCCTGCAGCAAATGGAGCACCACCAGCTATGACCTACCAGTAACTTGAAGGGGATGTAATCTGTTCCTTAATGCTCGGGCAAATTCTGCTACATGATAGGATGCATCTTGCAGCTGTTGCATGCATCCATTCCATTGTCAGCATCAGCATTAGCATCTTTTTTCATGTGAAAGAATGCACATAGTGGTATCATGAACATACCATTTGTCATGTTATACAAATTATCTGTGTCATGCATTTATCAGCAAGCATGTGTTAATGCCTGGATAAACTTATAGGGGCTTGGATGTTATTACCATTTGTAGAAATTGTGCATTTGTCTGCAGTTATGTTAGAAAATTTGTGCCTAACCACCACATTGACCATCTCTCACATCAACATTAGGTTGCTTATTCAAGTGAACATCTTTCTCTAGTGCCAATATTTCTCCGTTAGGTTCAATTACATTACATCGCTTAACATGTCATTGGAAGGTGACCTGACATTTTAAAACAAGGTTAATTACATTTCATTACCTAACATGGCATCTGAAGGAAATCGTGAGTTTCATTTCATGGCGCACAAATTTATGGTACAAAAGAGCTAGCAAATCACTCCATCGATCATGTTCTAACTAGAGTTGCTTATCATTGCCATTGCCATTGACATTACCACTTTCACTCATCCAATTTAGTCCATAGAATCCATCAGTTAAGCAAAGAACTGATATTGGTGCTTCAACGTTCAGGCCCTTTTAAGCATAATGGTCTGAAGAATGTCAAGCATTGTATTTTGCTGTGATTCATATGCAGGATCTTCTGCATTAAACAACAAAGCTACCATTTGTTTGAGGAGATCAAGTGCTGCTGCTTCAATTTATTTCAGGTAATTGTACTCTCTATTAGATGAGAGAGAATGTTAAATTGACAAACTCCTAGGATTAAACAAATTCGTTGAGTTCAAACTGATGCTGACTTGGGACATGGAATGTTGAATTGGACTGCCATTATGACAGTTAATGGGGTCTTGTATGCTTCAAGCTTGGAGGAACTCCTGGTTCCTTGGTGCGGTTAGATAAATCATTCACTGAAGGTATTATTATAGGGTGAGAAGAGGTAAAATAATGAATAGGGAAGACAGTTTACATATGGTATTGCACTGATTAAGATATTGAACTTAGTCTTTTCTTAAGCGTCCACTCTTGCAATTCTTAATACCCCCGTTATTTTTTAGGTGTTCAAATTAATTATGAGACTGATCCTCATTTTTCATGGTTGGTTGAATTGAAAGCCATTAATGAATGTTCTTGTTATCAAGGTATTTTATTTAATTTTTTGGTTGTTATTTAGAAAGTGGTGGGAAAAATTCAAGCGACACTAGGAAAACTGCATTATGATTTATATTTGTGTAGACCTGAATCCAAATGGAGACAGCATATAAAGTGAGTCCAACAGAAATCAATAAAAAAGGGGTCCTATTTAAGTGAGCTGAAGTATTATTAGTTATTGATGTTGGTTTTAATACACCACATGAAATTTTATGTCCCCATTTGTTCCATTTGTTTATATATGTATATATAAAAACAAATGGGGAACATATAAATATATAGTGAACTGAATTATATATCTTTATAGTGGATCGAACTTGGTGGACCATTTTCTTCAAAAGTAAGAGATGTGTATCATGCATGCAAAGCAAAGGACATGATGTAGTTAATAACAAAGAGACAAATTTGGGTTGGCCCAGAGAGAGTGTGATGTGAGATTATTTGTTTATATATGTATATATAAAAACAAATGGGGAACATATAAATATATAGTGAACTGAATTATATATATTTATAAAGCAGAAAGTCAATTAGGGAAAAGACAAATGTTGTCTACGAACTCGTATAAATACTTTTCTATTTCACTCTCTTAGTTAAACCAAATTTTGTCTCGTTTTTATGCTATTATATCATGTCTTTTGCATGGCAGACATCTCATACCTTTAAAGAAAATGGTCCATATATATATATATATATAAACAAACGGGGATATAAAAAATTTTAAGTAGTATATTAAAACAAATATCAATAACTTATAATAATATCAATAACTTATAATATTTAGGCTTGCATTGAAATATGACTTTCTTTTTTTTTTTTTTTTATAAATTGATTTTATTTGAATTTAATTTATTTGCTGCCTTCATTTGGATTCGGGTTTACATTTAGTGTCTTACTTGGCAAGGGGGGGGTGGCCGGGGGGGGTGGGGTGTGGTGGTGTTTAAAGTGTAAAAGGCTTCAGCCCTGGGTGCGGTGCATCATGATCATACTATGAGCATGGTATCCCATCACATATGTTGTCATGCTACAAAGGCGTTAGTTCATTGCATTAGGCGCATCGGATCTTTTACTCATTTAATAACCAGATTCTTCAAGATTGTTAACATCACTAAATCATGTGAAAATGGTCCCTGACTCAAAATTATGTTCCAAAGCTGCCATATTATTATTATTATTATTATTGATATTTGCTACCATATTATTTCATGTTCTTAGAAGGGGCCTTTTTTTTTTTTTTTTTGGTAAATTAGAATGGGCTAATTTTACAATGTCATCAAAGAATTGCTGTTGTATACAATCTAACCATACGGGAAAATATAAATTTCGAAGTCTCTCACTCATTTTCAGCTGAACAATTATATATTTGAATTATGGACCAAATTTCGCTTTTAAGATTCTTATTTGGACAGGTGATTTATTGATTAATATATGTTGAATGTAATAAAGTTAATGTGAAGCTTGTGTGTTATCTTATTATGTATTAGGTATTTGTCAAAATAGATGAATTTAATAGTTGATAGAAGGAATTGAATTTGTAGCCGTGATAGTCTAAGGCGACCGTGTAAGCGGAACTTCAACTTCGACATGTTATTGAAATATGAATGAAACCTTTAATTATTGTTAAACCAGACAATTGACTTGTCCACTCATGTAGTTAATTTTGCTTTATTGATGTTTATAAGGAGGGAAATGGCGTCGCACAAGTTCAATGTGCTGTAAAATTATGGCTTGAAAGACATGCAACGAAGTAACGAAAATGAAAAAGAAATATATTATCTACCCAAAATATTTTCAAGTGCTTTATGAGTATTGCCAGTCAAAATATGATATGTGTGTGTGTGTGTGTCTATATATATATATAAAAAGATGTTTTAAAATTTTTATTTTTATTTTAGAATATCTAATTACAATCAAATATTTTTAGTTGGGTCCATAATTATGATGGGGTTTATTAGAAATAAATGATTGTAATTTAAGGTTCTGAAATAAATATTCATGTTGGAGATATAAATATGTATATATATATATATATATATTTATCATTACTACTTCTTAACTTTTAAAAGTTAAAAAGTTAAGATGAATTTATCAAAGTCATCCGTTGTATTTTTTTTTTTTTAAATATTTTTTCTCTCCTATTTAATTTATATAAAATGAATGAATTTGATTAGTTCGTTCTAACTTTTTAAATTTAGAACATTCTGATTATAGAAACACTATATATATATATATATATATATATATATGATTTTATTTGAGAGATGAAGGGAGGATGCATGAACAATTTTCCCTATTTTATCTTAAAACTTTACAATACACATTATCATCACCATCATCATCATCATCATATAAATTAGTGAAAGGGAAAGAGAAGTTAAAAAAGAGACATCCGAACTATAGGGTAGGCATCCCTTAAAAGCAGGTCAAGCAACCTCTAATCCAAAATATATTAAAAAAAGAAAGAAAAGAAAATACAAAGAATTAAAAGAACAAGCAACAAAAATAATAACAATATTATGCCAAAACCAAGAGAAAAATCTTTCATGAGACTATCTCACGACTGATGTAGTGTAACAGATAAATGAAATGGTATCATTTTACTTTTTTCTCTTTTCATCGGTCTTGTATTTTTTTCTCAAGTCTATCGTACCACATCAGTCGTGAGACAGTTCCATAATAAATTATTTTTTTCCAAAAAACCAGAGATAGAAACATATAGTTTTGCCTTATTATTAAAAACTCAAAGGTTAAAAAACTCCAAAGAGGAAATATAATACAAGACTTTGCAAAAGAAACTATCTAAAACAATAATGGCCAAGGTCACGAAAATCTTTAGAAACAATTGTTCAACACCAAACAAAAACCACCGTAGAGCAAAAAGCGAGATAGTCTGCAGCCTGATTTCCTTCTCTGTAAATATGGGACACTTGGAAATTCATTGAAGAGGTAAGATGCAAAGCTTTTAACCAACGACTATAATGATTCGAAGGGACCCCAATAGAACGATTAAAAAGAAATTGAACCACATAAGAAGAATCAGACACCAACCATAAATTTTTCCAACTGCAGCCTCAATGGCAAGAATGACACCCATTAATTCCACCTCAAAAGCAAAACCAACTCCAAAGCGGAACGCAAAATAGTCTAGCACAAAGACGGGAGTTTCTAAATATACCACACGCCCAAACCATACCTGGTTGACGTTTTGTGCTACCATCAATGTTCACTTTAACCCAACCTGGAGGAGAAGTTTCCCACTTGACTCGAACAGCCGCAAGAGTCTTAGCAGGCCTGCGAGGAAGCGACAACCAAAAGCAAAAGCTTTCAATCGATCAAAGTTAAACATAGGAGCAGTTTCAAAGTTGTGGTTCATGCTTTGCAAACACGCCATAATGGATGCAGAAGAGGAATCAATTGAGGCTCTGATATTGTTGAAAACTACATCATTTCTTGACTTCCAAACAGACTAGATCATGAATATAAATGCAAGACAGATGCCAGATGGACGTAATGTATTTGCTTCGAGAGACCTGCATGGCTTGAAAAAAAAAATGTAAGAAAAACCATATGAAAGATCCAAGGATATCTCAAAAGACTTGAAAAAGCTTAGTCCAAACATGTTTGGCAAACCCGCAACTAGTGAACATATGGTTAATACTTTCCGCTTCTCGCAAACAAAAAGGACATGGACAAAGGGTAATGGGGGCTAGAGCCTACCCCAGCTCACCTAAAAAAAAATTGATATTACATGTATTTTAAATTTTATGAATATGCATATATATTTTGTTTATTAAATCTTGTGAAATAAAAAAATTACATATTTATTTCAAACCTATTATATGTATTTTTTTATTTACATTTATATTTCTATTCTAATATTACATGTATAATAATTTTGTTTCATACGTTAAATGTGAAATTTTACTTACATTTTCCATATTTTACTTTTTTTTTTAAACCACAAGTAGAATATATTATTTAAATTTAATATCTTCAGTGTTTCTTTTCTATGCCCTTTAATTTGAAATGTGGTAGTAATTATGAATTATGATTATCAAAATATAGATTATGTATGTTTAAAGAAAGATTGTTGATGTTATAATATTAGCTATAATTTATATTTGATAAATTTTATTATTTAAATATTTGTTTAGTCTTTTTATTTTTATTTTTGTTAACGTGTTTATTTATAATATAAATTTTGAGACATAAAATTTATTATATCTTCTTTAATTAGGTATACCTATATTTTATAATTTGTAAAATGTTTTCATACCGTCGGAGTTTCTTTAAAAAACTTACTCTAGCACAACCTAATATAGAATCCTGACTACTATCCTGAAGAAGAACAGCCTGAAATCAACCATACAACGTAGGTAGCCTGCCATGTATCACCCTCCAAATCAACATTGATTTCCTTAAAGGAATGAAAGGAGCCCAAATCCATTTGATCCGCCTTCAAGAGACATTCGGAGGAGAATGTTTGAATTTCCAGTAGGCCAACTTAGAGGTAACCGTACCATGGACTGATTTGCACGAAACAAGTCTGTCCTCCTGCACAATATTCCTGAAGTTATCTAATAACAGATCTGGCAGCCGCCACTCATTATCGTGATAATACTTGGAAACTACATCACCATGCAGCTGACCATGCATCCAAAAGAGAGCTGTCCATCTTATCCGCAATCACATAACCCAACCAATTGTCAAACCAACAGGAAACCACAGAATTATCTCCAATTAACTAACGAGAATCCTAGCGAAGATTTGTGTAGTGAAGCTTCAAACCAGCCCATATTGACGAAGCAACATAAGATCCTCTTAACATGCCATCTCATTTGAGATATCTCTGCCTAAGGAACTGAAAAAACGTTGAAGAACTCATCATAAAATTCCAGGTAAAACGGAACAGCAAGGACACTGTAACCAACATTTTCTTCAAAATGTCTCCCGTCCACGAGAAATTTTTAATGAGTCTTCAGCTTACAGAGAATGGAAAGTGGCTGTTGGAAAACCATGAACGCGTGAATAAAAGAACTCAAAATCACCGAGTTAATAAGAGTTAATCTTCCTACCATAGAAAGTGTATTCCCTTTCCAATGTGAGAAGTTAGAAAGAATTTTATCCGCCATAGGTTGAAAATGAATACGATGAGGCTTACCAAAAACAAAATCAAAAACAAAAACAAAAACGAAAAAAACACACACACACACACACAAAGGAGCACCAAGATAAGTAAACGGGAGACAGCCGAGACGCATGTTGAGTTGATTTATTATCCTGTTTTGACGAGAGATTTTGCCTAGGTTAACTATTTGTCCTGAGATAGCAAGCATACTTTAAGAAAATCTCCTTCAATGTGTTGCAATTTGCAGCGGTTGCGCGGCAAATGATAACAATGTCATCCGCATTAAAAAGATGGGAAGGACCCATCATTCCTCTAATAGAGCTGTAGCTCTTCAGATAAAATCTTGAAAATAATCATGTGACTCAAAAGTTCCTTTACAAGGCAAAAAAGTAGAGGAGAAAGAGGATCCCCAGCCGAACTCCTCTAGAGCAGCTGAAATAACCATGAGGAATACCATAAAAAAGGATGGAGATTCTAGCCGAATAAAGAATGGTTTTTACCCATCCAACGAAAACCTTTGCGAATCCAAAAACCTGAAGAACCTCAAGCAAGAAATCCCAAATGATGGTGTTGAAAGCTTTGCGGATGTCAATCTTCAAAGCCATAAATATTACCCCCATAACACTTCTTATTGAGACAACCTTATCGGAAGCCAAAGCTATAAAGTCATGAATATGACAGCCTTTGATAAACCCAAACTGATTTTCTGACATAATAGAAGCTATGAAAGAACCCTACCCTGTAGCAAGAATCTTGGTGATAATTTTAAAAATAAAATTACTCAACATAATTGGACAATATTGATCCATTGAAATAGCTTCTTCAGCTTTGGGAATGCGAATCATGAAATTCGAATTCAGATTTGGGAGGAGGTTTTAAAAAAATCTGAAATAGGGAGCTCATGTAAAGCAAACAAATTTTTGTAAAATTATGGAACATGATCTTTGAATACATTTGCCATCTACAACCAAAGAGTCATCAATTTTGAGCACGGTGATTGATTTTTTCGTGCGTCTCAGTTGTGTCATTGCATGAAAAAAAGCAGTGTTACGCATTATAGAATTCGTTTTCTTAATTTTATTGCTAGAGTGGTTGCATGTACTGGATTATTAAAGGCCATTTATATATAAAGATAATTTTTGGGTATTTCTTGTTTGGAAGAAATTAAAAGCCTTTGAATTGATTTTATTGATATTGTTTGCAAGGAATTTGCAGGGGAGAGTCGGGCAATCTTACAATTAATATTCTTTAAAAACAGATTATTTATTGATTTTATTGGAATACAATTATATAATCCTTCACATCATAAGAAAACAAGTACCATGTTCTGAGTTTGCTCTAAGAACAAACCAATTTTGATAATATTTGAGTGAAGTTATTGGTTTCCTCATGAAACACAGACTGCGATCAGGGCGGAACTAAGAGATTAATATTATTATTTTTTTTTGGGGGACGGGATATGATGATTACAAAGCATGTGATAACAAAGTAAGTATGTGAATTCCTTATATAATATGATGATAATAAAGTAAATATGTGAGTTTTTATAAGAGAACAAATTAAATGTGTCTCATAACTTAAAAGTTACAATTAATAAAAATCTCAAATTAACATGTGTTAGAGTTTCATATGAAAAATCAAAATTAGAATAATACATAATAGCCCTAATAGAATATTTAGCTTTTTTTATGATTTTGTGTCACAAACAATTTTAAGTCCTTTAACTAATCCTATAAACCATGTAGGAATAAAAAGTTAAAATAGAAAAAGAGAAATTGCAGTAGATATTGCCTAAAGATTTCAATCAAAATCAATTGCTTAGTTGTTAATACAAAGAAAGATGAGTATATCTTGATAAAAAGTAGGAACCAATAATATTTAAATAGATATTTTTTAATTTACTTGAATATGAGATACAAAACATAAAAAATATTAAGTTGATATTAGAATAAAATACATATCTTAAAATACTTATTTCATCAGAAAAGTGCTAAAATTTACAAGACTATATTATTTTAAATTAATTATCCAAATTTAATTAATAAGTGTTACATATATATATATATATATATATAAATATGTTAAAATTTCTGGAGGGGCCAGGGTCCCCCCAGCCTCCACTATCTTTTACCCCTGAGTCCGATGTCAATTAGGCTTATAAGTTTTAGGAAAGTTATCTAAAAACTCTAACTTTTCTACCATAAATAGTTATTTCTCTCACATTATTTGTTTCTCTCACATTATTTGGGACCAAAACTTATGTGAATAAAGCTTTTGTGAGAGCTTGGAGGGATGAGTTTCTCTTCTTTAATCTAGATTATTTATGTGAGAGTTTGCATTACTTCTAAGTTCACATATTGTGTGTTCATGAAATACATTAGTTTTGATTGCCTACATATTTATGTGTGTGTTCGTAAAGCTTAATTAGTTTGATCATCTTGCAACCTTGCTTTCTTGGGGGTGTCAAGGAGTGAGGAGAGTTTATGTCACTTGTGTATCAGTCAAGGAGATGAATTCGGATTTTGCAAAAGATCAAGAAGATAGAGGGAGTTATCACCCTAGTTCATGAAGAATGAGATCAGCTAATAGTTAGGTAAAGATTAGATACCTAAGCAAAATGGTTGCTATGTAAATTATTTGTAACTCATCTTTGATTAGTGGAGTTTTGTTTGAAAGTAGCTAAAAAGGGTTATAGTCCCGTGATTTTACCTTTTAGGGTTTTACACATAAAAATTGTTGTGCATTATTTTTCTTTCTTCTCTCTCTTATTTTTGCGATTGATTTTTCTGTTGCATTAACTTTGATAAAAGAGAAAAATAGTAATAACCTATTCAACCCACTAGGCTATTCCTATTGTTTATTTTGGACTATCACTAAGTGTGTGATCCTAGATGAAAAAAAGAGATCCAATTTAATTATAGAGATTTGATAATATCTTTCGAAGTAACTTCTTCTTTCTTGCAAGGATAGCTTAATCTATGAATATGAGTTTCCAATAAAAATATTAGAAACAATTATAGATACAAGCAAAAAGCATTTTGTTACAAAATTCCTAACCTAAATTAATTGTAAAATAAATTAGCTATTAATTATTACCAGTAACATTTAGTGCTGATTATACTCCAAAAAAAAAAAAAAAAAATCCATTTAGTGCTGATTATAAGTTTATAATTATGACAAGGGTAGTTTTTCCGCAATGACAAAGCAATTTTAGGAGAACATAAAATCTACTATATATAATGGTTAATGAATTAAGGGTTAATTATACAAGTTGCTTCTATAATACAAAAAATTCTAATTAATTTTTGTTCTGTAACTATTATCATATCAAATAACAAAGAGTGACCATGTAAACTTGCGTTCAGGAGCTAAACTTCTATTTTATTTTATTTTTATTTTTAACGAGAAAAACTAAGTAGCATTGAACAATTGGGAAAATGAAAGCTTCGATTTACAGACATACCTCATTTCATGCTTGTATTTTTGTATTTAAATTCAAAATTCCCATCCTAACTCAAGTTTAAAGAAAAAAAATCCAAAAAATATATGCACATTATGACTTTATTTCAGAGATGCAGTGAGGATGCATGTAATTGTGAGCGTATCTCCTAGTTTGCCTCCTCAACAGCAGAGTCACCAGCAGCAGCCTTGTGATTATCAGCTGCATCAACTAGCCAATAACTCTGATCATGTGCGGGCTGGTCTAGTTAGCCATCATACTCAGCAGCCACAATATCCTAATGATCAGAAGCATCAGAAGCATCATCTTGATAATCAGCTAGTAACTAGCATTGCCTACTTAAGCTCTAAGTCAGATTACTTGTAATGCAAGTAATCTGAAAACTAGTTTAAGCTATTACTGGTGAGTCAAGGATTAATGAGCTGGCATATTTTATGTTGTATATCAATTGCTAGCATTGTTTCAGTTAGTCTTGGAGGGCTAAGATTAACTCTGATAGTTCTATATAAATGTTGGTTTTGTTTTGATCATTAATCAATGAAAACCAGAAACATTTTCCCTCCATTCTCGACTCAAATCTCTCTCACCATTGAAGCTCCAATAGAGCTTTGTTTGAGTTCCTTGAAAGTTCACAGTAATTATGATTCCCTATTTTATCTTAATATTTGACAAGGCGCCTTATAGAATTTTTACACACGCGCGTGCATGCTAACAAATGACTCATATTACCATTTTCTTTTCAACTCTTACCACCTCGATATTACCAACTACAAATTTTTTTAGCCTGCTTTGGTGCATATGTGAAGGAAAGAGACAGAAAGAAAGAGAGAGGGAGAGAGAGACTTGCAAGAGCAGACATGTCAAACAGTTCAGCTCGTTTTCAAGCAATGGACCCTTTGGCAGTTCCTCCCCTGAGCGTGGTGACTGCTAGGCAAAGGTCAGGAGGACAGAGATCTGATGGAACAGATGGTAAAGCATTTGGGCTGCCACGCGAATGGACTGTAGAGACTAAGCCTCGCACTAATGAAGGCTACCAAGGAGTTGTAGATCGGATAATTTCACAATTCAATTTCCTTTGATGAACTGATTTTTATTTGCATGTCCTGACATGGTATTTGATATAAGCTACAAATTAATTTACATATGCAAGTAGTTTTTGAAGTGAAGTTCCTGATTTTGTATGTTCATCTCAGATTTGTGATGGTTGATTGTGTTGGCTTTTGTTCATGGCTTTTACTTGGTTATTACCTTACAGTTTATTTAGGACAATTGATTGTGTTCCAAAATGGCTTGTTTTAGAACTTAAGATCTTAGTGAATAACATAATCAATGATCTAATGTTCATCATATAGGTTGATGAAGTTGTTCATGAGGGATGTATCTCGTTTCTCTAAGTAACAAATTTCTAGTTTGTTTCGACTTTTGAACCCTTGTTTGGTGTGCAAGTAGGTGATTCTCTTTTGTACTTCCCTCTACTTAATTTGAGAAAAATAATCTGAATTACGAAATTGAAAATCGTGCATGATGACATTAGATAAGGTGGGCATGTTATGCACACTACCTTGACGATATTTTATCTACCTATCCTCTTTGGCCATCTAGTCTACTCAAATCTTTTTCTAACTTTATAAAAACTTCATGTGTGTAGGCTTCTCCAAATTCAATTGAAAGAACTATAAAGAGAACAAGGGATGTGTATATTTTGACTTTACAGACCGCCCAACATTGTTCACATTGATTAGCTAACCGAGATGAACGAATTGGATCCTTTTATGGAAGACCTACGTGTGCAAGAGATAATCACGCGTTTTTGGGAAGATACCTAGGTGTCCAAATAATGCATAATGTTTTTTATACACGACGGATTATACTAGGTTTTGTTTTTGAAATATGTTCTTTCTCTTGTAAACGTGAAAACATATATGAATCTCATTTTCAAAAATTGTTGACATTACATTTGGACCGTTAGCTAAAACATCGAGTTTTTGGCCTTACCTTTGGAGGGGTGTGATGAAGGCTGAGTGCTACAGTATCCTCTTTAAATATTAAAGTGTCGCAGGGTTTGAATAAGTAATTTTATAGGTGTTTTGGTCAATGCTACAGTATTCTTCTTGAACCGCAAGGTGGTGTCCTAAGGTTTGAACCAATAACTTTATTATAGGTGTTTTAATCAGTGCTATGGTATCTTCCTTGAATTGCATGGTGGCATCCCGAGATTTGAACTGCTAACCTTATAGATGGTTTGGTGACCAAAACACCTATAAGATTATTGAGTTAAACGATGGGACACTACCTTGCGGTTCAAGAAGGACAGGATAGCACATAAAAATGAAAACCTATGAACGACTGTAAATTGATTTAAACATGTAATCATCGGGAAGTGCAATGTGACCAAACTTGCTGGTAGGTCATATTTGTATGGGGTGTAAGAGGGTTTTGGAAAATGAAAAATTCATGCAAGCAGTTTGAAAATATCGTAGAAAACGAGGTTTGTTGTGTTACCACTAACATCCATTTCTCGGGCTCGTATGTTTCTGGTTGGATCAACAGGCTTTGAGATGATGTAAAGCTTCGAAATATTGAATAGCTTCTCTCGGCGCTTCATCAATTTTGTTTTGGCAACACTCTATTTATGCTTCATCCCTTCTTGATATTAAGATTGCAATGTTACATGCAGTCATTGCATAACTAAAGCCGTTCTCTTCGTGAAATCGCATATTGTGTATGAAGACCAAGGGTAATCCTACACTCACAACAACAACAACAACAACAACAACAACAAAAAGGGTATAGCTTTCGGGGCTTTGATTGCCTTCTTCGAATGGCCTCAACATATCTCACAACGAACGAAGTTTACAACTGCAATGTTTGATCAAGAAGCGATTTAAATTACATCTTTGTTGAATATGTTTGACATGAAAATAAAAATGAAATTAACTAGATCTCCATCTCAACAATAAACCCTTACTATAACTTCCGATTTCGATGATGATCATGCTTTATGGGTTGAAATAAGAACCTAAATCAGAATGCAGTATCATATTTACCATGAGTGCATTGCCGACACTGAAGTTTCCAATCCATGTATCTCTCCATGACTTTGAGCTATAGTTATTTATTGAACTCCCGGACTCATGTATTATACATCCTGCTGAAGCAAGCGTATAGTTGTTATCATAGTACATTCCATTGTTAGATTGGCTAGTAAGCATCTTATAATGCATGTTTGAACGACGGAAACTTCAATGAAGAAAGATGACCAACCACATGCATTATATACATATACACACATATATATATATATATATTAATTTACCTACTCGAGTTGGAATCCGTACAAAGCGTACTGTTTGGGAATTTTAAAAGGCATTTCAATGTCCCCAACTGCTGCTACATTTTTTATATTTCTCACTGATTTGCAAATTAAGGGGCTGCAAAGTTTTGTAAGGTATATAACTTCATTTGGTGATATTGAAAGCCTTTCAAACATATGTATCAATAATGCAAAATAACTGTCACACAATCAAACAAATGCGGTTGAAGACATGCGTCCTGAATATTCACATACGAACAGCACGCACATGTATAACGTCATGCCTGAAATGTTTAGCCACTTGGATAACCGAGCAGAAAAATAAAGATACGATGACTGCTATGCTTGATAATGCATATTGGAAATAGTTGACCTGCCAAATTAAAATATAAAAGGACTGACTCTAAATCTCATTTTCAAAATACGGAAAGACGTATGGAAATAATAAAAAGAATGTAAGGAACCCCATATAAGGATGTAAGTGTCTCATTATGCATAATAATGTCTCTCGAACAATGCGTATACCATGATTTAGACTTTAATATAAATTAAATATTGATCAACCACTTTATGGAAAGAGGAGCTGGGATGGGGTGTGAAGGTACAAACTTATCAGGTTAGGAGAAGGATTAGGGGAAGTTCTTTGTCAGTATTTTGATGGTTGAATTTCCAGTCCTTTCCACTTTATGCGTTTCCATTAAGAGAGGAACTTATTAGAGTCATAAATATATTGATCTACAGTATATATCCAAGGGAATCTTGAGCCAAAGAAAAATCTTCGAGCAAGATTTTTCAATTCACTATTAATATTATTATTATTTTTGTTCTTGAAAGTCAAAATATTTATGGTAAAATAAAATAAGTTATTTGTTTGTTTTCGAACCCTAATACTTTTAGCTTTGTGATTTCTTTTATTTATATCGAACACTGGTACGGCTTTAGATGATAACATATGAAAGAGGTTATTATTAATTTGTAATTATCATTGTCTTGCACTGGCCGGCTTTGTTAAAAAGACTTAGAGAGTTCGTCTTTCGTAGACTCATGTTAATTTCTTAGGTCAGAAGTGTTAGTTCGCTGTTTACTCTTAATTTTTGACTACATCACTTTTCTAGTATTGAAAACAAATCCTTTTCTTAAAAAAAAGAAAAAAAAAAAAAAAAGAAGAAAACAAGATAATACCCAATGTAGGGTCGAGAAAACATCCACAGTTAGAGATTATTACCAACACACAATCAACATTCAGTTACTCTTATCAATTGAAATATTCACCCTTTTTAAACGTATAAATTCAAAATTACAGCAGCAAATTTTATCAAAACTTCAATGCATTGATTAAAACGATGTCAGTGATAATATAACAACCTTCTCCACTTGCCCATTCTAGTTTTTATTGTTCTGAGGTCATTGCCAACCAATTGTTTGTCAGAGGTAATTTTTGGTTTCCCATCTATCATATTTTCTCCATTTGGCTATTCTAGCTTTTGCTGAGGAGCCAGAAAACAAATGGGTTTAATTGCACAAGGAGGAGATGATAAACCACTCCATAATTTTGTCTTCGCAACTCACGCAAACAAACTTTTACCATTCAGAGCGAGCTTAATAGTAAACTAGTTTATATCTCATGATGGCTGCACGAATTGTTTAAGAGCTTAATAATAGACTAGGTTATATCTCATGGTGGCTGTGCAAATTGTTTAAGTGACCAAAATTTATAGCAATCTATGCGTTTGATTATGAATGTGCTTTTAGATTTACAGGACAAAGAATGTATTTCCAAAACAACAACTAGTATGGTCTGATATCGATTCAAAACATTATGCATTATTTCGACAACTGATGGCGATAAAGGCATCTTCCCAGAAATGCCTGATTAGCTCTTGCACACGTATGTCTCCCATAAAAGGATCCAATTCGTTCTTCTCGGTTGCGCTGACCAATGTGACTGATGTTAGGCAGTCTGCAAAGTCATAATATTTACATCCTCTGATTCTCTTTATAGCTTTTTCAAATGAACTTGACGAAGCCTACGCACATGAAGTTTTTATAAGGTTAGAAAATGATGTCAAGTGGGCTAAATGGCCGGATTTTAATGCAATAAGTGCAAGCTCTTGATTGTACTAACGAAGAGAAACTAATAAACAATAAGATAGATTTAATTTGGAAACATACCTTGGAATCGTCAATATTGAATTCTCCATGTGTTTGTTGAATATCTTTTGATGTATCATCAACACATAGATTCAGTTCCAAATGTCTTTTTACAGCCTTCAATGACCTGAATCTTTTATTGGTTCCAGACTCAAAAAAGTACTGCTCGAATCGGAAACAACAAGAAGTTACCTATAAGACTTTTGGATACACAGCTACGCATATATAATAACTCATAAACTAAGAAAAATAATTTATAGTTGCTCAAATTAAAGGAAAACTGAAGAAGACAAGTATCCCAAGGAAAATTAGGAATACAAGTTCGTGTGCCCAAAGAGGATAGGTAGATAAAACGTCGTCAAGGTAATGCATAGCATTCCCATCTTAGCTAACATCATTATTCAAGATTTTGTTTCGTAATTCAAATTACTTTTCCAAACTAAGTAGGCGGAACGTATAAAAGTGACCTTTTACGCCCCAAACAATGGTTTAAAAGCCCAAACAAACTACATCCCTCATGAACAACTTTGTCATCCTATAGTTTTGAATGACGAACATAAGATCATAAATTATGTTATTCATTATGATCTTAAGTTTTTAGATAAATCATCTTGGAGCCCAGTCAATTGTCCTAAGCAAACCGTAAGGTAATTATAACCAAGTAAAGGCCATGAACAAAAGCCAAACAGAATCAACCATTACAAATCTGAGTTATTGTATTTTACGAAATATAAGTGGATAACTGATCTAAATCAGAAACTCAACTTTGAAAACTGCTTCAGGGGTAAATTTATTTGTAGTTTATATCATATACCATGTTAGGATGTGCAAATGAAAAATTAATTAATGGGAAAAATACAAAAATCCCTTGAAATGGTAAGTAATCTTATTTTATCTCAACTTTTTAAAATATTAAAAAAAAAAAATCACCCCTATCATTAGCCAAAAGCAATTTCTATGAAAAATTTTAGTGATTTTGTGAAAAAACGATGCAAGATCAAAATGTCCTTACTATATTGTAAAATTAAAAAATTGAAAACAAAACAAATAGTGAATTACTAAACTATCCTTTCATAACCAAAATAAAAAAATTAAAAAAATAAATAAAAATAAAATTTTTTAAAATTTACAATTAAATTTTACATAAAAATAAATAAATAAATAAATAAATTCATCTTATAATGAAATTGTTATGTGGAGATTAATTTCATCTTATGATGAAATTGTTATGTGGAGATTAATTTGAAAATTTTAACTTTCTCTAGAAACAAACACACCCCGTTTATTCAAGAATAAAATCTTTGCTCTCAAACTCCAGTTTTCCCAACAACAAAACATAGAGTAAAAACATATCAAATTAACAATATTCTTTGTTCAAAAACAAACAAACCTTATTTATTTTGCCAACTTAAAATTTTCCCCGAAAACGAAAACACCCATTTGTTAAAAAAAAAAAAAAAAACACAATCTTTGCATTCAAATTCCAATTTCCCCAACAAAAAAGCACCCCCTTTTGAATAAAAGTAATTCCCCACATAACAATTTCATCAACAAGTGTAAAAAAAAGCCCCCCCCACCCCCCACCCCCCCCCCCCCCCCCCCCCCCCCCAAAAAAAAAAAAACCCTAACCCAAGTGTTAAAAAGAGAAATAATTTCTTAGTAGTAACCCAAGTGTTAACAAGAGAAATAATTTCTTAGTAGTATATTGTGTTTCTTGATTCTTTTTGTTTCCAATTCCATTCATAGTATCTCATACTTCAATTCAAATGATGAAAGCCCCTATAGATGGTCACATTTACCAATAACAAACTCACTTCTAATGGAAAAATAAAAACCAAAAATAGCAATCTCAAAAGCACTTCTTCCTATGCAAAAAAAAAAAAAAAAAAAAAACTACATATACATTAAGCATATGAGAGCAACTGCACAACAGATCCTTCACAATCTAAATTCTAAACTCAAACAAACAAACAAACAAACAAAACATAACCATATCCAAACTCCAACAAACAATAAAGAGAACAACAACCAAGTAGAACCCCACGTTTTTGACAAAGCAAGTGGGGTCGACAGGAAAAAGGGTGGCGTGGATGGCAATGAAACCAATGAGGAAGATGGAGATGAACGCACTAGTGGAGAGGATGGTGGTGAAGCTAGTATGGTAGTGGCTGGAGCAAAGGGAGAGGAGGGAGGAGAAGATGTCAGGCGAGCCATTACTAAGGGCAAGGAGGGTGGCCATGACCATAGAGAGAGAGAGAGGTAAAGGAAGGAGGAGAGAAAAGGAGAGGAGGGTGGTGATGAGGAAGAAGTGGAGGGAAGCGGTAGAGAGTAAGAGGTGGAAGAGGTGGAGAAATGTTAGGTTTTGATGGTGGGTGGGTGGTGATAAAGTTAAATGGTGATGGTGATGGTGGTTGGATAAGATAGAGAGAGAGAGAGAGAGAGAGAGAGAGAGAGAGAGTAATGGTGATGGAAGAGAGTAGTGGTGGTTGGGTAAGATGATAGATGACTTTTGTTTCAATTTTTTAAAAATTTAATTTATTTATTTTTAATTCACCCTAACAGTCCTAATGCATATATGTAAAGACATTGACAATTATAGATTCAAAATTAATAGATCTGTTAGTTTATTTACAGATTTACTATATCGTTTAATGATTGAGCTGTTTTAACTATTATTTTCAATTTAAGGGATAAAATGATAATAACCCAAAATCAATTAAGCAAGGGAAATTGAGTGATGAAAATACCCAATCTACAATTCCTTGGTAACCTTCATTAGAGCGAGGCTGAGTCTCTACTATCCATCTGTTTGGTAGTCTAAATGCTTTACCATTTATTCAATCTGACACTATAAGAAATTTTGCTTACAACAATGTTTGAAAGGCAACATGCATCAGTTTTACGTTGCCATAGGTCAGCTATGACAATGTGCAAGGGCCGTACATTGCAGAAGCCATCTACGACAATGTGCAATTGTACGTTGCCGAAAGTAAGTGACATATAGCAACATGTAGAGCCATGCATGTTACCAAAAATCTATCTTTTGGCAACGTGCAAGGCTGCACATTATGAAAACCTAACTTTTAGCAATATGCATTGTCGCACATTGCCAAAAACCAATAGTCTGCAAGTTGCCAAAAATTTACCTTTTGACAACGTGCAACCTTGCATGTTGTCAAAAACCTAACTTTTGGCAATGTGCATGACTGAATGTTGGCAAAAACCAATATTTTGGCAACATGCACTGCTACACGTTGCCAAAAATTCACATTTTGGCAATTTGCACTGCTGCATGTTGTTAGAAACCCAACTTTTGGCAACGTGTATAGCTGCACGTTGCCAAAAACCCATATTATGGCAATGTGCATGGTTGTAGGTTGCCCAAACTTACCTTTCGACAACGTGCTAGGTTACGCGTTGCTAAAAACCTATCTTTTAAATTAATATAAATGAATTTAATTTTAAATTTAATTTTATTTAATATCGTAATGACTAATCACATGCTATCTTAAACATAAAAAGATAATTATTTTTTGATTTAAATACAAATTACTTACCTAAGGTGTAACATTTTTAAATTGATAAAAATAATTTCAATTTTGAAATTAATTTTATTTAATATCATAATTAAAATGTAATGATTATACATCAGTATGTTATCTGAAATAACAAGTATAATGATGTGTTTACTTTACTTGAAGGAATCAGAATAGGAATCAGATTTGAAGTCGGAATAACGTGAAATCGAAATGATATGTATTAGAAGCAGAATAAGTTATTTACTTCAACTATAAGAATCTACAGAATCAAAATCAGCAGTATTTTCATTAAGCTATTTGCTTTAGAATTTGAATGAATTAATTACAAGTTACAAAAATACCGTTGATTAAATTTATGGATTAATTACAATATGCAAAATAATATTTAAGATATAGTGCCATATTTTTGTCATATAACTCGTTATAATAAGTTTTTTTTTTTTTTTTTAAATGAACCTTTTTAAGAATATTATTATAAGTGTAGGATAAAAATTATGAATTAATTACAATATGTATATTGTCGGTTGGGTTAATCGGGGGTAGATCAGGGCAAGCTTTCTTTATTGACCACTTGAAAAATGAATAAAAATAATTTAATCAATTCCCTTAGTTTCCAAATTTGATTGATTGTTGAATCATGTTATATTCTACATGCCAATACTTTTTTTTTTCCCTGTATTTGATGATTGTATCTTTGATTTTTTGTCTCATTGTTTACATAATTAGAAATTCTTATACTAATAATTTATCTAATTAAAACATTTGGAAATATGTTACTTAGAGATTATTTTGAGATTATTCAAATAAATTATTTTGGATCAAGGAGAATATAATTTAATTCATATTTTGTGAAATACAAGGTAAAGTATCTTTGATGTTTTGTCTCATTTTTTAATTTTTCAATTATTTTAATTTTATTTTGATTTTTCATTTGTGTCTCTATTGTTTGCGGTTCATAACCTTATATCCAAAAAGATTAGATATTCATTCAAGAAATAAAAAATATATCATAGCTTTTGTTTTAATTTTTAAATAATGTGATAATTGCTTTGTATTATAATATTTATTATAAATTAATGTAAATAATTTTATAATTTAAAGTTAAAAAAAATTAACAATCACTTTCAAAGAATCACAACAATTTTTTTTTTCTGAAAGGTTTTTTTTGGAATGTGTTTAAATATCAATTCTTTACTAAATATTAAGATACTTAATTTCTTCTATCCCCCACACAAAAAAACAAAGGAATCTTTTATTTATAAAACAATTGTTTTTCTAATGTTAGGAATGAATTTAATCAATATAGTTGAAAATTGTAGATTTGTATCAATATTTATAAAAAAAATAAAAAATAAAAACACACACAAGGTCTAATTTAAAGTAGTTATAAGTTTGTAGAGAGAAATATATTAGTATTTTAGAATTTCACTCAAAACTTAAATGATTAGTATAATAATATTTATGATAAGAGTTTAAATTATTAATATTTATGAGCAGTATTTTTTCCCTATTGTGAAGGTAGATTTTCTCAATATTATAAAAATAGATTTTCAAACTGCACATATAATATTTAATCTCAATAAATCTCATGTTATTGTTTTGCAATCACCTTATAATTATGTACAAAATAGACAACTTTAGAAACTATAAATCAGATTCAAACATAGTTTTTATTATAGCCGATATTCGAAAAATACTTTAGAAACAAAAAAAAAAAAAAAAAAAAAATCAGATTGCAATAGATTTTATAATAGTCAAAGTTTAGAAAAGTCATATTCAAAATAATAAAAAAATGTTTAGGTAAGTCCAAGTCCAGTCAATATTTCTATATGGAGTACTATCAATTTTCACATAAAAAGTTATTGATCTTTCAAAAGAAAAAAGAAAAAATTAAAAAAATAATGCAAGATACTGACAAAGCGGTGCTGAGATTGTTTGACTTGGTGGGAATTTCATTTTTTAGCTCATTTCTAAATGTTGGAGGGCGGGTTTCAAAGAGTTAAAATATTAAAAAAATAAAAAAGTCTAAGAGATTAGCTTACAACCATTCGTTTCCTCTCTCACAACCACTCCCCTTCTCCAAAGTTTGCATTTGGACACACCCTTCCCCTTATTGTGCCTGTCATTGTCGTGCTGCTCAAATGGATTTTATTTGTGGTGCTTCTAAAAAATAGTAAGATCCATGATTTTCATCTTTAGTTTACCTCTCAAATAGCTTTTATTTGTGAACTTTTGAGCTTTTGGTCTGTCAAATGGGATTTTTAAGGATGTGAAATGCCTTCATTTATGTTGCACAACGTCATTAACTCTTTCTCTCCCTTTAGGGGTGGTCCCTGAAAACTTTTGGTTGAATGTTATTGTTGTGTTGTTTTATTTATGTATAAGAATATCTTTGGGGGTGTTTTGATTTGCGTTGTTTTATTTGGATAAAATTGCAAAAATTCGAGTCGAATCTTTTTCCAAAACTTGAAAACACTTCCTTAAGGAAGGATATTTTGGCTGTGCTTAACTGATAATTTTTTTTTTTATCAAACTGCTTTTGTGTTATGATTCACTTTATTGTTGTTGTGTGTTTGTGCAGGGAAAGTTGAGTACTTTGGCTGGGCAGTGTTTATATTGCTGTTCTCAGAGAGATCCAGACATGTTCTTAGCGTATATATATAATACTATTCAAACTTTCATATTTATATTGTTTTCACTATGTTATTGCTATTTGATATTGTTTAGTATTTGACTAAGAAAAACCACATTCAATAGGACATGTTATATAAAGCCATTTATGTATGTAGGTTCCAAAGCCACATTCTTTTTCTACTATCATTGTGTTCACTTTAACTATCTATTATTCTAACTTTAGATAGTACTATTCAAATTCCAAACTAATTGAAAGTGCCTTTTATTTATTCTTTTTTTGCTTTGACTAAAAGTGGGATTCCAACAAAATGATTGTCATAAAATTGTTAAGCCTAACTACACATTGGTTGGTTATTCAACACTGTTATTATAATAAAACATAGGAGACTTCATGATACTGAAAATAAAAAATAAAACTAAAAAAAGAAAACAAATTTGTTTAAAAGCAGATAATATATGTATAAGGACTTGCAATTGATATGAGCTGTTTATTGAAACGTAGATTTGTAAACAAAAAACCTTAACCCAACTCTACCAAGTTACAAGTTAAATAGCGTAATTTAAACTAATTCAAGTAACCCATAAAAACAATACTTCAACTAACACTAGCACAATTATACAACTAAGCACATATACACGTAAAAGAAGAGGAATAAGGTACCGTTATATCTACACTTCGTGAGAACAACAACAAGATAGGCTAAGGAAACAACATTAGCATCAATGGCAAGAATCTACATGCCTATAAGATTAAACACTATCTTTTCCCCTTTGTTTTTGAGTTCGAGTACCAATTATTTGAAGGGATGTCAGTTTTTTCCATATTAAACTAAATACCAAGTAGTGGATCTAATTTCTTAGAAAAATCTAGTGAGTAAAATCAAAGAATTAGAGTATGGATTGGTGATTTTGTATATATGACCAATAAGGGAGAGAAGGATTTAATAAGATTTATGCTTGTGAAGAGAATCCATATAGTTAAGGGATTTGAAATAAGAAAACCATTGAAATTTCTAATTTGGGATACTTGATGATAAAGAAATATAAGATTTTAAGTAATATTTGTAAACCCTTAGTCTCGATTTTGAACTTTTCAGTGTTAAAAGTTAGATTATGAAGTTAAAATGATAAATCTAGTTAATGTTAATCTAAACTGGGACATTGAAGAGTTAACAATCGTTGTAGGATTATACAATAATTGTCTTAATAAGAAAAAGTTAAATAAGGGTAAAATAATCCTTTTATATATAAGAGATAAATTATAAGTGGTAATATGGTCAAGTCCAAAAATGAGAATTATAGAATTTATTATTTATAATTAGTAGTCAATTACTAATTGGATTAAATTAGGATATTAGTGATGGTCAAAGTAAGTCAAAAGGACAAGTTTGTCATTTTGGGAAAAGTTACTTATATATATAAGTAACATTTAGAAAAATTTGATCAAAGAAAGAAGGAGCCGTGAAGATTGAGAGAGAGAGGCGAGGGAGTGGATGACAATTAAAAGGAGGAGAAAAAGTTTTTCAACCAATCTTTCTTCAAGTTTCAAGCCATGACTGTAGAGTGTTTTTCTAGCTAAACCCACCAATCTTAAGCAAGAAATAAGGTGAGATATTATCCTTTCTCTCTACTTTTATGCTAGTTGGAGTTATATGAGTTTGATGAAAGTTAGGTTGTTGTAGTATATTGTGATAGATGTTTTACACTTAAAACAAGTGTAAAACTTTAAGTAGGTGATATGGAAGCTCAGATGATATGTTATTGTGTGTGAATGTTAGGCTAGGGTTATGGATGGTAAACTTTAAAGGATGATTTAAGGAAGTGAAACATCTAACAAGTTGCACATAGGTTGTTTGTTGAATTGTCTAAGAGAGTGACTTAGTGAAAATAGTGAGAATAAAGTGAACTGAAGTGTTGGATGAGAATGTATGGGTGTCATAGCATATGTAAAATGTGTAATATCATTGTGTTTTATTAACACATAATAAAGGTTAGAAAAACTCATAGAAGTGATAGAATTATCAAAGGTGTAGTTTTGAACTAAGTTGAGAATCCCGAGCTCTACGAAGGGGCTGTGATGACCTGCACTTTTCGAGCTTATTCAGGGTTGTTCTAGACCTAAAATTGTGCCTAGGAGTCATAGCAAATCATAGAATTTGGAAGGGAATGATTCCGATAAAAATTGAACAAGTTATGGTCAAAATAGTGCACTTAGAAAGTCGTAAAGTGAAATGTCAATATAAATGCATTCTTTGATGCATGAAATGAATATATTTGATCATACTTAGGTAAAAGAACCTTAGATGTGAAAGAAATAACATTGTCGCTTGTTCGATGTGAAAATGTGCATAAAAAAGTATCAAAAAATAGGTGTTTTTCCTAAGTTTCAACTCCTTATACTTAGAAATTTTCGAAACTGTTTTACGAGTGACCTAAGTGTGAGTTAGAGAGATGATTTGAGTGAAAATGGAGCAAAGAAAATGACTAGGATGGGCCCTAGCATAGCCTCGGCTTTAGGCCAAAAATGGTGATTTTGTGTTTCGGGCCTCCGGCAACCATTTTAAGCATTTCGGAGTGTCCCTAGGTGATAATAAATAGGGCCCGTGAGAAGAAATTGAAATTAGAGAGTCTCGATTGAGTTAAAATTGAGTTGGAAAAGTTATACTATAAAGGGTAGTCAATAGAGAAAACTTTGTTGGAAATGCTATTTTATGGTTTTAAGTAATGAAATTGTCATAAGTGATAGTAAGAAATTGATGTGTAGGTGAAGAGCGAGCGAGTAAGGCATGTAAGACTCGTTGAGGCGATTGACTCGGACTTATGCGGATTGAGGTAAGTGTCCTACCACTTGCGTCTATTTTGATTTCTATTTTAAGTTTTGCATATTGTTGTTAAACGAAAATTAAAATGATTTTCAAATTCCAAATTTCAAGTTTTGAGCATGTGGCTTCCTTATGGACTTCACAAAGTGATGAAATCAATATAAAGTCGCTTTTAAAATGTTCGAATCAAGAAAATTTTTAGTGCTTGAAAAATAAGTAGTTTTGTGCTTTTGTACTTAGTGAATTTAGTTTCGAAACCCATGTATATACCTTAGGTCATATGAGATTTAGCGCTACGTGACGATACAGAAAATTCCGTCCGTAGTCGCTCAGCCTATAGAGTAATTAACATTATGTGACGACGCAGAAAATTCCGTCCGTAGTTGCTCAGTTTTCCTAGAATATATAGCACTATGTCGCGATACAGACAATTCCGTACGTAGTCGTTTAGTTTCATAGTTTGGCACTACATTGCGATGCAATATATTCCGTTTGTAGTCGTCGAGATTTATAGCACTATAATTGTGATACAAAACATCCCGCATTGTAGTTGCTCAAATGTGAGATTATTTTACCTTATGTTGCGACGCAGTAAATTCCACATTATAGTGACCGAGATACCTCAGTAGCTTCATGTTGGCATTAATTCGAATCGCCTGTAATGGTTTGAGCAATTCAAGAGTATATATGGGGTTTTAGAAAGAAAACTTTAAAATTTTGAAATTTCTAAGGTCAAATAAGTTTATAAATTATTACACTAATGCATAATTATATTACATTGTTTTATTGCACTAACGTATTTACCTGTTGTGTAGCTTATACATACCATTGGGTGCTGTCGTAGGATGGTGGGAAGGAGAGATTTTCATTGTATATATAGGTGGGCAAGTCACGAAATATGTTTGTATAAATTATGTACATGAGTTGAACACATCAATTATGAAAAAACACTTATATTGCACCACAATCATGGCATCTTGCATTTTTGGATTGTATATTTGTAAATAGTTATTGTAAATAGTTATGAATTTTCATGTACGATATATATATATATATATATATACATTCCATTATAAGTTCATGCATATTGATTGTGAAAAAGTGTGGTGACAATGCACGTTTGTGGATTAAAGAAGTTGGGTGGAAATGGAAATATAGTCGAAGTGTGTTTTATTGTAGGTAAAAATTTTGGAAACCTTAAAAATACAACTGTTATACTGCCGAAATTTTATAAACTCGTTTTAAAATAGAATTGCGAAAAATTTTTATCCACCCAAATTATTTACAAAAGTAAAAGGATATAATTGAATTAAGTTAAGAAAATTGGGTAAGATTAAGGGGTTCGCTCCGCTGGTCTCTCTATTTCAACAAGTCGGATTCAGAGAAGTTCGTTGGAGTGCCTGACATGACCCTCTAGATAAGAGATTAGAGAGAGTCTAGGTTAGGTCCTGTCAAGTTGGTATCAGAGCCCGGTTTTCGAAAGATTTGAGATTTAGTTCAAAGGAAAGATTTGAGCTACTTTATGCATTGAATTTTTGTTATGCCCGTTTTCTCGGCTTGGAAAAATGGGTTGACAAAAGCCCAATAAGATATGAATAGGAACAAAAGCTCAGAAGGTCCAATTTTTAGGTTGTTACCGTGAGCTCTCGAGCTCGGGAGCTCGCGCGATACAGAAATGGGCCGAGCCCATCTCTAGCCCAATCCAGCATCCTTCCACCTTGAGCAGTCCACCAGATTGGGAGCTCGCTCCAGAAGATGTCTTATGTAGCAAGTCATCAGATTTACCAAATTCCCTGATTTTATGCCGGTACCACCTATACAGTCTCCTGGAAGCATTCAATGCTGCGGCCATACATTTAATATAGAGAAGACCTCTCCTGGTGCATTAAATGCAGACATTTGCATGGAAGAAATAATAATAGTTTTTACAATAAATGCAGTATGATTTATATCAGGATTAGTTGAAATAACCATAATTTGTAACATGTATAACATTCTTTTGTATCTCTCTCCCCTCTATAAATAGGGAAGATTTTTACTGTATCAAGAACTTAAGCACACTAGTATACCGTCACTTTGTCGGAATTAACTCAGAGTGACACGTGGACGTAGACGCAGTCGCCGAACCATGTAAAAATCCTTGTGTTAGCATTCATTCTTCCCTGTCTCTTCTTTATTAGTCGTTCCATTATTGCCAACCAACTACCACGACCAGCATTCCTTCACCTTCATTAGAGTCTATCAACCTTAAACTTCATTTACTACACATTTACTATAATTAATACCATTTATTATCATGTTCGCAGTCTGGGCCATCGAATCTCTGAGTCGACCGTTTCCGAACGTCAACAATTTTAAAGAAAGTTAATGCTATTTTGTGCATTAAGTTAAGCTCATTATATATGAACCCTACATAAGAGTATTGGAAGCATTATATTTCCTTGAGATTGCATAATTGATGCTTTCTTACATTACATAAGATAAGCATGATGTGATAAGGTGTTAAATTAAGTATTACATTAAATTACAACGCTAATTCATGCTGAGTTAGTATACTAATATTTGAATTCCTTGATTTTTGTGTCTATTAGCACACATACAACTATGCAGCGACGTACCCGTTTTAGGACGAGATGGGCAATCATAGAGGCACCTACCCAGCAGGAGGAGCACGTTGATGAGTCTGTCAATATGTCGACCAGTTCTTCGCATTTAGAGCCTTTAAGGCCATCTAGATCAGAGCCTGTCCTAGGACACATGGAACAGATGGCGCAGATGTTAGCAGTGACGCTCCAGTAGCCGCGGGAGATAGGTATATCTATAGAGCGCGCCTGCAAGCTAGGCGCCAAGCCATACGATGGGACATGGGAGCCCGAGAGAGCACTATCATGGCTGGAAACGAATGAGGAAATATTCCAGGTCATGGGCTGTTCAAAGGATCAGATGCTTACCTTCTTCGCCTTCTTATTGAAAGATCGAGTAAAAGACTGGTGGAGAGCGCAACAGAGAGCACATCCAGGTGGAGTTTCATGGACCGAATTCAAGAAAGAATTCACAGACAAGTTATTCCCTAAGAGCTTCAAGGCTGCACAGATTGAAGAATTCTTTAGATTTGAACAGGGAAGCCTTACAATGACAGAGTAAGAGAAGAAATTCTTAAAATTGGTCCGCCTGGTCCCTTATATTGCAGAAAATGAAGAGTAGAAAGTGAACAGTGTCACTACTGGTTTGAGTCCACGGATCAGGGCATATGTGACCTCCGTGGGACATTCTCGATATGGGGAGTTAGTAGAGGCCGTTACCAGAGTTGAGCGGAGTGTCGAGCCCGCCCCTCAACCAAGAAAATTCGAGCAGAAACGCAGTTGGACAGGTAGCCAACAAGGAGGAACCAGTAAAGTAGCCAAGAGCGATCAGACGCCAGCCTGGTCCGAGAGTCGGCGACAGAGTCAGAGACTCTAGACGAGCCAAAGTTCTGTTTAGTCTTTCGCAGGGTCCAAAAGTTAACAGAGTTGGAAGAGCCGACCTATTTACAGTAGATGTGGCCGATCACACCCCGGTGAGTGCCTCCAAGGTAGGATTGGATCCTTTAGGTGTGGATAAGAGGGTCATTTCATGTAGGACTGTCCTAGCGTAGTCGCGTCGAGCACAGCCGAGGCCAGATCCACAATACAAAGACAAACCAGTGGGGGTCGTGGACCAGAGAGAGGAGGCCCCCAAACCAGAGGAGCCACTGGCCTAGAGCCACCCAACGATGGACCCAATAGGAGCCTACCACCACGAGTACCGCTTGGTAGACCCTGTAGCCAGACTGCGAGAGTATACACAGTGACACAGCAGGTGGCAGATGCAGCATCGGAGGTGGTCATAGGTACAATTTCTTTATTTGATTGCGATGCTTATGTACTGGTGGGTCCAAGAGCCACCTATTCTTTATTTTCACGAGAGTTCATAGATAGAGTCAGGATAAAGTTGAGACCGATCAAGTGTAGTATGGTAATGTCACTTCCCACGGGCGATTCGCTTATTGCGGATAGAGTTTACATGGGAAGTAAAGTGATTATAGTAGGTCATGAGTTTGAGGTTGATCTGATAGTGCTCGATATCCATGATTTTGACGTTATTTTGGGCATGGACTAGTTGTCGACACATCGCGCTACTGTAGACTGCTACAGGAAAGAGGTCTAGTTCAGTAAGCCTGGGGAACCAGATGTAATCTTTTGTGGAGAGAGGAAAATACTCTCTACAAGTTTGGTGAGTGTAATTTAAGCCAATAAAATGCTTTGTAAAGCATACTAGAGGTACTTGGTTTATGCAATAGAAGCTGGCAGTAATGAGTTGCAATTGGCGGAAGTTCTCATAGTTAATGAGTTCCTCGACATCTTCTTCGAGGACTTACCAGGGTTGCCACTGGATAGGAAATTGAGTTCGAAATTGAGTTAGCACCTGGTATAGAGCCCATTTCGATAGCGCCGGCAGAGCTAAAAGAGTTGAAAGTTCAGATGGAAGAATTATTGAGCAAAGGCTTTGTTAAGACGAGCACATCACCGTGGGGAGCTCCGATGTTGTTTGTTGAGAAGAAGGATGGAAGCCGCCGTTTGTGCATTGACTACAGGCAACTCAATAAACTTACCATTCAGAATCAGTACCCGTTGTCAAGAATTGACGACCTGTTCAATCAGCTGCAAGGAGCAAAGGTTTTCTCGAAGATAGATAGGAGGTCGGGGTATCATCAGTTGAGAGTACATAAGGAAGATGTTCCTAAGACGGCTTTTATGACTCGCTATGGGCATTATGAGTTTCTGGTGATGCCATTTGATTTGACGAATGCCCTAGCAGCTTTTATGGATTTAATGAACAGAGTTTTTAGACCCTATCTGGACAAGTTCGTGATAGTCTTCATCGATGATATCCTTGTGTATTCAAATAGTCGAGAGGAACATGCGGAACACTTCAGGATTATATTGCAGACTTTGAGAGAACAACAATTATATACAAAATTCAGCAAGTGTCAATTTTGGCTGGACAGTGTAGCATTTTTGGGACATGTGGTATCCGCAGAGGGTATACTAGTAGATCTCCAGAAGATAAAGACCATTATAGATTGTAAGCCACCCACAAACATGACAGAAGTTAGAAGTTTCTTAGGCTTAGCTGGATATTATAGAAAGTTTGTAGAAGGGTTCTCGAAGATTGCTACTCCGTTGATCAGGTTAACAAGAAAAGAAGAGAAGTTCGTCTGGTCAGAGGCATGCTAGAGCAGTTTTGATGAGTTGAAACAAAGGTTGACTACAACACCAGTGATTACACTTCATTCAAGAAGTGAGGGATTTACAGTGTATTGTGATGCCTCAAGCAAGGTTTAGGTTGTGTGTTGATGCAACATGACAGGGTGATAACTTATGCTTCGAGACAGTTGAAGAAGCATGAAGTAAACTATCCAACACAAGATTTGGAGTTAGCGGCTATAGTGTTCGCTTTGAGGATTTGGAGGCACTACCTCCATAGAATACCGTGCAGGATCTTTACCGATCACAAAAGCCTATAGTATCTGTTCTCACAGAAAGAGCTAAATATGAGACAGAGAAGGTGGATTGAACTCATCAAGGATTATGACTTCACCATTGAATACCATCTAGGTAAAGTGAACGTGGTAATAGATGCATTAAGTAGAAAGCGCACTAGTTCTTTAGCTCGGTTAAAAGCCAAGTACCTACCGATGTTAATAGAGTTGAGATCGATGGGGGTCAGCTTGGAGATGGCAAAGTCAGGTGTGCTATTAGCAGCCTTTCATGTTCGTCCTATATTGGTGGACCGAGTCTGAGAGTTGCAAGCTCAGGATCTGTATTTGATGAAGTTGAAAAGCAAGATAGAGGTTGGGCAGCAAAACAACTTTACCTTGAGAGGTGACCGAACACTAGTCTTGGAGCATAGATTATGTGTGCCAGATGTAGCAGAATTGAAGAGGAAAATTATGGATGAAGCCCATTCCTCTACTTATGCCATGCATCCAGGAAGTACAAAAATGTATCGCACTCTAATGGAAATAACAGAGTTCGTATCTAAGTGCTTAACCTGTCAGTAGATTAAAATTAAGCATCAGAAACTTGTAGGTTTACTACAGCCTCTGTCCATTCCAGAATGGAAGTGGGAAAGGATCACGATGGATTTCGTGGTGGGACTTCCTAGGACACAGAGCGGACATGATGCCATTTGGGTGATGGTTGACAGATTGACAAAATCTACTCACTTCTTAGCCATCAAGAATACTTATTCCCTGGAAAGGTTAGCTCACCTATATGTAGATGAGATCATGAGATTACATGGCGCACTAGCGTCCATTGTATCAGACAAAGATCCTCGCTTTACTTCTCGATTCTGGCCAAAGCTACAGGAAGCTATGAGCACCAGATTGAGCTTCAGTATAACTTTTCAGCCACAGACAGATGGCCAATCAAAGAGAACCATCCAGACTCTTGAAGACATGTTGAGAGCATGTGTAATGGAATTCAAAGGGAGTTGGGATATTCACTTAGCGTTGATAGAGTTTGCCTACAACAATAGCTATCAGTCCAGTATTGGCATGACACCGTATGAGGCGTTATATGACAGAAAGTGTAGAACCCCAATTTGCTGGGATGAAGTAGGTGAAAGAAGATTGATTGGCCCAAAGATTGTTCAAGCTACAACCGAGAAGATAGGTGTGATTAGAGAACGGTTGAAGATAACAAACGACAGACAGAAAAGCTACGCAGACAATTGAAGATGAGATCTAGAGTTTGAAGTAGGTGATAAAGCATTTCTGTGAATCTCACTCTGGAAGGGTGTTTTGAGATTTGGGAAGCGTGGAAAGTTGAGCCCACGATATATTGGGCCCTACGAAATAGTAGCAAAAGTGGGTGAGGTGACTTATCGGTTGAAACTGCCACCAGAGCTAGTAAACATTCATGATGTGTTCCACGTTTCCATGCTTCGCAAGTATATTGCCGCTCCTTCGCATATTTTGAAAGAACAACTAGTGCAGTTGAAGGAAAACTTGACCTACGAGGAGCAGCCAGTAGAAATTTTAGATCGTAGAGATCAAGTGCTGCGTAATAAGGTGATTCCACTAGTGAAGGTGTTATGGTAAAATCATAGGTTTGAAGAGGCTGCTTGGGACCCTAAAGAGCAGATGCATGCCCAGTATCCGCACTTATTCGAATAAGGTAAGCAGTTTAAAATTTCGAGGATGAAATTTTTATAAGGGGGAAGAAATTATAAACTCTTAGTCTCGATTTTAAATTTCCTAGTGTTAAAAGCTAGATTATAAAGTTAAAATGATAAATCTAGTCAACGTTAATCTAAACCGGGACATTAAAGAGTTAACGATTGTTGTAGGATTATACGATAATTGTCTTAAAAAGAAAAAGTTAAAGAGGGGTAAAATCGTCTTTTTAAAAAAGAGATAAATTATAAGTGATAATATGGTCAAGTTCAAAAATGAGAATTATAAGATTTATTATTTATAATTAGTAGTCAATTACTAATTAGATTAAATTAGGATATTAATGATGGTCAAAGTAAGTCAAAGGGACAAACTTGTCATTTTGCGAAAAGGTATTTATATATATAAGTAATACTTAGAAAAATTTGATAAAAGAAAGAAGAAGGAGCTGTTAAGATTGAGAGAGAGGGGTGAGGAAGTGGACGACAATCAAAAGGAGGAGAAGAAGTTTTTCAACCAATCTTTCTTTATGCTTCAAGCAATGACTGTAGAATGTTTTTCTAGCTAAACCCACCAATCTTAAGCAAGAAATAAGGTGAGATATCATCCTCTCTCTCTACTTTTATGCTAGTTGGAGTTAGATGAGTTTGATGAGAGTTAGGTTGTTGTAGTATATTGTGATGGATGTTTTACACTTAAAATAAGTGTAGAACTCTAAGTAGGTGATATGAAAGTTTAGATGATATGTTATTGTGTGTGAATGTTAGGCTAGGGTTATGGATGGTAAACTTTAAAGGATGATTTAAGGAAGTGAAATATCCAACAAGTTGCACATAAGTTGTTTGTTGAATTATCTAAGAGAGTGACTTAGTGAAAATAGTGAGAATAAAGTGAAATGAAGTGTTGGATGAGAATGTGTGGGTGTCATAGCATATGTAGAATGTGTAATATCATTGTATTTTAATTCAAATAAGCTTAGATTAATACATAATAAAGGTTAGAAAAAATTATAGAAGTGATAGAATTGTCAAAGGTGTAGTTTTGAACCAAGTTGAGAATCCCGAGCTCAATGAAGGGGCTGTGATGACCTGCACTTTTCGAGCTTATTTGAGGTTATTCTAGACCTAAAATCATGCTTAAGAGTCATAGCAAATCATAGAATTTGGAAGAGAATAATTTCGATAAAAATTGAACAAGTTATGACCAAAATAGTGTACTTAGAGAGTCGTAAAGTGAAATGTCAATATAAATGCATTCTTTGATGCATGAAATAAATATATTTGATCATACTTAGGTAAAAGAACCTTAGATATGAAAGAAATAACATCATCACTGGTTCGATGCGAAAATGTGCATAAAAAAGTATCGAAAAATAGACATTTTTCCTAAGTTTCAACCCCTTATACTTAGAATTTTTCAAAACCGTTTTACGGTCGACCTAAGTGCGAGTTAGAGAGATTATTTGAGTGAAAACGGAGCGAAAAAAATTGCTAGGATGAGCCCTAGCATAGCCTTGGGTTTGGGGGGTCGAAAAACAATGATTTGGTGTTCCGGGCCTCTGGTGACCATTTTGAGTATTCCAGAGTGTCCCTAAGTGATAATAAATAGGGCTGGTACGAAGGAAATCGGAATTAGAGAGTCTCGATTGAGTTAAAATCGAGTTGAAAAAGTTATAGTGTAAAGGATAGTCAATAGAGAAAAGTTTGTTGGAAATACTATTTTAAAGTTTTGAGTAATGAAATTGTCACAAGTGATAATAAGAAATTGACGTGTAGGTGAAGAGCGAGCGAGCGAGGCATGTGAGACTCGTTGAGGCGCTTGACTCGGACTTGCGCGGATTGAGGTAAGTGTCTTACCACTTACGTCTGTTTTGATTTCTATTTTGAGTTTTGCATATTATTGTTAAACGAAAATAAAAATGATTTTCAAATTCCAAATTTCAAGTTTTGAGTGTGTGGCTTCCTTATGGAATTCACAAAGTGATGAAATCAATATAAAGTCGCTTTTAAAATGTTCAAATGAAAAAAAAATTTTAGCGCTTGAAAAATAAGTAATTTTGTGCTTTTATACTTAGTGAATTTAGTTTTGAAACCCATGTATATACCTTAGATCATATGAGATTTAGCGCTACGTGACGATGTAGAAAATTCCGTTCGTAGTCGCTCAGCCTATAGAGTGATTAGCACTACGTGACGACGCAGAAAATTCCGTCTGTAGTTGCTCAGTTTTCCTAGAATATATAGCGCTACGTCGCAATGTAGACAATTCTGCACATAGTTGTTTAGTTTCATAGTTTGACATTATGTTGCGATGTAGTATATTCCGCTCGTAGTCGCTCAGAGTTATAGCACTACAATTTGACGTAGAAAATCCCCGTATTGTAGTTGCTCAGATGCGACATTATTTCACCTTATATGGCGACGTAATAAATTTCGCGTCATAGTGGCTGATATACCTCAGTAGCTTCACGTTGGTGTTAATTAGAATCGCTCGTGATGGTTAGAGCAATTCAAGGGTATACATGGGATTTTTAGAAAGAAAACTTTAAAATTTTAAAATTTCTAAGGTCAAATAAGTTTATAAATTACTATGTTAGTGCATAATTATATTACATTGTTTTGTTACACTAACGTGTTTATCTGTTGTGTAGCTTATACATACCATTGGGTGCTATCGTCGGACGATGAGAATGAGAGATTTTCATATATATATATAGATGGGCAAGTCACGAAATATGTTTGTATAAATCATGTATATGGGTTGAACACATCAATTATGGAAAAACACTTGTATTACACCATAATCATGGCATCTTGCATTTTTGGATTGTATATTTGTAAATGTTATTGTAAATAGTTATGAATTTTCATGTATGATATATATATACATTCCATTATAAGTTCATGTATATTCATTGTGAAAAGTTTGGTGACAATGTATATTTGTGGATTAAAGAAGTTGGGTGGAAATGGAAATATAGTCGAAGTGTGTTTTATTGCAGGTAAAAATTTTGAAAACCTTAAAAATGCAACCGTTATACTGTCGAAATTTTTATAAACTCGTTTTAAAATAGAATTATGAAAAATTTTTATCCATCTAAACTATTTACAAAAGTAAAAGGACATAATTGAGTTAAGTTAAAGAAATCGGATAAGATTAAGGGGTTTGCTCCGCGAGTCTTTCCATTCTGACAAGTCGGATTTAGAGAAGTTTGTTGGAGTGCCCAACGGAACCCTTCAGATAAGAGATTAGAGAGAGTCTGAGTTAGGTTATGTCAATATTACTTTTTTAATATTAAATAAATTGTAACTAAATAAATTTTCCTTTTATCAAAAAGGAAAAACGATAGTGTACATTCGATTATGTGCACAAGTTAAAATTTTAATCTAATTGACATGTTAATTTTAAGTAATTCACAAGATATTAGTTAGGGAAAAGGTGAAAGTCATGTCACAGTTTCAAAATATAATTTTTTTTTTGTATCATCGGATTGATCACAAGTCACTTGGATGAATTGTAAAGATCGATCATATCATGCCTTGAACTAGTTTGGTGATGTTGGTAATTAGTCTTACTACGCTTTGTATTGATTTGGTATGCATCAATGGCGTGTTTGTTGAGTCTATTGTTTGTAGTAAGTGCTTAGCAAGCGTTCAACAAAATGTCTCAGTGAATTGGTTGACAGTTTTGGTTGACTCTTTCACCACACTGCTATTGCATTTTCTTCATTATTCACGATAATTTTGCATCCACATGAGCGAATAAATTTGTCAAGGCTAATATCTGTTTGGGTATAAACAAAAGTGGGCAGCTTTGAGTCTAGATAGATAATTTTAATATGTTATTGCCAAATATTTAGTGTTCTAATAGAGAATTACCTAATATAATTATATTTGCATGCCATGGAAAGAAAGTGGCAGAATATGATCCTCTTGTATTAATGGACACATCTAATTATTATTGAGGAAATTGTAGAGTTGTTAATCTTATTGATGTTTTGATTGTGTGTAGCTCACCATGGATAAGAGATGGGTGCACCTATCAAGGTTTATATTAATACTTTAAAAACTATTTTTTTTTTTTAAATTTTAATTAGTGTTTCTATTTAGAATATGATGATAAGTTTTAAATTTCCTCTTTGTAGACTCTCAATTGAGTATCAAGAAGAGGCCCAAAACTTTGTTGACAATGCTCATGCAAGTGTTGGGAACTCGGATCTAATAGTTTTTCCATGCATGCATTGCAAAAACTTACAACCCTATCTCTACAATATTATTGTATATGAACACCTAGTAATTAACGGAATGGATCCTTCTTATCATACTTGGTCTTTCATGGAGAATGTGCTCCTAGTACATCTATAGGAAGTGGAGGCATAAATATGATGTATAGAGATCACATAATGTTTTAGGATGAACAATTCATATGGGATATGAATGGAAAGCTTCCTCACGAAGAACTCTTGAATATAGTTAGTGTTGCTGAGACTCCTTTATATCCTAGTTGCATAAAGCACACCAAGATGTCTACAATAGTGGCTTTATTCAAGCATAAGGTTACACATGGATTATTTGATAATGGTTTTAATGATTTGCTTTAGATAATTCGTGACATTCTTCCACTAGAGAATACACTTCCTGATTCTTTTTATGAATCAAAGAAACTCTTGAAAACATTTGATTTTAGGTATGAAAAGATTGATGCTTGCTAATGACTGTTGTCTTTTTCGAAAAGAATATGAGAATGACCGAGAATGCTTTTAAGTGTCATGCATCTAGATGGAAAGTTAATGATTAGACTAAGAAGATTCAACATGGCATTCTTGCTAAAGTCTTGCGTTATTTTCCCGATAAAACCAAGACTTAGGAGGATATATGAGATAACTACGATGACCGAAGATTTAAGGTGGCATGAATCTCATAATAGTGAAGATGAGAAAATGAGGCATCTGATTGATTTAGTAGCATGGAAGACAATCAATCATAAATGGCATTCTTCTGCTTCAGATCCTTGAAATGTTAGATTTGGTATGTCTACCAATGGATTTAATCTTTTTCAAGCTCTTAGCTCCAAGTATAGTTGTTGGCCGATCATTTTAGCTATATATAACTTTCCTCCATTATCATGCATGTCCAAGGAGAATTTAATGTTGAAATTATTTATTCCAAGGCCAAAATAACTAGGTAATGATATTGATATTTATTTGGCTCCACTTATAAAGGACTTAAAAGAAATGTGGGCTACTGAAATTGATGTGTATGATGCATATAGTGAGTCAACATTTAAATTAAAAGCAATTTTGATGTGGACAATTAATGATTTTTCGGCATATGGAAACCTGTCTGGTTGGCCTATAAAAGGAAGATGTGGTTGTTCAATTTGTGGTGAAAACACTTGTTCGAAATGGTTAAAACACAGTAAAAAATTTTCATACATGGGTTATAGGCGGTTTCTTCCTATGAGTCATCCATTTCGATTAAAACGAGCATGGTTCAATGGAGAACATGAACAAGGTCGCAAGCCGAGGATATCAACTGAAGAAGAGATTTATAAAGAAGTCGATGATGTTGTTAATGATTGGGGAAAAAGGAAGGGTACACAAAAAAGAAAGCAAACTCAAAATGGAAAATTATGGAAGAAAAAATTTATTTTTTCAATTAACATATTGGAAGGTATATCCCATATTTTATTTCACACTTTTTTTTTTCATAATTATTAATATTAATTTTGATAATTAAATTATCTAGGACATGCTTGTTCGGCATAACTTGGATGTGATGCATGTTGAAAAAAAAACATTTGTGATAGCATTGTTGGCACGCTTTTAGATATTAAAGATAAATCAAAGGATGGATTTAGTTCCCGTCTAGACTTAGAAAACATGCAAATTAGAAAGGAATTGCATCCTCAAAGTAAAGGCAATGCATTTTATTTACCAGCTACATCACACACACTTTCAAAGGTAGAGAAGAAAATGTTTTGTAGAAGACTTGCTAATATGAAGTTGTCAGATGGTTATGGTTCTAATATTGGGCCTTGTGTGTTAGTTGAAGATTGTAAGATAGCTAACCTCAAATCTTATGATTGTCACATTCTAATACAACAACTTTTACCAATTACATTAAGAGGCATTTTACCAAATGGTCCTAGAATTGCAATTTTTCAACTATGTTCATTTTTCAATGAATTATGTAATAGAGTTGTTGATAGAAATGGAATTCAACAAATGGAAGAAGAAGTTGAGACTTTGTGCATGTTGGAAAGGTTTTTTCCACCATCATTCTTTGATATTATGGTTCACCTCACAATTCACTTAGGATGAGAAGCACGACTTTGTGGACCTGTACAATTTCGTTAGATGTATCCATTTGAGAGGTAAGTCACAAAAATGAATTGTTTTGAACTTTTAATTATTTTGCATTTGTAGGAACTATGTATGACTTTGTTTTTATTTATAGGTTCATGAAAGTACTGAAGGGATATGTTAGAAATCATGCAAATCCTGAGGAATGTATAGTCGAATGATATCTTGCTAAAGAGTATACAATATTTTGTAGTAAGTATATCGAACAAGCATTTAAAGTAGGAATCTGACATGAACACAACCAATAATTTGAGAATTACTTCTTGTTTGAAGGACGTCTAATAAGTGTTGCAAAGTCAATAATTCTCTTAGCTGAACTTTTACAGATTGCTCATTGTTACATCTTGTTTAATAGTTTGGAGGTTCAACCTTATTTGGAGTAAGATTTTTACAAGTTTTTGAATTATTAATTACTTTAGGTTACTGAATTTTATTTATATACTTAAATAATTTCTTTAATTGCTAGAATGCACTTGGAAGAACTGAAAAGTTTGGATAGACGACTTGTAAAGAATAATGAATGGTTATAGAACCAACACATGAAAACATTTAGTGCATGGTTAAGAGAGAAGGTTGATAAATCCTTTACTTAAGATGTTCAGTATATATTGTAAAATATGTTCCAAATTAAATTTTCTTATCATTTCCTACTGCATTGGATAGATTAATGCTCAAGCAAGATGCAAAGAAGCATGTATATATAGTACTTTGAAATGGCTAGCATATGGACCTCGTGAGGTTGCCAAATCATATAATGGATATATTATAAATGGTCTTCGATTTCACACCAAAGAGGTGGAGAAGAGTAGACAAAATAGTGGAGTTTCAATATCAACATCCACAATATGTAGATCTAGTGCAAGAGATCAAATACCAATCATTAGACAAGTGACCTATTATGGAGTTTTGGAACAGATCTTAGTGCTTGACTATCATATGTTTGAAGTCCCACTTTTTAGGTATTCATGGGCAAATGTTGTCAATGGCATAAAACATGAGGATGGTTTTGTTTTGGTTAACCTCCATGAAGGACGAAACCAATTTGAAAACGATCCATTTATTTTTGCTTCACAAGCTTAACAAGTGTTCTATTGTAGAGAAAGTGAGACATTACCTGGGTATGTTGTAGCGAAAGCACCATCAATAGGTTATCATGAGTTGGAAACTTATGATGAAACTTCTTATATGTCTTATGTACTAAATAATTTAGGTGCTCTTAGGACAAATAGTGACCATGACAATGAAACATACATAAAAGTTGATGTGGAAGGAATCTTATGTGATAATTAAACTTATATTTTGTAAAAAGATTTGTTTTGTTATGTTTTTATTACTTTATTAAGAAATGATGAGATGTTTAGATTATATGTAAGATTGTTGGTTATGTTGAATTCAGTCAGTGATGTTTGTTGGCATAGTAGATTATAATTGATTATGATTGCATGCACAATATTTATGAATTTAGATTTTACATTTATGAGAGTTATTGATTATTATATATTAGTGTTGTTTACAGGGATAATTATAGGTGATTTGTTAATTGAGAAAGAAACAACTTATCATTCAAAGACAAGCATGGCAAAGGCAAGTAGCATTATTCATCTAACTTTTATTTTAAGTATTGATTTTGATATTTTATGATGTTGTTTGAACTTCAAATATATGTGTTTTTTTCTTAAAAGTCATCAAAAAAAGCTGCAAAAAGATTTTTGAAGGAACAACGAGCAATCTTTGCTTTAACAAGACAAAATAAAAATCGTGGGATAAGAATCTTAACTGAAGAGCAAAATTCAAGGATTGGAGGTCAAAGTAGTACAAACACTCTAAATGAGCAAAGTGGTACTCAAGTTAGTCAAGCCAATGACAATGCCAAAAAAGCAAAGAAACGCGGATCTACTCGTATAGCCAAATTAAAAGACAAAGAACCGATGGAAGTAGATGTTAATATGGGCGATCTAATAGTTGATGGATCTTTAATTACCCTTTCATCCCATATGGGAACTATTGTAAGAGAGCATGTACCTATTACACTTTCAAGTTGGAAACAACTTTATAATCAAACAAAGGAAATGTTATGGTTATCTCTTTTGGTACGTACATTTATAAGTCTTTGTTTATAATATTTCTAAAGTTCAAACTTTGAGAGTCTCTATAACACTTAAATGAAATGTGTATTACGCAGCAATATTTCAAGCTCTTAGATTATCATAAAGACTACATATTTCGAAAGATGGATGCTGTTTGGACACTATACAAGTGTAGAATTACTAGAAGGATTAGGGAAGTAAATGCAAAACCCCAAAGAAAATGAGAATTGAAGTCAATTAAGCCGAAGAATATTACAAATGAAGAAGAATGGAAACAATTTGTTAAAAAGAGAACATCTACTACATTTGAAGTGAGTAATAGGTGAAGTGTTCAAAATTAATGTTTTCATTTATATGTGGCTTGTGTTTTTGTAATTATTATGTGTAAGAATACTTGTTTTGGTTTGTTATAGGCAAAGAGTATGCAATTTCGTGATATTAGTCTAAGTTCACAATTCCAGCACACAATAGGCCAAATGGGTTATGCTTGTTTACAACATATGATGGTTAAACTTTCTCATTAATTAACTTTTAGGATTAAATTATAATAAGATTGATTAGTTTTGTGTCAAGTAGATAATAGAGTAGAAATTTTGTGTTGTAGAAAAAGCAATCTACAGATGAAGGTAAAAACCCAAGTAGACAAGAGTTGATGTTTAGATAAAAAGACATAAAAGAAAGAAGGGCAAATCTATTAGTGATATTGTACAAAATGTTTTGGTGAGATATAGTTTCAATAATTTTTTCTCTCATTTTTTTTTGAAGTTTTTAAACTTTTAATTAATTTACATATGCATTTAGAATGTGTTGACGTTCGGAAACGGTCAACCCAGAGATTCTGGGGCCCAGACGGCGAACATGGTAATTAAAGAATAGTTACGGTGTTAGGTATATGATAAATGAGGCTTAAATGAAGTTTTAAGGTTGGTGGAGTTTAATTAGGGCAAGGGAATGTTGGTTGTGGCGATTGAGTAAATGCAATCAGATAAACAATGAAGGTAGGAGGGAGAGGGATGCAACACACAAGGATTTTTACGTGGTTCGACGACTGTGCCTACGTCCACGGCCACTCTTAGGTCAAAATCCGGTAGAGTGACAGTTCTCTAGTATTTTCAGCTTGTCCTCTACAGTAATGACCTCCCTTATTTATATATGGAGGGGAGAGATACAAAGAAAGCAATAAAATATCTAAGATAAAGTACAGGTGATGGTTATTTCAACTAATCCTGACACAGCCATGCTGTCTTAAATGTAAAACCATCATTCCTTCTTGCATACACACGTCTGCATTTAATGCTCCTGGAGAAGTCCTCTCTTCATTAAATGCAGAGCCGGCGCATTAAGTGTGTCTTGGTAATGGTGTAAACAGTCTCTGGCGGGAAACCATGGGAGTAGGTGACCTTGTTGACTTGCTATGCACGATATCTCCTGAGCAAGCCCCCTGGTCAGCCAGGTTATGCACACCGGAGGGGGGCCGACGTGACCAGGAGGAGAGGTTAGGTAGTCTGGAAGTTCCCGTGAGCTCGCAACCTGGGCGACCTCGCGAGCTCCACGAGCTGAAGGTGCGAGCAGGAGGCATTCGCGGGAGATCTGGGAACTGTTGTTGACTTGCGACCTGAACGACCTCATGAGCTGGGCTTGCAACTGCTGGCTCTAATCTTGGGCCTCCTGGGCCCCTGCTTCTGTTCAAGATAATAAGGCCTGTACTGGCCCATTTAGGCCAAGCGAGAAAATGGGTATAACAGAATGAAATTGAGGAGTTGCGTTCATCAGAATGCCTTCTAAATGATAACAATGTGAATGAAGATACCGTTACAAGAATATTAGGAAAAAAGAAACAGGGCCAATTGAGAGGTCTTGGATTTGGAGTCACTCCATCATGAATAAATGAACAAGTTCATTCCGGGCAAAAAATGTAAGTATTAGAAAATGAAGTTGCAAGTCTTAAAGAGATAGTGGCTATGGTTATGAAACAAAATAAAGAAGTATGCATTTTCAACCTTATTTTTTATTATAGATATATGCTTATTTAAATATTGGTTTTACTAAATCGATATTTCTATTATTATTTTCTTTAGTTATTGAATAAATGTGCAATGGTGGATGCAATGGGGTCTCATGACTGCACTCGTTCTTATGGATATACTCAGGTTGAGTGCATGTCTTCTTATGAATATGCTCAGGTCAATAGCTCTAAATATTTTTGTTTTGGTTAATTGCATTTTTTAAATTGTCATTAATATTTTATGTTTATTATTGCAGTCACAACATGGAAGTGTCCCTACAACGCAAAGTAACTTCCAACTAGAGAATGCAAAATGCCACATCTTACACAGGTATCCAATTGAAGATAAAGATAAAGTTGTTGCAAAAGGGAGGATTTCATCAATAGACTCTTCAATTACAATCCATAATATGCTTCTTGGAAGATGTCATTGGAGAGTTTGGGTAGATGTGGTATATGAAGATATAAAGCTATGTAGACCAACTGATGAGCATGAAACTTTAAGTCAAGCTATTAAAAGTACCATTGCTTAGATCAAAGAATGCATCAAGTTGGTGTAAGAAAAGGTAGATTTGAAATTTCTAGGGTTTTTAAGTTACTTGATATTCTTTTTGATTCATTGATATTAGGTTGATATGAGTTGTGACGTTAGACGTTATTTAAACAAGTTTTAGATATTTTATAGAAGAATTGTGATTATGATGTTATTATGAAAGTCATGTAAACATTATATATATTAATGAAATTTTAGCTTGCAAATACAGGTTTCATAATTAGTTTCTAAAAATATTATTGAACATATGATATGTATTGGAAAAATTATTTATTATGAAAAAAAAATTGAAAATTATAATCAGCAACATGCATTTTACGTTGCCGTAAGCAACCTATGGCAATGTGTAAGCAATGCTGCCTTAAGTATCAATGCAACGTGCACCTGATGTTACCTTAAGATCAACAACAATGTCCATTATAGGTTGTCGCAACTTACGAATAGCAACGTGCAGCCAACGTTGCCTTAAGTGACAATAACAACGTGCAGTTCATGTTGTTTTCCACCTCTATGGCAACGTATAACCAATGCTACCATATATTTTATGGTAACATTAGTTGTAGGTTGCTGTAACCTATTGCAACATGTAATGCATGGTACCATAAGAGGTAAGACAATGCATGCCGCACGTTGCCAAAGCCATCATCACTATGACAACATGCTCATCAGTAACTTGCCCCTGCACGTTGGAAAAATCTACGACAACATATTTTGCACGTTGCTATAGGCCAAATTTCTTATAGTGTGATGGTTGTCCCTTGACCTTTGCCTAGTAGGCACTGCACTTAATGTTTGAAAATACGGTATGGTATGAGCGTATATACGCTCGTAAGGCTGTATGGCACCAAAAATGTGTCTGTACGTCCATTCCTGTTTCAAAAAATGATGAAATTCGTCTGCTACGTACCGTACGGTCGTATACGGCCGTTCTAACCCGACACAGCCGTATATTGAGTTATACGGCAGGTCAGGTCGGGTCAGGTAAAAAAAAAAAAGAAAAAAAAAAAAAAAAAAAAAAAAAAAAAAAAAAAAAGCCCTAAACTCTCACCAACTCAGTCAACCCGCTTTCCTCTATGACGACCTACCTTTGCCTCCTCCTCACCAGCGATCTTTCCCTCTTTTTCGACCATTTCCATCTCATTTCTACTGTTTCCGGCGGCGGAAAAGAAAATCACAGCAGCTCTCTCATTTCCGGCGACGTGAAATCAACGGCAGCAGCTTCCTCTCTCTAGAAAGGTGTGTCGGTGCCTCCATCTGGTTCTTTCCCCTTTTTTGTTTTTGTTTCAAGCATTCTGTTTCTGTTTTTGTACCACAGCAGTAGCTATGTTTCCGTTTCTTCCACTTTTGTTCTTCATCAATTTCTGTTTTTGTACAACGGTCAACGACAGTAGCTATGTTGCCGTTTCTATTTCTGGCCTCTATTTTTGTTCTTCATCAGTTTCTATTTCAACACATAGAGTAGTAGCTATGTTTTTATGCTTATTTTTTTTTTATTTATTTTTATATAAACAAGCAGTAGCTGTGTTGTGTTGTAATGGCCAGTAAAAAAGATCCAGCATGGAAGTATGGGGTTGAGATGGAAACTGATGGGAAAAAGTTTATTCGATGTATTTTTTGTCAGAAAGTAATGAGGGGGGGGGGGGGGGGGAGGGAGTGTTTAGAATGAAAGAACACCTTACGGGTATCTAAGGGAATGTTTCCACGTGTCCGACTGCTCCACCAGAAGTTAAGGAGGACATCAAAAGATATATAGAGAATATGAAAAAGGCAAAAAGAACTAATCAATTAGTGATGGAGGAAAGAATCGATAGATGTATGATATTAAATAGTCGATCTAAGGAAGGGTCGAATAGTGGTAGTGTGACTCAAACTGAGACTCATACTTCGAGAGGGATTAGAGGACCTATGGATAGGTTTCTCAGGGAGTGGAAGATGATGTTTTACAAACAAAGGAATTAGGGGGAACTAGAACGATAGGATTTGATAAGGAGCTACATGATCAAACATGTGAGGAAATAGGTCGATTCTTCTTTGAGAATGACCTTGCATTTAATATTGCTGATAGTCCATCTTTTGTGAATATGATTCGAGCAGTTGGGTGGTATGGTACAGGTTTGAGACCACTAAGTAGCTATGAGTTGAGGACTAGCATATTAAATAAGAAGGAAGAAAGCACGAAAGCTATGGTAGCTGAAGTAATGAAGACATGGAAGCAAACATGAGTATCCATATTGTCAGATGGGTGGAAAGATATAAGGGGTAGACAATTGATCAACTTTCTTGTAAATAATCCATATGGTACAGTTTTTCTTTGTTCGATTGATGCTAGTGATTTTGTGAAAGATGCGACATTATTGTTCAAGCTACTTGATGAGGTGGCTAAAGAGGTTAAAGAGGATATTGTTATTTATGGTAACAGATAATGCCTCCAACTACAAGAAAGCCGGTAAAATGTTGATGCTAAAGAGGAAAGGGCTGTGGTGGACACCATGTGCTGCTCATTGTATAGATTTGATACTTAAGAAACTTGGAGAACTACTCCAACATAAAAACGCATTGAGAAAAGCAAAGAAGGTATTATTATAGATTTAAACTATTTCTTGCTATATTCTTTTTTTAACCTTACTTAAGTCATATGTTAATTAAAAAACTTATGTTTTATAATAGGTTAGTAACTTCATTTACAATCACAGATGGGTGTTGGCGTTGTTCAAAAAGTTTACAAATAAAGAATTGCTCCGACCCGCTCCTACAAGGTTTGCTACTGCATACTTGACATTGCAACATATGTTTGAATTGAAAGGACCTTTGGAGCAGATGTGTACTTCATCAGAGTGGACTGGATGTACATATGCAAAAAAGCCGAAGAGGAAGGAAGTCAAGAGAATCATATTGAGGGATCTGAGTTTCTGACCTAGTATGTCTTATGCGTTGAAGACGACTACACCCCTTGTTCGTGTGTTGAGGTTGGCAGATGCAGAAAAGGTGTATGGAATGGGATTTATCTATGGAGCAATGGACTTGGCTAAGGAAGAGATAGCCAAAAACTTGAATGATGGAGTTGGAGCTTACCATGAGATCTGGAAGATAATTGATGAGAAATGGGAGTTCCAGATGCATCGTCGTTTGCACGCAGCTGCTTATTTTTTGAATCATCAATTTTAATATTCAAAAAATAAGTCCACTCATTTAGAGATTAAGTTTGAGTTGATAATGTGTACGGAGAAGCTTATTTTAGATTATAAAGATCGAGAAAAGACAAATTTACAGCTCGATAAGTTTAGAAAAAGGGAAGGAATGTTTTCCTTTGAGTTGGCAAAAACATCTGCCACCAAACGTAGTCCTGGTATGTGAAGTTTTCTTTTAGGTGTTACTCAATTGTTTGTGTTTTCTTACTAAAGAGATTGTTATTGGCATTGTAGTTGATTGATGGCTTCAATGAGGAGATCAAACTCCAGAGCTAACGTCTTTTGCGGTGAAAATTTTAAGCCTTACTTGCTCATCCTTCGCTTGTGAGCGAAATTGGAGTTCATTTAATATGGTATGAGTCTACATTGAAGCTTAGAATATATCAATACATATTATAAAATTATTTATTTGTTGATACTAATTTTTTCATCATTAATAATTGTAGATTCATACAAAAAGAAGAAATCGGTTCATTGCGAAGAAGTTGAACTCATTGGTGTATATAATGTACAATAGAAAATTGCATCAGAAATTTCTAAGGCATCAGAGTTCAACTAATGATGATGAGCTCAATATTTCTACTGACCTACCTTCTGATGATGAATGCGTGATGGGAGAAGATGATGTCGAGCAAATGTCCACACATTATGCACCAAATGTGGACATGAATGAACCAAGTGGAAGTGCATAAGTAACACAACAAAGACAAAAGAGGAGTAGAGATGCACGTAAGCTTATCAATAATTCAATGGAGTAAGTTGAATATACGATTAAGTTTTTAATTATATTACTTTAAATTATTTTGGTATAGGGAAAGGAAAGCGTATTTAATCATTGAAAGATGAATCGGATAGGGATGACATCTTTGGTCGGGAGGAGGAGGAGGATGATGATATTAGAGATGACACATTTCATTTTGATCCTAATTTTTGACCATTTGTCACAAGCGACCCTTTTTATGACATTGACTAGATCATCTTTTCTTCTAATGACTTTTATATTATTTATAGTTTGGCACTTTGGTTGTTTGGTTATATTATTTTTGAACAATTAATTTTAAATATATTGTTGTTCTAGAAATTTATGACACTTTGTATTTATATATATATATATATTTTAAACTATTTTTGGTTGATACGCTCGAATCAACCGTATCGAGCGTACCGTATCAGACCATATCGGGGTACCCGTACCGTACCGTATAACGTATTTTCGAACATTGACTGCACTCAAGGGTGGAACTGGCAAAGGGTCCATTGCTTGAGAACGAGCTGAACAGTTTGCCATGTTTACTCCTGAAACTCTCTCTCTCCCTCCCTCTTCGTTTCTCCTAAATTTCTTTCTCTCTCTTTCCCTCACATATGCACCAAAGCAGGGCAAGATTCGAAAAGAGTATGATAATATGCGTCATTGTGTTATCATTCATGTGCATGTGTGAAAAGGTCTTAGAGTTTCATTAATTCCTTTGAGTTGTCACGCGTCTTCAGCATGCCACCCAATATAGTTAGGTATGTGTAGGAGAAAAACCAAGCGAGTTTGCTATATGTAGATGTCGAGAAAAGAATACTCATTGTTGATATCTAATGTAGATTTCGCACATCTTAGTAACCTCTAATCCACAATAGGAAGGGAAAACTTTATTAGGCATGCAGAATATGCTTCTTTAATTTCACTTGTCCTTTGAAGCACCTTTCGTTCATGTAAAGAATTAACAATTTGGTACAACATTTTTATCCAGTAGTAATGTAGAGTATATCTTTTTTATGGTTCATTTTATGTTATCTGTACCTGAAATGGATTTACATATTATAGAAATCGGGATGAAAAGCAAAACCTAGATATTGACCTAATAACCAAAGTATATGGTTTCATTCATTTATAAAGTTGATTGGGTTTTAGCTATTGAGTTGTTAGCACGGTCATGAGCAAAAGTGATCAATCTATAGGCGCGTGTAGGACATTACATACTAAAATTGTGAATACCTCTTCTACAATTAATCTCATTAGAATTTGGTGGAGATCATCTTCTCCGTCAAAACTGTATTGACCTCCTTGATATGTTCATTACAATGAAAGTATCGATCATTAAATTTTTTTGGTACTTATCCATTATACTATTTACTTTTGACACTCATCTTTTAACAATAAAAAGTAACCTACAAAAGTATTATTAATCGTACCGAGCTTATATGGTCCGATATTGTCAAAGGATTAATATTTTATTTTGTATTGACAAGATACATTCTAATTTTAGATTGGCTAGTTATAGGTCTTTTGTATCTTACATTTTATGCGGTTAAAGACACACGTTCCAGATTGTCGCATATGAACACGGACGCACGTTTATAGCTTTCATGCCTGAAATATTTATCCACTTAGACAACCCAACAGAAGAATAAAGATATGACAACTGATGAGCTTGATAATACATATTGGCAATAGTTGACCTGCCAAATTAAACTATAAAAGAACTTACTCCAAGTCTCATTTTTCAAATATAAAAGGATGTATGGAAATTAAAAAAAAAAAAAAAGAATGTAAGGAATCCCTATATCAGGATGTAAGAGTCTCATTATGCATAATAATGTATCTCGAACATTGTGTATACCATGATTTTGACTTTAATATAAATTAAATATTGATCAACCTTTTTCACGGAAAGAGCAGCAGGGTTGGGGTGTGAACGTACAAACTGATCAGGTTAGAAGAAGAATCAGAAGAAGTTCTTTGTCAGTATTGATGGTTGAATTTCCAGTCCTCTCCACTTTATGCGTTTCTATTAAGAGAGGAACTTATTAGAGTCATAAATTAATATAATCTACTACAGTATATATTCAAGGGAATCTTGAGCCAAAGAAAAATCTTGCATGATTTTCGTTTTACTAGTAATATTATTATTTTTATTGTTGATAGTCAAAATATTTATTAGAAAAGCATAAAATAACTTGTTTGTTTTCGAGCCATATTCCTTTTGCCTTTCTGCTTTTCCTTTATTTGTATCAAAGAATGGTAGGGTTTTGGATTTTGACATATAAAGAGGTTATTATTAATTTATAATTATCATTCTCTTGCATAGTGCGGCCTTCTTAAAATGACCGAGAGAGTTCATCTTTCGTAAACTCATGTTAATTGTCATTGTCTTGCATTGGGCCGCTTTGGTAAAGCGACTTATGTTAATTTCTGTCATAGGCTCGTGCTGATTTCTTAGGTCAGAAATGTTTGTTCCCTGTTTACTTTTCCTTTGACTATATCACTTTTTTAGCATTAAAACAAATCCTAAGATAATACCCAATGTAAGTCCAGAAAACATCTACAGTTAGAGATTATTACCAACAAGCCATCAATATTCACCCTTTAAATGTATAAATTCAAGATTACGGCAGCAAAACCTTGTCAAAACCTCAATTCATTGATCGAAAAAATGTCAATGATAATTTAACAACACGATATAATTTCCCATTCTAGTTTCTATTGTTGTGATCAGGTCATTGCTACCAACTATCTGTCATATTTTGCTGAGGAGCCAGAAAACAGAAGGGTTTAATTACACGAGAAGGAGATGATAAACCACTCATAATTTAGGCCTAACTTCTCCACAAAAGTTAGTTTATAGGTGGAGGTATATCCTCACCTTATAAACCAAAGCAAACTCACTTTTTTAATTAATATGGGACTATCTAATACTTTTCTTCATATGCAGCATGTTCACTTAATAGCACCTATACCCTTGCAACTTATATAGAGTTCGCCCAACTCTTATACCATGACAGAAAAAGGTCATTGGTCTAACTTCACTATAAAAGTTAACTCATAGTTAAATGTTTAGCTCCATCATCACTTGTTGCCTAGCATCTTCATTGCAATTTTTTATTCATCTTTGATTGAGGATTTTTTTTTTTTCTTTTTCGCATTAATTGTTTGTTTGGTGATTAGTTGTGGTTTTTATTTGTCATGGGTTGGTGAATGAGATGACTCACTTCAATCTATTGGTGTGCTATGAGATGGGAAGAATTATTTGTGTTGGAGTTATGTGATGAAAAATATTTTGAAGGGCAAAGGGATATGTGGTTATACTTTGTGGGGCAATTTTGCATCATAGCCCATTACCTTCTGTTGATTCAGTTGTAAGTGAATTGTTGGCTGAGGAGATACGTCTCAAGTCTCAAGTAGTAAAAGGAACTTTAGTACCAAGTTCATCTGTTTTAGTTGTAAACCACCTTCCAACTATCAGAATAACCCTCATTTGAAGGTTGGCTTTGATGAGTGTAATTTTGTAAGCAAAAAGGTCATTGGAAAGCTTGATGTCCTAAGTTGTTGAATAGAACACAATAACAGTAGCAACAGCAGGTTCCTTAATGGAAACAAGGAAAATAATTGCAACAATAATTTCCTCAACGAAACCAGGAAATCAATTGCAACAATGTGGTTATAGGCCTCCACAAATCAATTGCAGCAATGTGGTTAAAGGCCTCCACAACCTAACACTGTAGCTGTTATGCCACCATCAGACTCATTTGGTGTTGGGACCATATCATCTCCTAATTCTTCAGTTAACAATCCTGTTGAGCAGTTTCAAAAATTCCTAGATTCACAAGCACATGCTATGTTTGCCACTTATGTTGTAGGTTTGTCATCTATCATCTCTTCAGGTGTATCTTTCTCTACTTAGGTATTACACTCTAAAGCTTCTCATCATATGTCACCTAATTTATCATTTTTTATTTCATTATCTCATACATCCTCTGTATCTGTTATGGATACTGATGGTACTATTATGCCCTTGCAAGGTGTTGGCCCTATTGACATGCCCAATGTTTCCCTCTCTAATGTTTATCATATTCCTAATCATACATTGAATCTTGTTTCAATTAGGCAATCATGTGATTTTGGTTACTTAATTTTTCTTCTACCTTTGTCATGTGTAGGATAGTTTCTTTGTCTTCTACGTTTTGTCAAGTGCAGGATCCAAATTCCAAGAAGCTGATTGGGACATGCCGTAGGCAAGGTGGATTATATATCTTGGATGAGCTACTGCTTCCAATGTCGACTTGTCACCATTTCGTTTAAGTTCATCTTCTTCTAGTTTTTATTTAAGGCACTCTCGCCTTCGTCATGTTTCATCTTTATGTTTGAGACACTTTGCTCCCAGAAGAACATTAGAAAATTTGCAAACTCATGATTCTTTTTATTATAGTGGTTGTAAACGGGCAAAATTTTCTGCATTAACTTTTTATCGAAGTATTCTTTTTCTATTGCACCATTTGATTCAGTTCATTCTGATGTGCGGTGTCTCTTTGCAGTTGCCACAAAAGGGAGATCAAGATGTTATATTTCTTTTGTTGATGACTATACTCATTATTGTAGGATTTATCTTATGAAACATCGTTATGACTTTCTAAGCATTTATATTGCTTTTAAAGCTCTAGTTAAAGCTCAACATTTAGCTACTATTAAGTGTTTTAGATGTGATTTGGTTAGAGAGTACACTTTAAACAAATTCTGTGAATTACTCGCTCTAGATGGAACAATTCACCAAACTTTTTATATAGATACTACAGAATAAAATGGTGTTACTGAGAGGAATCATCACCATATTTTTGTAACTGCTAGTTCTTTGTATTGTTTGTTGATGTTCCTAGAGAATTTTGGGAAGAAGGAATTCTTACTATTGTCAACCTAATTAATAAAATTCTAACAACCAATCACAACTCAGGTGTGTCACCATTTGAAAAGTTGTATAGACAAGTCTCTAATTATTCTTCACTTAAAAGAGTTTTTGGTTATACTTGTTTTGTTCTTCATCCTTAGAGTGAAGCAAGTCACGTTCTCATTCGACCAAGTATATTTTTCTAGGTCATGATGGGGGTCAAAAGGGATGTTGTTGTTATGATCCTATTGCACAAAAACTTTATGTGTCCCATCATGTTTTCTTTCTTGAGCATATACAATTCTTTTCTGTTCCCACTAGTTCATGAGTGGAGATTTACTCCCATCTTATAAATAAATATAAACTCATTTTTTTTTATTAATGTAAGACTATCTAACAATATTGACTTTAATATAAATTAAATATTGATCAACAATTTATGGAAAGAGAAGTAGGGGTGAGGTGCGAAGGTACGAACTCATCAGGTTAGATTAAGAATCAAAGGAAGTTATTTGCCAATATTTTAATGGTTGAATTTCCAGTCCTTTCAACTTTATGCATTTCCATTAAGAGAGGAACCTATTAGAGTCATAAATATAATCTACAATATATATTCGAAGGAATGTTGGGCCAAAGAAAAATCTTCAAGCAAGATTTTTCAATTTACTATTAATCTTATTATTTTTGTTCTTGAAAGTCAAAATATTTATGGCAAAATAAAATAAGTTATGTGTTTGTTTCCGACCCCTATTCTGTTTACCTTTGCTTTTCTTTTATTTATATCAAAGATTGGCAGGACTTTGGGTTATGACATATGAAAGAGGTTATTATTAATTTGTACTTATCATTAATTGTCTTGCATTGGGCCGCTTTGTTAAAATGACTTACAGAATTCATCTTACATGTTAATTTCTTAGGTCATTTGTTCCGTGTTTACTTTTCCTTTTGACTACATCACTTTTCTAGTATTGAAAACAAATCCTAAGATAATAGCCAATGTAGGTCGAGAAAACATCCACAATTAGAGATTATTACCAACACATTATCAACATTCAGTTACTCTAATCAATTAAAATATTCACCCTTTAAATGTATAAATACGGCAGCAAAACCTTGTCAAAACCTCAAATCATTGATCGAAACAGTGTCAGTGATAATTTAACAACTTGATCCAATTTCCCATTCTAGTTTTTATTGCTATGAGGACATTGCCTACCAACTATCTGTCAGACGTGATTTATGGTTTCCCATCTATCATATTTTTTGAAGGTTTAATTGCACAAGTAGGAGATGACAAACCACTCAACAATTTTGTCTTCGCAACTCACACAAACAGACTCGGACCATTCAGGGCGAGCTTAATAAGAAACCAGGTTATATATCATGGTGGCTCTGCAAATTGCTAAATTGACCAAAATTTCTAGCAATTTATGTTTTTATTATGATTGTGCTTTCAGGTTTACAAGACAAAGAATGTATTTCAAAAACAACGCCTAATATAGTCCGATATCTAATGAAAACATTATGCGTTATTTCGACGACTCATGGCTATAAATGTATCTTCCCAGAAATGCCTGATTAGGTCTTCCACACGTATGTCTCCCATAAAAGGATCCAATTCGTACTTCTCGGTTGTGCTGACCAATGTGACCGACGTTGGGCAGTCTGTAAAGTTAAAATATTCACATCCCCTGATTCTCTTTACAGCTCTTTTATTTGAACTTGAAGAAGCCTACACAATGAAGTTTTTATGAAGTTAGAAAAAGATGTCGAGTAGACTAAATGGCTGGATTTTGGTGCAGTAAGTGCAAGCTCTTGATTGTCGACTAACAAAGAGAAACTAATGAACAATAAGATAGATTTAATTTGGAAACATACCTTGGAATCGTCAATATTGGATTCTCCACGTGCTTGTTGAATGTTTTGCGATGTATCATCAACACATGGATTCAATTCCAAATGTCTTTTTACAGCCTTCAGTGACCTGAATCGTTTATTGGTTCCAGGCTCAAAAAAGCACTGCACAAAATGGAAAAAAAAAAAAAATTACCTATTTGGCTTTTGATTACATAGCTAGGCTTATATAATAACTCATAAACTAAGATAAATAACTTATAGTCCCTCAACTTAAAGGAAAACTGAAGAAGACAAACACCCAAGAAAATTTAGGAATACAAGTTCGTGTGCCTGAAGAGGATTGGTGGATAAAATACCGTCAAGGTAGTGCATACGATTCCCACCTTATCGAACATCATCATCTGCGATTTCAATTTTCGTAATTTAAATTATTTTTCTCAAATTAAGTTGGAAATGTATAGAAGTGACCTACTTGCGCATCAAACAAGGGTTTAAAAGTTGAAACAAAAGAGAAATTAAATACTTAGAAGCAAGTTATATTCCCCATGAACAACTTCATCATCCTATAGTTTTGATTGATGAAAATTATGTTATTCACTAAGATCTTAAGTTATTAAAGAAACCATTTTGGAACCCAGTCAACTGTCCTAAACAAACTACAAGGTAATATATTATAACCAAGTAAAGGCCATGAACAAAAGCCAACACAATCAACCATCACAAATCTGAGTTACTGTCCTTTACGAAATATAAGTGGATGACTGATCTAAATCAGAAACTCAACATTGAAAACTACAAATGTAAATTAATTTGTAGTTTACATATACGGCCATGTCAGGATATGCAAATGAAAAATCAATTAATCTAAGGAAATTGACTGATGAAAATACCCGATCTACAACTCCATGGTAGCCTTCATTAGCGCGAGGCTTAGTCTCTACTGTCCATCCATCTGGTAGTCCAAATTCTTTACCATCAATTCGATCCGTTCTTTGTCCTCTTGACCTTTGCCTAGCAGGCACCACACTTAGGCGTGGAACTGTCAGAGAATCCATTGCTTGAGAACGAGCTGAACTGTTTTCCATGTCTGCTCCTGCAACTCTCTCTCTTTCTTTCTCCCAACTTTCTCTCTCTCTTTCCCTCACATACGCATCAAAGCAGGGCTAAGGAAAAATTTATAGGTGGTAATTTCGAGGTGCCAAGAGTTGAAAAAGAAAATGGTAATATGCGTCATTGTGTTATGATGCACGTGCACGTGTGAAAAAATTTTGGAATTACATTAATTTCTCTGAGGTGACATAATTCCTCTGACTTGTCACCCACCTTCAACATGCCAACAACATGCCACCGGATATAGGTTGGCATGTGTAGGAGAGAAAGCAAGTGAGTTTGCCATGTATAGATATTAAAAAAACAATACTTATGGTTGATATCTATTGTAGATTTTGCACATCTTAGTAACCTCTAATCCACGATAGGAAGGGTGAGCTTTATTAGGCATGCAGAATAAGCGTCCTTAATTTCACTTGTCCTTTTGTGCCCCTTTTGCTCATGTAAAGAATTAAAAATTTGGTATGACATTTTTATTCAGTAGAAATTATCTAGCGTATTTCTTTATGATTCATTTTTTGTTATCTATACTTGAAACGTATTTACATATTATAGAAATTTGGATATTGACCTACTGGCCAAAGTATGGTTTCATTCTTTTACAAAGTTGACTGGGGTTTTAGCTATTGAGTTGTTAGTATGGTTGTCAGTAGAAGTGATTGATATATAGGCAAGTAGAGGATACTACAAATTAAATTTCTAATACTTCTTCTACATTGAATCCCATTAGAATTTGGGGGAGATATCTTCTTTGTCGAAAACTATATTGACTGCCTTGATACGTTCGTTATAATGAAATTATCGATCATAAAATTTTCTTGGCACTAATCCATTATATTATTTAATTTGACACTCATCTTTGAACAATAAAAAATTACCTTCAAGTATATCATTAATCGTACAGAGCTTACATTGCTTGATATTGTCAAAGGATTAATATTTTGTTTTGTATTAGCTAGATATATATATATTCTAGTTTTAGATTGGCTCGTTATAGGTCTTTTTTATCTTCTATTGAAAATGTAATGCATCGTGTAGGCAACACAACCATATGAGCTTTCAAGCTCATGAAAGCATCCTTAAAAATCCAAGAATATTTTTTCTCCATATACTAACGCAATAACTGTTGTTTTGGTCTGCTAGGTCTGAATTACTTCTAGATAGGAAGACCATTCAAATTTGCTTCTTTATATACATGATCTATCCATGTGGCCACATGATACATGAATGAACAGCACAACCCATAAAAACTATATAAGATCTACAAAATGGAAATAATATTTTCTTTGACACTAAAATGAAAACCAACGAACGATTGAAAATTTATTTAAACATGTAATCATCAGGAAGTGCAATGTATTTTAAATTGACCCTACTTGCTGGTAGGTCATGTTTGTATGGGGTGTAAGAGGGTTTTGGAAAATGAAAAAGTCATACGAGCAGTTTTAAAATAACGTTGAAAACACCTAGGTTTGTTAATTGTGTTACCACTAACACCTGTTTCTTGGGCTCGAGTGTTTCCAGTTGGATTAATAGGCTTCGAAATGATGAGAAGCTTCACAACTAAAAAATATGCTAGAGAAAGGATCTCCGCCTCCTATGGCGGATGATAGGTCGACCAAAAAAGCTAGATTTCGGGTAGAAGAGGATGGACAGGGTGAGGAGGCCTCGATGTCTTTCAAAGACAAACTTATGCATGATCAAAATGAGGTGGAAGACGAGATAATGGGTGGCACAAATGAGATCGAGATAGAGGAGGATGATGTGATGATAGATATGAATGGTAATACTCCCTCTATTGCATTCTCGGCTAAAGTCCATTCCCAACTGGTGAAACCATGGCAATGTGCGGTGGTGGTTAGGTTACTGGGGAGAACGATTGGATATCGAGCACTGAGTAATAGATTGGAGGTTTTATGGAACAGAATCGGTAGTTTCACGATTATTGATCTTGAGAATAACTACTATTTGATTAAGTTTAAGAAGGAATCGGATGCAGAGTACGTTCTAACACAAGGACCTTGGATCATCCTAGGCCATTATTTGACGGTTCAATCATGGACTCCAAAATTTGATAGTTCTGTGGACAAAGTTAAGAAGGTGACGGCTTGGATTCGGCTCCCTGGAATGCCGTTGCATTATTATCATAAGAGAGTTCTTAGATTGATAGGCCAAATGGTAGGCAAAGTTTTACGTATTGATTATAATACGGAAAGTGCAACAAGAGGAAAATTTGCCCGAATTGCTGTTGAAGTGGATCTTGAACAACCTTTGTGTTCACAGTTCTTTATGGATGGTCGACTACAAAGGGTGGAGTATGAAAGTTTACCAGTGATTTGTTATCATTGTGGTATTTATGGCCATGTCGTCGGTCGCTGTCCGGGTCACAAAACTGCACAGAATACAGAGGTTAGAGATGATGGTATGGAGATGGTTGATGGTGGGCAGAACGTGGCGACAGCGGTTCCGACCCGAAATATGGGGGTTGACGATAACCCAATTTACGGACCTTGGATGATTGCATCCAAAAGAGGAAGTTTTCGGCTTAACAAAGGAAGTTTTAATGGAGGAGAAAAGAAAGGAGAAAAAGTAGTCGAGCATCAAGGGGGATCAAGGTTTGAAATTCTTTCTAATTTGAGCATGGTCGAAAAGGAAAATGAGCAAGGATCAAGGGCGGCAGGTCAACATTCCCATAACTTTTCCTCATTCCATCATGATAGAACTTCCAAATCTAAAAGGACAGGTGCTAAGAATCAACAAGTCAAGCGTTCTCAAGCCAAGAATAACAAGGTGACGTTGCCAAATTCAAATCCCATGCAAAACCATGTAGACGTGGAAAGTGTACAAAATCAAAGCCCTTTGTTCATTCAAAAGTCTTTGAATAAAACCTCTCGAAGCACTCTGGATTGCTCCAAGCATACCGTGATTATTCTTGAAGATGGGAAAACAGATAAGGTGACTCAACATACAAACCCGATTGCTGCTCACTCAGATACCGATGGCAAGAAGGGGAATGAACATGGTGAGGGCATAAAGGAGAAACCCCCGGATACGGCGAAGGCGAATAATAAGCCAGAATCGGGTGAGGGAGAATATGTGAATCCTGATGGGGAGGACTCAAATGATGAAGATTATGTAATGGAGAGTGAAGGTGAGGGCGAGTCAAATTCGTCTGATCTGGATGCCTTTATTACTGATGAAGAAGCCATGGATGAAGACAGTCACACCAAAGACCATAAGGTGTAATTGTCTCTCTCGGTTAGTGCTCTCTTTTTTATTAATTTTTATGGATATTAATCTTATGATTTGGAATTGTCAAGGGGCAGCGTCTAATGCCTTTAGAAGAGTTTTTCATGCTATGGTTGAGAATTATAAGCCTAATTTGTGTGCGCTAGTGGAACCAAGGATTAGCGGGAGTAAAGCGGATGGTTTTATTCGAAAAAGTGGTTTTGAGAGGTCCCATAGGATAGAGGCGAGAGGTTTTTCTGGTGGTATTTGGTTGATGTGGAAAGAGGAGGTCACTATAGAGATCCTTGAAAACCATAAGCAATTTTTACATGTGAGAATAACGAGTAGTGAAGGGATGGGCTCTCTTATAACAATTGTTTATGCTAGTCCCAATCCTAATGTGCGTAGACTATTATGGAAGGAGTTTGATCGTATTGGTAATGCGGTAAGGGAACCTTGGTTAATATGGGGTGAGTTTAATGCTATCTTGCGTGATTCAGAGAAAAAAGGTGGCTTTAATAGACGGAGTGGTGTGTGTTCGATGTTTCGACAATGGATGGATGATTTTAAATTGGTTGAACTCTCTTTTAAAGGTCCTAGGTTTACATGGGCTAGAGGCATGGTGTTTGAATGTCTGGATAGAGCTGTGTGTAATGATGAGTGGTTTGTGACTTATGATAATGCAGAGTTGTACCATCTCCCAAAAATACAGTCAGATCATAGACCTTTGCTGGTTAAATTCAGGGGTTCAGTGCGAGCTAGCCAGGGCTTGAAACCGTTTAAGTTTCTAGCTTCTTGGGTTAATCATGAGAATTTTAAGGAGATGTTGGCTCGATCATGGGATAATAATGTGGATTACAACCAAGCTGTCAGAAAGTTTGTGGATAATGCCCGTATATGGAATAGAGAGGTGTTTGGGAATATCTTTAGAAAGAAACGTACTCTTTTGGCCCGCCTTTCTGGAATTCAAAAAGCCTTAGAATGTTACCACTCCAATAATTTGATAAAGTTGGAATCCGAGCTGAAGCAACAACTTGAGGAAGTTCTTTCTCAAGAAGAGATGTTATGGTTCCAAAAATCCAGAAAAGAATGGATTGAGGGTGGAGATCGAAATACCAAATATTTTCATCGTAAAACTATCCAAAGAAGGAAAAAGAATAAAATCAAAATCCTTCGTGATGTTGATGGAAGGTGGATTACAGATTCGGTGAGTCTAAAAGATCATGCTGTTGAATTTTTTTCCACTCTGTTTGTTAAAGATGATAGTTTGGTTCAAAATTATCCTTTTCAAGGATGTTTTCTGGTTCTTAATAATACAACACTTAATTGTCTCTCTGCGAATGTTACCACAAATGAGATCAAGAAAGCTATTTTTGATATGGCCCCTCTGAAAGCGCCGGGAATTGATGGTTTACATGCTATGTTTTACCAAACTCAGTGGGATACGGTGGGTCCTTCTGTTTGTAAGATGGTGATGAATGTGTTTGGCAGGCAAAGCGTTCCCCATGAGATTAATCGTACTCTCATTGTTCTCATTCCTAAAAAAGATAATGCAGATAATCTTAAACTATTTCGCCCTATTAGCCTTTGTACGGTAATGTATAAATCCATAACCAAGGTTATAGCGAATAGGCTGAAGGGGTTCCTTCCTAATCTCATTGGTCCTTATCAAACAAGTTTTGTCCCTGGAAGACATATAACGGATAATATTGTAATCGCTCAAGAAATCATTCACACGATGCGAAGTAAAAAAGGCAAGAATGGTTTCATGGCAATTAAAGTGGATCTAGAGAAGGCTTATGATAGGCTGAGTTGGGACTTCATCCATGACACTTTGAAAGAGATAGCTCTCCCGGTGAGTTTAACTAATATTATTATGGATTGCATTTCTTCTTCCTCTATGCAAATTCTGTAGAATGGTGAGCCTACAGACAACTTTACTCCTTCCAGGGGAATCCGACAAGGGGATCCTCTATCGCCTTATATATTTGTTTTGTGTATTGAAAGATTGGCGCACGATATTCTGAGTGAGGTTAATAAGGGCAATTGGAAACCTATTAGGCTGGGAAGAAATGGAGTTCAGATCTCACACTTATTCTTTGCAGATGATCTCCTGTTATTTGCTGGTGCATCCATGAAGCAAGTTGATGTGGTGTTAAAAGTGTTAGATGAGTTTTGCTTAAGTTCGGGAGAAGTAGTTAATAAAGCAAAGACTCAAGTGTTTTTTTCCAGAAATGTGTCTAATGGAGAAATGAGTTGTCTGAGCAAACATCTAGGGGTAAAAGCTACTAGTAATTTGGGGAAATATTTAGGGTCTCCTTGTTGCACAATCGTGTCAGCAAAATTACCTATCATGAGGTGCTTGATAGACTTGAGAAACGGCTTTCGGGTTGGAATTCCATGCACTTGTCCTTGGCTGGGAGGGTGACCCTAACTAAGGCAGTGTTGGAGGCAGTTCCGATTTACCAAATACAAACCACGAAAATTCCCATGAGCGTGTGTTCTCAAATTGAAAAGGATTGTCGAAAGTTCATTTGGGGAGGGGCCCAAGGGGAACGCAAAATGAATCTAGTTACTTGGGAGAATGTTTGTCAACCTAAGGATAGAGGCGGACTTGGTGTCAGGCATCTGCAACCTTTAAATGATGCTCTGCTTATGAAGTTGGGGTGGGGTCTCCTAACGCAGACTAATCAATTGTGGGTGCAAGTGCTTCTGGCCAAGTATAATGTCACTGGTAATGACCCTAATGTGTTCCAGAAGGCTAAGGGCTCTTACCTTTGGAGACAATTAGGGAAAGTCTGGAATCATGTGATTAACGGAGTTCGGTGGGCTATTGGGGATGGGACTTGTACTAGATTCTGGCTGGACCTTTGGGTCATGGAGAGCAAACCTTTAATTCACTATGTGAATAATCAGATCCCAGTGGAGGAAGTAGAGTGTTTTGTTAGAGATTATGTAGACTCGAATGGTAATTGGGACTGGCAGCATTTTTCAAATGTTCTCCCCCTTAATATATGTCTTAGGATAGCTGCGATTAAGCCCCCTTGCTATGAAGATGGAGAGGATAAAATGTATTGGGCTCACTCCAAGACAGTTAAATTTACTATGGGATCAGCCTACAGAGTTATGACTGAAGCGAACTGGAATGAGGAAAGCTTCATTTGGAGACTAGCGTGGAGATGGAAGGGACCTCAGCGCATTAGAGTTTTCATTTGGCTACTGATGAATGAGCGTTTGAGCACCAAAGTGGAACTTCACAGGAGGCACATCAGAGAGGACACTTTGTGTGATATCTGTAGGATTGATTATGAGGATATTCTTCATGTTATGAGGGATTGTATTATGCCAAGGAAAATTTGGAGGAGACTAGTTCCTCATGATGTGCAAAACCGATTCTTCTCCCTTGATTTGAAGAATTGGTTAATCCAAAATTTGAAGAATGAGTTGGATATTCAAAGGCCTACGAACTGGGAAATTTTATTTGGTGTCACGATTTGGAAACTTTGAGGTTGGAGAAATGATTTGATATTTAAGGCGACATTTTTAAGATGTGATAGCATGGTGAGCGATATAAGCAGCATGACTACTAATATTGTGCAGAATTTGGATAATGATACAAATACTGAGAGGATAGAGAGATGGGTTAGTTGGAAACCTCCTAACTGGCTACAACATAAGTTGAATACAGATGGAGCTTTCAATTCATCCACGGGGTTCGCTAGGGCAGGTGGTATTATCCGAGATCATTATGGTGAGTGGAAAGGTGGTTTTGCTATGAATATAGGATGCTGTTCGATTACTGAAGCAGAGCTTTGAGGGTTGTTCAAAGGGATAAACTTGGCTTGGGAGAGTGGTATAAGAAATTTAGAGGTGGAAACAGATAGTGCTTGTGTAGTTCAGATGGTTACCAATCCCATTGATGAGGTCAATGCCCACTATTAGTTGGTTAAGGGTATTAAAATGTTGTTGGCTAAAGAGTGGGATGTGTCAATTCGTCATACTTATAGAGAAGCCAATAGAGCAGCTGATTTTCTGGCTAGCTATGCCAAGTCTCTTTCGATTGAGTTTCATTTGCTTGATAGTGCTCCTCCTGGACTAGTTAGCATTCTGTTTGAAGATAGATTGAGTGTTGCTTTTTGTTGTAGAGTTAGAGTGTCTTAGCTTTGTTTTAAGCTCTTTCTTTTATACAAAAAAAAAAAAAAAATGATGAGAAGCTTCAAAATTATTGAATAGCTTCTCTCACTTCATTAATGTTGTTTAGGAACACTCTAGTTATGCTTGAACCCTACCTGATATTAAGATTGCAAAGTTATATATAGCCATTGTGTAACTAAAGCTGTTCTCTTCATGAAATCGCATGTTGTATGCGAAGACCAACAGTAATCCTACAACCACAGGAAAAAAAAAAAAAGAAAGTATAGATTTTAGGGTTTGGATTGCCTACTTCGAATGGCCTTAACATATCTCACATGGAATGAAGTTTACAACTGCAATGTTTGATCGATAAACGATTTAAATTTCATCTTTGTTGTATATAAATAATAAGTTGAATATATTTGATTCATAATCGAACGCATGAATTGCTATAAATTTTGGTCACTTCAACAATTTGCACAGCCACCATGAGATATAACCTAGTTTCGTATTAAGCTCGTCCTCAAAGGTCAAAGTTTGTTTGCGTGAGTTGCAAAGACAAAATTATGGAGTGGTTTATTATCACCTTCTTGTGCAATTAAACCCTTTTGTTTTCTGGCTCCTCAGAAAACGCTACAATAGCTAAACGAAAAAAATATGATAAATGGGAAACCATAAATTACCTCTGACAGATAGTTGGTAGGCAATGACCTCACAACAATAAAATTAGAATGAAAAATTGGATCAGGTTGTTAAATTATCACTGACTGTTAAGGTATCAGGTGGGGGATCGAATGCAGGAACAAGGGGAAAAGAAGGCACGCCTCAAGCCAACAGCACCATTTTAGGTCAATGAACATGTTTACTTAAAATTTTATATATGACAGAACATGGTGCATTTTTGGGAAGAAAATACAGAAAAATATCTATGTTGTGGTGGGGGACCGAATGCAGTAACAAGGTGAAGAGAACGCCCGCCTCAAACCAACAACGCTATCTTAATTATGACAATGACATTATTTACTTCAAATTTTATATATAACAATAACTTTTATATTAAAATATTTAACAACTAATAACATAAACTTAATATTTTAAAAAAATTTCAAGGGGTCACGTCCCCCTCTAGATTTAAGCTGGGTTCGCTTTTGTGCGTAGGCTTCATTAAGTTTAATTGAAGGGGCTAGAAAGAGAATAAGGGGATGTGAATATTATGACTTTAATGACCGCCCAACGTCGGTCATATTGGTCAGCACAACGGAGAGGAACGAATTAGAACCTTTTGTGGGACACATATATGTACAAGAGCTAATCAGACATTTCTGGGAAGGTACCTTTATCGCCATCAGTTGTCAAAATATTACATAACGTTCTCAACAGATATCGAACTAAACTAGGTGTTGTTTTGAAATACATTCTTTGTCTTGTAAACCTGAAAGCACATTCATAATCAAACGCATAAATTGCTATAAATTTTGGTCTAAGTTTGTTTGCGTGAGTTGCGACAACAAAATTATGGAGTGGTTTATCATCTCCTCTTTGTGCAATTAAACCCTTTTGTCTTCTGGCTCTTCAGCAAAAGATAGAATAGCTAAATGGAAAAAATATGATAGATGAGAAACCATATATAAATCACCTCTGACAGATGGTAGGAAATGACCTCACGACAATAAAAACTAGAATGGGAAAGTGGATCAGGTTGTTAAATTATCACTGACATTGTTTGGTCAATGAATTGACGTTTTGATAAGGTTTAATTTGCTACCACAATCCTCAATTTATACGTTTAAAAAGGGTGAATATTTCAATTGATTATAGTAACTGAATGTTGATTGTGTGTTGGTAATAATCTCTAATTGTGGATATCTTAGGATTTGTTTTCAACGCTAGAAAGGTGATGCAGTCAAATGGAAAAAGTAAATAGGGAAAAAACACTTCTGAGCTAAGAATTAACATGAGTCTACAAAAGATGAATTCTTTAAGTCATTTTAACAAAGTGGCTCACTGCAAGACAATGATAATTACAAATTAATAATGACCTCTTTCACATGTCATAGTCCAAAGCCCTACCAGTCTTTGATATAAATAAAAGAAATGCCCAAAGCTAAAAGGAATAGGGTTCGAAAACAAACAAATAACTTATTTTATTTAGCCATAAATATATTGACTTTCAACAACAAAAATAATAATATTAATAGTTAATTGAAAAATCATGCTCTAAGATTTTTTCTTGGCTCAAAATCCCCTTCTATATACTGTAGATTATATTTATGACTTTAATATGTTCCTCTCTTAATGGAAACGCATAAAGTAGAAAGCGTTGGCAATTCAACCATCAAAATACTAGCAAAGAACTTCCTCTGATTCTTTTTCTAACCTAATCAGTTTATACCTTCACTCCCCACCTCTGCTCCTCTTTCCATGAAGTGGTTGATCAATATTTAATTTATATTAAAGTCTAAATCCTGGTATATGCAATGTTCGAGAGACAATATTATGCATAATGAGACACACTTATATCCTGATATGGGCCTCCTTACATTCTTTTTATTATTTCCATACATATTTTCGTATTTAGAAAATGATATTTAGTGTCATTTCTTTTATATTTCAATTTGGCGCAGGTCAACTATTGCCAATATGTATTATCAAGCACAGTAGTTGTCATATCTTTACTCTTGTGCTGGGTTATCTAAGTGTATAAACATTTCAGGCATAAAGTTATACACGTTAGAGCGGAAAAAGTGTCTTCAACCACATTTGTTTGAACGTGTGGTTATTTTACATGATTGATCACATATGTTTTATAGGCTTTCAATATTACCAAATGAAGTTATATTTCTTAAATAACCTTGTAGCCCCTTAATTTGCAAATCATTTAAGGACGATAAAACATGCAGTGGTTGGCATGGGGACATTGAGACGCCATTCAAAATTCCCAAACATTTACGTTTTGTACGGACTCAAACTTGACTAGGTAAATTAATATTTGCAAATTAGTAAGAGCATCTCCAATGCAAATATGGATTGTTTTTCACAATCCATTGTCATGTCATCAATGTCTAAGGAATGTGCTTCCTACATGACATAAATATGACTTGATAAACAATCAAGTTAAAAAATGTTCTCCAATGCATCTACTTAAAATGCACATTTTAATGAGGTGTTGAATTTTTTTTAACCACACTTTAATGAGGCAGTGAAGATGGAGGGTGGTGATTTGTTGAAACTGTAGAGGAGAGGTTGGAGAGGAAAAATGCAGGAGATAGTGGGGTGATAGAGAAAATTAACTGGATTAGTTAGCAATAAATGGCTGTCTAATAGACTCTCTGAAAGTAGAGGTCATGTTGACATTGTCTATTTTGTTTTTTTTTTTTTTGCCACATCAGCTTGACAATAGAGAGTGATAGTTGTATTGGAGAAACCTATTTTAACACAATGTTCATTTGTCCTATGTGTCATTCAATTTTTTCACAATCCATTTCTACATTGGAGATGCTCGAAGGATGATAAAACATGTAGTGGTTGGGGACATTGAGACGCCATTCGGAATTCCAAACATTACGTTTTGTATGGATTCCAACTTGACTAGGTAAATTAATATATATATATATAGTACATTCTAGTATATACTTGGGATATGCATATACTTGATAAAAAAAAAAGTGCGTGATTTTATTCTAAAATATGTTATTGTAATTTATTATAAATGATTATGGTTAAACATGTATGATTGCAATCATTAAATGTAATCATATTTACTGATTGTGACAAATGTAATCGTATTTATTGATTGTAATCACATTTGTTTAGTTGCAATTACATATAATAAATTACAATTATTTATTTTAAAATGTAATTATACATTATTTTTGTTAAATATATGCATATCTCAAGTGCACTCATGGAGACCCCCTATATATATTGTTTTTATTATTAGTACCTCCTAACTTTTTAACATTAAGACGAATTAATTAAATTCGTCAATCGTGTTATCTCTACTACAACAAATCCTCTCTCCAATTTAGTTTAAATATAATAAATGAATTTCATTAATTCGTCATAACTTTTTAAAGTTATGAGGTACAAATAGTAAAAACACTATATATATAATGCATATTGTTGGTCATATATATTCGTTGAAGTTTCTGTCGTTCAAACATGTATTATAAGATGCTTATTAGCCAATCTAACAATGGAATGTACCATGATAACAACTATACACTTGCTTCAGCAAGCTGTATGAGTCCGAGAGTTACAATAAATAACTTGAGATCAAATTCCTGGAGAGACACATGGATTGCAAACTTTAGTGTAGGCAATGCATTGAAACTGTATTCTGATTTAGGTTCTTATTTCAACCCATAAAACATTATCATCAGCGAAATTGGAGGTTATAGTAAGGGTTATTGTTGAGATGGAGATCTAGTTAATTTCATTCTTATTTTCATCTCAAATATATTCAACAAATTAAGATGTAATTTAAATCGCTTCTCGATCAAACATTGTTGTTGTAAACTTCATTCCATGTGAGATATGTTAAGGCCATTCGAAGAAGGCAATCAAAGCCCCAACATCTACATATGTATTGGTGCTTGTAGGATTGCTGTTGGTCTTCGTCTACAATATGCGATTTCACGAACAAAACAGCTTTAGTTGTACAATAACTATATGTAACTTGTAAATCCTAATATCAGGTTGGAATCAAGCATAAATAGAGTGTCCCTGAGACAAAATTGACGATGCGGGAGAAGCTATTCAATAATTTTGAAGCTTCTCATCATTTCGAAGCCTGTTAATCCAAATGGAAAAACTCGAGCCCAAGAAACAGGTGTTAATGGTAACACAACAAACCTAGGTATTTTCAGCATTATTTTAAAACTGCTCGTATGACTTTTTCATTTTCCAAAACCCTCTTAACCCCATACAAATATGACCTACCCGCAAGTTTGGTCTATTTAAAATACATTGCACTTCCCGATGATTACACGTTTAAATCAATTTACAATTGTTTGTCGGTTTTGATTTTTGTATCAAAGAAAACATTATTTCCATTTTGTAGATCTTATATAGTTTTTATGGGTTGTGCTGTTCATTCATGTATCATGTGGCCACATGGATAGATCATATATATAGAGAAGCAAATTTGGAAGGTCTTCCTAGCTAGAAGTAATTCAGACTTACTAGGTAAAAAACAGTTATTGTTTTAGTATATGGAGAAATTATATTGTTGGATTTTGTGGGGGCTTTCATTTGCTTGAAAATTCATATGGTTGTTAGTTTACATGATGCATTACATTTTCAATATAAGATATAATAGACCTATAACTAGCCAACTTAAAATTAGAATGTATCTAGCCTATACAAAATAAAATATTAATGCTTTGACTATATCAAATAATATAAGCTCAGTACGTTTAATAATATTTTTGTAGGTCATTTTTGTTTTTTGTTCAAAGATGAGTGTCAAAATTGATAAATATTTATTAAAATAATATATAATTAATCCTATATTAAATGGTAAACCTAAATT